>OY756978.1:215225-835840 GCA_963580505.1 Ennomos erosarius | reverse complement strand
CAGTAAGACTATAAGACTCACAATCGGTGAAGTTTGGATTAAATAGAATTTCACAATTCATTGGACTCCCTGTATATACTAATCCTTTCGAATCGAATCAAACTAATTTATTTTTGCACACAAAAAGTAGCGAATATCATTTTACTACTGCAGGGATTAAAAAAAATAATTTAATTTAAGTAAATTAAACTTCAATTATTTCAAGTAACTGTATTCAGATTTATATTTTTCACAATATGTATTGTTACTGATAAAATTATTGTTACGTATTTAGAACATTACCATAACATTTTTCAATATCTGCCTTTGACCTGAGGGGCTTACTGATTTTGACTGACAGAAAGACAGCCCAAATCCTAGATATGTACACTTGTTTGAGGATAGGTGTCTTTCTTTTATGGTAAGGAGAGTAGAAACTGTCATTAATATTAAATATTGAACATTTTTGATTCGATTGTCGCAAAAAAGCTATTTATTGTGCTCGCCTGGACCGGTTGTGTCCAACGGGACCAGTCGCAGCGAGTTATCGCGAAAATAATAAATCCCTTTTACTTAGTGTAAACCTTTCTAGCTTGTGCGTTTGTAGGTCGATCATTGCGAAAAATATGTGTTCTTCGTGCTCGCCTCATCATAGCGCGAAAAAAAAATCTGCTAGAATTATAGTTATCAAATTCAAATAGACAATATTATTGTCTATTTGAAACGCTAAAATGAAATATGTGTATAGGTTAGTGATCAAAGGCATACCGCACAATCCTATCTCACTTACCACCATAACATTTAGCCAGTAAGGAAACATGCCCCATGTCAATGCCAACTGTGATTAAAGGGCTAGGGGTGTCACTGAGGGATTTCCTCTAACGTTCATGCATTTATTTCACAAAAATCTGACATTACTAAAACAGTAGTGAATGATCTGCAATCTTTTCTTTAAATAAACTTCTGGCACACAAACACGCAAAGATAATACATTATTCTTCTGCTCGTGTAAGCGAGTGGTCAGCCCTGGCGTCAGAATTTTTAGGCAGTCCAAAGGCTTCTGATTGGCTTGACAACTATTGTCTTACGACAGCAGCCGGGACCGACGGCTTAACGTGCTCTCCGAAGCACTTTAACACTCAGTTGTAAATACCACTTTTTGCTGTAGCGGTCACCCATCATAGTATCTAGTGACCGCAGCGAACGTTGCTTAACTTTACTGATCGGGTAAGAACGGCTAGTCGTGCTTCGAACATAATATATTTAACAAATGTGACTCATTGCAGACTTTATTTTTGTACATTATTTTGATAAGACCAACAATATGCAGGGAAGACAATAAGAAGACAAAAAAGCCTTTTGATGATTAATGTATATTTTAATGAAAGTTATAGTTGCTTTACTCCTACAACGTCTGAGCCAGGTAGGATCCTTCGAATACGGAGCAATTGGAGCCATTAGACGGAAGACCCTTCCAAGGGCATGGGCTTTTAAGACGATTGATTGAATTTCTCACTGGAGATCCCGGTACAATTCGGTTTCGATTTAGTTTCAGATGCTTTTAGGCCTTTTGAAGTATCTGACGAGTTGTTGTTAGCATGTAGATATTCAGATATTGCAGCTACAGAAGTTTATTCGAAAACCGAATTTATTGTTATTGGTCTACGGATCTTTTTTCATTGGACTGTGTAGAGTTGAAGCAAAGAACTCTTGATTAAGATCTGACAATTTGAAGACGAGCATATACTGGGTTTGTGCCGTTACCAGCTGGTGCCGGCATATGAATAAAATCACCCTATCTGTTCTCGTAGGTACCATAAAGGCTGGCTAAAGGAAGATCCAGGGATAAGGGGCATTCTCCTTGGTGTTTACTGCAATCACCAAGATGCAGGCATCTTGGTCCAGCGTTGCCATAATTACATGGCAACAAAAATAGGGGAGAATAAAAAAACTATATTGTTTTGAGCCCATCAAAAAGAAACCACGATTGTTATCTTCAACTGACACCAGACAAAGGATAACCTTGTACTTTGAAACAGAGACCTTTGAAAGATCTGTGCAAGTGAAACAGTATATAAATAGGATTAAATAAATATGTGTGGACATTTCCGACGGGCCCGATAGCTCAGTTGGTAGTAACCCTGCCTTCTGAACTGAGGGCTGTGGGTTCGATTCCTACCCACGACAAACATTTGTGTGATAAACATAGATGTTTGTTCTGTGTCTGGGTGTTATGTTGTATTCTATGTATGTACTTACAAACAAAAAGTGTATAAGTATGGGAATCAGTCATCTAGTTCCCATATGGCGCTGTGTGAAATATTCACACGTATTTATATTTCACACAGCACCATCTAGCCCCAAACTAAGCAAAGCTTGTAAATAGAGTCCAGATAACTGATATAATACTCAGATACTTTTTGTCTGTAAATACATAGAATACAATATAACACCCAGACACAGAACAAACATCTAAACCTAAGCTATCGTACTAAGCCTACGTATTCGTTATTCAATCCCTGAGAATATCCAGAGATTGTAACAATAAAACCTGGCTGAATCTACTTTACCACTACAAATGTAAAAACCTAGCCAAAAACACAAAGGGCCTGCTACAAAAACAAGTAAAGAAGAAGGCCATCCGTCTTGTAACCAACTCAAGTAATTCCGGCCTAATAAAAGCCAAATTACTTCACAAGTTTTTCCACTAGCCCTTTCTTTACGACCCGCAAATATATCATCAATCGCCGCAAGGTCGGGGTAATCAGGGTACATGGAGATTTACGGGCCTATTTATGTGGCACACGCAAAGCCACGGCCGTAACCCAGTAGGACACATTGCTATAAGCTCGGAAATAATGATTAGAACTACATCATGAGCTAGAGAACGACCAATCGAACATTACTGAGTGGAGCCTATACGGTTCTATGAGTTCTTGTTCCGCAATGAGAGGCAGTTCTCAAGCGATGCATTAATTGCAAAGTGTGGCCGGCCGGTTACTATGTTATAACATTAGAAGGGATTGCATATACATTTTAAACTTTGAGTATGATATACATAGATAACAATTTTTCATACATAACATATTGTACTGCAGAATTTTCTATTGGAAAGGCTGCCCACCCCTACTAATCACATCTGTTTCGTTTCACGTGACACTTCTAGTTTGCACTACAGTGCTATAGATTTTTTTTCCTTCTATAAAACTAATGTATAATATGCTATGGTAGTAATTTTTAACACCTAAAGCCTATAGGTGCCTAAAAAATTCTGACACCAGCCAGACACCACCTATATAAAATATCTATTCTGTGTCACCGTGCCTTTTTTCGACACTATTTCTCATGAGAGATTGTGACAAGATTATGGTAGCGTCTAAGTATGTCTCGCTCTAAAACGACGAGAGCTAAGTAGGAGCCTAGTTAGGATAATAGCTTTAAACCCCTGAGCTCTAAATGCTCTTTCTATTTAACATAACCTTTAATGGATCACCATTTAATGATCTCATTAATTACTCCTCACAGTCAGCTCACTGCTGCGGTCATCTTAATCACTAGCCAGTGGATAATTGCTTCATAATTACCTAAATGTCTACCTATCAAGGCCTTAAAACTTAATTGCTAATTTAAGTCAAATTGCATGATCTACTAATATGAGTTTTCAGTGAAGCAAATCATCATGATGGCAGTGACAATTTCTTGGCTAGTTTTTGTGTGCTAATTTTAGCATATTATAGAAACTAGCCAAGAAATTGCCCACAATCATAGACAGACAAACCATGGGGTCTCATCCGGTACAAACGAAAAATAGCCTGAACGTGAAAAAATGTAGTGATCGTATCGCGAGCGTTAGTTACCTGTAGGCCTAACACGAACATTTACGCGGGAGTAAATGTAAATGTTCGTGCTAGGGCCTCAGATAGTGTCCAGTGTATTCATTTGGCCCAAGCGTTATGCAAAAAAATAATAATTTGTAAAATAGCTCTAATTATTCCGTTGTATGGGATCTGTACTGTAGGTATTATATTATCTGGGGACAAACAGATCTAAAGATCTACAGTAAAGTGGAATGGGTGTTGGGTGTTCTTTGACAACACCTCACTGAATACAGAATACAGAATACAGAATTTATTGGTAAAAAATAATTTACAGGTCAATAACATACTAAGTAATAATATTATTTTAGATAAATCTAAAAGAGTATTCGTATACTTAAAATATTATACAGTCAATTTGTCTATAAAAAACTCATTGACTGAGTAGTAAGCCTTACCGATCAACAGCATCTTAAGCTTGTTTTTAAATATGTTGTCTGAAGTAGCATTTGTTATGTGTTCTGGTAAATGATTATAAACTTTAGCACCTTTAATGTACACAGATTTTTCTGACTTTGTGAGTCTGTGGGCTGGTGTTCTATACTTATTTTTATGGCGCGTGTTATAGTCGTGTGCTGCTCCCAACTTCACGAATTTTTGTGGGTTCATGCGCACAAAGATGCTTACCTGATAAATAAGTATCGAAGGCACAGTTAATATACCCAGCTCCGTGAAGTGGGGTTTGGCAGACTCGTCCCACGGTATGCGAACAATTGCACGAATGGCTCGTTTTTGTAAAATAAGGGCGCGCTGGCACTCCGCTGCATCTCCCCACAGCTCGGTACCGTACGTAAGTATGGAGTGAACTGTGGCAAAATAGCAACTTCGTACCGCATGTCTAGGTGCTGTCTTTGCAAGCCGACTAAGCGCGAAACAGGCTTGGCCCAGCCGAGAACAAAGACGATCTATGTGCGACTCCCACTTGAGTGCACTATCAATGTGAAAACCCAGCAGTTTCACCTGCGAGACTTGTTGTAACGTGGCTCCACCCACGTCTACTACTAAGGCAGTCTGCTTGTTGTTGGCTAGATTAAAGTGCATAAAACAAGTCTTGTCCAAGTTCAAGGCCATACCGTTGAACCGGAACCATTCGTGCAATTCGTGAGCAACCACACTCAGCCGATCTTTGAGAGCTTGCACATTCGGGGTGGTTACCACCTTGAAGTAAAAAAATCTGTCACATCTCAAGGGATCGCATTGTAATTATAAGTGTTCTTACAAGCTTAAAAATATCACAACACAACCAGACAACACAACATACAAGCAACACATACACATCAACAATTACAACAGGAATAACAACACACGACACGTGAGCTAGTGTCGAACAAGTGAGGATTATTGTATGGCTTTGATGAACAAAAAAGGCAAAATGGTTCACGAGGGCACTCATGCAAGTAAGGCTAGTTTAAAAACCCCCATTTTACCTTTTATATCCATGGAAATCAGTGAACAAAAAAAGCTTTACCAATGGAGTATTTTGTAATGTTATTGTCCGTTTGGTCTAATATGGGGGTATTTGCACAAAAGCCTGTAATTTTTTGGCATGTCCATCATCTTCATCATCATCAACAGCCTGAATTCGTCCACTGCTGAACATAGACCTCCCCCAGAGAGCGCCACTTTGAGCAACTGCTTGCCTTCTGAATCCATCAGCTCCCTGCGGCTTTCACCAGATCGTCAGTCCACCTAGTGGGGGCCAGCCTACGCTGCGTCTTCTGGTTCGTGGTAGCCATTCGAAAACTTTTCTTCTCTATGTTCATCATTGCTATTAAAATTATACAGACTCCACCAACATTAACCAACCGCGAAAAATTGATAGTACAAGATACAAATAAAAGAAAAGACATACAAAGCACGTAGACGCGATAGCCCATTGCCCTTCCTTGTTTGTTAAGTAAAACGAATCCCTTTCTGACCCTAAGGTAAAGTACGAGGTAAACAATGTATTCCCCAACTTTTTGGGAGCTTCAATTTCGAAACGTCGACTGAATACGTAAATTAGGGAGGCGCTTCCGCATAAATAAAGTAGAATGTGCGAAATTGGAATGTATCGGTTTCATGTATGTATCGGATAGGTAGGGATGGGACACGGTCAGATCGAGGTCCTTGCTAACAGAATATTTCAGTTAATTTCCTTCAATATTTTATGTATCGTGAGAAGAAAGTAACTCGTTGTTAGGATCAAATGGTGTTTTACGTCGATGAATTGAGTTTTGTGATGTTGTTTTATTAGTTCCTAAATATTTGGAAACCATTTCTTAGATCCATTTTATGAAATTAATTATATAAAATCATGAGCTATCATTATATTTTTAATGAGTTCATAATCTATAAATATTGCCAGTTAATTGAAAAGAATAAATAAAAAAAAATTAAAACACTACTGCAAGTCACAGTTTTTTTAGAATTTTCCTTACAGTGTATCAGTATTATTTCTAAATAGGTTCTGATAGGCACATTAGTATTTGCTCCACACTAAAAGCTTAAGAATTTCAGCATTAACTAGAAATATCTAGGGGTGTCACCAGGGTTTCTTCATACAATCTATAATATCCCATTTGACCCTCTTAAGGGTTGAATTATCAAAAACCCCTTTTTATTACACCTCTATATGCCATTAAGAGAACACACGATCCCAATCCATTCTATGGCCAGCGATTTGGGGTGCAAGTTGTCAGTCAGCCAGGACACAAGACTCAGTCTATATTTTATTAAAATAAAAAAAAACGATAAATAGATAAAAAGTATATTATTAATAAAGCTAAAATTTGATATATCTTTTCCGAAAACCCTATTAACGTAGTATTATAATTATTTTATAAAGTAAGATTAAAGGACTGCATTTACACCAGCTTTAACAATCCGTACCTAAGCCTATATTTCGACATACTTTGCGATCAAACTTTTCTCAGTACCTTTCCATTATTTTGAGGGTTACGGCTCATAAAAATTGATCAAAATAATTTTATATTTACTTATTTATGAAAATCCAGTTTTCATACACGTGAAACAAGAAGCCCAATAAAACATTGTATTGTCCGAGAAAGAGTGAACAAGAATGTTTGTTTTTTTCTGAGTTTTCTTTTGGCAATCAAGTCGAAATATAATGTATGTTTTTGCGAAATTATTTTTGGGCAATTTGAAAGGAGTTGAAGTGTAAACTCAGGATTTTTTAATAGGGGCTAATTTACTTTAATCACTTGTGTACACACTTGAGTCAACACAGTTCAATTCAGTTTAGATCAGTTGAGGAAACACATTAGTGTCCTCTGATTACCCATGACGTAATTAATTATAATTACCCGGATGTTCATATTTATAATTGCGATCTAAAAAAAGTATGTTCTTGGATGAACTAACCACCGCTCACTAACATTTAAACTGTAAACTAATGACTGATGTAAACTAATGTAAACTAATCCTGATGTTAAAGCTCACAGCTCATTAGAACCATCCGGCACCCACTCGGCACCACCTCGCCTCCTGCAGCTAGTATTCTTTATATGGACTTGTATTGATATGTGCTTACTATATCAACTCCGTAGCGTCACTGGATTGCCTCGGTCGAAAGCCCTCCACGCGCGGACAGCGGGTGGACCACTCGGTGACAACTCGCTGCTCGCATGCTTGCCTTGCGTTGACAATGCGCGGGTTCCGACTGGACCGCGCGCTACCCGCGAATGAAACACGTGAGGACGATACTTGGCAATGCACCGCTCCCCACCCTCCCTTCATTCCCAGCCTTTCTTTCGATTACATTACGAAACACACGTGTAGATCTAGTGCCAATTGGTAACAAACTACTCGAAAATTCATGAACCAAGCAACGTCCAGTCGTTGACCACGCGGCGTTCACTCGTTGACCGCGCGGGGTCCACTGGTTGACCGCGCGACCTTTATTGGTGATAACGCGGCGTCCACCTGTGAACCACGAGTCGACAACGAGTGGACGCCATGCGACGAGGCGCTGCGGAGTGGGTGCCGGGTGGTTGTAATCAGCTGTGACCTTTAACGTCATGGCTGCTCAATAGTGAATTTTTGCATAAGAAACTTAAATTTCTCTACCTCCTGCTCCTGAGTTTAGAATAATTGACGTTTGGTTTACCAAACTAACTACAGTATCTACACCTAGCAGATATACTTTAAAAAAGTCGTTTACACTTACCCGTGATACCTATGTAATAGGTAAATTGAAACAGACAATCGCAATACTATGATAAAAAATCCGATCTATACGACAAACCTAAATAACCCTTTCCCCCTTCCCTAGATACCTCACTGCATCGAAAAACTCAAGAATGCGTTGCAAGTTTGTAACAAGGCCACACGAGGCTCGAACAATATTTGGCTAGAATATGTGAAACTTCGCCCGTTATGCTCCAAACTAACAACAGAAATAAAGTTAACGTTCTGGTAAGTTTTAAAAAACTTTTATAATTTCGCTACAACTGTTGCTTAAATTTGGAGGTTTCTAACTTTCTGAAGTACGCGTTGGCTTAAACATGTGTATTGTGAACCTATACCTACTTTTTGTATTAGTGTCAGAATCCCCTTTAGATTACAATAACTCTTTATTGCACACCAAATTAAAAATAAAAGAAAGAACAAGAAAATATTTCGAAGCTTAATAGGTACCTACAATGAGCGGTCTTGTTACATGGGGAATTTATTAGGGTATTTTTGGCTCAAGCATAATTTCAGTTTTCAAACTCTTTGTTAAGTAATATCTCATTAACGGACATTAATGAAATATATCACATTGGAAAGTGACCTTACACAAAGGACGAAAACTAATTATATCGTTACGCTTTGACATCCACTAACAATGGACATCCGTCTATTCATTTATACGTATGTACCTAATACATTAGAGTGGAGGCGAGGAATCAGATTGCGAAAGAATAGCCGAGTACGTTAACGTGTGAAGCATAATTAGGACGTATGGCTGATGAATGGTGAACGTCTTCAGGCTGATGATGAAGATGTAAGATTTTAGACACAAAATTTTTTTTTTTGCTTAAAGTTTTTTATAACATTTGACCGCAATCTCACCTGATGAAAAGTGACGATCCGGTCTATGATGGCTTGCCTAGATGTTACCTATTCACTCGCTACTTGAAGAGCTCTAGATTGTACTTATCGGGAAACAAAGAAGAAAACGCAAGAACATATTGTTCTAAAAGTTTTTGACTCTACAACATGCTGGTTTGCCATCAAAGATAAATAGCAAGTCATAAAGTCCTACAAAAAATATTATCAGCTCTTGGGAATAATAGAAAGATTAAGGTAATAAAGCCCACATCGAACCCACAGCCAGAAGGCAGGGATATTATCAACTGAGCTATCGGGCCCGTCAACATTAAAAGGACATTGACGTCACATGACGGTGATGACGGTTCTCGAGTGGCGACCACGAACCGGAAGGCGCAGCGGACATCTACGGGCTGCTGGTGATGATGACGTCACATTGACGACAAATACTGTACACGCAAAATATTTTTGAAATCTGCCCCAAGGCATTTTTTAATATTTATTTATATCGATTTAGTCCCTGCTATGAGACCTTTACCACAGATTACTTAATATGTAATAATACCTTTACATAAATCAAATAAATACACCAAAAAAAACACCGTACAATTTCATAAATATTTGGTGTAATTAAATACTTTCGAATACGGAGTACCAGGCTAGTATGAATTACAAAGAGGTAGAAAGTAACAAAGGAATTCTACCCTGATCCAATATAGCATTCAAAACCAATATACATCATAATTTAATAGAGCACATGGCGTATTGTCTGCAAGCTCCCCACTACCCCACCTCTCATCTACCCAACCTAACGAGGACTCTCAATATTCTATTAGCTACATACATTAGCTACTAGAGGTTACCTATGAATATTGAAGATGCATTATCTGAGATGCTCGTAGATCAGGTGTTGCTTCGTAAGTTTGGCTTTTGTTGAATATGGAGTTAGGTAGGTTATGGAAAATTAGTTTCCGGTCTTCGATTCGTTTGATAGCTCTTTAGCGGTTTGTATTTATCATCACCATCATCATTAACAGGCTGACGACGTCCATTCTGCTGAACGTAGGCCTCCCCTGGAGAGCGCCACTTAGAGGGGCTGTTCAACTCCTGCATCCATCGGCTCCCCGCGGTTTTCACAAGATCGTCGGTCCACCTACTAAACAGTTAAAATAATTATAATATGTTTTTACGAAATTTAGTTTGTTTCAGTGATGCGAGTTATGCCAATGTTTTTGGTAAATTAAAAAGAACCCTGTAATAATTATAGAAGGGACACTTTTTAAGACTTCCGAAGAAAACGACTTTTCAGTTTTCATAAGAAAAAATAACTTTTTTTTTGAGAATGTATGACGCGACGAGCTAGTCGTTCATCTGATGTTAAGCAACACAGCCGCCCATGATAGTTAGCTGCGTTGTACTGCCACATAAAATTTTTAAGTTACACCCAGGTTAACTGGAGATAATGTCCTCTACCATTAAGTCGCCTATGTACCTACATTTTTGTTGATTGTGCAATAAAGCATTTTCTATCTATCTATCTACAGAATGTAATTTAATTCATTACCATAAATTGAGCCCATGATAGTACATCATTTATAGATTATTATTTAAGAGTAAAGAGTGTAAATGAAACAATTTTTATTGAAAATTATGAAGATTGCCACGGCGCCTAACGCAGTTGGCACGGATGATTTTGATACATTTAAACGTTTTTAGACCTTGTATGTACTTATTAAAAATTTTGTATTGTAGCATTTGATTAAGTAAGTTATTGCATTTTTTGGAGTTATTATTATTACCAAACCAATGTGTTAGAATTCAAAAATGTTGGTCCACACGTGACCGGTATCAGGATTAGGTACTTAGTTTCAAAGGATGCTAATGAATTCAATTACACCCAATATAGTTGCAGTGTCACTGGGAACTTTAAAATAATAAAGTTTAGAACTTGCTTTTAGAATCAAAACGGTATATTTTTGTAAAATTGTTACACATTTTACAAAGGACCTGCTTTTACACTTCACCACTCACACTTCTTCTTTGGACACTTTCCAGAGCGACATTTCCCCGACCTTTGATATCATGCAACAATTTATGTTTCACAATTTTCTTCCCAGACCTTTCATTTATTTTCTATTCATGTCATCCGTAACTTTGACTATTTAGACATCATTATTTCATTTGAATTACCTTGCAACAATTGAAATATTTACCGATCGTAGTTATTCATCTTATAACTTTCGTAAAAGGTCTACACATGGTGTAGTGTAATTTTATTCCAAGAAATTACTCAGAAATTATGTAGAAAAAAACCTTGGGTTCGAATCCGCAGGGAGCCCATAAATGATAGATTCAAGTAGCTCAAAGTAGTACCTACCTACGAAAAACTGAGGGTAAGTATGAGTTAAATAATACGCCAAGTGATACACAGATCGCTTCACGAAGTCCTTGTGTTACGTTAAATCTAGCAAAACAAAGTAGTGTCAATTTACATGGCTTACTTGATTGAACCCCTGTGAGTCGACACTGCCGCTTAAATACTCAATACTAATATTAATGCGTATCTGGGCGGTTATTCTCTATGGAAACACAGATTCCACACGATTTGAAACCACGTCGTTATCGTGTCTTGTTCATATCGTGTCACAGCGTTAGATATACCTTCACTTTAAATGAAAGTTATCTTTATTTTGAATAAAATATAGTGACATAAGTGGTCACAGTGGTAAGTGGACCTTTGACGTGTTGATGTTTCGGAACGCGTCTCGGTAAAACATATGATTTTTGACAGTTCAAATCGCGCCAATTCCAAATTCATTTCGCGCGGTTTTGTTTTCGTTTCATAGAGAATAGACTTGCAGATTTCTTATGTAAGACAAAGAATTCGCGTGGTTTCGAAATAAGAAATCAATACAGAATAACCACCCAGTACAGGCTAGTTCCATACATTTAGTTAATTAGATTATGATCAAAATGAACTCTATTACTTGCGGAATAAGGTTAAGGTAACACACCTTATTTCCGGGCTTTATGAATTATTACATGAGATCATTGGACGCATTGGATAGGAATAATAATGTCTGATATTCATTAGGTTGAACGTAATGTTGTTTCTTTTTTGAACATGGCAACTCAGTTGAGGGAAAAAGGTTTATTTATTTTAAAAGTATGTCAGAATTAGATGGAATTAGCTTACTTTAGTAGCACTGATGTGGCTATATGGCTAGTATATTTGTAGACAGGTTAGAGCTTTACCACTTATTCACTAAATAGCCTTTCCCGTGTTTTACTCCACTTACTGAAGCACTACTGTGTTCTAGTTTAAAGGGCATTGTAGCTAAATTACTGGGCAAATGAGACTTTACGACCTGATTACACAGTCTAGTAATCTGATTACTAGACTGAGTGATGTCTCAGGATGACGTGTGCAGTGCAGTGTCACGCGAAACTTTATTAATTTAAAGTTCCGAGTGACGCTGCAACTGTAATGGGCGGCCATGTCGCTTAACATCAGGTGAACGTATAGGTCTTCATATCATTCATTCTCATAAAAAAAAAATTGGATGATTAATATTAAAAGCCGAAAGAAAAACAATGATCCTTTTCAGTTATATTAATTATTGTAATATACCAAAACTGCTTGCAGATTCCCAGTACTTTAATAAACATAAAAGCGTTCATGTTAGTTCTTCCGAAAACAGAGACCAAAACTCACATAGTTATGAAATTGTCATCACGATAACATAACAGATACTTAGAGCTGACCATTTGCCTAAATTAGGACAGTACAAGCTTCACCACCAAACCAACCCTTCACCGAAACGACGATAAAACCAGTCGCATCCGATTTAGCACCTCATAAAATACCCGCTAACTAAAATAACTGCCCTCTCTACCCATGAACTGATAATATAACAGTAATATAGCAATAATATAACGGTAATTTAGCTGTAATATAACGGTAAAATAACGATATTACATCGCAGTCTTTTTGTTATGGTAATGGGAGTGCGGAAGGGGCGTGTTTCAGTTGATAGGTTAAGTAGTTTAGTCGCTCAAATCAAGTGAAAATAGGGCATAATATTATTAGATCTGGTTTTCTGATCTTTCAGCTATAGCGGTAGGCTTTTAAACATTGAATTTAATTAAATTAAACTAAAGGTTTTATTCCGACCACGAACTGGAAGACGCAGCGTAGGCCGGCCCCCCACTTAGGTGCCTCTGGAGGCCTATGTTCAGCAGTGGACGTCTTCAGGCTGTAAATGATGATGATGATGATGATGATGATGATGATGATGATGAAAGGTTTTCCATTGTTTTACCTGTTTACAGAAAATCGACGGGTATCGATACTAATCGATAGGTTCTCGAGTGGCTTGCTCTAGTAGTGGGATCGAGAACTTCTTTTTATTTCCGATTTCACATTATTAGAATCAGCTTGCTATATAATATTTGATATTAAACACTTTGTTATATTACTACATTCATTATAGTAACTTAATTATTGAAGCAATTTAATAATTGTAGTTACTGAGCATAACAAAAAATAGCCTTTTTTAAGAGCCAATATTTACTTTGACTTTGACCACTAACCAGAAGACGCACCGGAGGCCGCGTGGACCAACGATCTGGTCAGAGCCCATGGATGCAGGAGGCAAGCAACCGCTCAAAGTGGCGCTCTATTTGGAGACCTATGTTCAGCAGAGGACTGCAAGCTGATTATCTGTTTATTTGACAGGAGAAATGTAAGACGATGTCAATAACAATCGTATGTTATGGCGTTAAGTCCATTTACTTAATGACATTCTTAAATTAGCCGTCTTATCATTCCAGCTCATACTTCATGCTCATTTTCATATCAATAAAGAGACGTCAAGTTTTGAAGGTTATTGCTGAGATGGCTTTACTTACACACCATTACTCTCGAGCGTAAGCTATGGTATACTTACTTGCCTATTTTTACGTGCTTTAGTAATATTGTATTTTCAACCTAATTACTGTGAGATAGAGCTGGGTTTCCTCTGTCTGGTTGGGGATGAATATTTGCGGTGATCATGGGATGTATTTTTACAGCATGTTTTTATAATCTTGCTGTATTTTGTTTAGGATTTCTTTTTTCGATGTCATTATGTATTTCTTAACTTATGGATCTTGTTATGTTTGGAAAAGAATAATTTGTGATACCAATGCTATTGGAGTAATATTTTTACCTAAAAATATACAAGGAAAAATTTCTTGACTTGCCAAAAAAGTTTAGAAGGAAATAAGAAACAGTTGACTATTCGCAGTTATTTTGAAAAATAAAAACCATAAATCAAAGCAATAGTAAAAACAACATTTTCCCCTCTTCCTCTTCTTCTTCTCGTATAGGCAAGTGGTCAGCCCTGGTGTCAGAATTTTTAGTCCA
This sequence comes from Ennomos erosarius, assembly GCA_963580505.1. Lineage (NCBI taxonomy): Eukaryota > Metazoa > Arthropoda > Insecta > Lepidoptera > Geometridae > Ennomos > Ennomos erosarius. The sequence continues at coordinate 821,545 of OY756978.1, read as the reverse complement.
CCCAAAGGTTCTAACTTGGCTTAACGACTATTGCCTTTTACGACAATAGCTGGCACCGACGGCTAAACGTGCCCTCCGAAGCACGGTAGCACTCAGTTGTAAATACTACTTTATCTCTAAGAAAGTCATGAAAAATATTTTACATATCATAATCATACAAAAAAAATTATGTTCGTAATCTCTAGGTCTTTAAACAGTCACAACCTAACTCCCAAAACCCAAATAGAGCCTAAACAAAGTCTAGCTAAGCTGAAACGCTCTGCATATCGTTTCCAATACCCTGTTAATACTAGACTACACAAAGGGTTAAATTCGAAACCACAGTACATAATACTAATCTTCACTTTATGAAGGTTCTATTCTAAACCAAATAATAAACTAGTGTATCCGTATCCGATAGTACCACGTCACAATACAAAAATGAGAAACCTTATACACGTGACAAGGTTAGTTAAGATTTGTTATTGCGACATGGTCCTAAAGCAGTTCCCCATACCAGGTAAAGTCGCTGAGCTAGCTTATTTGGCTGTTAAACCACAGGCCTGCTAACGATAAGCAATCCTGAGCTAATATTTGGCTCGTGAGAGGAGGTAAATGAAGGCAGGTGCCTTCGTTTACCTCCTCTCAAAGAGGTCTTTGTGCCTACATTTTCCTGTCACAGACTAAGACAATAGAGTTTAACGAAGCGGAAATATATGATAAAAAATTTACACCGCAGGTTTAGTCCATAGCATTTTAATTTCTCGAATCTGTGACTTACACATATGCTACACAATTAGTCCCAAAAGAGTAGTGGGCTATGACCCCTCATTGGCAGTTGCGATCCTCTAGCGATACACCGGGCGATCCGGCGATATTGCCGGTAAGTCGCTCGAGGATCGCTACCGCGCAATGTGGGGTCAGCCTAATAGTACTCTTACCCCCGGTTTTTCATAGCGTGTCAACTTAAAAGTAGACAACTGAAGACAGAAGCTGATCAACAGGCAACCTCAGGCATATTTTTAAGTAGACGTGAACATTAACAAACTTACTAGAAATGGAGGGTTAGATTATGTAACTTGAGCAAAATCGAAGTTCTCTCTTGACTTTAGTATATTCTAAGCAAAATAAATACTGTAATGCTAGTTCGATGCTATATTGCTAGGTAACTTTGCAGAGTGAGTAGCATTCATTTGTTTTTTTCTAATCGTAAATCATAAGTTAACTTTTAGAATATTTTATCTCACTGGTAATTTTTCAGTAAAAACATCTCGGCAATTGTACTACGTAAAAATTGCAACAGCAGTTAGCAAAGCGACAGCGAACAATTAGCAATCAGTCGCAAGATCTCCGCCTGTTGCTTTCCTGTCGCTGAATACACTTAGGCCTTTGATACTAGCGCCACTAGCAACAGAACAGCAATAGATGAAACTAAAAGAATGAACTTTTTAGTTCATGACTTTGGCAGATAAGTGACGTTTGACAGCAATGATTGCGAAATTTATGCCTGTTGCAAAAGTTACATAATAACCCCGCCGATGTTCGAAGTGTGTTATGATGTTCCATAAATTCGCATACCATCATTTCAAACCCGCAATCTAAATCAGCAAGCTGCTTTAAACCGTGAACAACCATACAAAGGTAGTCTGGAAGAAATCGCTTTATGCGATAAGGCCGCCCGTTGTTCTATCATGTGCATTGTTGTGTGTTTTTTCTTGGTGTTCAATAAAGTATTATTGTATCGTATCGTATCGTATCGTATCGTATCGTATCGTATCGTATCGTATCGTATCGCATCGTAGCGTATCGTATCGTAACATATCGTATCGTATCGTATCGTATCGTATCGTATCGTATCGCATCGTATCGTATCGTATCGTATCGTATCGTATCGTATCGTATCGTATCGTAACGAATCGTATCGTATCGTATCGTATCGTATCGTATCGTATCGTATCGTATCGTATCGTATCGTATCGTATCGTATCGTATCGTATCGTATCGTATCGTATCGTATCGTATCGTATCGTATCGTATCGTATCGTATCGTATCGTATCGTATCGTATCGTATCGTATCGTATCGTATCGTAACATATCGTATCGTATCGTATCGTATCGTATCGTATCGTATCGTATCGTATCGTATCGTATCGTATCGTATCGTATCGTATCGTATCGTATCGTATCGTATCGTATCGTATCGTATCGTATCGTATCGTATCGTATCGTATCGTATCGCATCGCATCGCATCGCATCGCATCGCATCGCTTCGTATCGTATCGTATCGTATCGTATCGTATCGTATCGTATCGTATCGTATCGTATCGTATCGTATCGTATCGTATCGTGTCGTATCGTATCGTATCGTATCGTATCGTATCGTATCGTATCGTATCGTATCGTATCGTATCGTATCGTATCGTATCGTATGGTATCGTATCGTATCGTATCGTATCGTATCGTATCGTATCGTATCGTATCGTATCGTATCGTATCGTATCGTATCGTATTGTATTGTATTGTCACATCAGTATTGTACCTTCATAAGTTTACTGCTGCCATACATGATACAAGTATAAGCTTACACTCCGATTTACAACCCGAAAGTTGACGGAAAAGAGCGAACATTGACGAAACATGTGAGGATGTCGTGAGATGTCGTAAAAATTTATGAATTTCGGTCGTGGAAGCATGAGGGTTGCAGAGGAAATTGATGTAGGCATCATTAATGATCCACTATTAATTTTATGAAACTTCGGCTTAACGATAGAATACCATTTAGGGTGTGCTTGCGCTCTCGCTCTTTCATATGTGTATCTGAGGTTATGCAAGTATGTGTGTCTACATTTATATGCACGTTTATAAAGTCCACGATGCTACTCTCTTCGGTTGTAGAGTTTACTATATTAGCTAGAATAACATTCAAGAGAGGAAAGCTCTTCAGTCTCCTTAAATTTTTTTTAACTAAGAATCCACGCTTTTTGTAAGTAAAACATAATTCACCTTACTCTACCAACAAAAAATCTCTACGTAGAGACAAAACAATTTACAAAAATAATCTTGGAGCTAAGCATGAATGACTTCCACAATCATAATCTTGCTCTACGAAGCTCCAAAGATGGGAGACTCGAACTTAAATCACTTAATCCTGAGAATCTCCGGTTCGGATAAATTAAGGAGATTAGCATTAAGCGAGCGAAGGCCCAGGAAGGGGCTCTACTATGGTAGAGTCTAGTTTTAACTAAAGATTTGTAAGAATCTCTCTGGATTTTGTACAAACGAAAAGAACCTATTTCATGTACTTAGGGGGTCTAAAAAAGATACCATACCACTAACGCTAACGCCAAAAACTCACTCTAAAACTGTATTGAAATGGCATTCGCTGCGGAAAAGTAAGCGATTTCAGAAATGTCATTTCAGCACATTTTGAAGTTAACGTTTGGCGGTAGCGTTAGTGATTGATGGTGGTTGGTATCTTTGCTAGACCCCCTAGTTAAAGTATCGTAGCAGACTGAACCTAGGTATAGGTAGCGTAATGAAGAGATCTTTACCCAACAAAAACTTGTTCCTAGGTCACGTGTAATATGATGGTGAAGATGATAATGGTGATGTATAAATCCTTCCCCTGACAAGGTAGGCAGATAATGGGCAAACTACATCTTTTTTTATGAGGATGAAGGACGTGACGAGCTAGTCCTTCACCTGATAATAAGCAACACGGCCGCCCATAACAGTTGCAGTATCACTCGGAACTTCAAAATAATAAAGTTCCGCGTGACACTGCACTGCATGTCATCCAGAGACATCACACAGTTTAGTAAACAGATTACTACACTGTGTAATCAGAACATAAAGTCTCATTTGCCCAGTAATTTCACTAGCTACAATGCCTTTCAAACCGGAACACGGTAGTGCTTGCACACTACTGGTTGGCGACAGACATCGCTCGTAGAACTATAACAACTGATGGTAAAGAAAGGTTCTCGAGTGGCGAACACGAACCGAAAGACGCAGCAAACCAGTCTCCTAGGTGGACCGACGATCTGGTGATAGCCGTGGGTAGCCAATGTATGCTGAAGGCGAGTAGCCGCCAAAAGTGGTGCTCTCTACTCCGGGAGACGCCTATGTTTAGCAGTGGACGTCTTCAATCTATTGATGATGATAGGTTGAAACAGGCCGATCGAAACTTTGTGACGTTGGTAGCAGCCCTGGGCGGGCGTTTCCGTGGGTCGTAATATCTATTTTATTGCTGCACTAAACGGCCTGCAGGACATCGACGGTTAGTTTGTGTTGATTAATTTGATCACATTGTAAGGGAACTATTAAGTTGGGATGGCCTGGGATGGCTTCAAGGGTCCATTGCGTGTTATAACTATCTATTGGATTTAACCACTGACCCCTTACGCTGGACTTAATAAGACCAATTTTAACTGAAGGCATTCGATTTTCGCCATTTTGGCGCTGATTGCTAAGAGTGATATCGTGAGAGTCTTTGGGACTAATTCAACCAACCAATCACAGAATTCACACTTCAATGCAACCAATAAACGAGATGGATTTTCAAATTATATGGTTCTTCAGCCACTCGGAGTGGCGCTTCAAATCGACACAAGAAATTCGCAATTTTTGTACGATATTATCTATCCAGAATCTTGTATAATAGAGATCAGTGGATACAACCGTTTCATATTGACTTGTCTTAAGAATGATCTCCAGTTTTTGGTGCAGAAATGTCTAGTTTTCCGAGCTAATGAGCAGTGCGAATTTTAATGCAGATAGGCCTTAGAAGTTTTATGTGAAACTAGTTAGAAACCTGACGAATGTGTAGACTGTAGACCCATGTTGGAGCATCTAGATACTAGTAGTTACTTACAGTGCTTATGTAAAATAACTATCGGCAATCGATAAAGGAACCAGTTTCATAATGGTGTAGGGTACGAGCGATAAGCTCTGTTACCCATTCAGGTAGTATGTACCATTGTAGACTGTGTCGTTTTTACCGTTAGATGTGTGGTCAAATTAAAGTCAACATCATTATCAGCCTGAGGACTGCTGAATATAAAACTCTCTCTTAGAGCGCCACTTTTAGCGGCTGCTTGTCTCTGGCATTCAATAGCTTGTCTTGTTACCAGATCTTCGGCCTACCTAGCGGGGGCTAGCCTACGCTGCGTTTTCCGATACCTACCTACAATAAGTGGTCATCACTTGAAAACCTTTTTCCTCATCGATTGTCAGTTGTGTGTACGACAGGCCTGTCTGTTGCCAGTTCAACTTGTCAGTTCTAATTGCTGTCGGTGACATTAGTTCTTCTATTGATGTGGGCGTAATGTGGTGGTACGAAATAATGTTATATTGGTCAAACCCTCTTTTCGCCAAATCAATTACATTTGCTTAATTTAGTACGCCATTAAAAGTTACACGACTTTCCTTTATGGATATTTTTTATGAGAATAAATGACGAGCTAGTCGTTTGCCTGGTGTTAAGCGACACGGCCGCCCATAACAGTTGCAGTGTCACTCGGAAATTAACAATAAAAGTTTCGCGTGATACTGCACTACGCACGTCAACCTGAGACATGACACAGTCTAGTAATCAGATTACTAGACTATGAGATCAGGTCATAAAGTCTCATTTGCCCAGTAATTTCACTAGCTACACTATAATGCCCTTCAAAGCGGAACACAGTAGTGCTTGCACACTACTGCTTGGCGGCAGAATGACTGGCAAAGCGGTGGTACCTACCTAGACGAACTTTGCAGAAAAGTTCTACTACCTAGTAAAATATTAATTTAATAATAGTATTATTTGGTAATAAATGTGTTTAGGTAATCAAATTTTCACCAAACCTCCTGAAAAGGCTCTATTATCCGGTCCAAAGTACCGTCCCAAGCATCTGAAAAACAAAAACCCCAAAGAATTTATCATTGAATATCCTCAACCCCTGCTTTGTTCCACACAAAGAGGGTAGTAAATTCCTCGGCAACTCACCCCTCTCCGAAGTAGGTCACAGGATAACAGGTAGATATGGGTGTCTCAGGCTTATCTGGTGCTGATGAGAGGTAAGTGTCTTTTATTACGGAATAAATAACACAGAGTGCAATAACTCGGAGCTTGATCATTTTATTTTTGAGTTTTAAGCAATGAGATTCAGCTGCTCTGTAATGTGTTTTGTTTCACTTGTAGCGTCTCAGGGGATGTTGGTTCACGTGTTAAAACACCCAAGTGTCAAATTTCAAGGTTATGATTTATTATCACCTACGTTACGCTTTTTTTACTTCCAGTTGTTTGTTTCTTGTTGTCTCATAGGCAAACGTGCTCCACCTAATACAACTTACCATCGGGTGAGTTGTTGTCTAACGCATGCCCATTTAAGTATAAAAATAAGTTTCTTTCGTAGTTGGTAGTGAAGCTTGCCTACTACTATTGAACCAAATGGTAAAGTATACGGGACGTTTTCTGTCAAGATCACAGAATATGCATAGTATTATAGGTACCTAATGTACGAAAGGTAAATTCAAAGTTGTCCGGTGTTTTTCTTTTTTACATATCCCAACGTATTCTTCATTCTAATAAATAAATAAAGTTTACGGTAGACCTTTTCAGGTTGATAATAATAGGTAGGTATAAAATGGAAAGTACTTGAAAATGCAAAGAAAATATTTTAGACCATAAGAACCAATGTATAACTTCTTATAGTTAAAAGACTTTTTATTTAATCCTCATTTTAATTTCTAATGAACACAAACCGAACAACGAACTAAATGAAAAGTCAACGGAACAAACATTTAATTCGAAAGAACTGCAGCGTCTGAAACTAGCCGACTATTTTTGTACTATATCATAGCAACACTTGATAACTTATTCCGGTTTTGTAAGAAAGTTTACCATTTCGTATTACGACAAAGAGCTAAGATGTATGCTGTATATTAGAAAATAAATTCACGGCCGCTAGCATGAGATTATGAAACCATTCTGTTATTTTTCTTCGAAACTTTTTAGAAAATGATGACGTATTATTCTAAGGTTTCCAACCTGGATGTGGTTAAGTAAACGTCAACAACTCCAATGATTGCTGATATAATTTTTGTATAAATATTTATATAAAAATAGTATAAAAAAGTGCGAAGAATCACCGGATCGGATTCGGCTACCAACCCCAAAACACATGCAGCGTTGGCCGGCCCCGCTTGGTGGACTGACGACCTGGTGAGAACCGCGGGAAGCCGATGGATGCAAAAAGCAAGCAGCCACTTAAAGTGGCTCTCTTTGGGGAGGCCTATGTTCAGCAGTGGACATCTTCAGGCTAATGAAGATGATGATGTAATATTTCTATTGAATTACATTTTCAGCTTGTGCTACTATGGGAACCAGATAAAGAATACAATAATTAGATACTTAGATATTAGATATTTTGTTTTTAAATACATACATAGAATACAACATAACACCCAGACACAGAACAAACATCGAAGTTCATCACACAAATGTTTGTCCTAGGTAGGAATCGAACCTACAGCCTATTCTAGTTCAGAAGGCAGAACTAATGAGCTATCGGGACAGTCAAAAAAAGAAAACAAAACCTATAACTACAATTTTTTGAATGTCAGTGAAAACAATTTTATTGGCTTCCAGGCTGTGGCTGTCTACATTATAAATTCTGAAGCTAAAACCTTCAGTAAAAAATTTCCCCCACTCTCTATTCAGCAGATATTTATAACGTAAAACTAAAGTAATTAACCATTAGGTAAACGTAAAGAGCACATCAAATTCTTTGTTCTATACTAAACAATCACTGCGACGTTGTGTTTACGCCAGTTCTTGAAGCACGTCTTATTTCTGAAACGTTATTTATGTTTCATGGAAGAAGGAAATTAAAAGTTACACTGGCGTGAATTGTTGCGTTGCCACGGGTTTATGCTTCGTATTCTTTATAATACTGCGCATAAAGTCAGAAAAACGTTAGAAAAAGATAATTGTTTTGCTTTGCCTCGAATTCAAGGTCAACAGGGAAGTCCTTAGATTTGGATGACACGCACGCAAAATAGGAAAACTAGGTTAGTAACTAAAAATTTTATCTAGTCATGACTTTTTATTAAATGTTTGCAATTTATGTAGTCAAATAATTGAATTTCATTATAATCTTAGACTTTTTAGCTGTTACTGAGAAAATACGTGTGTAAATAACGCCGAACGATCACATACATAGATTTTGGGCCCTAACTAGGATTCCCTGTATCTAGAGAGCCAGGAACTATGAGGACCATAGCCCCACAACACCCACAGAACAAGTATTTGCGCTACTTTTTAGTGCACAAATACTTGGACGCGGAAATTGAACCCGCAACCTTCGGGTTATGAGCCGACGTGCTCAACCACCACACCACGGAGGCTGTGTGTGTTACTTTAGGGCTTAGACAACGGCATCACTTTCCATCAGGTGAAATTTTCACTAAATAACCGGCCAAGTGCGAGTTGGACTCGCGTATGAAGGCCTCCGTACCATTATCTATAAAAACGAGCATAAAAAAACACGTTTTTTGTATGTGGGCCACCTAATTTTATTCTGTTTTTTAGTATTTGTTATTATAGCAGCAACATAAATACATCATCTGTGAAAATTTCAACTGTCTAACTTTCACGGTTCATTAGATATAGCCTGGTGACATACGGACAGACAGACAGGCAGATAGACAAACAGATAGAAAGACAGTTATATAGACAGACGGACAGCAGAGCCTTAGTAATAGGGTCAGTTTAACCCTTTGGGTACGGAGCCCTAAAAAGGGCCATGAGAGACCGGCAGGTGCAAGATAAGTGATCCAAAAGCTTCCTTTTTCTTAAACTGGTATGGACCTAATAAAATCCAAAAAATACCTAAAGTAAATAGAGACTATAAGCGCTATTATAAGTTTTTTGATATGTTATTTTCGTACAAGTAACCAAATTTTTACCCCAAAATCACAGATGTACCAATAAATGATACTCACAAAAACGCTTTTGATATATCAAAAGAAAACGTCTCAAAGCCCGTCAAATGGGAATACGTATTTCTAAGCACTAATTCTTTATTAGGTTTCTACCCAATCTCTTTGGCCATCTCCTCAAAGCTTTCTTATATAATCTTTCCTTAAACTTAGCCAAGATTTCTCGCAAATTACATGCCTAATTAAATTTATTGGTCCGCGCGGGGCTTTGTTGAAAAGACGTTAATATTTCTTTTCTTTTCAACGGGCAAAGTTAATTGACAGCCTCCGTGTTGTGGTGGTTGAGCAGGTCGGCTCATAACCCGGACGTGGCGGGTTCGATTTCCACAACAGGACAATCAATTTGTGCATGAAAAAAAGCGCAAATACTTGTTGTGTCTGGGTGTTGTTGGACCATGGTCGTCGTGGTTCCTGGGCCCTTAGATACAAGGAATAATAAATAAATATGTGTGGACATTTCACACAGCTCCATCTAGACCCAAACTCAGCATTAGCTTGTACTATGGTAACCAGACAACTGATACAATATTTATATACTTTTTTGTTTGTAAATAAAGTAAGAAATGAGATTTATTCAGGACATCACACAACACTACATTACAATACACAATAAAAATAACATAAGTAAATAGAAAAATCAAACATACAATATTCAGAGCAACGTTCGCCTTATGGTAGACGAAGCTCTTATGAACCACTTTGGGGCCATTGTAATGGCTGCACGGCTGGCTGGTGTTCGCGAGGTAGTCCTTATCGGAGACGTCAACCAGTTACCTTATATCGACAGAGAGAACCTCTTCGAGCTAAGATACAATCGCCCAAACCTGGTGGCCACCATCAACCAGGAGTTGTTATGCACACATAGGAATCCCATGGATGTCGCTTACGCGCTGAGAGAAATATACTCTGGTATATATTCCTCGGCCCCACGTGTCAAGTCCCTGGAGCAGAGAAGGTACACAGGTGCGCAAATATCCAGCACCCTCCCCAACACCCTATTCCTAGTACACACTCAGGAAGAAAAGGAGACCCTATCCAACAAGGGTTATGGCGGAGGCACGGGGTCGCGCATCCTCACCATCCATGAAACACAGGGACTGACATACGAGTCGGTCATCGTCATCAAGACTAAGGGCAAGATGAGACTGCACGAGAGCGTTCCGCACGCGGTGGTTGCAGTCTCGCGGCACACCGGGAATTTCGTTTACTACGCCGACGATGAGGAAGACGCCATAAACCGCTTCGTGCAGCGTGCAATGGCTGCATCACCGAGGGCCATCCGCGAGTACAACTTGCAGATGGCCATCAAAGATCGGAACGTGGCGGTAACAGAAGTCCTGGTTCAGGAGGAGAAGGCGAATTAACAAAGACATGTACGGGCGGGATCATTGACGGACTCAAAAGAGCCTGTCAATTATCCCGCTCGTATGAACAAAATAGTAGTAGAATGTTAATGATTATTGTGTGTATACCGGGAGCACTCACGCTCACTAAAAAGCTTCTTCTTGCGGCGGCGTCGTGCGTCGGGTCGTCCTCTTCCCTCAAAAATGGTTGAGGAGGGCGATGGCTGGCGCATGCGTCAAGCTCGTGAATGGGCGCTGCTTGCGGGAGCTGGTCTGCTCGCGGTGTATGCACAAATTGGAAAATTTGAATTGGAAAAAAAAAAAAAAGCATGAAAGAAAAAAATAGGTTAAGTATTTAATTGTCCTCTCGTGTATGATATTTGTTCAATAAAATAGAAAAATAAATAACAATAGATGATAAATTAACAAAGAGCACGGACCCAGGTGTCTGTGGTAAAGCAGATTAAAAAAAAAAAAAAAAAGAAAAAACATACAATATTGACACATATTGGTAAAATGTAATATTGTGTGATGTCATGACTAGGTCCCGACACAGCATGCAATTAAGGTCAGGAAATATACATAGAGTACAATATAACACCCAGACACAGAACAACCATCTATGTTCATCACACAAATGTTTGTCCTGGGTAGGAATCGAACTCACAGCGATTCAGTTCGGATGGCAGGGATAATGCCAACTGAGCTATCGGGCCCGTCAATGAATGAAATCTTAATTATGGTCCTGGATCTATGTATTTGATCGTTATGCGTTATTCATTTTTTTTTAAGTACCATCTCTCCTATCTGTATAAGCGTTTTAACTTTTATACTGAAAAGGACCAAGGAGTGAACTCTTTACCAGCGTCAAAGATTGTAAAATCCGTTGATAACCCGTGAACAATAATTTCTCCTAACACGACTCACTGCGTGGGCAGGGGCGAAGTAACAAAACGAGACAAAGTCATACGAAATTACAGAGAACAGAGCAGGATGGAACAGAAGACACATGTTTTGTCCCGTTTCCTCTCATAGGATAAGCAGTTGAAATACATCACTAATTTTAGTATGAGGGGAAGTTGTATCAGTGGTCAACAGGATTTATATTCAATGACCAGCGTTTTTGTTTTTTAACATGTAACCTGGAATTTGTCAAGAATATAGATGAGAGTCAAATGTACAAGTATAAAACATTAGGTCAGCGTGCTACATCCACGATCTAGGCATCGTCAAGCCCATCATCAACCATCATCATCATCATCAACACCCTGAAGAAGTCTACTGCTCCGACTCATCTAACATTTGAACCTAGGTCAAAAACAGTTGATAAATTAAAAATTAAAAGGTCCATGGCTCTCCCGTGTACCACTTATAACAATTACTCTGAGCTCTTCCAAGACAAACTACTTAATTAGCTCAAGTCATACAATTAACTCATTTTCTTCGCGTAAAACCAGATCAGATTAACGAGATTTCGATTAAAAAGGTGAAAGTTACGGAACTCTTGGGAATAAGATGAATAAATATGGGGTCGTAAAAATTCAATCTCTTTTAATATTTATGTTTAGTGCCCTAACACACTCTAATCTAGGGTGACGTCACTAAATTATGTTTACCAGAAGTTAGCTTAGGATGCGCACGCAAAGCATGCCAGGGTCAGGTTATTATCCAGTATATCAAAGAGTCATGACCAGATGCTTAATCAAGCCGATTGGCAACTATCGAGAGCTGGAGCACGTATTACTGAATATGTTACTACGTAAGCTGGAGCCAATAATCTAAGCCAATAAAAAAAGCTTCTAGTCCTTCATCGTTTAGTTTCCAGCCAAAGACATAAGAAAAAATCCTAGATCCTGGATTCTGGCCTACAGGAACTGTTTTCGGGAGGTACTTATGGAAGGCCGTGACTAAAACAAAAACCTGAAACTGTTGCTCCAGACTCCAGTTAAGATTCAAACCAGGTATTAGACTAGCTTCGTATAGACGTATACGTCGCACTTCAAACTTCCCCACTTTGATGCTTTGTACCTCAGTATGCTGCAACTGGATTGATGCGTTGCACCTCAAAGTTCCGCAGTTTGATGCGTTGTATCTCAGTATGCTGCATCTTGATTGATGCGTCGCACCTAAGTGTTCAATAAAATTATGGGCATTGTATCTTTGAATAGGTATGTTAAACGAAAAAATAACTAAGTAATTATTCAAAATTTATGGAAAAACTTGCTTTAAATAATACATCTTATTTAATAACATCTTTTACGATATAAATATCGCTAGTTTCCCAAATAACCTCTAAATATTCTAAAGGTCTCATGCTTGTCACGTCGGTCGGGTCATGTCAAAGAGGCGGCCCGGACAGACGCGTCACTCGGGACGTGAGCGGGGCAACCCTAGCGCATTTCCACACCTGAGGCTCGGGGGGTATTACAACAGGGATTTTTGTTGATGACATTATTTGTATTTGCTAACGAGTTCATATTGTGGCTGTCATTGGTAGGTGGCTTGGTGAGAAGATTTTCTTGAACTAAAGAAAATGCTGCAGGTCGTTCCTTGGATATTCTATTAGCCGGCTCTTATACGACACCCAAGGGAAAAAGTTTTTTTTTATTTTTAAGCTAGCATGCTACCACGTTCGATCGCATCGTTACTTTCCACCGGGTAAAACAGCGGCCAAAAGATAAGTCTTATGTTAAAAATGGGGATTTTTCGAAATGTTAATGATTGACGTGACGATCTAGTCGTTTGCATGATGTTGAGCACAACGACCACCTATAGCAATTGCATTGTCCTTTGGAACTCGAAAATATAAAGTAACGTACATCACACAGTCTAGTAATCAGATTAGGTGGTAGACCGTGAGATCATGTCATAAAGTCTCATTTGCCCAACTACCTACAGTGCCCTTCAAATGGCATAAATAAAAATATATCTAGAAAATCTTAATGTTTCTTTTTGTTAACTTATTTTATAATATATTTGCCAAAAAGAAATATCAATTTATATATCTCTTACAGCAATATATTTCACAAATTTTCTTATACTTATCCCAAACAAGCTAGTGAAATTGTTTCGCAAAAGGAATTCTTTACGAGTCTTCTGTAAAAATAGTTTTTCCTTTAGAAAGTATTCTAAGGGAAAGTCGAGTTCTTGGCTCATTAAGCTTTCTTGTCGGGTAAATAAGCCCAAACTAGAGTTCACCGGGCGAGCGTTTGACGGGTTGTGATTATGACGGGACTTTGCGCGATTTGTCCCATTTTTTTAAGGGCTAAAGTGGGACAGAGTTTTAAGAAAGGTCCCTTGATTTATGTTTTGCTGAAAAATATTAAGGAGTTTTCGGTTATATCATTGTTTTTGGGACAACCACGTCAAGTTTTGCTTCGAATGAATTAAATTTTGCTTGAATTTCTTTTCTTTCTTTTTAGTTTATTATTATTGCCATCAGCCTATGAACACCCCATAGCGCGTCATTTTGAGTGGCCGCCTTCTTCTTGCATCCAACGGCTTCCCGCGGTTTCAATGCCGTATTCATCATCATCATCATAAACAGCCTGATGACGACCACTGCTGAACATAAAGCTCCACCTTGAGCCAGATCGTCGGTACACCGAGTGGGGGGGCGGCCTACGCTACGTCTTCCGGTTCGTGGTCGCCACTCGGAAGCCTTTCTTTCCCATCGGGTCTGCGAGCGATGTGGTCTAATGAATGTTCTATTAAGTAAAAAGCATCTGAAACACAGTAGCGAAAAAAATATAAGTATCTTTTAATAAAATATACTAAGTAAGTATAAGATTTGACGAGCATACATGATTTATGCTATAAGGCTTTCATTCCACACTACAGCGGTTTCACGTTATAACAATGAGTGCTCCAAGTAATTATATGTAAACGATTCTGTGCCATTATGTTTAGAGATTACGTGGAAAATACGGGACGATATTACGGAAGATAACGCGTATAATTTCTTGAGTCTAATTCTCATAATATCAAAATGAAGAAACCTAGTTAATGGCTTTTTTATTAAACAATATAACAAAGCATAATGCAAAAAATGCCATCAGAACTCTGGGTTTTATAACTTATATTTATGTTTAGTTTTGAGGTAATAAACATGTCCATTATGTAACGCAACCCTATGTCCGTAGTGCACTTGAATTTGGAGATTATTTCACCAATAGGTAATAATAATTATCGATTCAAAGTCAACCATACATTTTCGAAATTTCGATAAAAACGAACATTATACGAAATAGAAGTCTGAACGTTTTCCACAAAACTTACTCCCGTGTGTTTCCAAAATCGGCCCCTTACAAATTCACGGCGCGCGTGGAATTAATACGAACCACCTTAATAGAATAAATTGAATTATTCAAACATAGTCTCCGAGGGATTTGTCTTTCGGGAAGGAATGTCTTTAATTTTTCATTCTCTTGAATAAATCATCAAAATAATGTACCTTTTTCGATTGAGATTACATTTCATCAGAGTTCATGGACATTTCAATTTTAAGCAGCACTTGACCTTCAATTTACTGTTTCGTTTGAAGATATAAAAACAAACGATTTAAAGATGGTCTGATTTTAGATTTTAATAAATTAACATTTCTGGAGATTTTTCTTCATAAAGATATCGACACAAGAATAAGTAACCTTACATAGGTTATTGTTTCTTGTGTCAAACAAATTTTAAATAGATATAGCAACAGGTAAGTGTAAAATCATTAACGTTTAATATGGGTTGTAGAAACAGGAAATAATACGTTTACGTTCAAGTTCGTAAAACTATTTTAATGACCTCTAAAGGGTTTATAGGATATCGGCTGCTTCGCTCATTTCATGGCTCAGGCCTTTACTGCTTTACGTGGTATTCTAAAATGTAGACTATAATAAAAATGTGTGGACATTTCACACAGCGCCATCTAGCCCCAAACTAAGCACATAATAACCCCAGTACGGTACGGTAGTAACGTTCTCGAGTGGCGACCACGAACTGGAAGACGCAGCATAGGCCGGCCCCCTACTAGGTGGACCGACGACCTGGTCAGAACCGTAGGGAGCCGATGGATGCAAGAGGAGAGCAGCCGTTCAAAGTGGCGCTCTTTGGGGAAGGTTCAGCAGTGGAAGTCGTCAGGCT
This sequence comes from Ennomos erosarius, assembly GCA_963580505.1. Lineage (NCBI taxonomy): Eukaryota > Metazoa > Arthropoda > Insecta > Lepidoptera > Geometridae > Ennomos > Ennomos erosarius. The sequence goes on along the minus strand of OY756978.1, from coordinate 806,106 downwards.
GATGATGATGATGATGTGAACAGTACTACTAACTGCTACTAACTACTAACTATCTAGTATAACTACGTGTAAAAAAGAAAGAAAGCAAAGACATTTATGGAGGATTTACAATACACATCATCATCATCATCATCATCATCATCATCATCATCATCATCATCATAAACAACAACAGCCTGAAGACGTCCACTGCTAAACATAGGCTAAAGAGCGCCACTTTGAGCGGTTGCTCGCCTCCTGCATCCATCGGCTCCCGAAGCTTTCACCAGATCGTCGGTCCACCTAATGAGGGGCTGGACTACTTATGTACAATACACATCGCCTGAGTAATCATCATCATCGACAACAATCTGAAGACGTCCACTGCTGAACATAGACTACACAGCGCCACTTTGAGTGGTTGCTCGCCTCCTGCATCCATCGGCTCCCTAAGCTTTCACCAGATTGTCGGTCTACCCAATGGGAGGCTGGCCTACGCTGCGTCTTCCTGCGTTCGTATTAACCATCCTTCTACTTTTCTTCTCCATCGATTGTCAGTTCTACGAGCCATGTGGCATGCGCATTACTATTTCTACTTACTTACATAATTATATTTCAAGAATTCAGTCACGTACTATGTGCTAAACCCTGTTTAATAGCACAATAAATATGTGTAAATAAATAAATATGAGTGGACATTTCACACAGCGCGATCTAGCCCCAAACTAAGCATAGCTTGTACTATGGGAACCAGATAACTGATACAATACTTATTTACTTTTTTGTTTGTAAATACATACATAGAATACAACACCCAGACACAGAACAAACATCCATGTTCAACACACAGATGTTTGTCCTGGGTAGGAATCGAACCCACAGCCCTCAGTTCAGAAGGCAGGGATACTACCAACTGAGCTATCGGGCCCGTCGACAACCAACATAAAAACGCATCGAATAAACTCAAAACAATGATATATTTCCCTTCTTATAAACTCCAATTAGCAAACTTCCCGCCGTGTTTCTTGTTTCTTAAACGTTAAACGTGAGAGCAAACAGATTGGACGCCTTAAAAGAAACCTTCTTTAATCCGCGAGACAAACTTTAAAATCTTCCTGAAAACTTAATTTAAACCGTATCTTCTTATTCCCTGTGCTTAGTTAAAAATTCTCACTCAAGGTGCCTATGATTCAGCAGTATGGGCTCTATTGCCTTAGGCTAGCCGCACCCACACAATAATATTGTCAATGAAAGATTGTCAATAATCTTCATCGCATCGACTAATACCGCAACACAGGCAGTACACACCCAATATTATTGACAATTTATGCTTTATTGTCAATATTATCGTGCCAGCCTTACAATCCCTTTCTTCCATTTTCTCCTTTTTCTGGTTTTCTTCCTTTAGTCGATCCTTCAATGCAATGCATGATCCCTCATGGAATGACTTTCGTCTTTATTATTCTTTTCCATTCTCTTCGACTTTAGGCTACGTGTATAGAATCCAATTTGATCCTTTAAAACGACCCCTTGGGGGATGAACTATAAACCCGCGTAGTAGATTGGCCTTTACTCTCTATCTTAGCCAGCATGATGAAATATAGGATACACACTCTCCATGATAGAGAAGGCACATGTCTCAGCAGCGGGAACATATTGGGCTTATAAGGATATACTTAGAGATTGCATACTGTTTTGACACTGTAGCGCGACACGCGGCCGTGAGCACTTTTAAAATTTGATAAGCTTAAACACGAGTTTGGCAGAAGGAAGTTAAGGCTCCGCCGCCGTTATATTTATAACTGCCTCCAGTTCAGTTTTAGTTCTATAATGAGCGCTTTATGTTTGGAACTTAGCCGTGGATTTGAGGCGAAACTTTCATACACAAGGGCATTTGCCTTGATAACACATCTTAGAAATTTTAGCCATACTACCCTTAATTTTAGTGTAAAATTTGCTGCATGCCTTATAAATTACTAAGTACAAAAACAGTCACGAAAAAGACTTTACTATGGGATTATTTCACCCATTAGCCGATTGTTTTTAAAGTATTTACAATTCAATAAACAATGTTTGTGTAGAGACTGTCGATAGATTAAAATCAAGTTGTCTTGATTGGTCGAAAAAAAATCATAGCCAATCAGGCAGCTAGATTTGAACCTACCAACAATTTCTATCCAATGATAGCTATGAAACTTGTAGTAGTTGTTCTGAAACTATACACATTCGTATTCAATGAACAATTAATGCAAAGCTTATCTTCTCTAAGTGGTAATACAGAACACTTAGTTAAGTATCTCCTAAACGTAAAAGAGCCACAAAACCAAGCCCTTTTTGCCTAATAAATGTAAGAGTCAAAGGGCTTTACTGGGTCAATAGTGATGTAGTTAAATCTGACATCGCGTAAAGGGAAGGGTGGGACCGCTAACGTGGCTTTAAATTGGTATGCCCTTATATTTTGTACGAAGCACTAACTGGGGAGATTAACTTTGATGGTTAAAAGTAACTTTGGAATTATGAAAATTTAAGTCGCGAAGCAGTCAGTTATTAGTGTGTCTCAGTAATTAAATATTTAGATCTTTAACATTTACCTACCATTACGTACTAATTATTTTCCCAATTATTCTTGTGTAACTAATGCCTGGTGACAGACGGACAGACAGACAGACAGACAGTCGAAAGAACAGGTGAACCTTAGTGTTGGGATCCGTTTTACCCTTTGGGTCCCTCCTGCTTGCTGCGTTTTCTTCAGTGCTGAGGTCGTGACCCCCTCCACGGATCACTTTGTCTCTGACAATTGTACGCCATCGTCAGGGGCGTGCATGCGTACCCTTTGGATACGGAACCCTAAAATAGCATTAAAATAACCAAGTTTTTTTTTATTCACTTGATAACTGTAATCCCAAAAGATTACAGCATACATTATACCTTATAATAAATTAAATTATTTTCAGAACATTTTCGCATAGTTTCAAATCTCGATACTAATTATTGTTTTCTGTATTCAAATCTATAACCAACTTTACCTAATTATAACAGCTATAAACCAAAACCCATTCACGGTTACACACGCTCGTAAACCAACTTCAATTGGAATATAATTTTAGCACCTTTGACAAACGACCCAGACCGCCAATTACAATCATTCACACAATATTCCCGGAGGGCAACGCACAAGCTGTTATAACAACTTATAACGTTAGCGTTATAGCGTTTTCATATAATGTATTTTCACGCTGATTTCACAGTTGGGCCCTAGGGCGTATTTTTTACTAAGCTTGATGGAGCGGAAGTTAGATGGTCGTTCATTCAATTATTTACGTTTAATTGTGTGTGCGAGATTATTGAACCGATTATAAACGGTGCCATCTTTTAAATGGTTTATTTAGAATGAGAAATCTATCTCATTTGTAAAAAGGTAGGTAAGTACAGCAAAAACAACAAAACCGAAATCCAGTGCTATATTAACGTATTTATGATTTTCAAATTGAGATGAAGTTAAGAACACTCTCGATCTTGAATTCAAATCGCATTACAACCAAAAATAAAATTCACAACAGAAAAAAAGTTCAAAGACATACTAACAATGCCACGGACAGATACACAGATTCGCACGTTAAATTTATAATAGACTTCTGTTTGGTCGGGGGCTAAACACGTAGGTAAAGATGAAGTAAAAAAGAGTTTTTTTACTTGCTCTGCTTAATCTACAGGCAGCTTAACAGTTAGGTAGAGTAGTAGGTGATCATCAAATGTAATTAGTTAATTACTTACCTCAATCAAACAGTAATACATCGAGCAAGAGTTAGTACCATTCGGTCACAGTTTTGCAAACCCAAACAACGTGTCCCAATCAGTCACACTTTCAAAATAAATAGTTTTCGATATCATAAGTAGGTATAATACCTAACCATCATCATCATCATCATCATCAACAGCCTGTAGACGTCTACTGCTGAGCATAGGCCTCCCTTAGAGGACACCACTTTGACTGGCTACTTGCCTTCTGCAACCATCGGCTCCCCACGGCTTTCACCAGATCGTTGGTTGACCTAGTGGGGGCCGGCCTACGCTGCGTCTTCTAGTTCGCAGTCGCCACTCGAGAACCTTTCTTTCCCATCGGTTGTCAGCACACTTAGCACTACGCACAGAAATGCAAATAAAAGTCAGTTATTTCTAATAACCTATTTTGAGTCCATAATTGTCTATTTAACCCGCGCCCTAACTTTAACACCGAAAATCGCTGGAGGCATCCATTTTATCTTCAATCCTGGTTTACCAAATTCGAGTTAATCAAACCCGATCGAGTTCCGAGTTGTCAAACTCATCAAAATCTGTATTCCATTAAGGCCCGATTTCACCAAAGTAGAATAAATTTTATTTCAAGTATAACGCTACTTGTTATTCTCGGATACAGCTTCTTGACAAACCTTTGAAAATTTGCGACTAGATGTGCTGGGGGTCTAGCAAAGATCCCAAACGCTGACGCTAACGCCAAACGCCAACAGTAAGCGATTTCTGAAATATCAGTCCAATACATTTTGGAGTTAGCGTTTGGGATCTTTGCTAGACTCCCTGGACGCCAAGCGCCTTATTCGCAAAATTCGCATAAAAACGCTGATACTTACAACAGTGCTGGGCTACTCTACTGCAGCTCATGTGATCACACATTTGAACCCGGTATGGCAAGACACATTAGGGCCTATGCTAGGAAGTGAATGAAAGGGTCACCGTTGTCGAAAGCCGACAAGAAGGACAGCATCATCATCATCATCATTGACTAAATATGGTAATTAAAAAAACACCATTCTGATTACGCCAAAGAATACAGGAATATGCTTCAAAATTGGTAAAGGGTCATATTCGTATTCGTTTAACTCAGTCGTCCTCAAAAATTATTCTTGGAATAACTTTATTCTACTTTGGTACAATCGGCCCTAAAATGAGATCGGTGTCATGGTGTTTACAGAGCGGTTTCATTTCTCTTAGGGGTGAGTCGTGTTGATATGAAACAAGGAATTATAGTGACTTTTACAGTTGTCGTCACTAGGACTATTTTCCAACCGACATCTAAAAAAGAGTTTTTCATTTCAGTTGTGTTTGTGCTTTTTGTTGCCATAGAAAAGTGAATGTAATTAGTTTTTGTCTCTTCTTGTTAACTTATTGGATGATAATACCCGGTTTCTCGTTTATTTCGTCGAGTAATTTTTTTTATTATGAGAATGAATGACGTGACGAGCTATTCTTTCACCTGATGTTAAGCGACACGATCGCCCATAACAATTGCAGTGTCACTCGGAGCTTTAATATAATAAAGTTCCGCGTGACACTCCACTGCGCACGTCATCCTGAGACATCACACAGTCTAGTAATCAGATTACTACACTGTGTAATCAGGTCATAAAGTCTTATTTACCCAGTAATTTCACTAGCTACAATGCCCTTCAGACCGGAACACAGTAGTGATTGCACACTACTGCTTGGCGGCAGAATAACTAGCAAAGCGGTGGTACCTATACCTACCTAGACGAACTTTGCAGAAAAGTCCTACCACCTAGTAAATTTCCTACTAAAGTCAAATGGTTATTTTTGCTAATGCTAATGTATCATCAATTTTTTTTTTTAAACCCTTTTAAATTTTTTTAGTAACTAGGAGAAAGGTATTTGGTTTTGTGTGTCTAGAACAAGAATTGTGAATTCTTTCATATCATGGTGTTAGGTAAACTAAAATTAATCCTCGAATACGCAATATGTAGTGCACGCATTACAAGTTCAGAAATACTTATTTAGATGATAAAAAATAAATAAAAGAGCGTTATCAGTGCGCAGACGCTCAAAGTTTTGAAATTACGTGTTGTGTCAATAATTCAATAGGGAATAGGGAAAACATACCTACCTACAATAATACATTACTGTAGTTAAGCAATATTGATAACGAAGAATGGGTACGATTATTTTTATTGCCATATCCGCACGATTACTTGCTCTTATTTCGCGGCATATGTTAGTACTAAAACTGAAACTAGATGGCGTTGTTAGGTCTTAAAACACGCAAGCGAAATATTACGCGAAAATACAGTGTGCAAACCAGATGTCGGCACAAAGTTGGGATAAGTTTAAGACTGACACTTAGGGCTATCAGTCTTATTCTCTCTCCATTAAGCTGATAGAGATAGTGGATCGCGTAACGTTAAGCGTTAACTATTATAGCTAGTAGATCCTTGGAATCTTTGCATGTATTGCTAAGCTGCTTATGACTTATAGCTTATAAGTTGTTTGCAACGCTCTCCATCCAAAGGTTGTCTGGAAAAGATCGCTGCCAGCGATAAGACCACAGAGTACATTGGTAAGATAAGACCGCCCATTGTTGCGCTAGTATGTAAGATTCGTTGTATTCCTGTGTATTGTATATCTCATTGGTGAAACAATAAAGAGTTATCTATCTATAATATACGGTATATAATATAATATAGTACATTACTGCAGCAGCCAGCAACAGAGGCATTGATGGACGAACATGTAAATGTGGGCCGAGGCACACATACGTGAGTTGTCAGTTTCTAGGTCAGCTGGAAGATAATGCTCTCTAGCATTAAGTTCGCCTATGTTCCTACATTTATGTTGTTTGTGCAATAAATCATTTTCTATTTATCTATCTATCTATTCTATTGTTGTAAGATTAAAATTATTTTATACATTTTATTTTGAGCCAGTTTTAAATTTTCAGACATTTTAGAAGACCACGTAACAAAATGTCTCTAGAATTATTTAACTGCACCTATGATTACCTATCTACTTATTACTTTCTTTAGTCTTTTCTCTCTTCAAGTATTACTAATCTAAACTAGTTAGTTTTGAAATGTGACCTAAAAAGACGGGTAGGTTCCAACAGATACGACATAATAGCAAAGATAGGTTGAATAAACTAGAATCCAATCTCCAATGACAATTTTAAAACTGCCAATATTTGCCTTTACATTAAAGTTACACAACTCCAAAGTACAGTTAATTTCCTTTTAATAAACTGTCGGTAACCATGAGTTGAAGTTGAATCTGTCGGTAAAGTAAACCGAACCTCAGTTACCGCACTTAGCTATTTAAGGTCATAGCTGATTGGAACCACCCGGCACCCACTCCGCACCGCCTCGTCGCACGGTGTCCACTCGTTGTCGACTCGTGGTCCACGGATGGACGCCACGTTATTACCAATAATCGTCGCGCGGTCAACCAGTGGACCCCGCGCGGTCAACGAGTAAACGCCGCGTGGTCAAAGAGTGGACGGCGCTTGGTCCATGAATTTTCAAGTAGTCTGTTACCAATTGGCACTAGGTCTACACGTGTGTTTCGTAATGTAATCGAAAGAAAGGCTGGGAATGAAGGGAGGGTGGGGAGCGGTGTATCGTCCTTGCGTGAATCCACCTCAGAACCCGCGCGTTGTCAATGCGCAGTCAACGCAAGGCAAGCATATGAGCATTCGCCGAGTGGTCCACGCGCTGTCCGCGGATGGAAGGCTTACGACCGAGGCGATCCGGTGACGCTACGGAGTTGATGTAGTGAGCGCATATCCATACAAGTCCATATAAAGAATACTAGCCGCAGGAGGCGAGGCGGTGCGGAGTGGGTGCCGGGTGATTCTAATGAGCTGTGACCTTTAACCGGAGAAGCCCAGACTCTCATTATCTGCCGCAGTTGTCTTCAATATTATCTTCTTTAATGTAACCTGTCTTCGTTTAAGGAATTTTTATTCAGTTTTTAATGCGACTTCGACGAAAGGAGCCGTGATTTATTTGCTAGTTTTTATAGGTACGGAACCCTTTGTGCGCGAGTCGTACTCGCACGTGGCCGCTTGTTTTATGCTAATGAAAGACGTGACGAGCTAATTGCTCACCTAATGTTAAGTGTCACGGCTGCCTATAACACCTGAGTCTCTCGAAACTCTACAAATGTAAAGTTTCGCGAGACACTGCACTGCGCATATCATTTTGAGACATTAAATTTTTATAAAACGAAAATAAAACTTGTTGCATTCGCATTTGGACTTATACGAAGTCACAAAAACATTTTGTCACTCGTCATATTCAGCGACACGGGTCGCAAGAAAATCATAACTCATCTTGGCCCGGATAAAAGTCAAATAAAAAGTTGCACTTCAGAAACTAAGTACGGACAAAGTTAGCGCTTTCTTCTTAAGTTTACTGAAGCAAAACATCTACCAGACAACGTTGTAGTTTGAACCTTTATGACACGCCTTGTCTTGGCTGTATCGTTTTTACAGGATGTTTTCCGGGGAATTATGCAATGAAAAGTTAAACTTTGGACTGAACTTTAGATTTGTTTCAGTTTTAAAAATATATTAGTTAAACTGGAGACGCGAAAAAAATAGGTACTATTTTGAACGTTCTCCGAACGGGGCTTTCGTCTTTCTTGAGATGAAAACAATCTAGAAACAAAAGACTCAAGCCTTTTTTGAATCTATTCTTTCCATCGAAATAATACCCATGGGTATTATATTTCGATGATTCTTTCGTTAAATAATCAGCACATAAATTATATTAGAATACCAAACTGTCAAGGGCCAAATTTCCATATATCTCAACTCCTTAATAGTTAGCCTTTGACGAGTTCCAAATTGCAGAGTTAGCGGGAGTTTAGCATTCCTGAGCGAAACATCCGAAGACTTCTGGAAGCGGAAAACTTGGCGGGCCGTGGGCCTTTGATGAATTGAAAACAAGTTTGTCGCGTGGTACAAAGTGTTGTATCTTAGGGTTGTTACATTACTTCGTTAGGGAAGAAAGGATCTCGAGTGGCGACCATGAACCGCAGCGTAGGCCGGCCCCCACTAGGTGGACCAACGATCAGGTGAAAGCCACGGGGAGCCGATGGATGCAGGAGGCGAGTGGTCGCTCCAGGTGGCGCTCTATGGGGGAGGCCTATGTTCTGCAGTGGACGTCTTCGGGCTGTTAATGATGATGACGATGATGATGATGATGCTGATGATAACTAGCTGCCGCCCGCAGTTTTGCACGCATGGATTAGATACAGTTAATTCCGACAATAAAGTCAAAGTATTTTATTGCAAATAGGCTAATCAGTAATCATAGCACTTTTACAATGATAACCTATGCCCTTCATCATCATCATCATCATCATCATCATTAACAGCCTGAAGACGTCCACTGCTGAACATAGGCCTCCCCAGGGAGCGCCATTTACAGCGTTTGAATTCAGGTGCTACACGTCGTGTATGTAGGGGTTGATTCGTCGGATTTAGCTGTTCATTGTAGTCCTTTTCTAAATAGTTTATCGGGGGCCGTACTGTGAGCTCTAAGCGCGATTCAAAAGAGAGCCTATATTGGGTCGCGTGTCAAAATATTCATACAAAAAAAAACATTGCGATCTAATATACGCTCTGATTTAAATCGCGCTAAGAGCTCACAGTAGGGCCTTGTTCAGCTTTCAAACCAAATTGGATAAAATTATCAGAGGTTCAGTTCAGAATGAGCTAAGCTAGATTTTCTAATCTTCTCTTCAGCAGCGATCCAAAACAAATCTATAGATCGGCTTACACGTCAAGAGATAAAGACATTTATATCTTCTTATAACAAGTTTACTAAATGAAGTTAAATAACATTTGTATTTTATGAATTGTTTGTTACCTCTACAAAAAATACAAATGTAAACGTTTACATTATCGCACATTAAATATATATTTTTTTTAATAATAAATGTTTTTGTCGCAGGTATAATTATTGTACTGCATCAAGTATAATTTAATACACAGAAATTAATTATGTAGCTTCGTTCCTCACATCGTTTCTAACTTGGTCCAACCGTCCAGGACTGGACTTTTCCACATCGTGATGTGCCAGTTTACGAGTTTGCCACTGACTTTTTTGGATCCGTTCAGTTCACCGGCCGCCCCGCCTGAAGCTGGTTACGCCGGACATGAGAAACTATACGTGTATTTTTGTTCCTGTGTCGGTAATTGAAAGCTTACAATTTTATTGTATTATTCTTCTTCTCGTGTAGGGTCAAGCCCTGGTATCAGAATTTTTAGGCCGCCCGAAGGCTTCTGACTTGGCTTAACGACTATTGTCTTACGACAACAGCCGGACTGACGGCTTAACGTGCCCTCCGAAGCACGGTAGCGCTCAGTTCTAAATACCAACTTATTGCTGTAGCGGTTACCCATCATAGTAGTGACCGCAGCGAACGTTGCTTGTCTTTACCGATCGGTTAGGGACGGCTAGTCGTGCTTCGCTATGAGCGCTAGCGCTTATTGTAGTGGTTTTAGCATTTATATTTTGGTTTTGGATTTTTGTTTTGTTTTTTTTTTGTGTGTGTTGCGTGCATTTAATTTGAAATGAATTTCTTTTTACAGTTCCTAAGTACTAGAAAGAACATTTATATTTTTTTTTCAAGTCTGCATGTCTGTCTGTCGTACATCTGAATAATTGTGATTTCCGAAGATTTTTTTGATTATTTTTTCGTTTCTTCTACTGTTAGAGTCAGCGTAAAACTCAATGGCGGCTGTGAAGTTGGCGCGAAACTACGCGAAACGCTGCGCAGTGGCAAAATTTAGATGTGCGCGGAAAGAGGTAAGCGGTGTGTGCAGCGTGCGGGGGGCTTGCAGCGTACTTCGCAGCCGCCTAAATGTTTGGCGCGGACTCTACTACTGGTAAGTACTTTAATAATTGTCAAGGGGCATAACAAAAGTACAATTAATATTTATGATTTTTAAAGCAGTATCGCCTGCTCAGCGTAATCTACAGATTTATTCGTAAAGGAAAAATTAGAATCACGAGCGGGGATAAGTTGGTTATATAAGGTGAAGGAAAAATTAGGCCATGAGACCACTTGTCACGGTAAGTAGCTTAAGTAAAGCATATCCCGGCCACAGAATTTGCCTTTTTATTGATCCCGGCTTGAGGGATAGATGGATGCGGATTCAATCCACGGTCGTGATTCTAAATTTTCCATAACAGATTAAAAAGTTCAATTATTTATTCCATTTTATCGACGGGCTTCGACCCTACCAATTTCGACAATCCTAACTACAATATCAATAAAACACAGGAAAGATATAAATAAAACGAAACAAAAGTGGGGTATTCGTGAAAACCGATCGAGATATCAGCGGCTCTGCTTTACTAGGGTCGGATTTATAGGGTCTGACCCCACCTGCAATGGATTCCGCGGGTCTTTTCTCCAGAAACATTGGGGGCTGTGTTTTATTTGACATATTTTTGGAATTGTGACCGAGAGTGGCGTCGCGATACCCCGTACAACTTTACCCTTGTTTGAATCGCGCTAGGCTCTGGGCTAGGCAATAACTTTTGCACTCTTACAATACTGAAAGAAAAAATCGTGTAGAAACCATTGAGATATGATAATATGTGTAATATAATAATATATGCATCCTATCTCAATGGTAGAAACCATCATTTTCAACAATCACAAAAATTATGATTGTTTGTAGTGTTCCAAAAAATGGAACCGATTATCTGTGCGTTTGACTGTCAGACTTTCAAGGCCGTTTTATTCAGATCAAGACTGAAGATATCAATTTGATATTGATGACAAATAGTTATTTCATAAACCAGTTAAAAATCAGAAAAATAAATAAACTAACAAACAAACAATTTCACATTTACGTTAGTAGAGATCTGGTAGATTAAGCATGAGTGAATATAGAATATAGTTACCCCATGGGCAAACGTGCTCCAACATAGACCGCATCACTGCATTTCATCAGGTGAGCTGTTACCAAGCGTGAGCACATTCAAGCATAAAAAAACTACTTAAATCCCTAAGTTGCTCTACCAAGTTTAAAAAATACTTACACTGTGACGATGTCATCCTCCTTCATCATCTTTCAGCTATTCACCTGCTTTCTTAGTTTTCGCATCAAATATTGGCCTCACATAATCTAGATTTAAATTTTCAATTAGAACATTAGTCGCATTCTTTTCATTTTCCATACATTTTCGTCATTCTTCATTCAACCGCCGAGGCGGATAGTCCTCGTTTGTGCTTAACCAATTTTCATAAGATATCTGTTACTAACAGATTAAAGTGCTATTTGTACCTCAAGTTATATTGTTACTACTAGTTGTTCCGTAAAGGTTCAATCGGGAACAAGTTGTGATCTTATTTTCAGCATTTCGGACCATAACCACCTTAAATTATTGTTAAACGACACAATAAACCTAGTTCATTGAGATTTCTACAGTTTCATTCCATTAGCTCCTGATTTCCCACTAGTACCTACGTGTTCCCGTGAGAGTCCTCCCCTATCTGAGCTACCGGGAAGAAGCTTTGGGGGGACCTCCGGGACAACACTTGGTATTCTGTCGAAAGCTTTTCATTTAATTTCACAACTCCCTCTCAGTTTTACAACACACTTTAGTCGCAATCAAAAAAATTAACCCAACACAGAACTTTCACAAAGTAATCAAATATCAATTTTACAACTTTATTTTGTTAGGAATCCTATCAAAAAGCCCTTAAAGTTGCGAGAGCAGCGAAAATAGCTGTTCAGTTACAAAGAAACGAAGTTTCAACATCTTCGCTAAAGTTAAAGTTAAAGTGAAATAACGCGGGTACTTGCCTAAAATAATATGGTACGATATAAGGAGTCGAAAATGTCCTGTCCAGAAAAATATTTGGAGTCTGGACTAAATAGAAAATAAATATACTTTTTGCAATTACCAAATTATAGGTCAAATTCAACAATTCATTCGCAATGAGGAGATCCGCAGGAGAACTATTAGTGACCGATATAGCTCTTAGAATCAGCAAGTTGAAATGGAAATGGGCAGGCCACATCGTCCGTAGAACTGGCAACTGGGAAGAAAGGTTCTCGAGTGGCGACCACGAATCGGAAGATGCAGCGCAGGCTGGCGCCCCACTAGGTGGACTGACGATCTGATGAAAATTGCGGGGAGCTGATGGATGTAAGAGGCGAGCAGCTGATCACGGTGGAGCTCTGTGGAGAAGCCCTAGGTTCAGCAGTGGACGTCTTCAGGCTGTGGATGATGATATTGATGATGATGATGATGATGATGAGGTCAAATTAATCATAATCGATATTCGTGTCGAGATTTAATAAGTTTTGATTTAATTTAGATCCTTTTTGCAATACTATCGAATGGTTAAATAATGAATATCAAATCAATTTCGAGACTCCTTATAAGGTACTTATAACGTTTTTTACTACTACACTATTCCTGGTGGCTTTGGTATGGAAAAATTTGACTTATCCTATATTTGACCTATCTGTTTTTGACTCTTGCAGGAATCTTTCATAGAATGCAAATAAAAAGACTCCACCTTGACTGCAGTCCGCATGCTCTTTGGCACTGAAGTGAAGATGTTTGTGTTTTTAGTTGACTTTAAAAAGCCTTCGTGAAAAGAAAATTGAGAAGTAACTGTGGAGAGTTACAATTTATTCCTAACAGACAAAAAGGTGTTTTGTTAACTCAGTCAAGTAGAAAAGAAAGAAACTATGGTAATTATAATCTGCTAACACAGATAGCTTTAATGGTCATAGAAAAGCTCGATTTCTTAGCCAATCGGCCAAGTTAAGCAACGTTTGCGGACACCACCCATCCCAATGGGTGACCGATACAAAAAGTTTATTTACAGCTGAGCGCTACTGTGTTTCGGAGCTTGAAGGGCACTGATCTCGGCTGCTATCAAAGATAATGGCCAGTCTCAAGCTTTTGAGCGGCTTAAAAATTCTCTCAGCAGACTGAACACTTGCCTACACAATCACGAAAAAAATAAACTGACGTTGTCCGTACGTATGTTTGTCTATGTGTTGTTTGTTCGCCGAAATGACTGGTTGATTTATTTTCAAATCCAATTTATCCCGGAAAGTTGAGGAGAGTTCAAAAAAACAGTCAGTTAACGTTTGGACCACGGCACGCAGCTAACGTTGAAAAAACTAAAATGACCTAATTTGACCCCTCAAACCATCCTATGCTAAAAATGCGTATTCCCAAAACAAGCTGTTCCTTTACCCTTATCGCACTATTGCTTATCTACGTCCTCTATCAACATCCAGTTATCATAATTTGATAGCGGAAACATACGCATCGACTTTACATAAGGAAGAGAACTGTTTCCCTTTCATTTCCGGTCCTTGGTTAGTTCAATAGACATATCCTTTAAAAGTAACAGCGGCTTTTGGGACAGGATAAGAAGGAATCAAGTTAATGGTGTCCCAATCGCGAGGTGACATGTCCCGTGGGATTGCGGGAGGCGGTCGCGTCACAGTAGATGCGCGGTAGAATATATCTTATGAGTTATTTTATTTATAACGTCTATATTGAATGAGGAGCTGGCGAACAAAACGGTTTAATTACGCTTCTGGTTGCTCCTTCTGTAAAATTTAATTTTGTGTAATTAGATCATTTTGTTCGCTAGCTGCTCAATTATTATTGTTGCAATTTCATTGTACTTATTGAGAGTAAAGTCAGTATTACTGTTGATCTCGAGTCATTCAGAGTACCGTATTGGCTCTTGACTCTTCTGATGGCTCCTCATAGTTGAACAGGTCGTCGGTTCTCCTAATGGTAGGCTGGCCTATGCTACGTCTTCTGATTTATGATCGTCACTCAAGAGTAAATCTGTTCCAACAGTCAGTGTCGGCTTTGCGAGTGGCGTAGTCTGCTCATTGCTATTTCAAGTTGCTAATTTTGAGAGCTCTATCGGTCATTCCGAATTTGATTACACTATCAAACTTATTGAAATGCTTCGGAATTTTGTTAACTGTTAAATATGATACGTCCTCTTCATGTAATGCTATAATTACTCAGCGGTTTTCCACAACTTTACCAACTGTGTTTTGTTTAACATAACATTTGCCCATCTGATGTTTAGGCTAAACTATCTTGCACTATTTCTTTAGGATGTGGGACATCTGTAGTATTTAATGGAGTGTGGACTTTAGCGAATGATTCTGGGCCGACATTTTATTTCGCATAATAATTAGTGATCGTAAGATCTCTTTCTAAAGTCGCGTTACTGACTCTTGCACACTATGTCTTGTTATGACTCAGCAGTGCTTAAGTTATGGTTTTTCTCATAAAGATATAGTAAAATTGAATGGATGTAATAGGGATTCAATAAAGGCAGTAGACAGAAAATTTGGTCCATTTAACCGTCCTCATACTTGGATTGGGCCAGTTTCGGTGCTTCAAGATAGCGTGATCAAACCATGATAAAAATATGTATGCTATTAAAAACCTTGTAAATCTTAAAAGGATTTACATTTTATACCTACACATACGATGGTTTTTAAAAGTATGAAATATCAACTACTTATTATAGTTTTTTTTCATTATCCAGAAAAAATAAACCAGAAACTTTATCACCTTCATCATCTTGTTATAATTCATCTATACATATAATAAAACTGTAGAGATAAAAAAATCTGTAAATGCAAGATATCGAAAAAAAAATGACACAGGTTGGCTTGAAATTTTTTGCTGATCACGTTAAGCTACTTTTTTGACATTTTGTCTGTTTGTTTGTTTGTTTGTTTGTTTGTTTGTTTGTTTGTTTGTTTGTTACGGCACAAGTCCGAAAATACTGAACGGATTTTCATGCGGTTTTCACTAATAATCTTAGAAAAACCCGGCGCACAACATAGGATATATTAAATTTTATATATCGTTATTTTTTTTTTTTGGGTAAAATGATTAAGATGTCATTATGAAACGGAACGGGATTTTAACAAGATGGCCGCTTCGAGGCCTCAAGGTAAGTTTTTTGTCTTATATTTTGGCTCCACACATAGTGTAGGTATTTAGCCAGTGTCAAAAGGTAAGTTATATTTTGGCTCCTAACCATAGATGACTTTTATTTATAAAAAAATTTTACTCTGCTACACTGCTACTGACGGTAGTTTTATCTCAGGTTTATCCGGATGCACAGATTAAAGAAAAAACTGTGTTACTATTATGGCACGGCTTCATATACGCCTGAACCTTCGCTGTTGAGTTGGCGCGCAAAAACATCTCTGTTGACTATCCTCGATGTTTTTGAAACGCCCCAACCTGGACACTCAGTTAATTTGTTTGCCTGCTGCGCGACCGACGTGGGCTAAATAAAATGGAGAAAGCAGTAGCGTTATATTGCATGTCGGCGAATAAATATGTTTTACAAACTGTGAGAGTATTATTTGTGATTACAAAAATAAATTGTAATAGTTTTAATTTATAATTCCTTATCAATATAAAGTAAAACCAAATTTTTTTTATTTGTCTGTTTATCTGTCCCTTTGAATACGGACCACGGTTATTATAGTGGCAACAGAAATATATCATCTGTGAAAAATTCAACAGTCTAACTATCACGATTCATGAGTACATCCTGGTGGACAGACCGACAGACAGACGGACAGCGGAGGTTCAGTAATAAGGATTTACTCTTTGAGTACGAAACTCCTATATTTTTGTATTTCATTCTGAACAATCCCCACTGCACTAAGCAATAAGGAAGTAATTTAATGCATGTTTTACAACAGTAAATAACGATTGGTGCGCCTGCATTACCGGCAGTGTATCACACATTTCGGGCTACGGCGAAATACAACGCGCGATAACTTCATTTGCGCTCGATGCAATGCAGATTAGAGAAAAACAATGTGTTCATTATGTAAGTACCTATACCCAAAAAAATCATATGTATTTACATATAGATAAGTTTTTTCGTTAATCTGTGGTCTAAACTAAAAAAAGAGGATAGTTATGAGAACCTTCTTGAATATGAGCACGACACAGAGAACAAGGAATTTATTTATTATTTATTATTTATTATGTATTAGTTTTCATAAATCTACTACGCGTTACCATTCGAAATAAGTATTTAAAATTGTATTTATAGTACCTATAGCTTACCTTTAGTAGTAACATATTCAGTAATCTGTGCCCATTGACCCTTGCTTTTGCTACGCATTGTAAACCCTTTTTTAATTTGGCATTAGACAAAATTTGTATTTAGCCAATGATAGGAAGTATTTTATGAAAACTGTTTAAAAGGGTAGGTACTTAGACTTTTTATAATTATTTATAAGGCTTCACACGATTATCATACTTAGCCAATATTGAAGCTTACATTTTTATTCAAGTTTTCGATTTATAGGGTATTGGCGGGAGTAATGTTCATTATTGGCGATCTGATAAAATGTATTATTTACATGAACTTACTACACGTTACCATTCTAATTAGGTAGATAAAATTATTTTTGCGCTACTGCTAAATTCTTGATCAACCCCAAGGAAGTTTTAAGGTACCTGGGGGTCTAGCAAAGAAACCAACCACTAACGCTAACGCCAAACGCTAACTCCAAAATGTACTAGGATGACATTACGGAAATCGCTAACTTTTCCACAGCGAATGTCATTTCAATACAGTTTCGGAGTTAGCGTTTGGCGTTAGCGTTAGTGGTTGGTATCTTTGCTAGACCCCCTGTAGTACTTATAGCTAATTAAGTTATATACCCTTATCATTGCTACGCATTTTAAACCTTTTTTATTTTGGCATTAAAGTATTACTTAAAGCAGGAGGTGCTTTTATTTGTATTTAGCCAATGATACGAAATATTTGATGAAAAATGTTTAAAAAGGGTAGGTACTTAGATATAATAATTAATATGTAGGTATTCATTATGGCAATAAAATTCCCGAATTAACAACATGGCGCGTTTCGTTCGTTTTTGATTTGTTCTTCTTCTTCTTCTTGCATGTTGAACTAAGTTTTTAATAGTTAAAATATTTTAGATCTGTGGGCTTTTAAATAAACCACGGGAGCAGAAAATGATTGATTACTCGGTTACTTCAAGAAGGTTATAGTTATAGCAGGTAAGTAACTTTGGGTGTTAGTAATAATTATGTAATGACGATTTAACCTACTTCCTCACTTTCATCACTAGGTAGGTATGTTGGGAATGAGACAGCGTGGTAAATAGTGGACATAATAATAATTATAACTGTCGATTCTTTAAGGAGTGGTGGTTTAGTATTTGTAATTCCTAATTAGTATTAAGAAAATTAATTATGTACGCGTCGTACAGGTATATGCATATCTCCAGCAATTTATAAACTTATTATTGACACTAGCTATGTGTAAGTAGTTAGGTACTCAATTCGTATGGAACCAAACTTAAGAAGGTAAATAAAATGTGGTAAATGGAACAAAAAGCGCGCGGATAATAATTATGTAAAACTGAGCAAAACAGGATCACCGTGTGTGATTCTTCCATATTTTTCTAAACTGTACCTGCCTGCTTAGGTAACTACTACCTAAACAAAACTTACTGAAACTTCTGTTAAAGACCTGAGTGAAGTGATGATGATTTCTTTTTGTTGTAATATGAAGAGGTACTTATAATATTGTAGTTTTTTGTTTGAAACTTCTTTTACTGTTATAAATCTATATTAGACTCAAAACATTTAATTTTAAGTAATGGCTTAAATAGCTTCCACTCACGGCTATGCTTGCGTTATACCTATACCTATGCTAATACAGGTTACTGTGCTCAGCTTCGAAAAGATTTAGTGGATTTTGTTGTTTGGTACGAAATGCATGATCTATTATTAGACTATAACGTAAAAATAACATAACACAAGCGTGCGAAGCCGCGGGCAAAAGCTAGTATAATATAAATCAGTTTATTTCAGGCAAGACAATAATTATTATAATGATATTTCCATGATAATATTGCCAACGTCTTGCGTGATAATGCCACTGTCAGCTGTCACATACAGCCGGTCGGATGGACAAAGGATGGACAATTAGATACGACACGTTTAGCCTGCATGATTTAACTGCACCGAGAGTCCGGGACACACTGAGTATTATAATATGGTTCGCATTTTATTGAAACTTTCGTTTATTCTTATGTGAATAAGAATAAATCAAGCATTATTACGATGGTAATTGTGCAATGTACGGTAGAAGTGTCATCATCATCATCATCATCATCATCATCATCAACAGTCTGATGGCCTCCACAGAGCACCACTTTGAGCAGCTGCTCGCCTTCTGCATCCATCGGCTCCCTACAGCTTTCACCAGATCATCGGTCCAGCTAGTGGACGGCCAACCTACGCTTTGTCTTCCGGTAGAAGTGTAATTATTATTAATCCTGCACTGCACTGCATTATTCTGAAAGATCTGATATCCAGCCATTTTACAAACCTACTAACTGAAACACTACCGTTGTGTATACTGGCAATTTGGCATAATTTGGGGATAATGTAACTTTGAATGAATGAAATTGAACTCCTATTATTGCTTTTACTAAAAAAGCTGTCAATGTCAAATATAAACCGAGCTGTATCAAAACCTCTCACGTGAATGCCCTAAGTCTAGTGTTAATTTCTTTTCTCAAAGGCTTTATTTTGCGTCATTAAAAGCAGTCTACGCGAAGACTCTAGCAAAAAGCGTGATTGCTCAAAAGATATCAACGTCATACTAAACAAAACAAACACAATAGATTGCGAGAAAACAGAAAAATCTCAACAGGAGCCAACTCGTTATCATGATCTCAAGAACATGATAACGAGTACAAGTAGATTATGGAGTTTCCATCCTTTTGTTCAAGATTTCCATAGCAAAGACCAATTATAAAGCGGAAAAAAACCAGAAAACATGGAAAAAATTGAGTACAAATTAAAAATATATAGAGGAGATTTTCACGATCGACTTCGAAGGAAACTATTAACTTGTTTCTAAGGGTTCCGTAGGTACCCAAAGGGTAAGACGGATCCTATTACTAAGGCTCCACTGTCTGACTGTCGGTCTCTCTGTCTGTCCATCTGTCACCAGGCTTTATCTCATGAATCGTGATAGTTAGACAGTTGAAATTTTCACAGGTGATGTATTTCTGTTGCCGCTATAACAACAAATACTAAAAAACAGAGTAAAATAAGGGATTCCCATAGACGTGGTTTTTTGCTCGTTTTTATTAATAATGGAACGGAACCCTTTGTGCGCGAGTCCGACTCGCACTTGGCCGGTTTTTAAACTACGGTGCGGGATCTCCTCGGAATACATTATTTTGTCTACCGAGCATGACGCCTATGGAAGCTATGAGAATACAAATTAGACAAACCCAAATCTTCCTTTCCCGTTGTCTAAAACTAAACCTTACATAGTTCAGTTAGGTATACTTTTTCTATGCATACTGTTAGATCTGGTAGAGTCATCATCGTTAAAACCTAATCGTGTACAGGACCTCATTATGCAAAATTTTCGTCTCCGTTGAAAGTCACCGCAGTGGATAGGATAAGTATACCTGCAGAAGGTAAGTCACCAAACAAACGTAGTCTCAAAATGTAGGCTACTTTTTATGGTATTTTAGACGATTTAAGCAATAAAATTAATTTCTATTATTTAAAGTTCCGAGTAACACTGCAGCTGTTATGGGCGGTCGTGTCGCTTAGACACAGCGGAACGGACATCAGGGCAACGACTAGCTCTTCACGTCATTCATTCTCGTAAAAAAGCTTACCAGTGGAAAGTCACACCAAAGCCACTTATTCTGCTTTTCGCACGAATTTCATTATCATCATTCAAAATAATATCTGGGAGCTCTTCACACTATGACCACGCGAACGTTCGGACGGTGCCATATATGGTACCAAAAAGATGGCTTAAATTTCGCGAGTGTATTGGAATTCTATAGGTGCTTATTCTATGCCGCAGTGTTACGTTTTTTCATATTGTTTAGGATAAACTCGACAATCTCATTCGCTACCTTATTTGAATTTGAATCACATTTTAATTTAATTTGAAAAAGACGACGAGTTACAACATCTTAGGGTAATTTTGGAGATTACTAAAAGTAAAAGTGTTTTCGTATTAACAAGAATAATTAAGAACAAATTACCTACGTATTAGTTTATTAACGGTTAATTTTAAGTAAATAAAATGTGCGAAGTGGGTGCTTTATTAGTTCTGTAGTGTATTGAAAAGGCTCATTACATTATGTTGTTAGGTATTACCCAAGATAATATAATACCTCATCCCACACAACGGAATAACGCGGGCTATTTTACGAATTATTTTAATTCTGCATAACGCAAGATTATCAAACGACATTTATTGCGTGTTGGCGAAGTATTGGGCCAAATGAATACACTGGACACTAAATATTAACTCTCTAGATACGATTATTAATTTTTTGTTAAGTTCGGGCTATTTTTCATTTATACCTGATGGGACCCTATGGTATTACTAAAACATAATAGGCTCGCATTTGACCGCAATCTCACCTGATGCAAAGTGACGATGCGGTCTACAATAGTTTATGCTTGCCTAGAAGATACCGATTCACTCGTGACGTGAAGAGCTTCGGAGATATTGTACTTATCGGCAAACAAAGACTCTGGTAATGTGTTCCATTCTTTCGCTGCTCGGATTATAAATGTCAATTCAAACCGCTTTGTACGAATTGAAGGAATATCAAACATAAATGGATGGCGTGTAGCTGTACGTCTTGTCGTCCGATGGTGAAATGGAGAAGGTGGAATTATCTATTTTATTACTGTAATTTACATTTAAATCAATCAATAATAATAAGCAGACTATTAATGACGCATATAATGTATAAATAATCATTTATATTTCCCACTTTTTAAACAAGTGGGTCGTTTGAACTTTACCACCTAAAATAATTATGCATGTACGTGATTAAGAAAACATTTATCTTGCATTATCAGTTTATCACTAGTAACAGAAAAATTAAACAACTGGCCAAGTGCGAGTCAGATTCGCGCACAAAGAGTTCCGTACCGATATCTATACAAAAGTAACAATATATTATTTTTAAATGAAATATAATATTTATTTTATTCTGTTGTTTAGTATTTGCTGTTATAAATAGCGGCAACATAATTATATAGGTACATCATCTGTGAAAACTTCAATTGTCTAACTACCACGGTTCATCAGATACAGCCTGGTGACGGACGGACAGCGGAGGATTAGTAATAGGGTCCGTTTTACCCTTTGGTTAAGGCACCCTAAAACGCCTACTATAATAAGAAAAATGTGAGAGACAGAAATATTAAAGCTATTAAATCAATTCGGTCTAAAGTAACTTCCTTGAGGTACACCGCATCGAAACCAGCTTAATGTGATCAGAAAACTACATGATTTGCATAGGTAAGTTTCACTTGAGCACAGCACCATCAAAACGCATTTCTCTCGTCGTAAATCAGACGAGGTGGGGCGGATGAGATAAGCGGATTTATTAGAGGCCGCCGTGGGAGCAACAATTTTATATCGTCTCGGAGGATTCGCTCGGAATTGGATAAAGTGAATATTTTCTATCGAAGGGTTCTTGTACTAAGGTGCGTGCCGTGTATCATGATCATGATCGAAGTGGTTTCGAGATGGAATATTTTGATCAGATTTAAATTATTGGTTATTTTTACCATTGCATTTACTGAGAATCATAATACTTTTATGAAATAATTACGAGATTTACTGCTAATTTAAGAATTTAATGAAGAATTTTTGGTTTGGTTTTTATTTATATGGTGTACTAAAACGCTTTAAAGTATTTCTTCATCATCATTAACAGCCTGAAGACGTCTTTTGCTGAACATAGGTCCCCCCTGGGAGCGTCACTTTGAGCGGCTGCTCGCCTCCTGCATTCATCGGCTCCTCGCGGCTTTCACCAAATCGCTTCTTTCTTTTTTCGTGATTTGCGTCATGTTCATAAGTAATTACAATAATTATTATTATGATAATATTTTATACTTACCTACATAACAACAAAATGTATTCCTATTACCTGTGACTTCTATTATTTACTGTCAATTCTCAATGAGCAAGGAAACTACACAATTCGAGTACAAATAGTAAAAGAAACTCACTCGACCCAGTAAAATACGTTTTTACGACAAATTTCCAAGGTAACACGATTTTGATACACGGCACTTTTTATTATATGCCTTTTCCGATACGTTTCGCCAAATAGTATTGTATTGCGTTATCTTTACGATGACATCGCTGTCGACTGTCTAAACGTATTATTGTTTACTGTCAAACTATTTCGGAACAAATTTAAAAGGTGTGTCTACGGCAATTTGGTGGTTGTACCAAGTTTTTGTAACCGATGTTTGATTTTTATGTATACTGATGACTTAATTGTAATGTTTTCCTCTAAGAGTAACTTGTTTTTTTTCTGGTGTTAGAAGAACACAGCGATATATATAGCTTCAATACTGACGCAACAGCAATGCATTTGATTAAAGATTTAATTTTGTCGTTTTTAATAATGCATGCTTCAGTTTACATGATTAAGATATTAATATTATTACATTCAGTACATCAGTAAGGCCACCCGTTGTTCCACCATTCTCTATGTTGTATCATGTGTATTGTTGTGTTTTTTTTGGTGGTCAATAAAGTATTTTTGTATTGTATTGTATCAGTTCTATTGTAAAATGAACATTAAATATTATCCCATCTCAGTGGGAACGAGATCAAAAGAAGAAAAAGGCTCAGAGTTGAAAAAGTATTATAAGGTTATTTAATGACAACAACTTTATTACTAATAGGTATAGGTATCGCCCTCAACTTAACAACAAAAAATATACTCAAAGACAAACCAATAATAAAATTGGTTAAAAATTAATAAAAACCTCCATATTTTGACACTGAAAATATGTTCTAAATTCTCATTTTGTAAGTACTTTGTGAACTGGTTAATACTGCACGCGCTCTCGCTTACCCATAATCACTAACGGGAGAACCACCTAATCATATTTGTACGCCCAATACCAAAACGGTGCATATACCTCGGTTATTAAAACGGTGATTACCAACACGTGCGGGGGTGGAACATAGTGTGCTGATACACAGTAGGACGTTCGTAGAATTTACAACCGATGGGGAAGAAAGGTTCTCGAGTAGCAACCACGAACTGGAAGACACAGCGTAGGGTGCCCCACTAGGTGGACCGACGATCTGGTGAAAACCAGATTAGGAGGCAAGCAGTCGATCAAAATGCCTATATTCAGCAGTGGATGTCTTCAGGCTGTTCATGATGATGCTGATGATACAATAGGATGACGTTTTCTAAACTTCTGCTGTGTTTACGCTTTCTAAAGACTAGAGGTTTTGTCATGCGGTGCACGGTTTCCTTAAAATCTCAATCCATAAGTACTAGAAAAAAAAAATTATAGGCTCCATTTTATACAATTTATCAAATTATTTGTAGTATTTACAGCAAGAAAATAAATGTGGTGTAGTTCGACTTCTGTAAATCATTGAACTGTGTTGCTATAATAACTACGAGACGTAATAACAAGCAACGTCGGGTAGCATAGCTAATACGCGTTGGTTAATAAGGTTAACTTGAGAACAGGTGATTAATGGGACCTTGAAAGCGGAAGTTGACTTGCTATAAATTGTTGCACTATGTGTATAATATATAGACATAGGATAATTAGACTTATAAATTTGACTATAAACATGTATAGTTTCTAACGTCAAATAATGAATGAAATATTTGAGAACATTTATGAAGTTCCTTTCTTCTCGTGTAAGTAAGTAGTTGGTTGTGGTATGGCACTACCAGTTGCCATTTCCATTTCAACTTCTTTTTTATCAACAACATCATCAAATTCACCAACATCACCATCAACAACAATGTCAACTAAGATTTCTAGTTTCATATAGTTATGAAATGAATCCTAATTAACTCTTGTATGTTTATTTTTATTTCTATTTTCTCAACTCTCTCTCATAATGATTTTGTCGAGTAAAATTAATTTCACCTTTTACTTAACTCTCTAACTCCCAGCGACCCGATATTGTACACATATGCATTGTTATTCAATTGTCATCTTAATGCTGGGATAGTTATGACTTCCATGCCATAACCTCTTCCTTCCCATTAAACTGTCATTAAGCCCTAACCAGGAAAAGTTAAAATAAAATATGTTATTGACAGTTCAACTGTATTCGAACCCCTATCAGGGTGACATCAACGTATTTAAACAAATATTCGTCGGAAGAGCTCGATTTTAATTTGCTAACGAGACTGTGATCACTTTCAACGATATTAATATAGATTTGTAGTTTTGGGTCAAATAAATAGCACATTGGAAGGAAATTGTTCAAAACGTTAGTATCGCCTTGTTTCTATGAGTGACCATCCTATCACTATTAGGGAATAAATTGTGCAACAGTAGCCAAAAAAATAGCACACTAACATGATCAAAGCATGGTAACACTAAAATAGAGTGGTGAATGGTAAATGCTATCAATTGTTAAAACCACATATTATGAAATAATTATATTGTACATATGTATAAAAATACAAGGTGACCTTGAATTAGTATGTTATCCCGAAAGGGGTAAATCTACACCCAAAGTAGACAATGTTTCTTTTACGACTTTACTAAATTAATAGTTTTTCATTGAAGAAATGCCATGTAAAGTTTACTTTCGAAAATAGCCTTAGCGCAGCTGGGTGGTTTAACTTCGTCCTTGAACGAGTGCCCATAAAAGAGTTTAACGACCTGTGTATAGAAATGAATTTATAGTATCTTTTTAACTCTCGTAGCGATCGCACTTGCAATTTTGCGAATGGATTTATTTTTTGCCATGGAGGTTTTGAAACACCCAGTTTCAAGTAAGGCTCTCACAACTTGTAGGGCATCATGGTCCCAGTCCCCCCATTTCGGAATAACATGCCAATTCAAGGTCACCTTGTATATGCCAGTTTGCCACAGAGTAAAATAGTATTAATAACATTTTTCACTTTGACTGCAGATTCTGATTACGGTTTCTGTAGAGTTGCCTTTCACTTTGACACATAATTATTTTGTGCTGAGTTTTGACTACAGCTAAATTTGACAGGTGACAACTGACGTGCCTTTGTAAGCGTGCTACACCTTTTGCCAGTCATTGTACACATGTACTCTTTATTTAACTTTGCGAAACTCATTTTCGTATGCATTAACGTAACGAGTTGGCGTGTTTATTTTTAAAGTCAATTTGGTGGAATGGCCAAAGTTTATATATGTAAACATATATTTCGTATGTGAAACAAGCGGACCATGTTTTGTTACAATAATTTAGACCTTATTGTGACGTAAAAATTGTGTTTTTCAATGACCAAAATCACTACTACAAGCACTTACTGTGTTTCGGTTTGAAGGGCATTATGGCTAGTGAAATTACTGGCCAAATGAGACATTATGACCTGATCTCACAGTCTAATAATCTGATTACTGGACTGTGTGATGTCTCAGGATGACGCACGCAGCACGCAGTGCAGTGTCACTAAAAATTTAATTATTTTAAAGTTCCGAGTGACACTGCAACTGTTATGGGTGACACGGCCAGCTCGTCACGTCATTCAATCTAATAAAAAATAAAGATAAAATTTCACCTGTATTTTATCGCTAAGGCGCCAAATAAACACAAAAAATAAATGATAGAAACAGAAAAATGTGTTCGCATTCAACAACACTGGAAACACAACGGAAGTTTGTATGTATAACTTGTTTCCCTATAATTTCGCAGCGACGTAACGCCCGAATACGAAAAAAGTGTAAGTTACATTGGAATAACCACTATAAATGCAAATGGGGCAGATCTTGATAAATGTAGCTCGTGGGCTTTAAATGACGTTGTGTTTTTTCATTATTTTCTTATTCATTTTGTTATTAGCTACGTTTTGGGAGCTAACTGCTGCACGGGTATACTATCACAGCGTAAGTAATTTTCTGCACACGGAATCGTAACATGAGCTGCAGAAATTGACATAATCTATTCCCTCAAGAAAGCGTTTGAACAATGAACCATCACGCGAATTACATTATAAACCTTTAGGTTTATTGTATTTTTAGTATAAAGCATTGATTATACTTATAAAATGTTAGTGTTATTTAATCAATGCCTAAAACCTCCTGTTAACTTTTCGCTGACGTGAAATGTCACGAGCGAAACCAAGACAGAGCATTTAAGACATTGATTAATTTTTAGCAATGTACAATGGCCTTCTGGTCACTTAGTTAAAAATAGCCCTGATGTTGTGTCTCTTAGCAAGAAGGAAGTAGAGGATTATAAGAGTAGAGTGTATAGAGTTTCAACTCTACTTGTCCTCAAAAATACTTATTATATCTCTTTTTCTTTTTGCAAGGGAAATATGCGTTAATCAACCAATTAATCAATTTATTTTTAAACTAAACTTAAACACTGTGGAGCAGCTTGTACTTTCCCCTATTTAGGTACATTTACATTGGTCTATAATATCACGTTTAAACGCAGTTAACTGGTTTGACGGTAAGTAGAAATAGGTCTATAAATGACACAAATTCATTCTAGGAAGTCTACTGAACCCAGAAACTGAATTAAACAGCCATAAACGTTGTACAGTCCAGCAATGCACTCTTAACAGCTGGACGTCAGCCGATGACCTACATTTTGTGAAACGTACACTCAGGAAATGAGAGAAACAAAAGACCGGGTATTTGTTTGGATGGCGATCGAATAGTATCGCGCGTACCAGTCGACGGCGTCTAATACCGCCAGTCCGCCACTGTGGTACATTGGAATGTGGCATGTGTATTTTCGATGGCTTGTAAAAAAATTATTAATTAATAAAATTTTACAATCCAAAAGCATGGAGCTAATAAAAAGAGAAGGAGGGAATCCCGTTTGATCCGAAACTGAAGCACCCTTAGGAAGCCGGAACGCTTCGTACGTACGAGCGGGGCACGCACACACTCACATCATAGGCAGCCGGTCGCCATAATTTCATCTGACACACATATGTAATATGTCCGCCATTTTGGGCTTCAGTTCCATGTCAATCAAAACTCAATCCTTCTTTTTTTTATTTCATCCATGTCCAAAAGTATAACACAAGCAACTCCTAACGACATACAAATAAAATATCGGTCAAGTGCGAGTCGCGCACACAGGGTGGTTACGATTTCACCATCATTATCATCTCGCATGCCAATTTCTCACTTACCCTTACCAAAAGTAAGTATAGTAGATATGGTACTATAATATCAATACCGATCCCGGGTCACTATTGATTAATGGTACGTGTTATGAATGGTACTGTACGGTTTCCTGTTGCCGTACACCTTGGCGATGGTCGTAAAATGAAAGATGGGAGTTATCAAAAGGCACTAGTTATTCAAATAAACTATTAAGTAAAGATGAGAACGCGTTATGATTATGATGGTCGATTGCGAACTGGTGAATTTGGGTCACGGCGCCGCGGCCGCGGGCGTGTAAAGTGCACCCGCACCACAACGCAGAGTCCAATGTACGACTTGCTCCGTACAGGTACATTTGCCTTCTCACCATTTCAGTTAGGTTTTGGCTATTGTTGCGTAGATTCAGTGTGCGTAAGATCTTCTCTCTTCTCTTATTCATAAGCCCTTTCTGGTCCATTCCTCGACATAGGCCTCTCCCATTTCCTGCCATCTTTTAGGTCTTGTACCTCGGCTAGTCATGATCTATATGTCCACTAATATCATCCACCCATCGCTTCGGTGGGTGGCCTCGTGTTCCTGTGTTCAAGTGGTGTGGTGGCCACGGTCTCCACTCCAAGACGGAGATGGGCTGGTCACATAGCTCGGATGGACCAAAGCCGTTGGACGCGACAGGTGGGTAACATTTAGTAATTTGTGGTGACGTTCTCACAATCTAAACTTAAAGCATAGATTCTTTTCTTGTAAAAGAGAAATGAAAAAAAACATTCAATTTTAATTCCGTTGTTTTATTTGGTGTGCCACCTAGGCCCATCATGGTAAAACCCTGAACAAATCAAATATTTTGACACTTGTTTGTGTCTATGTCTTTGATTGTATAAAACGGAATGAATTCCCAAAAGGAAATCACACCGTCCCGATTTCCCCAGCCGCCCACTACCGATAGACGGGCGAATAAACGTTGAAAAAGTTTCAATACCACTCAACGCTGTATTTTAAAATTCACTGCACAATGCTTCTTTCAAGATTTATTTTAAACTACTCCTACCCATTTTCCTATAACTAACCCGCGTAGTGGAAAGTTATCATCACTTTAAGTGAAGCTGAAATAATTATGTGACTTCTGGGGTAAAGGTATAAGTATAACGAGACCAAAGTGTTCAGTAAGGAAAGTGATGAATCGAAAAAAGTGTCGAATTAGCGAATTAATTAAAGTAGCCAATTAGAGAAAGTGTCGACCTGCTTACCTGACCCCAATAAGTATTCTGGAGGTGTAAACATGTAAAAAGATGAAAAATGGTTTATTACTGCCAATTATGTATATTGTACAATGTAAGTATGCCACCAGCTTTTCTGTCACACACCTCATAAAAAAAAAACAAATAATGTGTTAAAAAAATGAGGTATTCAGATCAAAAATATTAAAATTCCTGTCGCGTAGCTATCCTCTGTCGATGCTCCACAAAGAGATCTTATCTACCGATACCATTTCGCTTATTAAAAAAGCCTTTGTCACAAAGGAACTTGGTTTTATAGAATAGCGATATTATTTCTATCTTGCTGTATTTGCAAAATACAAGAATTCTCATATTTAAAGTTTTTATTATAACAGATATTTAGCCTATAGCCCAGATAATAATTATAATACCTACCCTATAGCCGCTAGAGTTGCCGAAAGTGGTGATGACGTAGCAATCCATGCTATTGGAAACTGCTACAAGACTGTTAATTAAGTACTTGGTGACGAACTTTGAACTATGGGTAATTAACCTGATGAGTATCAAAAAATTAAGTTGAATATTTATTATTATCGAATTGAATGTCTCAAACAACTTATTAATACAAATACGATCTCTTGTTTTACTTCTTAATGTCAATGGTACTTCTTCATGTTAATAAATTACGTAAAGTCGTTTTCCTGATATTAGGCGTTGCGGCCTCCCACAGTCCCACTCTATACTTTTAATAAGTCTACTATGATACTACACTGCGCACATCATTCCGAGATATCGTTATCAACTAGTAACTTAGAAATGAAATAATAAAAAAATATTAAGTCTCATTTGCCCAGCAATTTTACTAGCTTCAGTGCCCTTCAAACTGAAACACAATATTGCTTGCACACTATTGCTTATGTTAGCAGAATTCGCAAAGCGATGAACCTAGACGAACTTTACCTACAGAAAAGACTTTATCTATCTTATACTTAAAACTTTTTAATCTTTTTTATTCTGTTGCTTTGTTTTTGTGACACCGATGCCATCCAAAATAATTTAAACGTATTGGTATTGATTCTAAAGTACCTAAGGAGTGCAAAAAGAGGAAAAAAGTAAGTGGCCCTAAGGATTGACATTTACACTAGCTTTCCTTTCTTTGAGCGGCGAAAACCAATATTTCGAGTGCTCAAAAGCCGATACATTCCAAAATTACGCAAACACAGTAACTTGATATACTTTTCCAAATCACTCCTTACAAACTACAACACAATCTGTCACATTGTTTGAAGAAAGAAAATTCGTAAGGTACCGTTTTATTTATCCGCTCTGACAAATTGACGAGTTCAGTTTTATGTACGTACAAAAGCATTATTCCCAGAGAGCCAAGACCTAGATTTTTGTCAGTCACGAAGGACTTTTTTTTTTAGTCCCGAGGGTAGGGGGGGATCCTCATGGATACCGCGGGGCCCGGGCCCCATGATATTCCCGACTCCGCCTTGGCGACCTACGGACTAAACCCCCCTCCCTTTGTATAAGTGCTCCCCCGATATATTTCGGAGACCTTTTCTAATATTTTAATTTTAATGTTTTTAAATGCATATATTGACTTTTTGTCTGAAGGACTAGGTACTTTCAATTTACACCGAGTTTTGTATTTAACATTTTTATAGCACTCACATTGATCGTAATATTCTTAAGATTATATGTAATACATGTTTTTTTTTTATAATTATTCCGATTTACTGCTTCATATTACACGGTGACTCTCAGTGTCACCGTGTCTTATTCGTATAGGAATAAGTCACGAAGGACTGAACTTTATTTGCTTTAGGGCTTGTACTAAAAGCTAACGAGACCAGTTCAGTTCTTTTCATGATAACATTTTACAAGATTCGATTAGCGTCTCAGGCTCTCAGGTCACGTTTGATGTCACATTAAAACGAAAAGGTGCTAAGATATCTCGACCAGTTGTAGGGTTCCGTACCCAAAGGGTAAAACGGACCCTTTTACTGAGGATCCGCTCTCCATCTGTCTGTCTCCACTAGACTGTATCTCATGAATCGTGACAGTTGTTGAAATTTTCACAGATGATGTATTTCTGTCGCCACTTTAACAGCAAATACTAAAAACCGAATTTAATAAACTCCCACATAGCAAACGTGATTTTCTTTTGCTCGTTGGTAGGTAGGGAACCCTTCGTGCGGGAGTCTCACTTGCACGTGGCTGGTCCTATTTACTTTAGTTGCCTTTGAAAGTGTTGTGTTCGTGCTAGTTGTCTTCAACACTTGGCCGTCACGGAAAGTTTTTCTATTTATCATGTAAATTGTTTGCGAGGGATGGTCTGTGTCACGAAAGGTCGTCTTGGTAAGCGATAAAAGGAAGGCGGTCAAGGTCTTTACATTTTTTTAAACAAGGATCTCTTGTTTTTATTTTTTTGAGGACATACAATTTGTGTTTAGTATATTTCATTCCATTTGTAATTTGTATGATTTTTGTTTTAGATAGTCAAGTACCTGATCTAATTAGGATACCAATAGCTGGTTGCTGTCTGTGACATGTGCTCTCACAGGGTCAAAACTATCTTATTAACTATATCAAGATTAGATTAGAATATTATATGTACATGTGGGCGTGTGTGTATATATATATACAGGGTTACAGGAAAAATCGTGCTAGATCCGTTAAGGGCGTGGAGTACCCATCATTTCTGACTTATTTCACTATGAAACACC
The DNA here is from genome assembly GCA_963580505.1 of Ennomos erosarius. Lineage (NCBI taxonomy): Eukaryota > Metazoa > Arthropoda > Insecta > Lepidoptera > Geometridae > Ennomos > Ennomos erosarius. Next base: position 774,192 of record OY756978.1, on the reverse strand, counting down.
CTAGCCTAAACTTAACCCTTTTCGAAATATTCGACTTTTAATTTTTTTTTTTTAAATATTTTGTGTGTCTTATTATTATTATTATTGCATTTTTACATGTGTAATAAGATGCTTTGGGACGTCAATCAATAAATTAGTACATAATATAATATTTAATAGACTATAGTAGACAAGTGAAAGTTAAGAAATAAAAAAATATTTGAATCTGTATTTTTTTCTAACGGATATCTAAAAATAATATTATAAGTTTAGGCTAGGGTGTTTCATAGTGAAATAAATTAGAAATGGTGGGAACTCCACGCCCTTAGCGGATCTAGCACAATTTTTCCTGTAACCCTGTATATGTTTGTGTTCTATGTATGTATTTACAAACAAAAAAATATATAAGTATTATATCAGTAAACTGGTTCCCATTGTACAAGCTTTGCTTAGTTTGGGCTAGTGGCGCTGTGTGAAATGTCCACACCAATTATTTATTTATTTAATAGAGCAGCGCAGAGCAGAGCCGAGAAGAAAAATAACTTGTTAACTTAAGAACTTTTCACCCTTAGATATAAATGTTCAATTTATGATCAAATAATCTGAACGAATTTAACAGCAAAGAATAACTAATTACCTTTAGATATCATGAAAAATTCCTATCTAGCTCTTAGAAATTGCTTTTGAATGTTCAGAAAAACCTCAGTTAATTACCGTACCTTGTTTGACTGCAGTCTTTAGTAATGAACACATTTTACGAGCACAAAAAACAGGGTTGTTTCTTTAACACGGGTCTTGGAGGAACGCGTGGAAGGCAAAAAGGCCAGGTTACGAATTAACTGCCGAGTACTTCGATTCGATAGAGACTGGATGCTCTAGTCGTTTTAATTTAATTCAGGCCACGGTAACCACTTCCTTTCAGGTGGGCCGTATGCTTGTTTGCTCCCTTTAACATAAAAAAAAGAATATAGACTGCCAAAAAAAAAAAAAATATGTTATGTATTGAATAATGAATATTTACCTATACCTCGATCGGTATCAAGTGGCCAATATCTGTCGGGAATTCTGGCATTTTATTGGATTGGTGTTGTTTTTGTCATTTATTTATTTATTTATTTATTTATTTATAAAATGATAGTTAGCTTACAGTTTAACACCAAAACGCTCCCTATCTTATATTATGAGTATAAAATAACCTAAACTCACAGATAATCGCCACTAGGCTATCATTAAATATGTCGACATGCTGGACCGTGTGCGTAAATAAATTGAGCATAGACAACGGTCTGTTTGTAGGCGCGTTGTCAGCATGGCAGGTACGTAGCACGGGACATGAGAACACCTGGTGCCGGCGACGGCTCCCGGTGCGAGTGTAATTATTGGGTACAAATAAAGTCAGAGCAGCCAACACCGTCGGATTATTAATCCTGTTGCGAAGGATCTGACAACAGTGAACAACTAGCGACAGTTTACGTCTTAACTCTAATGTATCTACACCGATCATACCTGACACAAATAGAGACGGAAAAAGATAAGGGTAATAGCCGTACATGCGTTTATATACATATCTAGCAAATTTGCGCTGAAGCCTCTCTATTATCAAGGTATACTCAGCTTCACGGGGGTCCCAGACTATCGAATCAAACTCCAACTTACTACGTACAAAAGCATTAAATAGCATAATTGCAACTTTCACGTCTTGAAATTGCGAAGCTGTTCTCATTATGAATCCCAAGATTTTATTTGCGCCTTTGCAAATAGAAAGAACATGCTCGTGGAAATCAAGGTGCCCATCGATAATGACACCCAGATCCCGGATGGAGCTTACCCTCTCCAACGGAACACCCTCCAAAGTGTAGTGTGAGCATATCGGGCTTAGTGACCTAGAGAATGTGAGCACTTCACATTTCGAGACATTAAATGAAAGCCTATTAGATAGGGACCACTCTTCCAGCGATCGAATGTCATTCTGCAATTCAACACAGTTCGAAAGTTGACTAACAGGCTGATATACCTTCTGCGAACATCAAACACTGCGCTGTGTTGAATACCGTCGGAAGGTCATTTACCATGGCCAAAAAAGGGTAGGCTCAAAAGTGCTGCCTTGGCTCACTCCAGATCTCGTGTAAAACACATTAGATATGTACATTTTGAGCTGAACATATTGCCGACGGTCCCTCAAATGGTGCGCAAAAAATTTCAAAAGTTTAGGCGAGGCCCTCAGTTGCGACAGTTTGACCAAGAGAATATCATTGTCTACCACATCGAACGCCCGCCTAAAAAAGAAACACGGCATCGACTTGATGACCAGCATCCATATGTCTAGCTAATAACATAATCCACAAAAGTGACATGGTTTGTAGCTGTGGAGCGGACTACACGGAAACCATGCTGCGAATCATCATAACCGGATTCAAGTTGTCGATCAAGATGGTAATTGACAATAGATTCAAATATTTTGGCAAAAACATTCAAAACAGCTATAGGCCTATATGTTGTAACGTCTGTCGACGATTGCATCTTAGGCACGGGAGTAACCTTGGACAGCTCCCACTTATCAGGATAGAAACATGTACTGAGAACGAGTCCAAAAAGATGTAAAAGTGGCTCCTCCAGTGCAGATGCACAATCTTTCACCACGAATGGTGGGATAGCATCAGGACCAGCAGCCGAGGATGTTTTCAAACGACGAATAGCGCGGCGTACATCGGCTAGAGTAACACTGTCCAACGTGACGAGCCGTGAATCAGTAGCGCCTGGGAAATCACGCGCCGCTGCTTCCGCATCAAGTGCTGGGACATCACTGAGAAACACAGAGCTAAAGTAATCAGCAAACGCTGCCACTGCCTCCTGCCCCGCCACCGGCTTTCCATCGTGAATATACTCGTTTGATCGATTTCGGTCCTTACGCCTCTCCTTCACATGGGCCCAAAATTGCGTAGGATCACGTTGAATATTATCACCGACTGTCCTAATATATCGACAATATGCTTCATCCACAAGTTCTTTAATGTGGCTTCTGTAGTACCGAAACACCTCCCGATTAAATCATACATAATCCATTAGGCAACGATATCAAAATATTTAGCCGTAAGCTTTATAGCCATTTGCTGAAGGTGATGATCAAATTCCTAGGTGACACAGTTGAACTATTTGTTGTACATAACTATTTCTGTCATCTGTACACCCCTATACAGTCCAACTGCATTATGGTAAAAACTGAAGGTATTTAGCGGATTTAAGTGAAATAGCGCTTTACGATACGACTATCCAGCAGTGCCATGTTCTAAGGCGAGCTCGTTAATCTCTCAAAGTGTGCTCGAATGACGTACACGTCACACGTGCTCATTAGTTTTAATGAGAGCGCTCGCACGCGCCCATTAACACTGCTCAATTGAACTTATATGAACGCATTTTTACTGCTGATACAGAAAAAAAAAACAGTCAAAAGCCTTGAAGAATAAGCCAAACTAATGAAACTTTTATCCTATAATATTTTAATCGTATTATAGTGTAAACGTAATTACAATTGAATGCAATTTTAATTTAATTTTGCTATTTCAATGAAAATTTAAACTAAGCATAGTGCACTGGGAACCAGATAATTGAAAGAACCATCATCATCCATAGCTGAAGATGTCTACTGCTGAACATCCTTCCCTCAGAGAGCGCCACGTTGAGCGGCTGCTCTTCTCCTGTATCCATCGGCTCCTCAGTTTTCACAGATCGTCGGTCCACCTAGTAGAGAGCCTGCCTACACTGCTTCTTCCGGTTCGTGGTCGCCGCTCGAGAACCTGAAAGGACACTTAGATACATTTTGTTTGTAAACACATAAACACAAAAGAACCTAAACACAAAAGAATTAACACCTGTGTGCCCCACTGATGTTCATGATACAAATGTTTGTCCCGGGTGGGAATCGAACTCCTAACTGAAGTAAAACACAGAGAACCTTTTCAATTCAATCCTTGTATATTCTTTCTTCTATAAATATTCGGTACACAATAAGTACACAATAACGATCAGAAGCAATAATACATCTTGACGCTTCGGCTGCTTAACCAGAATTGACTGCTTTTTGGACCTTGTCGTTCCTCCAAAACTTCGCTCCTAAACCTCAATATTATTTTACCGGAACTACCAAGGCAGCCATCGTAATTGGCTGATGGTTCAGCGGACGCTCCTTCCGCCAGTGTGGCCAACCAAAATGGTATTTTTAAACAGTCTACCAACCTCTTAATATTAAAAAGTGAGAATAAATTATAAAATTCACGACATTCGGCCATCCGACACAGAGCTGCCTCCTGGCGCTCGTTCACTTAGCAGTCAGTTCTCATTGTAGCTATACAATTTCTTATTTGAGCACATATTTAATTAGTCACTTATTCACTAAGAATCATTATATTTTATACATAATTATTTTATACTACATTTACAAGTAGCTAAAGCAAAACTAAAATCCATTGCGTAATATAAGTAGATATTGACTGTGATCACAACATAAATAACTACAATATTCGAGCACAACTATAATTACAGGCCTGCATAATCTAAGTCAACACTAAAAATCAAACAAGTAATAGTAATTAAATCCCTAACTACATATAAAGTCAATAACTTGACGTCAACCGCGTATTATTGTACCAATACCATAAAAATATAAACTAAACAAAGCTATTTATAATATACAATATTAAATATATCTGCGATTCCTTGAATGATAGCAGGTATTGTTATTCATCAGTTATAATGTAATGACTAACTTATATTATTCTTAACAGTCCTATTCTAGTTTACTTTTGTAACTCAACTTCACGACATTCGGTTTACTTACACTTAAACACTACAAATTCTTTAAGATATTTCATGGAATTAACCTATTGGGTTTTATATTACTGCAGGATATTTACGATATTTACATAATACTCAAGAATTAAAAGTCTTAAGTATTCGTAGTCAAAGTCACTGTAAATTTACGCATGATCGTAACCTGTCAGCTAATCGCCATAATGCATCTTCGTTTCTTGTCTCAGTCTACAATCAACCCTTCATTATGTTCTTCGTGGTGTTGCTGTAGGAAACGCACTGTACACGCATTCTTTTCTCTAGTAGCATTCCTTCAGTACATTTTCCATAGTGCTGCTGGATGCAGGATACGCTTCGTGCACCTTTAAATGTTTTGGGTCGACTTCCAGCTTCATCAGAGTTCATATCCTCGCAAAAATAAAACTTGCATTAGCACAATCATAATTTACGTAAGTGAACATAACACTAGCTGAGTAGCTCTCGGTATATCAGTTACTAAATATCAGACAAGCCAGTTTAGATGCTGGCAGTCATCGCGTCTTGAGTCGACATTTTAAAATACGATTTATTTAAAGTTGTTTCAAAATAAGATTACTATGACAATACAATACAATACAATACAAACAACATCAACAGATAACAACATTTAAACTGCTATGCAGACTAAAAACAGCATTAGTTAAAACGGCGCACTTGGCCACCAGCATTTATATTTTATAATACTTTCATAGCAAAATTAGTCAATACACCTTGATAAGTGCATCCCAACATTACTAATCATCCTACTTATCCTGTGGCACACATAACCACTATACATTAGAACACTTACCCTGTGGCACACATAACCACTATACTTTAGCACATTTACCCTGTGGCACACATAACCACTATACTTTAGCACATTTACCCTGTGGCACACATAACCACTATACATTAGCGCATTTACCCTGTGGCAGACCACTATTCCTCGGCACGTAGCCGGTGGCACACATAACCACTATTCCTCGGCATACATAGCCGGTGGCACACATAACCACTATTCCTCGGCATATATAGCCGGTGGTACACATGACCACTATAACTGTTTCAACTACCTCAACTGCTTCAACTATCTCAAACTGTTTCTACTGTCACAAATTGTTTCGACCATCTAACTGTTTTAACTATCACAGACTGTTTAACTGTCTCAACTGTATCGCTAGTCTCAACTGTATCGCTAGTCTCAACTGTATCGCTAGTCTCAACTGTTGTTACTGTTTCAACTATCTCAACTGTCCCGTCTTAACCGTCTCGACCGCTTCGACTATCTCGACTTGACTTACTCGACTGACAACAGTTTGGACTGTCTCAACTGTTTCGATGGTTTCAACTGTTTAGACTATAATCAACGGTTTCAGTTGTATCAAATGATTTGACTCATAGCCTTTATTACCTCCATCAACTTATCAAACCATAGACTATTATATTAAAACAAACTGTATTAAACCTGTAACGGGGTGCCCTTTCGGCTAGCTCACCTGAGCACCTCATTATAATGGTGATCGAGCCCTTGGCCTACGAAACGTGCGATGAGGGGATAAATAGTTCTGTATTTCCGTTTCTACAACGGGTTCCCTATAATAACACTTATTTTCTATAATCTATGCACCAGAAACGCAACAGGAGTCTGGACTAATGGAAGTGACGGCACGGTCGCGGGGTGTTCTCGAGCAGGCAAACGGCAGCCTGCGGGAACTACGGTACGCGGCGGGGTCGGGTCGGCAAACGGGACGCGATATGACGCGGCGGGTACGGTTAGTGCATGCAGGGGTCCAAGGGTCGTGCGCAAAAGCTTGGAGCCACGCAACAACAGATAGCCCTTGGAAGCGGATGGGGCTGATACAGGTTTCCAGGAGTGAGGGTCGTGCGCATCAGCTCAGAGCCACGCGACAACAGATGGCCCTCGGAGCGGGGAAGGGTGCGGGTAGCGGAGAGAGATGGTCGTGCGCATAAGCTCAGAGCCACGCGACAACAGATGGCCGCCTCTCACCGTGTTAGTAGGGAACACGGGTTAGGAGCGATTTGCTAGAGACTCTGCAGAGCGGAGGACACGTCTGTTCGCCGCGGGAGCCCCGAGCAGATGCTCTCGTTGCAGCGGCCGGCGCGGCCTTATAAAGTATCGGCGTGGCGCGGCGCATGCTTGGGTGCGGGTGGAGACGGGCGTGTAGGTCCGTTACAAACCATTCTCAAATTGTATCAAATCCTTAAGCTGTATCAAACTTTAGACTGTATCAAAACGAACTGTATCCAACCATAAATTATACTGTACCAAAACCAAATCACACTAATAGCTTATATCTCTGTAACTACGAAACCAAATCAAACCATCGACTGTATCAAACTAAACTATCACGTGCCTTAAATATCCGTCTACAAAATAGCTGTTCATATTTTATAATTATATCAAAATGAATCCAAATCTAAATACCAAGTCGTCATATATACTTACTAAACGACGGATAAGTATGGTGATAACGCAATACATTAAACAAAACCTATATATCAAGCCATACATTTCAAATACCCGTACATAAATCAGTGCATTAAAAATCTTCATATCAAATAGCAGCTTATTCCAGATAGCTGTATCTCAAATAGCTTAATAATTAGCTGTATATCAATTAACTTTATATTAAACTGATCAAATTTCACATTCTAAACCGAATTTTACAGAGTAACCCGGCTCGAAGCCCAGCTGCATCTTGAACCGTATAGTCTAACTATAGTCCAAACTATAATATCGAATTGAAGCCCATACTATATCTCTATAGCACTACAAGTTATTTGAAACGATAGTCTAAATGTGTGCCAAACTTTCACGACTAAAATCTTTAAACTATAATCCAAGGTGAAGGTAATCAGCTCAGTTTGTAACTATTTAAATTTAGTAGGCGAATGTGGTGATGGTGTGTAGGTGTGATAGTGGTGATATGGTGGTGTCCGGTCACAACTTAATCATAAACTGCACCAGCTGCAGCTGTATAAAAATTGCAAACCATATTCAAAAGCCGTACATAGAATCTTTTGGAAACCGCATAAATCCGTTAAAAGCTGTATCAAGAGCTGTATCATGAGTTGTGTCAAGAGCTGTGTCAAAAACTGTGTCAAAAGCTGTGTCAAGAGCTGTATCAAGAGCTGTATCGAGAGCTGTATCGAAAGCTGTATCAAGATAGTATCAAATTATTAACTAGCCTATCCTCTCACTTTTCCTTTCATCTAATACGGTCCTACCCATGGAATGTCGGCACACTGCATATCACTGGAAATGAAACTGTGCACCCGACACCTCGGTAATCAACCAGTAGGCGCATTCTGATTGTCATAAAATAATCTGTATTAAACCTGGGTACTATATTGAAATACTAGTCTTTAATTTAAATCTGTGACAAGTTTAACAAGGCAAACAACGTAGTGGCGTAAATATCAAATATGATTTTTCTGTTAAACCATGAGCGCTATTATAATATACATAGGATTGCAAACCTGATCTACTGTTAAAATAAGTACCTACTGTAGGTATTATATTATCTATGACATAATAATTAAGCTATATCTGATGGGAGTAGGTGGTAACTGGCACGTTAAAATTGTGGAACTAGTGTGAGTTTACTCCATTTCGAAATAGGTAGTGAATTAGTCGATGGGTAGACTTCACATATTTTTGGCACATGAATACAAAATAAATGAATATGAATACGAAATAATACTCGCACTAAATCATTTCATGCTACAGTGTGACTTTACACTGGCAAAACAAGTAGTGGGAAAGTGGCATGACGCATTTCTTATTGGTGTTAGCACTACCTTTTTATACGCTTAACCCCAAGCACCTTCTACTAACTGGTCTGATGATGGCGATCGAAGTTGGAGCCAGGATTTCGTGAATAGTTAATTGTTTTACAGCCACTTGAAATAAACGCAAACGTAACTTCTACAGAACAGCGACCAAGAGTTAGGATGATCAGATTTTAAAAAAACAGCATCGTTGTTTTTGTCATTTACGGTTGGTATATTATGATAATGCAATGAGCATTATCATAATATACCAATTACTGGAACATCGGGAACTAAAATGATTCTAATCGCGGTATGGATTCCGTAAATATAAAAATGTAATTCAAGATAATGTAATCAAGTCAAACTCAACAGGGAACTTTCAATCATGTTAGTTTTATAATTTAAAAATGACAAATATGAAAATAAAAAAGTATTTATTAATACCTTCTCAATAAAATGGACAGAACAATGTTAAATGCTAATAAACTAAATTAAAAATAGCAACAAATTATTGATACCTATCTACCTGGGTAAAATAAAATAACTACTCATATGAAATAAAATAAAAGTTTAAATCAAAATACTCCAATTTGGTAACTTAGGTAAACTTCGTTCACTAATAATTTGTCGAACATACAAGTTTCCCCCCAGTGATTCTGAGGCTTATAAATCTACAAACGAATAGACCACTGGACAACGGGTTATTTCATTTTAAAATAATGCAATAACCATAAATCATATCTATCGCTCTCTCTTTCTACAATGCTCAAATAATATTTGAGAATAACAATACTTAATTGTGTAATAATTGTATGTGTGGCTGGTGTGTTGTGTATTGTGTGTTGTGTGCGAGCGATATTACGGGGGCCATGTTACAATGCTAGTAGACCATACACAAAATTATCTAAAACAATGCTGACCACCCGTCATTACACCAAATTCACTCCAAAGATGCTAACTGTTATTGGTTTAAGTACACTAAAATATTAGACTCCTGAGACACTATCGTCACTTTTCTATTTTGTGCTTTCGTAAACGAATTCTTTGGACTCAGTATACCTGTTGTGTATGTGTGATATAGAAACCTACATTTGAAATCAAAATTCTATAGACAACTACATTAGGCCATGTGGTAGAAAGTAATTAGAAAGGGTCGCAGTTGTCAACAGCCGACAAGAAAAACACAGTTACCATCATCGTCGTCGTCGTCATCACCATTAAACTGTCTACGTTAAGTTACCTGCTGGTAAAACTCACTACGCTGAGAAAGGCCATGTCAACAAGTCATAATGATTAAAATATTCGTCTATTATTCTTACTTCTCAGGAATTTCTACTTAATATTCACTATTAAATATATTTTATTTTATTAATCTTCGGGTACCCTCAATTGAGCTTAATCGTGTAGGCATTACAATTAAAATCTTTAATGCAAGCCCAATCGTATTGAAAAAGACAATACTTTACAGCACCATTTCACAATCATTACCATCAATGCAATTTAACAGCTGTGCCCAGTCAGCAGTTCCCTCATCGTTGTCAGAGTGTGGCCCTGACCAAACGAGTATGAAACCCCTGACGCGACACAGTACACTTTATCAGGTTCAATTAGCACGGGCGGGAAGACTCTGTCAATGCAGACCCATGCTTCTCAAACTTCAAGTGTCAAATTCAAATGATGATATATGTTATCCAGTGTTTCATAATTGCACAATCTCAATAAATAAAATTGAGTTTATGTTTCGATTAAGTTAACACAACCGGATTGTCTCAGTCTAGCTGACCGGACGCGCTGACATAATCTCACTTTTTTATCGATATTGCAGTATAGCTTAAATTACGGGCGTTGGTAAAAATTACAGTTACAAATCAAGATCAATCGTGGGCATGGTCATAAATTCACAGGTTCTCAGAGAAAAATTACGGTACCTTGTTTCATGTGGGTTCATCTCCTCTTCTGAATTGAAGTAAAACACAGAGAACCTTTTCAATTCAATCCTTGTATATTCTTTCTTCTATAAATATTCGGTACACAATAACGATCAGAAGCAATAATACATCTTGACGCTTCGGCTGCTTAACCAGAATTGACTGCTTTTTGGACCTTGTCGTTCCTCCAAAACTTCGCTCCTAAACCTCAATATTATTTTACCGGAACTACCAAGGCAGCCATCGTAATTGGCTGATGGTTCAGCGGACGCTCCTTCCGCCAGTGTGGCCAACCAAAATGGTATTTTTAAACAGTCTACCAACCTCTTAATATTAAAAAGTGAGAATAAATTATAAAATTCACGACATAACCCACTAGTTCAGAAGGCAGAGCTACTACTAACTGACCTACCTTTAATTTCTTGGCGCATCTGGAAGTATCTTTGTTATCAACCGCTGCGGATGTTTACTTTAGGTTTGACTTGTTTACTCCGACTGTTAATATTTAAAGGAATTAGCTGAAATCAAACGAGAGGTCCAAATGAAGGTTCAACAAAATATTTGTACAGAAAAGTTTGAACACGAAGATAAATTCAGCACCCGAGAGCCGCGGGCGAAGTTCGCGGAGGAAAATGTTAAAAATTGTCTACGTGGCGTTTTAAGATGTGTAAGCTATTGATACACTGGCGGAAAAATCAGAGAGAGGTGTGGGGAAAGTTGCAACTTTAACAAGTCAATAGCAGATAGTTTTCCGTACTTTTATATTTTAAAATAATGATTAGTTTTGAAAAAATGTTTTTACTTGAGTTTTACTAATAGTGTTAAGTATAGAATTAAAAAAAACAGTTGTATCCATAGTCCATACGTACCACTTCTAATATAGGCAAATGGACAGCCCTTAAGATTCATATAAATTTCTTGTTTGCCTCCTGATGGCCTAACATGCGCACCGCGTGAAAACTTGTCGTTACCGTTATGAGTAAAATCCGACCGAGTGGATGGTGGTCGGCGACCGAATGAAGACACCAACCACCATCCACACGGTCGGATTTTACACCAACCCGACCAAGGTGAGACAAATGTGACCTTGGTCGGTGGTTGATCCCGATCGTCTATTTTGCTTTTTAGAGTGAGACAAACTGAGGTGCTACCATAGCATTGTCACGGTCTCTCACGAGAAAAACTATCGAGTGAAATTTATCGCGGTGCGCATGCTAGCCAAGCCGGTGTGAGAGTTCTTAGTAAAGCGTGATGAAGGTTTGTGACATGGCTCAACGACTGTTGTGTTACTACAGAAGTCATCGTGTGCCCTTCACAGCATAGCAGCACTTAGTAAATGCCAATTTTTTCAGCGTTGTTAATTGGTTTAATTCGGTAGCCAAGTATCTCTACACTCTTCATTCACCATTATGGACAATAATAATATTTACAATTTTCAGAAAACTGTGGTCAAACGTAGTAGTCGGTAGTGTAGTAGTAGTTCTAGTTAGTGTAGTAGTTAGTTTAAAAAAATAAAGGCACGTTGTCCGTTTAAAAAAACGTAAGGGTAGTCTATTAAAGTAAACCTCCTGACCCCTTTTAGTCAATTTATTTCTAATTTTTTTTTTTTGAGATTGAATGACGTGACGTACTAGTCGTTCACCTGATGTTAAGCGACACGGCTGCCCATAACAATTGCAGTGTCACTCGGAACTTTGAAATATTAAAGTTTTGCATGAGACTGCACTGCGCACTCATTTGGACCATATATCGTCGCTTATGATGATAATAGTACCGTCCATGATAGCCAATGCCTCTATGTGTCCATGCCCTTAATGAAGTCAAATAAAAACATTTTAATTGCATTTCTAAAGTTTAAAGTTAAATGTTTTAAAATCGAAACGATCATTTATTTGTTTAATCGGAACTCGATCCTATTAATTTTAAAGTAGAAACAGAAATCTTAGCAAGTTTGTGACGGCTGAGGAGTTATTGCTTAACTTTCTCTGCGATATAAATGTTAAATTTTGAAGTGCAAAAGGGTATTGGCGTAATTATATCATTGATATCAGTTTAGGATCTTTGAAAGCTTTTTCTCTGTTCTATTCAATCTCAAATCAAATAAAGATTCCTCAATTGATGAATTGGTTAATATCTAATCTATTATTTTTGCTATTTTTAGCACTTTTACAAGTTCTGTTCAGAGGACACCTACGCAATCCTTATTTTTGGTAACCTCATAGGTTTTTACAGCCGATTACCATTTTTGATCCAGTCTGCTTGAACTAATTTATATGACAGCAATAATAAATACAAAAGACCGCGGCCTTACAAAACCTGCCATTTTCTTTATATTTAGACGTGACTAAACCATCTCTGTATTTTTAGACACGTAGTAAGCTTTAGTTAATCTAATCCAAATTCAGTTCTATTACTTTAAACACGCTAAAATTTCCAGCACTTTTCCAAGAGGGATTGTAGATATATTTCATCCAAACAATGGGCCTTTTTATACTAATTTGCCAAGTTTCCTCCCTTCGAGTTAGCGACGAGGACAAGGCCGGTCGAAAATTAATCTTTTACTTAAGTTTAAGCTTAGAACGGTGCTTAATCACTCACTTTAGATATTCTAGAATATTCAAACAGAATTTTAGTAAATCGTAATTGCGAAGAAAATTGTAATTAATTTTGATTTAGTAACGACCTCAAAAGAGTTGGCAGTCTTGTTACTTAAAAGGCATTGTAATTAAATAATACTGAAAAATCTTCGTAAATATATAAAACACCTACTCATTACTTTATTTTGACATTGAAACATAAACAACGCTCATAATTATTGTTTTCGAAAGAGCATATGCTCAACTATGTTTCCTTTCGAGATAAGATGCGAAATGAGAAGATCCCAAGAGAACTAAAGTGAGTGTGACTTATATAATTCTTAAAATAAGCAAGTTGAAATCGCAATGGATAGGCCACATCGCTCGTAGATCTGAAAACCGATGGGATAGAAAATTTCTCGAGGGACGATCACGAACCGGCAGCACTAGGTGGACCAACATCTAGTCAAAACTAGGGGAGCAAATGGATGCAGGCTAGGCAAGCAGCTACTCAAAGTGACGGTCTGTGGGGATGCCTATTTTTTGCAGTCTGTCTTCAGGCTGTTGTTGATGATGAAAGTTAAATTTAGAACGCAAATACTTTGATTTTTTACAAACTACCAATTTTTTTACGCTTGACTGATCTCAAAACTGCGAGTGCGCCACATGAAATATGAATCACTATTGGTTTTGTTGCAACGTTGGCAGAACGTGTTGCCACAAAATATTTCAACATGTTCGATTTTTAACCGATAAAAGGATGTACGTGAAAAAATCGTACGCCATAGACCAATCTACAAAGAGCATCGGTCAAACAAATCAAACGTTCTGGTTTCAAAAATAGGACGTCGATTCCCTAACGACTTTCGATTCATTTGGTCGCGAAATTGACTTGGCACGGCCCTTTGAATTTTACTTTAATATTTACCATTTTCATTAAGCTTTCTTGTCTGCGGAATAAAAATAGACCGTAGTAGAACGGAATAGGGTTGAGATTGATGGGAAGGTTTAGGTTGCATCGTAAATTTTACGCAGATGAAATTTATTTTGTCATCTGAGTCTCCATTGGTTCCATTTGGGATGATCGCGTTGCTTTTCCGATATTCGATTCATTAAGGGCATCACGGGGATTGATCGTGTTGCCTATTTATGTTATGAGACGACCTTTTTATTTTATGTATTTGATTTACTGTTCATCTTAAAAGGTATCTTAATATTCTAAAAATTGGCTTTGCTGTGAATTAATTGAGGCGATCAAATGAATCTCATAATAAGAGACACTTCGTTCGGTGTTTTATTTATAGTTTAGATATGAAAAATATTTAGGTAATCATTTTCAGTCTGTTGAAGGATCACATTTCATCTGTTTTTTAAGACTCCCTCCTTTGCTGAAAATTCCTACCAACTTTGCCAGGAGGTAGGACTTTTCTGCAAAGATCATCTTGGTAGATATCACCGCTTTGCCAGTTATTCTATTGCCAAGCTACTGTGCTACATCAGCTATTGTTTTCCGGTTTGAAGGAGACTGCAGCTAGTAAAATTACTAGGCAAATGAGATGGAATCATCTAATCACACCTGTGCTGTTGTCTCAGGCATGCGCAAGCAGTATCAAGCGAATCTTTATATTTTTGAGTTCCGAGTGGTACCTATTGCAACTGTTATGGGCATTGGGCAACCGTGATGCTTAACACCAGGCAAACGACTAGCTGATCCCGTGATCTCGTCAGGTTATTCGTAATCATAAAGATATTCCACAATACAATATGTAGTATTCTTCAGTAAGTAGTAAGCTGAGTTGCCACACCTGATCGTAAGGTTTTTCCTGAATGTGACATCGCTTGGCATTTAGAGTATTTGACTAAGCCGCTTTTTTATTGGGCCGACGTGATAGGTGAAGGCTTTTCCGCGGTATGGATTACTAGGAAAATACGGCGAGTTATTATATGTGTTATATTGAAGAAAGTGCGTTTTATAGGTGGAGTTTGTTGACCTTTTTATCTAATGTGACGTGGTCGGCTTCTTTTGAAAGCGACATTGACTGTGAGAAGTAAAAAACTATTTGCAAAAGTATGAGTGGATCAGTTAAAAGCATCGTATACTGAAACGTTGTACCTGTGGACCTTTGAGCATTTATAAATGATGGAAGTGCAAGGCGTACCTTTCTGCTGGTCATATGGCGTTTTTGGTCATACACGTGATCATAGTGTGCGTGTAAACACTGCGTAACTACGCTGTATTACTTGTATACCTTTGTGCGTGTTTTAAGATGGAGTGCGGCGTGCGTTTACGTGCGACATTTGCGCGTGTGCTACCTCGTCTATCGTAATAATGTTCGAAGATTAAAACGTTAACATCTCCATTGGTGAAATGCTCAAAAAATCTAATTTCAAAAAGTCTTTGTCTTGTAATGGCTGCACTGAAAAACCAAAACAGTTGTTTCATCCTTTCTTCGACCTAAATTTTAGGTTAATATAGGACCTACCGAGACGATTTGTTGAATCAACAAAACGAAAATTGTTATTTGAAAAAGTTAATTTAACAACTGTCACTTTGGTTGTTCCAAGAAATTTAAAAAATGGTATATTCAACTCTGCCTTGTTCCTTCAGTTTCGTTTATTTGACTAAGTTGTGTTGTTGATTAGACTTCGGCAATATGCTGATCTAACTAAATAAGCAGTAAAATTAACCTGGATCTGACCGAACATACAATGTGGTGTTAGACTAACCCCTTTTTGTGGTTGAAATAACCTATTTCATTTTATTTTTTGTTAAATCAATCTTCACACCATGTTTATTAGAACATAATTTCATGTTAACTCAACTGAAATTGAATCAACATTTAGAGAATCAACTATTTGCTTTTTCAGTGTGGAACCATAACGTCTGAAAACCTTAATAAACTAGTAAATAAATCAAAAAAATGATATACTATCTTAAAAAATCTAATTTCAAAAAGTCTGCCATGTATTGGCTGGAACCATAACGTTTGAAATTAAATAGGTTCTTAGTTTAAATTAAAACGGTGTTAAAATACTCAACACACACACATACAACTCTAAAATGATGAATCTAACCACAAACACGAGCTCTCATGTTCACCTATGTAAGTAATTTAACAGCTAAAATCCCTGATCAAAACTTACTATCATACCCTACCCTATGCAAAGACGACCACTGCATGCTAGACATTGACAAATGTTCTCCATAATTCCTAACATCTCTGACCAGCCAGTATAACCAGACCTTCCCCCCTCCCCCTCACCCATACTAATTTTCATAGACCAGAGGTAATTGTAAGTCCTTGCAAGGGTCAGAAGAGACTGGTGCAATGTAACATCGGTTCGAATGTGCTAAGTCAGGGGCTACTTATCTGAACCATTACTCGTGGTAAATGAAAGGCATTTGCATCCTGACGCTTCTTGTTACAGTATAGATCGAAGGATGATTTTGTATATATTAGGGTTTAGAAAACATGATTATGCTGAGCATGTAACGTACTTTTCAAAAATCAGCTTATTCCCCACCTGGGGTAAACGGGCACCCGCTTATGGCCACTTGCAACACCAGGGGGCCTACCACAACCTCTTATAGCATTATTACTTCAACCATGTTACTTCAGTGCTTGTGTTCTCGCAAATAAATGATTGATTGATTGATTGATTGACATACATTGAAAAATGATATAAAAGTAAGAATACTGTAATGTTGCAGAGGCAGAGCAATTTTTATGACGTCACGTTAAATCGTTCACTCAAATACATCATGCTGACACCGACGTGCGACAGTGATAACGCTGTATAAATATGTAGACGTCTCGTTCTCATGCAGGAATACTTTATAAGTTCATGGTATGAATTCGAACAATATTATTGTAACCTTAAAACATTACCTTCAATGTCACTTACCATCAGGTGAAATCAAATGCCATGGTGGTCAAATGTTAGCCTATCGTTGATAAATTAATGAACCATGATGGTTTTGGATTAGTTTGTGGTAAGGCCCCTGAGGTTTGAGACTAAGTTCCAACTCTAAATAGTATCCTATTAGCACCTGTCATTTACACATTATCTAGAGTTAGTTGAAATCGAAGTCTATGCCTTGGATTTTCTCAGAGACCGAATCAGAATTGAGGTAGATTATAGAGAACTAAGCGATTATTGCACATAGAGTTAGCAAACTGAAGTAGCAGTAAGTTTAAATGTAAAATTAATTTAATACAACATTGAACTTAAAAGAGTAAGCGTAATTTTTTTTTATATGAATCTACCTCATTTATAAAAAGACCGTTTACACTAAACTTCTGACGCTGAAAAAGTTATGTTCCATAAACATTTCATTATAATATTGCATTTCAAATTCTACAAACGAATAACAATAAGAAATGAATTCCATTAAGATAAAACTTCAACGTGTACACTGAATTTCTATCTATCTCGACAAAAAGATACAGGTATTTCTATCTCTTTCCACAAAAGGTTCCATAGGTCAATTTCAGTTCCTCAATAACCATGGTTCAGGCTGTCCCACCGGCCCAAAGGTGTAACAAACTAATTAAAACTTCCGCTTCGCAAATCATGACCTGGCGAATGGCTTTTGTTTTTCCGCTCATGAATTCATAATTCATAAGTCCCATAACGCAGTAATTAGTCGCGATGTCGAAACTGCTTTTTCGCTTTTTTAAAAGCGTTTTTTCGCTTTTTGAACTCTTTGACAAAATGCTGGTAACTTTATGTTGGTTTTGAAATACTGGGATAGTTTCGAATTTTCAAAAGCGAATTTTATTTTGTTTGAATTGAAGTTGAGTTTATGACTGTGTTTTAAAATTAATTGAATTTTAAACTTTTAATTGTCTGTAGCGAAACTCTCCGAGCTATGAGCTTAGTTTGATTGTTCGTTTTTTAGGTGTCGTATCTACCTAAAGGGTTCAAAGGGCACCCAATTAAGAGGACATTAATGTCTATTTGTCTTTATTTTATAATTTTTAAAGTGTTTTACTAAAACTTCAGTATTCTGAGAATATATTTTTAGGGTTCGTAGCTTTAAAAAAGATATACGAGTGTCATTCTATAGAAAAATCTCGTTTTATTAGTTTACTGAATAATTTAAACAAAACAAGCAATCAAGGTGCATAATATGTAGGTAAATGTGGAAACAGAATTAAATGAATATGAATATGAATATGAATATCATCATCATCAGCCTGAAGACGTCCACTGCTGATCATAGGTTGGCCTCCCCCAAAGAGTTCCCCTATGAGCGGCTGCTTGCCTCTTGCATCCATCGGCTCCCCACGGTCCTGACCAGGTCGTCGGTCCACCTAGTGGAGGTCCGGCCTACGCTGTGTCTTCCAGTTTGTGGTCGCTCTCGAGAACCATTCTTCCTCGACAACGGTTGTCAGTTCTGCGAGCGATGAGGCCCACCCACTGCCATTTCGCTAATTCTAAATGCTATTATCGGTGACTTTTGTCCTCTTGTGGATCTCCTCATTTCAGATCTTGTCACGCGTGGAAACACCGAGCATAGCTCTCTGCATACCTCGCTGCGCAACTTTGAATATGAAAACCTAACCAAAAAATTCTAAATAAAGCCCAAATGTTAAACCAATCTTATTCTATTTAGTTTGAATTAAAATATACGTATGCTAAAAGTATTAAACAAATGTAACAAGGCGGACTTGTAAGATTTCGAATTTGTAATATAAATTCCAAATCTCACAAGCTTGATTTACGTCCCACATAATCATTTGGAGCGACAACCATTTATCTTAACACATCTCCTCAAACCGCATCTCTCGTCATTTCTCGGGATTCCTCGTAAATGTCTTACACACAATAAAACACAAAACACGCATACACACATATACAGACCACAATAAGTCTCTAAGCACGTGCTTCAGTGAAAATGTATGGAATTAAATCGTAAAATGCCGTGTTACATTGTGTTTTAAAGCGGTGCTTTGTTACGTGTTGTGATGGCAATTCTCTTTTCTATTATCAATACTTGTGAAATAATTTATCTGTTTAGTTTCAGATGTACACCCTAACCTACACCTTTCTCCTATTGTAGCTGTAAAAGAATAACCAAACATTTTTTAATCTTTACTTAATTGCTTACTCGTGAAGTAAAACACAGAGAACTTTTCAATTCGACTATTGTATATTCTTTCTTCTATAAATATTCAGTACACACTCAGTACACAATAAACGAACAGGAGCAATAATACGTCTTATACTTCAATAGACGCTTCGGCTGCTTAACCAGAATTGACTGCCTTTTGGACCTTGTCGTCCCTCCAAAACTTCCCTCCTAAACCTCAATATTATTTTACCGTAACTACCAAAGCAGCCATCGTAATTGGCTGATGGTTCAGCGGACGCTCCTTCCGCCAGTGTGGCCAACCAAAATGGTATTTTTAAACAGTCTACCAACGTCTTAATATTAAAAAGTGAGAATAAATTATAAAATTCACGACACTCGTAAGTATTTTAAGTCAAATTGCCCAGCCATTGATTTTTTAGGTTCTATAGAGAACACGCTTCTAAAGACAGTAAAAAATATTTTCAACTGACACCATCATTCTATTGCAAACAACTCCAGCCCTCCTTACCTTTAGGAAGATAATTCATCATAGTCTATGGATGACACTAGCCCAGATAATATAATACCTACAGTAGCCGACACTAGTCAGCAGGCCACATCTGTACCACTAGACGTGACACTAATGCGATGCAATGTTATTCAAGATAAATAGATGTCTAATTTCTATTGATATAGACGTCAAACTTATCTTCAACAATCATACACGTAATAACCGCACAGGAAATATGAGTAAAACGGTTCCGGAAGCAGCGAGTAAGGTGGCCGAGGCTAGAGGAGCCTTTAGTGTAAATAACTCGCTGTTTATACGTACCGCGGTGAGACGGGAAGCTGCGCTGGTTTTGTTTTATACCACCGCCTATGTATTCATCAGATTAATTTGTAAAGGAAAAATTTGAATCACGACCGGGAATTCAACCCGCATCCGCCCATCCCTCAAGCCAACATAATATGCTTTATTTAAGCTACCGTGACAAGTTTATTGGTCTCATGTTATGCGGGGGGGTATGTATTTATCGCTTTTATAACAAAAACATTGCGAAAACATAAAAAAGAAAAACGCACGGGCACAGTTTTATACCGTGTAGACCATGTGTAGACAATCATATTAAAAAAATATCGAAATCGGATAACATGTAGGCGTAGAAAAGCACTGGCCCTTTTTGTATGAACAGAAGGGGGATACATGCTCCCCTCTATTCAAACGAGTGCGTGATTAATTAAATATTTTATACTTTTTTTTCATATACTTTGGCTTCAAACATAGTGTATTTAGCCAGTGTCAAGTATTGTAATTTTTCATCAAGTTAATAGAATATTTCACGTAAAGTCAATTCTTAGTCATAGTCATAGTCCAGTCGAAGTAAAGTGTGGCAAATTTACTATAGAAACTTCTTTAGAATTTTGGAAGCAACACGGAAAATGACGTTTCACCACATTATATCACTAATGCCCACACTCATGCTCGCGCAAAACGCCATCAATTTTAAACATTAACCTTCGAAAAAGCACAAGTTTTGAGAAATAATACAATGCAACAACGTGAACTTTTCCGCGTTCCCGCCAAAATTCCAATATTTTATCCTTATTTACTTTCACTAGTTGGTAGGAGTTTTCTGCAAAGCTCGCCTAGGTCGTATGCGTGATAAGAACCACAGCTTTACCAGTAATTCTGCAGTAGTGTACTAGCATTGTGTTTATTTACCTTATTACTAGAACGTACAGTATCACGCGAAACTGTATTTTAGAGTTGGTACACACTGGGCCTTACTTATAAACGCTGCTTAAAGTTAGCCAATGCTTAAAACCTTCTGTCAACTTTTGACTGATTTGAAATGTCACGCGGGAAAACGAGACGGAACATTTAAAACACTGACTAACTTTAAGCGGCGTTTATAAGTAAGGCATTAAATGTTACTGTCATAGGTGGCCGCTTAACATCAGGTAAAATAGAAATTATAATAATTCCTTGCCTTAATAGTTATGAAACTAATAATATACCTGCCTCTACAAATCACCGATAAATCATCGAAGTAGTCCTAAATCCTGCAACTGACAGTGACAAAGATATTTTAACGTTCGACTTTCATAGTTGTAATGTATTAGCCTCCATTTGTAAGGGAAGTGGTCTCGAGAGCCCTATGAATCAAGGGCTAAGGCGGGTAGGGCCCGAATCTGTTTTATTGGTTTGTATGAATTTGTTTTATGTGAGAACTAGGACCGTATTGTTTTGGGATTCTTTAGTTTACATGCAGTGATTTGGTAGTAAAGAATACTCCATCATCATCATTAACAGCCTGGAGACGTCCATTGCTGAACATAGGCCTCCCCCAAGCAGCGCCACGAAAACAGGTTCTCTAGTGGCGGTCACGAACCAGAAGACGCAGCCTAGGCCAGGCACTAGGTGGACCGACGATCTGGTGAGAAACCGCGGCGAGCAGCTTAAAATAATAATTCAAAGAAAACTTTTACCTCTTCTAAGAGGGAGGCTATGTTTAGTAATAGACGTCTCCAGGCTGTTAATGATGATGATGATTCAATTACTTGTATTGAGAAATTCTTGAGAATCATCCCACACGCTAAGCAGGCGATCATCATCATCATCATCATCATTAACAGCCTGAAGACGTCTACTGATGAACATAGGCCTCCCCCCGGGAGCGCCTTACAGGCGATACTGTTATAAAAATCATAAATATTTATTTACACTCTTTTTTGACATGATAGGTTGTTTGAAATGTATTTATTTATTTATTTATTTATTTATTTATTTATTTATTTATTTATTTATTTATTTATTTATTTATTTATTTGTTTATTGTTAGGAAGGTCAACAGCTTTTCTTACATAATAGTTCTTAAAATATGCACTAGGAAGCCAATTAGAGGCCCTCACGTCTAGCAAAATAATAGCAACAATGCCTGAGCGTACAATTATGAACACCTGATTATACTTAGTAAAAGAAAAAAAATAACTTAAACAAAGATCGGAAACACTAAAACAAAAAAAATTGAGTGAAAGTAAACTACGCGTAATAGGTGAAGTTACAACCTAGGTATAACAACATAAATATATAGTTAACTAAATTCAACATTATACATAAATAGATAGTTTAAGTTCAATATTATACTACATCATTAGTACAATGTGACTTAATCGACAAAAAAGTCTCTGCACAGCAGTCGGCTCGCGGAGCTCACGCTTGTACTAAACAAGTCCAGTGATTTATACTCACTGCATAGCTTATTAAAGTTCCTACTCGCTCTAATCAAATATGAATTCTGACGGTAATTGGTTTTAACAACCGGAATGCTAAGGGGTTGGTGATGTCTTGAGGATTTAGTAGGGACATTCAATTGAATTTTTTTAACTAAATCAGCGCAATCTACCTTGTTAGATGCTATTTAAGTAGAAATGTTGTATCAGATATATCACGCCTAATATTAAGCGGTAGAAGGTGAAATTGTTTGCAAAGTTGAAGGTAGCTGTCTGATTTATATGGAATGTGAAGTCGAAAGCATAAAAACTTTATAAATTTTCTTTGTATTCGCTCAACTCGCATGATGTACTTGTCATACCGCGGGTTCCATATTTGTGACGCATACTCCAATATACTACGAACAAAAGTGCAGTACAGAATCATTAGCGTTTTAGCTTTTTTGAAACCTGAGGAACTTCTCATTATAAAACCTAACGCTTTAGAAGCTTTACTTACTATATGAGAGATGTGTTCATCAAACAATAGTTTTGAATCCAGATAAACGCCAAGATCCCGAACAACTTGAGATTGTTGCAGTATTTGATTTTTAAGTGTGTACTTAGATGCTATAAAGTTTTTCTTTCTGCTGAAAGTGGTGACGGAACATTTAATTGGATTGAGGTCTAGCTTATTCACTTTACAATAGTCATCTAATCTAAATAGGTCTTCTTGGAGCGCCTGCGTATGTAATGTCGAGGATATTTTTGCAAAAATTTTCATGTCGTCAGCGAAGCATAACAATTTGGAATTTAAAAAACAGTCAGAAATATCATTTACAAAAATTGCAAACAGCAAAGGTCCCAACAAGGAACCTTGGGGGACTCCGCTGGGGACAATAGCCCAGCTTGATATGTAATTATTGATGACAACAGCTTGAGATCTCATGTCAATATACGAGGAAAACCACCTAAGTAAGTCTCCACGGATTCCTATGTTCTGAAGTTTCAATATCAGGGTGATGTGGTCTATTCTGTCAAAAGCTTTGCTATAGTCGGTGTAGACCACATCAACCTGATCACCAGAATCCATAGCAGTGGTGAGATAGTCATTAAATAATACGAGATTCGAAACAGTCGAACGACCCTTTAGAAAACCATGTTGCAGTGGACTAAACGAGTTTTTAAGCGCTGAGTAGACATGATTATAAACAACTCTTTCAAATACCTTCGCCATGATACAAAGCTTGGAGATTGGTCTATAGTTGGTAACATCAGTTTTCGGCCCTTTTTTGTGTAATAAAGGCCGATTTCCAGATACTAGGAAAAATACTGTCATTAATAGATCTTTGAAATAGAATAGAAATGGGAATAAATATACTTTCGGCGCATTTAACTAGGAACAGAGAATGTATATTGTCCGGCCCTGCAGACTTCGATGGGTCAAGGCTAGCGAGTATTTTAGACACTTCTAACTTGCTAATTATAATTGACCCAATATCTGCCAACGCTTGGGGCATGGTAGGTGGCAGTGGCGGTGGAGTGCCGTTATCATGACCAGAAGAGGTAGTAGAAAGAAAAGTTGAAAAAAAGTATGAGGAAAATGTATTACAAATATTTTCTCCTGTCGTAGCTACGACGTTATTGTATGTAATACTATTCGACTTGGCGCGTGATTTAAGGAACGACCAAAAATATTTAGGGTCCTTCACTATGGAGTCCTCAACTGACATTATATAGTACTGGTAGCAAGACTGTTCTACCTTCCTAGCTCTGTCACTTGAATGTTTGAAGGTCAGCACTGTTACGATAAATTTTAAACTTACGTTGAAACTTATATTTCTCTTTGATGACCTTCTTCAGTGCTGGAGAATACCATTTCGGGTATGTCTGACTCACAACCTGTCTAGCTGGAATGTACTTTTTGTGAAGTGACCTAAGTACCTTGTAAAAGTAATCGACTGCGTCATCCAATGGTTTATTAGAAAGCTCAACTTGCCAATTTCGCAATTTCCCTGTATATAGCGTCGAAATCACCTTTACTGTATAAGTATTTAATATAAGAATTAGCTTTTAAAAGTGGTATTTCGATATATTGCACACTAATATTAAGGGAACTATGATAAGGATCTATAGGTACAAGAGGATCATCGCACTCGATGATGGTGACTGTGTCATTCGATAATACTAGATCGAGAATTTTTCCATATTTGTTCAGGCAACCGTTGTACTGATTTAGGTTATGCGTAGTTATGCCTAGCAGCCGCTCATCGATTAAAGTTAACTCGTCTAGGCCACTCACATTAGATGGACACATATAATCACCGTTGTCACCTCGTAGCCAGGTTATGCTACTCATATTAAAGTCACCTATAATTAAGTATTTATCATCAGGATGGTTAAGTATGACTTCATTAAGTTTACATAAAAAGTTACTCAATTGAACAGAAAATGAGAAACCAAGGTTCTGCTTACATAAATATATAACGCATAAATGTAAGTTAACCGTACGTCTACTTTTCAGCGGTTTAATAGACAATGTGAGCCATAAATCCTCAGCACTAGAATGATAAACAGACTGTGACGTCACGGTCAGGTCCTTTCTCACCGCAATCAAAACACCACCACCACGCAATTGACAAGTCGTGTCGAAATCCCTGTCACGCCGCCACACTATGTACCGGTCATCAAAAAGTTCAGAATTAGAAATACTATCGAGGAGCCAAGTTTCCGTCAAAACAATAACATCATATGAGTTGAGACAAGTATTACGATGAAAATTAATCGTTTTAGACCTTAGTCCCCGCACGTTCTGATAGTAGATGTTAAGTTTATCACCCTCATTATCCATTTTTATATCGCTTAAATAATAGAACCAGTGTAACAACAGAATAACTAGGATTTAGCTTAAAACAGCTATTAGAACCAACCACCAATCGAAATAGACTTATTTTTTTAATTATAATAATTGTAGTTATATTTTTACAGATTACCCACATATTATGAATGAAACCAAGTGAATAATGATAACTATTGAGAGAATGAGAGAACGAGCAGTAAATTATTAATGTAAGCTGAGTGAGAGGAATATGTGAACATACCTCGGTATGTACGGTATGAAGTAGTAGACATTGGATTAAACAAAAGCAAAGCGTGCGGTACATGCATGAACTGCGTGAGCTCATCGATACGACCGCAAAAAATATTGAGTGCAACAGAAATAAAAACAAATTAAAGCACCACTTGAAAAGTAATGATTTAGTGGTAGCACAGATATTAAAATAGTAGTTACCTACTGTGGTAGCAAAGACACATAATAATAATAGTAATAAAAACTTAGACTTATGATAATAATATGTAAAAAAATGAACGAAAAGTAATAAAAACGGCGTGAAGCGAATTTTAATAATAATGAGCACCAAGAGTTCCCCGAGGCAGTTTAAACAATCTTGTTTAAATCATTTTCACAAGCAATTATTAGCACGCGTGAAGTGTCATTCTTCCTAATGTGGATTTTTCCATATTTGACCCACACATAGTTGTAACTCTTCTCCTTAGAAACAGATTTACTCTTAGACAGAAGAGACTTCATGTCGGCATTTAGGTGGTCATTAACATAGACGCGGTTCGACGACTCACTGAATCCAAGATCCACCGCTGTAATACCTTTAGTGGCTCGAGCCGCGGCCACGAAGTCCTCCTTGACGTACCTGTTGAGGAAGCTGACCACTAACACCTTCTCTTTTGTGTTATGAAGAGGTATGCGATATAAGTAATTAATCTGTGTCTTCGGAAAAATGTAGTTAACTTTCTTGCTGATGGCCTCGACAACAGTGAACAAGTTCTCGTCTTTTCTGACAGGAATACCTTTAATTTCCACATTGTTAAGACGTGATCTTTGATCGCTAGTGGATAGTAGCAGCTTCGTGATCTTGAGCTCGTTCCGTAACGAAACCACGGTATCTTGTAAAGGTTCAAGGTCCGACACCCTGCTTTCAAGCCCAGTAAGTCGGTCAGACTGGTCATTAACCTTTGCACTAAGAAATTCGTTAGCGGACTTCAGATCAGACAACTCCTCCTTAATGCTCTTAACGTCGGCAACCAACGTAGGCAGGCTACTCAGCTGACGCTTCATTGCACGAATCTCGCCTAGTATGATGTCTAACGAAGTAGGCTCAGGACTGGCCACTGGTTGCGGGGAGATAGACCGGCAGGCTGAGCACTTCCATGCCGTTCTCCGCTCAGCCCCCAGTTTCCGCCACCCAGCCTCCGAGATCCCAGCACACCCAAAGTCTAATCCCTTCTTGCAAAGGGTACACTGTACTCCATCATTATAGGTAACCTCACACGCAGCGCACGTCTTCATTGCAAATAGTAAGTAAATACACGCCAAAGATACGGTACACGCTAACTGGATCTGTGTAATGTGACACGGGTGTTCGGTACGAACGCTCACGCGTGACTCGTATTCGTCTAAGGCCTTCGTTCTCTATATTCGAGTAAAGTTCCGAGTTGGCTAGCCACCACGTAATGTCACTTTTAACTGCAGTAACGAATTTCAGAATGTCCGAGTAGCGCTAGCCGACCCGTAAACCAGGCTGCTACTTACAGGACACATCAGCTGCCGATTAGTACAGTTAATCGACGGCTATAGCAAAACTTGTTGCAAGCTCGCATTTGTTTGTAATTTATTATTATAGTTTGCATGCCACAAATACTGTGATCTACAATTATATTAATTATAATTACTAAAACAGTCCGCTAAGAACCGTGGGAAGCCGATAGATACTGGAAGCTAGCAGCCGCTCAAAGTGGTGCTCTTTGGAGGAGACCTATGTTCAGCAGTAGACGTCTTCAGGCTGATGATTATGATGATGATGACTACTAAAAAAAGTTTTTGTTCAATTTTAATATGTTTAAATACTTATATAATATTATGATATTTTTGTTTTGTGTTGTTTTAATTATTATTATTGCGTCAAGATAAAACCATATTTCAGGTACCTATAGGTATTACTTATTACATTTCCCGTTGAACTAAACAATGTAATCTAAATTCGTATTACATTCCTCATTAAATTAATTTAATTAGTTGATACCCTTTTTTGTAAAGGTAAATCCTTACCTACTTACTGTTTTTAGGTAGGGAATAAATACTCTTTGAAGTGCATCTACCGCACCGCAGCATATAGCTAACACATAAACATGTAAAAAAATAAAAAACGAACCCAAAATGGCGTCACTGACAGCAGTCAGGGTGACTATTGAACGAACGAAATGAACAGTTGACGTTGCTACAGATCATCCTAAATTTTTACCCACTGAGTAGCTGATCGAAACTCTGTTTTCGTTCGTGAAACTGGGAAGAACTACTCGACGCCTTTACGTCCCGATCAGTGTTACTCACTGGCCAGGCAACTCGGAACTTTACTCGGATATAGAGAACGAAGCGCTAAATGTAAACCATACCACATTAAACCAATGAATACACAGATAGATTTGTCATTATCAAACAAATTACCGCGTACCAATTGCTTCGTTAGCGCAAAACTAATAAATTCGATTTGAACTGTTTGCAGACAAGTTGCCGCTGAAAACAATCATTGCGCTAAATTTGCAAAGGATTAGAGCGATTAATTAAAGCTTTGACACAAATTTTGCGGCGTTTGGAGCCTTGTGCTTGTAGCCTTTTGTTTGGCGAGTTGCGCATATTATAGGGGTGTGGAGGAGTTTCTCATTACGGCTCTATATAAGTGTTTCAGATTTGAACAAGATGAAGTTCGAAAACTTAAACCCGACTGCTATTATGTTGAATATCCTAAAACAAAAATGTAGCCTATGTCACCCGGACTGTATAACGAACCGATCATCATGATCGTTCGTTTTCGTTATCGATGAGTCATCAATATCGAATGAGTGGGTATAGTTTAGGCGCTGGTTTAACTTAAACGTATATCAATAGGTTCAAACCTATTGATATACTTTTAAGTTCCACCAGCAGACTACGAACATACAGAGATTTCTTACAACTTTAAACCAACCTTTTTTGGGTTTCTCGCGTAGTGAAATAAAAAATTAATAAACGTATCAATTACTTATAACGAAAATCCAATAAAATAAAATGGTAATCTCGATATCATACCATTTCACTGCACGACTAATAGGCATGATGACTACTATTAAAAATGTACAAGTAAATATTACTTTTATGAAGAAGATTAAAAAGGAATACAATAATTGAAAAAATAAGCAAAATCGGTAAATAAATCACGGAGTTATAATCTTTTAGTTTCTACAGGAGGCATCTCCTGTCCCTTTCTCGCGATACAGAGCGCCCCCACAGTTACTATGGAAAGTCTACTCGTGACGTCACATGCCAAAGAGATTGTATGAAAAGCTACCACAACGACCTTCCTCTGACGTCACTGGCCGTTTAAGCTATCTCTTTCTATTCCGGTTTTTAAAATGCTTGTACCTTGGTAATTTTTTGAGATATTTAATTATTGTTTTCACAAATGTTTACCTTTTGTGAAATATAATTAATTTATCAAAAAAAAATTTAGTCATCATGCCTATTCTCGACCAGATTTCAACAATTTCCAGAGCAACGTCACTATAACATCTTATATTGAATCTCTCTATGATATGGCTATTGGCTAGACTAAAAAAGACATTACGCTCCCGATCGTAGGTAAAGAATAATGCGGAGGAATAATATTTTGTACATTGGAGGGAGACAGCCATATGCAATGACAAGTGCTTAAGAATATAAATAAACAGTAACCTCTTACAAGGTCCTGCTCCCTTGGTACCCAAGAGTAGCTAATGTATAGACATTCACAGCATTCGTTTTCATCTCCGAACCTCCGAATCTCGAACCGAGTGTGGCTACTAATCACGGCCGTGTTGACTTTAATAAGCGAACGAAAAAGCGAAACGAGCAAAAAAGCGAAACGAGCAAAAATCACAGCGTTTAACTAGAGCAATTTGCAAATCGAGCAAAATTGCGTTTTCCCAATTACGGAGCAACACAGTTGTCCATATGGGGTGTCTGCGAAATTGGGGTGATCTCGTCTCGCCCGCTTAGGATCGGCTCACATTGTGTTCAAATGGGATAAGATATTTGTAGGGAAAACCCAAGCTCAAATAATGCCAAGACTAAGATGTAATTTGATGAGAAGGAAAATTGTGCTACGTCAATATCGTTGAAAAGTATAGGCTTATTTCACTTGTTCACAACTCTATGATGTGGTAGGGAAGAGTATCCCTCTACTCGCACTAGACTCAAATAACCCACCAAGTGCGAGTCGGACTCACGCACGAAGGGTTCCGTACCATTATCTATAAAAACGAGTAAAAAAATCACGTTCCGCGTACGCGAGCCCCCTTAAACATTGTTTTTATTCTGTTTTTAGTATTTGTTGTTAGCAGCAACAGAAATACATCATCTGTGATAATTTCAATTGTCTAACTATCCCGCTTCATGAGATACAGTCTGTTGACAGACGGAAAGACAGATAGAGAGACAGACAGACGGACAGACAGACAGACAGACAGACAGACAGGCGAACAGCGGAGCCTTAGTAATAGAGTTCGCTTAACCCTTTGGGTACAGAACCCTAAAAACCATATCATTTAGGTTCATAACTTCACCCTAATCTAGTATATACCAACCTTACCCCTACTGGCCCCACTATCCCCCACTCGCAGAAACTTACTCTAACTAGTTTACACCAGATAAAACTTGCTATATAGGAGCAAGCGCCCTCGATTCGTTGGCGGAACTTCATCTGTTGATTTAATTTCACTGTGGCAAGTGAATTCCATCTAGTTCCACTCAGACAGGATTCAGGACAAAATGACACTGTGATAAAAAAAAGCCTTTTGCTCCGTTTATTTTTTGATAATTGGGCCTGAGGTTTCTTGCATGTAAAAACTCAAATAATATTAGATACTAAACTAAACAAGACCTAGAAACTAAACTATACCTTAGAACTTTAAAACAAGAATATAAAAGTTAGTAAATTGGAAAATAATTAGAACCAAGTAGCTTTAAGCTACAGGCCTGAAATAACATTTTTAGTTTTTTTTAGTTTTTTAAGTACCAATTGGGGTTTCGCGATGACGAGTCATTTTTATAGATATGATTTTTAAGGACAGTCGGGATACTCTAAGAGGCAGAATTAATTTTGTATTGGGTCATTTATATATTATGGCTGGCTGTGGGGAGCCGATGGATGCAAGATGCAAGCAGCCGCTCAAAGTGACGCTCTTTGAGGGAGGCCTATGTTCAGCAGTGGACATCTTCAGGCTGATACAATACAATACAATACAATACAAAATTCTTTATTGTACACCAGACATTAAAGATACAGAAAATTACACACTTAGATCAATATAGCACAATGGGCGGACTTATCGCTAACAGCGATCTCTTCCAGTCAACCTTTGGATGGAAAGATTTATTGGAGAGATAGAGGTCGGTGGTGCAAACAAATTAGTTAAATTGAATTAAATAAAAATTAAATACTACCTGCATAAATATTTTATACAACATAATAAATATAAATTAATATAATAATATGATAGTGATGATGATGATAATGGCTGAATTAAATTTGGCCAAACCGTCCACTGACCGCGGGCATCGTTTTTTAAAATCGCCTAACCTGTATATTTATATCTTTCATGCACCGGTAAACATAATATGCAAAAATATTCCCTTATAACTTATAATATGCTGTGCCCAAAAACTTGGATGCATATCGCTAAAAATTCAAAACCCACCCAAGCGACCGTGATACACAATCTCAATACAAGATGCTGCGGAAATAAATCAAGATAGAACGGACGGTGTTTACCTAGTGTCTTGGCACGTTCAATCGAGAACAAAGTAACAAAACAGGCGAATAAGTATGTTCACTTTTCACAGCAACATTATCATCATCACTCAACAAGACAAGATTAGGTGACCAGTCCCCCTATTACGAAGATCACTAGGTGGTAGAACTTTTCTGCAAAGTTCGTCTAGGTAGGTACCACCGCTTTGCCAGTTATTCTGCAGCCAAACAGTAGTGTGCAAGCACTACTGTGTTCCGGTTTGAAGGGCATTGTTGCTAGTGAAATTACTAGGCAAATGAGACTTTATGACCTGATTACACAGTGTAGTAATCTGATTACTAGCCTGCGTGATGTCTCAGGATGACGTGCGCATGTGCAACTTTATTATTTTAAAGTTCCGAGTGACACTGCAACTGTTATGGGTGGCCGTATTGCTTAACATCAGGTGAACGACCAGTTCGTCACGTCAATCATTCTCATAAAAAAAAAAGCTAGTAGCGCTGCTGACGCACGTCTGCCGCTCAACTGCTGTCGAAATTGTATGAAAATTGACAGCAGTTGAACGGCAGACGCGCGTCAGTAGTACTGCTAGCTCCTTCGTAATAGGGGGGCTGATTGCCCAACGCTAAAATAAATGTCTTGTTCGGAAGTGTTGAGTGCAATAAACACAATCATAAAAGTCATTTTAACCTTGGGACCAAAACTTAAACTACTAACGCTTATGGAGCTAAAAGATAAAGAGTAAAGAGCAATAAGACTAGACATACAAAGAGACCACACTATTTTAAAAATAAAATTCACGTATGAATCTTTACATTGATTTCTTATTTTTGTTTTCTTATAACCCTTCAGTATTAGTAGTATTCAATTGTTGTCAGCTCTGTGGGTATGTTTTGTTTACGTAACTTGTGATAATCGTTGAACCACATTACCGAGACAAAGTTTTTGTGCTGCGAAACAGCAATTATCGCGAGAAAACTTCTAAAATACAAATAAAAAATAAACTAATAAAAATAGAAAAATAACAGAAAAAAAGTAATAGATAAGTATAAAAAATGGTGCGGACATCATGTCTGCAGGAAATAATAATAGGGAGGTTTTAGTCCGTAGGTCGCCATGACGGAATTGGCGGAGTCGGACATACCGGATCAATGAGAATTACTCCCGACCCTTGGTAGAAAAAAAAGAAAAAACTAGTTTCAGAAACAGTTTCAAACTTGATACACATGTCTAAACACATATTTATAAAAGCATCATTGCTTCCTAAAATAAAACGATATTTCTCTAAAACTTCTAACTCCATTCCTTCCCCACGGAATCTCAACGTACGTACACGGTCCTCATAAATATGCGAAGTCTTCGTATCGGCTCCGCAGCGTATAAAGGCGTTCACGCTCCATAGAATTTTCACTTATGCACTATGCATTTATGGCGGACTTTAGAAGTTGACGATCATAAATAAACTGTCCTCTTTTATATGAAAGAAAAGTGAGCTTTGGAATAATGGACAAGAACTATACTTGAAATAATACCAGCTTATGGTTGGAGTGGGCGATAGTGTTTTTTACTTTTGCACTGTTATCTAGCGACCACCGCAATAAATAAATAAATAACGCCCAATATCTCATACATAGATCCTGGACCCTAACTAGGATTCTCTGTATCTATGGTATCAGGTCTCTCGCAGAACTAACAACTGCATAGCGATTCAGGAGACAGCTGGATGCAGGAAGCGAGCAGCCGCTCAAAGTGGCGCGGCGTGGCTACGGGCTGATGATGATGATGATACCAGGAACTACGAGGAACATGGTCCTTCAACACCCAGACACAGAACAAGTATCAGTACTTGTACTTTTTCCCTGTGCATAAATACCTGTCTTGTCGCGGCCGTGGGAATCAAACCTACCGCCTCCGGGTTATGAGCCAAACTCCTCAACCACCACACCACGGAGGCCGTCAAATACGCTTGACTGCAAAGTCAATCTTTCGCTACGGGCATTACTTGGATGGGAGACCACCACTAAAGCTTCCGATTACCTAAGCTGCTTCTGCTCCTTGCTTCACAACCAAAATTTAAACAATTGTAATCAAATTTTGCAGTTAAATTCACACAGTCTTGCATTTCCAATTTTGTCGGTTTACCTATCGAATCGTACAGTGAGTTTAAGTACATTTCTTTACAAAGTTAATGCTAACGTCGCTACGGAGAGTTCCAATCATTTTCCCCAACATCTCGCTCATATTTACCCTCAATAGGGCTACTAAGCGGGCAGCGGGTGTCCGGTTTCGCCTTCGAGCATTTATAAATGGAGAAGGCAAGGTAAAGCGCCCCTCTGCTGGTCATATGGCGCTACTTGGTCATACACATTATCATAGTGTAAACACTGCGTAACTACGTAAAAAAAAAGAGAATACTGCGCTGTTTAAACATTTCCGCTCATATTTATTTTTATTTATTGAACTACGCTGCATTATATAACTGTGAGCGTATTTTTAAGTGTTGTGACGCGTGCATTTACATGCACGATATGCGCGCGTATGCTAAGCCTGTTTACCTCATTCCCCGCAAAAATTTGCAGAAAATAATGTTTGCGGATTATATCGTTAACATCTCCATTGGTTAAATGCTTTAAGGGTTTCGGGCACTACCAAAATGGGTAAACGTTTTCGTTCAATACGATGGGTTTGACGACGATCGGCAGTGTAGAGTTACTTCATTTTCATTGTGATTTACTTGCTTTTGGTAGGAAGTTAATAAGTTTACTGTATG
Source organism: Ennomos erosarius (assembly GCA_963580505.1). Taxonomy (NCBI): domain Eukaryota; kingdom Metazoa; phylum Arthropoda; class Insecta; order Lepidoptera; family Geometridae; genus Ennomos; species Ennomos erosarius. The sequence continues at coordinate 740,184 of OY756978.1, read as the reverse complement.
AAGTACCTGCACGGAGGGTTCTTTTGAATCACCCGTCAAAGTTACATATCGCATTCTTAAAAACTAGATATACCTGGGCTTATATACGCTATTAATCATTATCTCATTTTAGACTTTCGTAACTATCATATATCATCATCAACAGCCTGAAGATATCCACTGCTGAACATGGATCTCCCCCAGAGAGCACCACTTTGAGTGGCTACTTGCCTCTTGCGTCGATCAGCCCCCGCGGTTTAGACCAGATTTTTGGTCCACTAGGTGCGGGCCCGTGGCCTACGCTGCGTCTTCCGGTTCGTAGTTACCACTCGCGAACCTTTCTTCACACCTAATGTTAAATGACAATGCAGTTGAAAGTGCAGCACGTTGAAAAGCATATTCACTATATTCTTAAAGAGATCCCAACTTATTTCAGTTAACTTTCTTTTCTGACAGTAATTTCTAAAGCATTAAACCAGTCCTAACAACAAAATCATTTATTACAACAGTCTGAATAATAAATTGAGAAAGTTCTCTCTAAAATGGCGTTTATCAAAGCTGCTATTGTACCAATTCAGTTTCCCGATCAGGAAAGGGTACAAACAATTTACTTAAAGGCGAGTTTTGTTCATTACTTTTCGCGGGCACTTCGGTGTCGGTCCTCTTTCTTGGACTGGGTTGCCAACTAAATCAGCCAGGGGCTAAAAGGCTGGTTACTCAAACAGGCACGTTTTTGTAGTACCTACTTATTTTTTTGATCTGCTTTCTAATAAGTAAAATAGGCTGAAGATCTGAAATAGTCAATTGTTTTTATTTAACTTGTCATTGTGTTGACGCATTCATATTTATATTACGGGTTACTAAACCTCAGTTTCTCATAAGTATGTTTAAATTAAAATCAAGTTAAAAATACTGAACGCTCATTGGTTGTATGTTGTGATCATATTGGCCATATTGGCGTACCTAAAAAAGGAATAATCATAGTGGTTTGCTAATGCTAATATCATAATATACTTTAAAATGTCGACATTTTTCCCGTTAAAAATCTAGTTTGTATTATAATAGGTATATTTCTAATCAGCCCTGTGCCACAGTTGAGACCATAGTTACTGCACGCCTGAGGGTAAGACTCAAAGGGCTGCCAACTTTCATACGAGCACGTATTTGTAAGTAGTACCACAGATATTACAATAGTATACACTTTTTGCCTGAAAAATAGTCTCTGATATAATCTTAGGACCCGATTTTAATAGAGGTCAGTTGTCTAGCGTCTAGAATAGACTCATCCGTCTAGCTAGACCTTTTAATATCTATGTGACTTGAATTTTTTTTATTTTGTTAGGGACACTTTTTATAGCTCAGTTTTTTCGTCAATCTTTTTTCAGACACTTTCTTTTATATTATTAAATCAGGAGCTAAGTCTTTTGCAAGAAATAGAGAGTTGTGTACTTATTTCATTTTAATCACTAGGCTGAAAGAAAGCTAATTTTAGGGAACATGAATGTATAAAACTTATTTTTGATCGATTATTGATTGCTTGGTTATTAGTTTATTAGACTGTTTATTTCATCTTGATAACTTAAATTATTGTTTTTTTTTAATGTTTTATCATGCATGCTTGACTTTATTGAATTTAATAATAAGTTTAATTGGCATATTGACGTTCTTATTACAATAAATAAATAAATACAAAATGAAATACTTAAATGAATGTATAAATGAAACCTCTGGATATACCATAACACCCCCTCAGCACCTCTAGTACGCTGAATATCGTATCGGGCTTACATACACAAATACACATGAAATACAAAAAGGCTCGCCATGTGTTACAATTTTTAAAAACAATTCATCTGTGCTTAATAAATCGAATTTAATCACATTTCACCTGTAAGTACAAAGGCTTTAAAAGGCTTTAGTGACTCGGAAAAATCGGATAACCCACTCACACATCCACCATCAAATCACCATTTTGATGCTTCACTGGCGTCTATTCTATACCCATGCCAAACCTAATATGGTTTATAGATTCATGGCAGAGAAGTATAATTTCAGACCCAGAAAAAATCTGTTAAATCGTATAAAACACTTCACGAAAATATTATCTAGCTTATCCACATTTGTCCAGCTTAGGGCCAATTTTACCAATGGGATCCTTATTCGAGAATAACTATACCAGGAATAATATTACTCCCTGCATTTAATTTCAGTATAACTCCCTGGGTTATACTCGTGTAACTCGGCTGTTCTCGGTATAAGTAGTTGGTAAAATGAAAAAATGGGTATCTGAGAGTAAATAGTAGTTTTATATTTAGGATAAAATTGATCTTACTTTGGTAAAATTGGGCCTTAGGGAACCAATGCATAAATGAAATCTGCAAATAGACTAGCAAAGATTCCTCCATTTCGAAGACGAATGAAGCAGATTTGTCAACACCTCAAATACTAAACAAATACAATTTCCAAATCCCACTTCGAATTGTAAATCTACCTCCACTCAAGCTTCAATAATTCCAGAGCTAAGACAAATCTCGAATACAAGGCTAACTCTCGATACTCTAGCGAATGCAATGTAAATGTTTGATACAATATAGTTAGCAATAGACACCGCTATCGAGGTATTGTTTCTCCTAGTTATCCGTTGTCTCGATAATGCACTTCACTATCTAGGTGTGCATATCGATATCCATGGTTAGAATCGAGAACGTTAACCATCGCTTTGATTATGTTCTTTTTATTCGATATTCTCGAGTTATGTGATGTATCATGTGTTGTAGAGAGAGGTCACGTTCAGCCTGCTAGGGATTGTAAAAGAGATTATTAGGGATGAATAGATTCAAATCTTTTTAGCCCATGATTTTTGAGGATGTCTTAAACTTGCCGGGAATATTTTCTTTTTATTTTATGTATCGCGTGTGCCACTTTTAATCTGCTGTGCTTTTTTTCTGTACGATGGATCTACATTTGATTGTCTCATCTGGTGATAAGTTAAGTTAAGAAAAGCAAAGTAAATCTGGTCTAGCAGATCCTGGTTCACTCTTGCGTTAATGAATTAATTAATAGGCCAAAGGCGGTATTTATTCTCATAAAAAATACAAGTTTTTAAATCATGCAGAGTAATGGTTTAACAATATTGTATCATCTGAGATGCATATGGCTGAAAGTGAAGCCACGCTGAGGGGTTTCTGTTTTCGATTAACATTACTATCACCTCTATTAATTAATTCAGTTGCAGTGTCACTTGGAAATTTAAAATAATAAAGTTTCGCGTGACACTGCACTGCGCACGTCATCCTGAGACATTACACAGTCTAGTAATCAGATTACTACACTGTGTAATCAGGTTATATAGTCTCATTTGCCCAGTAATTTCACTAGCTACAATGCCCTTCAAACCGGAACACAGTAGTGCTTGCACACTACTGCTTGGTGGCAGAATAACCGGCAGAGCGGTGGTACCTACCTAGACGAACTTTGCAGAAAAGACCTACCACCTAGTAAGTATTTAATGAAACCGAAAAAAATGTATCCGTTTTTATCGGATAGAAACAATACATTTTAGATCGCATAGTATAGTAGTTGTGACGTGTGAACGTCAAGATTATTGGCCGGATAAGTGACTATCCATTTGCCGGATGACCCATCTCTATTTTTATAAGGCCTTGTCTTAAAGTGAAAAATAATAAGAAGAAACGCTTTATATGGGAACTAGTAAAAGAAAATGCCGGCATGCGAGAGCGGAATGCATGAGATTTTCTGCATTTCAGCACGTTTAGAATGGAGGTAAGTGAATAGTTATTTTTTATTTACTAGCCATCTTAACGAGTTCTATAGCAGTTTCCTTAGAGTACAACGTGAACATTTGCACCGCTGCTTTTGCATAGGAAGTCAATTTTTCGCATACATATATTATGCAGGAAAATTAAGTGGAATCCGTGTCGTTTTGAATTTGCATTTTAAAACAGGGCTAGAACTTTGTATGGGTACTTTTGAAGTCTTTGATACAGTACAAAAAATATATTTATAAAGAATTTAGAAGAATCACTGTAAAACTTAAACGCTCATCTATTCCTTGATTTATTTAATTACAAATGAAAACCTATTAAATTTGCTTGTCGCCTAGCTTACTAGTAATAATGGATAGATAATGGTGGTTAAAAAACATTTTTTTTAGATAAGGTTTGGTGTTAAAGTCACGTCACGTCATCATTGCAGAAAAAGGTTAAATAGATATGATTTTTTTTAATCAGATTTACTGTGCTTATATAAACCTATAAGCACCTCATCATCATCATCATCATTAACAGCCTGAAGATGTCCACTGCTGAACATAGGCCTCCCCCCGGGAGCGCCACTCAGAGCGGCTGCTCGCCTCCTGCATCCATCGGCTCCTCGCGGCTTTCACCAGGTCGTCGGTCCACCTATATATACCTATGGTATATTATACCTACCACCTACTTATATATAATATACCTATGGTACATATACCAAGGTTGTCTGGAAGAGATCGCTGTATAGCGATAAGAGTGCCCATTGTACTAAATTGTAATATTTTTTGTTGTTGTCTTTTTTTCCTAATTTGGTGTGCAATAAAGAGTTGTTGTATTGTATTGTATTGTATGCTTCTCGACTGGCGACAACGAACTGGAAGACGCAGCGTAGACGGGCTCCCCACGAGGAGGACCAATGACCTGGTCAGTACCGCGGGGAGCCGATAGATGCAGGAGGCAAGCAGCCGCTCAAAGTGGCGCTCTTTGGGGGAGGCTTATGTTCAGCAGTAGACGTCTTCAGGCTGATGATGATGATAATGTACCTAAATACTCTTGCTTGCGGCGGTAAACGGAGGTATATAATAAGTTTACCTCGTCTACACAAGAGGTACGTATTTTTCAGAATGAAACCTGAAGTGAGGCAAATAAAACAAAAACTTCAGAAGCTGTGATGATAAAAATAATAGGGCTTAATCAAAGGCCCCAAATTCCTTTGTTTTTAACAGAGGCTTTCATAATACTTCACTTGAAGTTAAAGGATGGACGTAGGGTTTTAGGATTTTAGTCTGGATTTCATGATTTTTTTAAAGCGTTCTATGTTTGTTATTTAATTTAACTGCTGAAGCTTTTGCGACTACATTTTTTACCAAAGGGGATTTTTTTGTTGTTGTAATTACTAAACCATTTCTACGAATAGGCTTACTGATCAGTGATCGATACCTATAACTTAATAATCAAAAGCAGCTACTGATTAGTGGGTAGATGGGTATTTCAGGATTTAATTGAAAAGCTTTCATCTGGCTTTATAACATCACTCATCGCTAAATGGAAGGAATTCCTGAACCAAAAAGGGAAGATAAAAGATATTATGTGAATGTGCTTTTTTGTTATGTAGAGCGTCACTTTGTGCAGCTTTTTGCCCTTGCATCCATCAGTGCTATTATGAGCTCTCAGTGTTTGAGAGCCGGCCTACGCTGTGTCTTCCTTTTCGTAGCTTCTACACTCTACAAGCAAAGTTATTCACCATAACAAAGAAAATAATTCTCCGTTCGCTGCAGTCACTACTGGGTGACACTACAAAAAGTGGTTTTTGCAACTAAGCTTTCCTGCTTCGAAGGTCACGTTAAGGCGTGCGTCGGTTCATGTTGCTATCGAAAGACAAAGGTCAAGTCTTCAAGCGGTTAAAAAACTCTGGCATCAGTCCGAGTACTCACGAGAAAGAGAAGTGAGAATATCATCTGTTTGTCTCACCGATAAAGGTCGTACTATTAGCAAAACGTGCAGTTCTATTTATGGTAAAAGGCTCAACTTCTGAGTACCCTCAGCAGTCAAGTGAGATCAAAGTTCGGGCGTGAAACGCGAGCGACGCCGGGCGCGCAGCATTGCATGCGGCGGAACTTTTCCAATATACGCCGAGTGGGGGTGCGGGGGTTACGGATAATTTACGGTTATTTACGGATGTGGCCGAATTCGTTACTTTTATTTCAAGCTGGTAAGTTTTACAAGGAAATAATTCTTTGGCGATTGCTGATATAGGCAGCTACGGTAGGTACAACAGTTTACAATATTAGAAGGTTTAGTTTGCACACTTTTAGCTTTTAACACAGTGTTGCTCTTGCTTTATCTTTGCCTATTTCAAACGTGATAGAGAGAGTGTCTTCTCGTGACCACGGCCAATGAAACTTGGCCGGAACGTCGAGGTAAATAAATAATGTTTTTAGCGCGATTAAGTCCTGTGTGAAACGTAAAACTATGTGATAGAGAGAAACAAAAGGCATTACTTAAAACTTATATTTGTGCTATACAACGTTATTAGTAAGGGAGCTTGGCCTAATAGACACGCTCCGGTCCACTATCACTAGCTACAAAAAAAAACTTTTTTTTATCATGAATAGGCTAACATTTGACCACGGTCTCACCTGATGGTAAGTGATGACGCGGTCGACGATGGAGCATGCTTGCCCAGAAGATACCGGTACACTCTAGCCTTAAAAACTTTATTAAATTATAAACACAGTAATTTTTAACGACTTGTAACGTTCTTGCTCATAATCGAAATCTATTTATTTATTGCAAATAAGCAAATTTTCGCACTTTTATTGATCGAAATCAAGTCTTTTACATACCTACTACCTATTTTCTATGGCGTAGTCAGTGTGGCTTAAATATTCAAACCAAAAATTGACATAATCAAAAAATTATCTCTAGTAGAGTATAATAACATAGTGTTGAATAAACAAAACAATTTAGTTTAACTTCCTTCAAACGTTTAAACAGGTCTCTATAAATACGTAGAGTTTCCTGTAAAATGTAGAGTAGCTCTCCAATAAATGTTTCCTAGCACTGCTAAAGCACAAGTTAACCTCCGTTAGGGAGAGTCATTGATGTTAGAGTGATTTTAATGCTCTACTTGGCTCTACATCAACTCTGTAGCTCTTAGTAAGGAAAAATGAGTAAAAATAAATGTTTAAACTGTGTTTTGAGTATTTATATACAATGGTAGAGTAATTTGAATATTTCACAGATGATGTATTTCTGCTGCCGCTATAAGAACAGACACTAAAAACAGAATAAAATAAATTTAAGGGGGCTCCCATACAACGAACGGGTTTTTATAGATAGGGTTCCGTAACACCCTTCGTGCGCGAGTTCAACTTGCACATGGCCAGATTTTCCGTTTTTTTGTCAAAAAGTGCGATTGATACCTTTTTTGTCTAGACACTTTCCCAATTTAGCTTTGGTCGCATTCGCCAGTGGTCAAGAAAATCTATAGGACTATTATTTAGTGTGGATTACACTTGAAAATCCATTCCGTGATACTAACAGTAATAGTAGCAATAAATTGAGGAAAATGATAATTGAAATATTTCATTTTATTACCAGAAACGAATGTTTAAAAATAAAATGTCTCTACCAAAAAAACAAAATAGGTAGAGTAAGGCAAAGTTCGTTCAAGCGTTCAACGGTAGAGTTCTCGCAGTCGTACATTTGCTTTGAAATATGATACAAATACTGTATCGCTTTGACAAATGAAGTGTGGACGGGAACAGTAGAGCTTTTATAGAGTTCTAGAAAGTATAATTGAGTTTAATTGTTTTTGACAGTAATTCTTTACTTTATAGTTACTTTTACCAGTTTTGCAAGAGAGAGCATTTTTAACGTAGCACAGAGATTAGGCCATACTCCATGACGCTGGCCAAGTGCGGGTTGGTGAATACCATAATGTTCTCAAATATTGTGCTTCTTGAACATCCTCATGATATTCGTTTGCGGAGTATCGCTGTGAAACATTCATCAACGCAAACATTCCTGATGCGCTGCAAAAGCGCGGTAGACCCATCAGTGTCCTAAAAGAATTATTATACTGCACACGCATATTAAAGCTACAATACCCCGAAATGATAAAATATTTTCTGAGCCGAAAGTGGAATGCAAAGTTGTCCAAGTACTTTAACCACCCACGATGAGTGTAGTATCACAGAATACAATTATTACAATAGAACTACGTAGTAGTATAACAATAATAATGCCCAACAATCTCATAGGCACATAGATCCTGGACCATAACTAGGATTTCTGTATCTAGGGACCCAGGAACTACGAGGACCAATGACCATGCCCCCACAACACCCAGACACAAAATAAGTATTTGCGCTTTTTTCTACGCATACTTGACACGTCGCGGGAATCGAACTCGCCGCCGCCTCCGGGTTATGAGCCGACCTGCTCAACCACCACACCACGGAGGCTGTATAGTGTATATACGTTCAAAACATAGTTTGATATTTCACTCTCATTAAAACACCGAGATGTTCAAAGGCTAAAGTTGTCACAGAAGTTGGTGTAAGTTTTGTTCGCAACATGCAAGACGAATGTTTGCGAATGTCGAGTGCTGCTGTACAACTTCATTATTTTGTTACAATACAAAGAAATACTTTGAAGGCGAATGGACTTGTCTATTTGGAAATGAACCATAAGTTATCATCATGTAAGTAATTGTTAAAGTATATGCTGAATTCAAACGTATTTTTGGACGTTTCTTGTAGTTTATATCAAAAAACGTTTATTAATGCTACTGAAGTAAATTTTTATTTCTATGTTAGATTTAATTTAGTTACAATAGACTGGTTGTTAAAACTAATGTAAGCAACTTTAATTACCTACGGTTTAGTCAGGTTTCAGGCACGCAGAGGTATACTAGGTTCCCTAGAACCTAATATTTTGTAGTAGTAAACCGAATTGATTCATCATTAACAGCCTGTAGACGTCCACCTGCTGAACATAGGCCTCCCCCAGAGAGCGCCGCCTTGAGCGGTTCCTCGTCTCCAGTATCCATCGGCTGCCCGCGGTTTTCACCAGATCGTCAATCCACCTAGTAGCCTGCATACGCTGCGACCTCCGGTTTGTGGTCACCACTCGAGAAACTTTCTTGCCGTTGTCAGTTTTGCGAGTGATGTGGCCTGCCCATTGCCACTTCAACCTGTCAATCCTAAGAGCTATATCGGTCACTTTAGTTCTACGGATCTTCTCATTCCAGATTTTATCTTTCAGGGAAACATCGAGCACCGAATTGATTATTGGGATGTAATGTCAAACCTGTGTAAAACTGCGGGGAGCTGATGGATTCAGGAGACAAGCAGCCGCTCAAAGTGGTACTCTATGGGAAGCTTTTCACGTGAAAATTTATAATTTTTGGGCGTTTCTAGTCATATTTGATTTTATTAAGCCGTGTGCACTGTACATTACCTGCTGCACTGCTTAGTTTAACGTTTGCCACTAATGCTGCACTTCCTTTCATTAAAACTTTGCTTGGTTTCAGACCGCGGAATATTGCTTTTTGTTGTTATGAAGCTTTACGTATTTTATGTCTGGTAGTAGAAGCGGAATAATTCTGCAGAAAATTTTAATTTTCCGTGAGTTTTCGTCTAATTAGCATAACGTGTTTTCCTACCTTCGCATACGCGGGGATACCACACGCAACTGCCATGTCAGAGACGCAGACTTGATGCGCCCGTGGTTCCAACCGCAAGATATCCGCGGAGTTATTACGTAACTCGCAATCAGTTTGCAACAGACGCAAATTGCGCAATCATTGCTGTCAAACGTCACTTTGACAGAGCAGAAAGAGATCCACCGCTAGATTCCCGACTGTCGGACAGTCGATGAACTAATACTTACATTACTTTGTTTCCATCTATTGATGTTCTGTTGCTAGTGGCGCTAGTGTCTAAGGCCAAATTACTTTCAGCGACAGGTATGCAAACGGCGGACATCTTGCGACCGATTGCTAGGTGTTTGGTGTCGTATTGCTACTGCTGTTGCTTTGCTACTGCTGTCGCAATTTTTAAAAATAAAAGAAATTTAAGAAAAATTGTTTATTCGTAACAACTAGGTACTAAAAACACGTAATACAGTTGCCGTTATTTCTAAATTTTAACGGATTAGAATCGGTAGAGTAACATATCTGTATGCAACTATGCAGAATTTCATCCTAATTGATAAAATATTTCGTTCGTTTAGGTCAGCTTCTATACGTTAGTTCGACATATGGATGTGTGGTTTACTTTTTGTGACATCACACTAATAGTGCAACATCATGCCTAGTGCGACGTTTCCTATATGTATTTACGCATTTAAGGATTTTTGATTGTAAGGTCTGTCCAACTATCACGGTTCATGAGATACAGCCTGCTGGTGAGTAACGGACAAACAGACAGACGGACAGCGGAGCCTTAGTAATAGGGTTTGCTTCACCTTTTGAGTACCTGCGGAATCCTAAAAACTATAAGTTTTTTAGTATTTGTAAACGTTAAAATTCTAGACGTGCATAGGATCGAAGAAAGCTTCGTTTGTGATAAATTAGAACAAGTGTATTTAATGCATGAACTCACCTCCGGGCACACGGGATTAGAGAACAACGGACAGAAGGGACAAATACTCTGCACTTTTAGTAAAGCGACCTTTTGTGCGCCTTCAATTTATTCGTAGGACAAAAGGGGTTTGACCCTGCTTACATAAGTACATGCGGAAAAGAGACTTTGTAGCATTTTATTGAATTCAATTTACAGCGCTTTAATTTGTAATTTTTGACACTCGATACTTCAATATCGTAAGGTCTGCGAAATGTCTTTAAAAGTGCTAAAATATCTACTTATTGTATTTAAAAATGCTTAAAGTATCGTCATCTGTTCATTATCTCTTTGCCAAGTTAAAATAATACCCATGAGTAGGTAATGTTTAGCTGTTTTCACTAAGTTACACTGGCAACACTTGTGCTACAAATAAGCATTTTGTTGCATTAGCAATTCGTTTGTAAGACGTTGCCAAGACGGGATTTATGTGTGACATTTATAATTGCTTCTGCAAACGGGTCGCTAGAAAGCAGTGCCAACCACTAAAGTAGGAAAGGTTTAATGACTCGTTTTGCTTCTTCTAAACATGTGTAAATTATCTGCAGTTCCGACGGTATGAGAATAAGACCACATCTCTTCCCGTGGGTGCTGTAAGAACTGGTTAAGGGAATAGCCCGAGTATAGGCAGCACTCTCTTGGTATATTAAAATCTGCGATCACCAAGACGTCTATCTGCCAAGCGCGGTGATTATGCTGGCAACTTCCCCTATGATAATAGTCTAAGTGGCGTTTTACGGAAGTGGCCTAAGCATGGAGAAATATGACTGCAAAAATAGTAAGATTTATAGATTCCTTAACAAATCAGGTGAATGATCGGGTTACTCCCGCAGGACCACGATCCCCGAGTCCCAGGTCCCGGAGAACCACGAATACGTTAAAATTGATTTCATTTCTTTTGCTTTTTTTTCTAAGGTTTTTGTACGGTGGACACAAAAAGTGCTTAAAAAGTATGTATTAGATTTTTTTGTATAGGTATTCAAATTGCAATAATCATTACAGGCCTGCCTAATTCAATAGTGTAAATCAGCATCAGCATGAGACATAACGAACTGATGCCAGAAGTAGGCAAGTACTCTGTATAATAATTGATTATTCTGCATCTTCTGCGTAGTTTACTCGTTGCCCAGTCGCGATTTATGTGCGACATTTATAATTGCCGTTGCGAGCGAGTCGCAGGATGCATCGGGTGCTGATATATCAGGGTTGGGGAGATTCCGCACTTGGGTGTTTAGTGGAAACTTGCAACTGATATATTATTTTGGAATATTTTAATTATGTAAGAAATAATTTTAAAAATGTATGCCATTGTGATAACCAAAATAAATAGGTAGTAAACCCCCAAGTTTGGGGATATAGGACCTCATTGAGTTACGCTATTATCTCATTTATTTTATTTTTATTCAAGCCCTTTTTTAATATTTCTAGAAACATTTTGGTTATAAATATTATTGGTAATAATTCCCTGCTTCCTTATGTATGTTTTCATGTAAATATTTGAAAGATCTCAAATCTCAGTTTATTAGGGAGTGAACAGGTATTTTAATTAAGCCAGCACGTAGGTACTATCGTAGACCGCATTAGGTGTAAGTGGTCAAATATTTTGCCTATAAACAATAGCAATTAAATATGTATAGTAAAGCAAAATTAGGTAAGTACCCCTACCTGCTGTGCTTGTTTGCTACTCACTTAAGTAATGAACAATAATTAATCTATAAAAAGTAATTTTGAGTTTCTAAGTGGAGCTAATGGGGCCAGGAACGAAACATTTGAAGTGGCTTCAAAATTCTTAGCGTAGAGCACTCAGTTAGTACATGTTGCCATGTAAAACTTTATTTATATTTTTATTTTTAAATAGAGGAACAAATAACTCGTTACAAATAGGAGAAACAACTTATTATAAATACGAAACGCAAACATTAACGTTTGAGAGCATAACTCACGTAATCACACAAACTTGAGGAATTAGAAACACCGCGAAACTAAAGTAACGGTAAAATCCGGAGTTGCCAGTTACGAGTTTAAGTTATTCCACCCGCGTATAAATTCATTTCGCTTCACGCTCCAATCAAAACGGTTGGTGGGAGCTTCTGAGTATAGTTGTAGTCCCTTTAGGGAGGGGCTGATTAATTCAAAAACAAGATTTAAAAGTGATTTAAAACTAGAAAAATTTAAAGCGGCGTGCATTTGTGGCGATGAAATATATTTTAGTGAGATTGATAATTTGGACTAATGATACTGGGACTTATTATTATGTACCCACTACCAACAAATAGCTTTTTCTATTGACCAAGCGAGCGGAAGTGCGATCGAAGGGTCTCCGTTTTTAGCTTGGGCAAAAATTATTTAATATGTCTGTCCGGCTGATGTCTGGCTGTCACGTCACAGGTCATATTTCCCAAGTGTTTCACGCATCAACATAGAATCATATGGACGGCGGACATTCACAAAACGCCTGTCCATTTTCTGTTGGTGTGAGTATTTAAATATGCATTAGTATGCGTGAGTAGGGAAGTGACCCCTATTACACAATATATCGATATATAATAAACCTAACCAAACAGTGCTGCAGAATTTCGATACTTTTTAGTTTTAATACAATAAAGAAAATTTGATATTCGTAGAACCAGAAGACGCAGCTTAGGCCGGCCCCCACTTGGTGGACCGACGATCTGGTGAAAACTACGGGGAGCTGATTGATGCAGGAGGCGAGTGGCCGCTCAAGGTGGCACTCTATGGGGAAGGCCTATGTTCAGCGGTTGACGTCTTCGGGCTGTTAATGATGATAATGATGATGATGACCCTAGTAAAAGTATATTGAAACATTATATGAAATAACGTTTGTAAGTAACATTTTTATATGTGTGTTGCCAGTGATGACTTATGGAACTGAGACGTGGTCTCTAACTTTTGGCCTCATTACTAAGCTCAAAGTCGCGCAACGAGCTATGGAGAGAGCAATGCTCGGTGTTTCCCTGCGAGATAAGATCCGAAATGAGGAGATCCGCAGAAGAACTAAAGTGACCGATGTGGCTCTTAGGATTAACAAGTTGAAATGGCAATGGGCAGGCCACATCGCTCGTAGAGCTGACAACCGATGGGAAGAAAGGTTTTCGAGTGGCGACCACGAACTGAAAGACGCAGCGTAGGCCGGCCCCCCACTAGGTGGACCGACGACCTGGTGAAAGCCGCGGGGAGCCGATGGATGCAGGAGGCGAGCAGCCGCTCTAAGTGGCGCTCCCTGGGGGAGGCCTATGATCAGCAGTGGACGTCTTCAGGCTGTTCAAATAACATAGTTCCATAATAGTTAGTTTTTATTTTACATTCGCGTTTTCTTATTCTATTCATTAAAATGATGGTTAAATTTGTAAAAAGGGTTCCGTACCATTATCTATAAAAACGAGCAAAAAATCACGTTTGTTGTATTGAAGCCCCTATATTTATTTTAGGGAAAAATATAGGGGAAAAGGATGAATGGATGGGACGGGTGCGCCTGTCTCCCTTCGCCGTCCCATCTATTCATCCTTTTCCCCTATATTTTTCACTTTTGCTTCTCTCTTACCCATAAACAGGGTAAGGCATAAAACTAATAAACCCTTGCGAAACCGGGGCGGGTCAGCTAGTTTATTATTAATTTCATAACTCATATTGAAGCCAGACGACACTGGCCTACCTATTGTATTTTATAAAAGTAGGTTAGGTGCCTATTTTTAAATTGCCAGATTTACACCTACTTTTTGATTCTGTTTGCACTTTGATCTAAATCCATTCAGCCACTTTTAAGGAAAGATATTTTCTACTTTTTAATCTCCCCAAAACCAAAGTAATTTTGTGCAAATGTATGAAGATTTACGAATATCGACAAAATGTAATGGACAGTGTAGGTACATCACTATTCGAGAGGCGTAAAATCGCCCATCCCAAAAATATCAATTAAAGCATTAAATCTTTCAGTAATTGCAATCGCATGGTAAATACGGTGGAAAAAACGTATATTCTTAATATGAAATGCATATTTACTTCGAAACTTCGATGTTTAACATAAAAATAGTCAGTAAACTTTAACGTATAAAATGATGATTCTGGTTTTCCTTCGACTCCTCGGGTTACTCTTGATGCACAAAACACAGCACAACACGACACAATTTCACTATTGATACAATATTTAGCCCTAATAACAATATAATCACTAAAATTTCACGTTTTATGCTCTCGCATTTAATTTCATGACACACCAAACTGTCAGAACATGACACGCGGTGTCGGTAAGGCGACGTTGCCGTACCGACATTCGCTTTCTCGCATACTCTATGCGACGATTCGTGTATTAGACAGAGATACAAGACAGTATGTTTACACGTAGGATGCGGAGCGGCAACGCCGCATTGGCAGATTTTGGCTCTCTCCATAGAACTCCATGGTTTCACGAGTAATTTTGTGAGAAGATTTGTTAATTGTACGTATGGAGTTTTATTGCATTTGTGATTTTGAACCTTTTTCCAAATGGCCATACGTGATTGCAAACTTTAAAAAAGGTTTTAATTAAGACTTACCCTCGAGGTCTACAGTTAATAGACGCATAAGTATAAGTATAGATGAGTTCAATTAGAGGATTGTGTCGAATATTGTCGAGTCTAGTGAAACCATGGTCACATAAAGAAGAAAAGGACTAATAAAACAGACTCGCGTCTCTATAGCCCCATCCCTATCTAATAAGAGGCGTACATGAGCTGTTAGTAAGAACGTACGCGGTACTAATCTAACTAGCCGCGATATTGCGACATATTCATATGGAAGTTACCTATTAAATTGGCTCCCTGGTAATAATTATAGCAGCGATGAAGAGCTCTGGAACTAAATATCGCTTTACCATCCTGACTCCCGAGAATGACAAAAAATGTCAGGTAATCACAGATCATCGTCATCATCAGCCCGTAGACGTCCACTGCTGAACATAGGCCTCGCCCAGAGAACGGCACTCCGAGTGGTTGCTCGCCTCCTGCATCCATCGGCTCCCCGCAGTTTTCACCAGGTCGTCGGTCCACCTAGTGAGGGGTTTGCCTACGCTGCGCCTTCCGATTCGTGATCGCCACGCGAGAACCTTTCTTCCCCATCGGTTTTCAGTTTTGAGAGCGATGTTGCCTGCCCATTGCCATTTCAATTTGCTAACTTTAAGGGCTATATCGGTCATTTTAGTCCTTCTGCGGATTTCCTCGTTCCGGATCTTATCTCGCAGGGAAACACCGAGCATAGCTCTCACCATATTTTGTTGCGCGACTTTGAGCTTACTAATGACAATCACAGATATAAGAGATAAATTATTATGCTTTTAGAAAAACGTGTTAAGCTGTCTTCAATCGCTTAACTACGAAGTACTTACTCAAAGAGACACATTTTTTTTAGTTATTTTGATTTAAAAACTGAATTGAAATACTAAACCGATTTTGGTAAAATGTGTAAACCAACGACATCAGACACCATTATCTAAAAAAATCCACGTGAAAAATGAAATAATGAAGGAGTTCTGCGGTAGCAAACATAGAAAAAAAATATTTATAAAATGTAGCTCAAAATAATTCCATAAAACAGGCATTTTAGTACTCACATTCGGTGCTAAACTGGAGCGCGTGCACTTATCATATTTTCCGCATAAGTAGCGGGCGGCGATGCGCATTTAACAAGTAAATGCAAAGTTGAAACAAAATTACTAGGATGCATGCCCACTGTGTACAAAAAGACTGGTTTGCACACTGTTTGGTTCAGTAGCGAGTTAACTTGCTACTACGTCAAATTTAGTTCTCATCGTCGCGCGTCGTTCGAATATGGATTTGCCACTTAAGACGCTGAACGCTCCCAAATCGACTATTTTGAACATGATTGTCTCAAACAGTACACCATTCACAGGATTGAAAAAATGCATGTTAATACTGGTCATATCTCCTTTCCATCTGCAGAAACCAAAACACGATTACGAAAAGTAATCTTAATAAAAAAAAAATCGTCAGGTAACCTCTAAAAAATCATTCAAACGCCCTAAAATGTTACATTAGAATATGACACCCCATTGAAATAAATCATAATGATAAGTTATGTTTCTATACATCCGTCTGTAAGCTTATTTTTATTATAACAATAAGCGTTTCTTTTATAACTAATTGTTTGTACCGAAAAATGGAAAAGTCGAAGTGCAACGCAACGTAATCGCCATATGTTTGCTACGCATAAAGGGACCCTATTTTATACAGGATGCGGTTCATGTTCGACTGCTGTAATAAACGTGCTCGCATTGGGTTCTGTCAGCGTTTTAAGTAGTAAGCCAGCCATTAAATACAGTGAATAGAAACAGGCTCTATTTTTTCGGTGAGTCAAGTGCAATTTCACCGTTTCCGTACGCCTTCCGTACCTCGACAACTAAATCACTAAACTTGTGCCCGTGTACACAGACGAGTTTAGTACACCAAGTTGCAACGTACTGAAACTTGAAACAAAACTCTCGTGTATGTATGGACAACTTACTACTTAACCGAACTAAATCGTTGACGTCACAACTTAACTCACTGCTTAACTAAACAAAGCGTAAACCCACCTTAATAACATTTTACAATATTATCTCTAACCATACCATCAAATATACAAATGTTGTGTTATTTAAAAGTGAAAATTTTGTGTAAAACACTGTTTTAAACATTCACGGTTGTTTACTACGTCTTTACTACTATATTTTGTGTTTTATTTTTGTGTTAAACCGTAAAGCCCATTAAAACAATTTTGCACACAGGTCGTTTACAAAATCAAGTGCAAAATAGGAGTTTCAATCAGGGCGTGTTATAAGGTTTCCGAACATCATGAAATCCTTTTATAATAACAATAATTAATTTCATATGTGCAACTGTGCATCCACCGAATAAGGCCCAACCACATGGAAACTTGGCAAATGGTTCCACGTATTTGCCTCGCAAATAATATTCGCTTTGCTCTCAGGAGTTAGGTCTTCTTGGTATTAGTGGATACTATATGTACCTATAGTGTTCTGTGAGGTGTCTTTAAAACCGTTATTAATCTATTGCTTGTTAGGTATACAAGGTGACCTTGAATTGGTATGTTATCCCGAAATGGGGACTGGGATCATGATACCATACAAGTTGTGAGAGCCTTACTTGAACTTGACTGGGTGTTTCCAAACCTCCATGGTAAAAAATAAATCCACTCGCAAAATTGCAAGTGCGATCACTACGAGAGTTAACAAGATATTATTAATACATTTCTAAACACATGTCGTTAAACTCATTTATGTGCACTCGGTCAAGGACGAAGTTCAACCACCCAGCTGCGCTAAGGCTATTTTCGAACGTTAACTTTACATGGCATTTCTTCAATGAAAAACTATTAATTTTGTAAAGTCGTAGAAGAAAGATTGTCTACCTTGGGGTGTAGATTTACCCCGTTCCGGGATAACATACCAATTCAAGGTCACGTTGTAGATACTTATGCTATTTTGGTCGAGTGTCCTATGCTGGTGCGAAATACGTGAGACTCACTACAGTTCAAAATTACGATATTGCGACACACGTTAGTGCGATAAAAGTTCGACACCACTCTGGTGTGATACTAGGTATAGCCTCGTATGGCCTTTCGATTGACAAGCATACGTTTTTATTTTCGCTCGCAATGACTAATTGCAAAAAAAATGTTTAAAGTTGTTTTTGACATTGTCTGAGTGCATAATATTGTTCAGCACTGTGAGAGTGATATAATTGTGGTATTTGGTGATTAGAGAAATCCGTAAATTGCAAGTTTTGTCCAAATCAATTTGGAAACCGGAGGTGTTTCTCAATACACCGGTGTCACTTGTGTTCGTTGTTGGAAGGGTAGATCGACCGCTCGTGTCGCGCGACGCAGCGAACGCGGTTGCCTGCAGTACTGTTGTGTATTCTGTGGCGCTACCTTAGCGGAGCCATAGATTGTGTAGCAGTTACTACGCTGAGTGATTGTACCGCTTTTTTCAACTGACTTCAAGAAAGGAGGAGGTTCTCAAATCGGTGGATTTTTGTTTGCTGGTAATAACTAGGCGCATCAGAGGAAACTGGTAGCGATGGCTACTAAAATAATCTCTTGCGCTGGTTGCCGCGGCACCATAACCACCAGATGTTACTTAACATGCAGTTATTGTGCATTCGCATACGATCTGGAGTGTGCAAACGTATCTGAAACGCGATTTGGTACCATGACTGGTGAAAACAGGAGCTCATGGAAGTGCCCAGGGTGCGCAAGTAGGCAGCCGAAAATTGGCAACGTTAATACGCCGGTAGGTGCTGCGCACAGCTCGGGCGTGCGAGCCCCGGGGACGCCATATCAGATAAGCCCACAACAAACCTTGGAACGCGAAATGTTTGAATGTGCTAACATGACCGGTGATTCCTTTATGCTGGGGTCCTGCCTTGATGAGACGACATCAGGTGGTGCCTACGTTAACAGTATTGCTCGGCGTCGGCCGTTGGGTGAGAATAATTCTACCATCATTGGGGAAGCCTCGTGCGTGGAGGATACAGTCTGCTTAGATAATATACGGGCGGTTATGCGGGAGGAATTTCAGCACATCATAGACGAACGCCTCACAAGTTTGATTAGCACAATAGTATCAGAACAAGTTGCTATTGCTATAAAGACAACTACAGTTGGCCTTTCTGATCGAGTATTGGCATTGGAGAATACAGTTGCAGGCCTTGTAAATGACTCACTAAAGAAGCAACCATTGTCTGAGAATATTCCGGTAATGCAATCTAACGATGCTGTTGTGAGCACAATTATTGAGGTAAAACGTGCTGAAAAGACGAATAGGGGTTTGAAAGCTCAACCTGCAGTGCAGGCAGCACCTGCCACACTGCTGATGTCAGAGAGCGCTTCACGTGAGATTCTCCCCATAGTTTTGCCTGCTACCCTTGACAAGTCTAATAACTTCTCCAATAAGCCGTCTCTAGATGGGGAATGGGTCGAACATAAAAAGAAACGTCGTAGTTCACCTGTGGGAGTGATGCGTGGTACTGCGGCCCCTGGAGTGACTCAGCTGGAAGCTTGTGAGCGATGGAAATATCTACACTTGTACTTTGTTAAGTTAGGAACTACTGAAGAACAAGTGCGCAGCCATCTCACATCTGTATGCGGCACTGAGGTGTGTACGGCTGAAGTTTTAAAGGCCCGAGGGCAATATGCATCATTTAAGCTTGGTGTTCCATCTAAATTGGCAGATAAAATTATGTTGCCAGAAAACTGGCCTGAGGGTGTGTGTGTTAAGCCGTGGAGGCAGAACTTTCGTTCCTACAGTCAAAAAGAAAAGTAGTGATAAAGGCTTTAAAACTATTGAAATATATTATCAAAATGTCAGAGGGTTAAGAAGTAAAACCAGTATGATTAAGAATAATATATCAAGCTCAAGTACATCCGATGTTATAGCCTTGACGGAAACTTTCCTCAACAGCTCTGTCTATGATGCTGAACTCTTTCCCTCAAATTACGTAGTTGTGCGCAAAGACCGTGTGGGGGACGTTGGATGGGGAGGGGTCCTTTTAGCGGTTAAAGACTCTTACTCAATTCATGTAGTTAAAGATGTGGATGGCTTGTGTGAAGACATGGAGTTATTGTTTGCTTTAATAAACTGGAAGAATATTAAATTACTTGTAGGGGTAGTCTATTTGCCACCCAGTTACACTGAAAAGCGATATCTCGATGTTTTATCTTGCTTAGAAAATGCTGTATGTCAGTATTCTTCTTTGGACATTGTTATTATTGGTGATTTTAATCTAAATTCCTGTAATGCTACTGTTAAAAACCAGTTCAATTGCTTTATTGAATACTGTAATTTGAAACAGCACAATGAGGTCAGTAATAAGTATGGCGGTATTTTGGACCTAGCGTTGTCCAATGTTAGAGATATAAGTGTCACAGGCTGCGTGGAGCCTCTTGTGCCAATGGACGCTTATCACCCACCGCTATCGGTGGTGGTTTGTGTGCCTCGCGGATTTTCTGTTTCTCAATGCAATAAGTCACTGCCGTCGCGAGAAGCTTGCCAAATTGCTCCAAACTGGAATTTTGAAAAAGCTAATTTTCAGGGGTTGTATATGGCTATTGCCAATATTAATTGGACTGACGTCTTAAATTGTGCTAATGTTGATTCTGCTGTTAATGTTTTTTATTCCAAACTAAACGGGACTATTAATGAATACGTACCTACGAAGAAAAGTTTCCATTCAGAGACGCAGAAATACAATTACCCGACTTGGTATACATCGGAAATCATACACTTCATAAAAGTTAAATACTTCCATCTGAAACGTTTTAAATCCAATGGACTCGAATTTAATCGTGAAATGTTTAAATTTTATAGAACTAAAGTAAAATCACTTATCGATGCTGCTCATGACCGATATTTGCAGACGGTAGAACGGAACATACGCGAAGACCCGTCCAGTTTTTGGACTCATGTTAAGAATAAACGTAAGAACATGACGCGGCCACGCGAGTATAGTTATAACAATCACTCTGTTGTTGGGCAAGAAGCAGCAGATGCCTTTGCTGAATACTTTGCTTCGGTTTTCTTGGATGTAATTCCGCAGCTGGACGCCCAGGCTGCTGAGCGTTCAGCTCATAAACATCTAAATACGCCATGTGTTACAATGGACAGTGTTACGATTCTTGATCTGCGTCGTGCAGTAAAGAAACTCAAAGCTTTTTCTGCTGTTGGACCGGATGGTATACCCAGTTTTTTGGTTAAGGACTGTCTTCAAGCGTTGGAGCTACCCCTTCTCCATATTTATAACATATCTTTGCGTTACAGCCTATATCCGACAAAGTGGAAAGTAACTAGGGTTACTCCAGTTCCAAAAGATAGCTCTTCAGATGATATAAAGTCTCAGAGACCTATGGCAGTGCTTTCTACTTTTGCAAAAATATTTGAGATGGTAATTAACCGATATATCACTGCCCAAATCAGTCACCTATTTCACGATTCGCAGCATGGGTTTCGTCGTGCACGCTCTACCACTACAAATCACGTCGTGTTTGTAGACTATGTTACAGCTGAAATGGACAGTGGTATGCAGGTAGACACTGCATATTTTGACCTGAAAAAAGCATTTGATGTTGTAGACAACGATATCTTACTATCCAAGCTTTCTTGTCTTGGTTTTTCTCCAAATCTTCTAAATTTCATTGCCAATTACCTAAGTGATCGTAGACAGTACGTGCAACTGGGTAGATACTTTTCTGATGATTACTTCACGAGGTCTGGTGTCAGCCAGGGATCTACTTTGGGGCCTACTCTATTTCTTACTATGATAAATGACCTGCCTGAGGTGCTAAGTACGGCCAAATGTTTAATGTTTGCTGATGATATGAAGCTTTTCCATAGTATTGGCAGTACTTCTGACTGTGCAATCCTCCAGCACGATATTGATGCAGTTGCGGAATGGGCGGAATTAAACCACCTGCATTTTAATGTATCCAAGTGTAAAGTAGTCACCTATACTAGATCACTTGTGCCTGTTAGTTATCCGTATACCCTTGGGCAAGACGTGTTAGAGCGGGTTGACTCAATTCGCGACTTAGGTGTCATTATGGACAGTGGGCTTAATTTTAGTGAGCATATCACATCCATCTGTAAAAGGGCTAACAAAACCCTGGGTTTTATAACTCGAACCTCGTCCCAGTTTCGAGATGTAAACATTCCTATTATGTTGTATAATGCGTATGTTCGTAGTTCTCTCGAATTTGGGGCTATTGTTTGGGACCCAAGAACTAAAAAATATACAATCATGATTGAAAGAGTGCAGCGAAAGTTTGCGAGGTATCTCTATAAAAGATCTTATGGATACTATCCCTTTCTCTTTCCTTCATTATTTGTCTCGGGAATGGTGGGCCTCGTTACGTTGGAGCTGCGGCGTAAACTATTGCTTATTATTCATTACTGTCTGTTGATGCGTAACGAGGTAGACAATCCATCAGTGCTTAGCAGACTATACTACTTTGTGCCGCAAAACTATATTCGCGCGGGTCTAAGACGTCGCCACCAGTTGTTTGCTGCCCCTCCTGCTTTGCGCACATGGCACGCTCATAATGCTCCGACGGCAAGGGCTGTAGCGGTTATCAACCGCTTCCTCAGCGAAGTCCCAGATGCTGACATACATACTGACCCCATTAGTCGGCTTTATAAATATATATTGTTTTATCCATATAAGAACCTAGTGTAACAATGTGAATGTTTTGGCGTAGCTGTAAGTTCACAATTGTATTTATCAAATAAATAAATAAATAAATAAATAGGTACGCTAGTGCGACACTCTCACTACTGAAGATAAATCTTAATAATAGCTAGCTATTACTTTCATCACGTTTATGATTATCTCGCTTTCCTCTGTTAAGAAGGATTAAATTTAAAAAGGAACTATCTCGAATTTTTTTATATTGGATTATTTCCTCAATTTTCTTATGATCATCATCATCATCATCAACAGCCTGAAGAAGTCCGCTGCTGAACATAGCCTCCCCCACAGAGCACCACCTTGAGCGACTGTAATTTTCTTATGATTGTGTTTAATATGAAAATAACATTAACACTTGAATGACGTGAATATCACTTCAATTTTTTATTATTGTTACGTCATTATTGGCTTAAAGGTTCTACTATCAGGTAGATGAAGTATCATAGAGCAATGTTAGTTCTTGCCGCGGGGTAGCACGACTACTGCAACTAAACTTTCCTAAAAAAAAATCTCGTGCAAGGCCGTGTTAAAGCTATGGTAGCACCTAAAGCGTGTCTCACTCTAGTAGCAATGGCAAGTTTTCTCGCGGTGCGCATGCTAGGCCATCTGGAAATCGTACGAAATCAGCTCACTGCGTTAATAGACAAAACAAACCTGGAATCCCATAGGTATCTTCTAGCCAAGTATATAATATCATTGTGGACCGCTTCGTCACTTTGGATCAGGTGAGACGTCGTTTAAACGCTAGCCTCATCATCATCATCATCATCATCATCATCATCATCATCATCAGCCTGAAAACGTCCACTGCTGTACATGGGCCTCCCTCAGGGAGCGACCACTCGCCTCCTGCATCCATCGGCTCCCCGCGGTTTTCCCCAGATCGTCGGTCTACCTAGTGGGAGGCCGGGCTACGCTGCGTCTTCCAGTTCGCGGTGGCCACTCGCGAGATCTTTTCTTCCCCATCGGTTATCACTACGAGAGATGTGGCCTGCTCATTGCCATTTCAACTTGCTAATCCTAAGAGCTATATTGGTCTCTTTAGTTCTCCTACTGCCAACGCTAGTGTATACTCGGTAATAAAAAAAACATTACCAGTCATCCTTTCCAGAAAGCTTTCTCCCTCCAACAACTTCAATATAATTCTGTGTGCAATTTTAATCACGGTCTAGTATTAAAGAGAGACGGCTCCGATTCCACCCAAAGCCAATTACCCTCAGGTCAGTTTACTCTGGACTTCAGCCACCGATAATCGCTTTAGTTTTAAACGCCACTTTAACCTGAACTTTGGCTTATTAGTATGTTTTTTCACCAAGTAATTAACTTCTGGGAGATAAGCGTGTGGAAATGAAATAAAGTTTGCGGGGTCTAATAATATCGAGGATGCAATTGGGTTCACTTGGATTTTCTGGAATGATATAATGGAAAAGATTACCTATTGTTATTTTATCTACACAGTTTTGAATTACTATCTTTAAAATGGTTTTACATCTACAACGGCTGTATCTTTCTCTTATCTAAATTTCACAATGAAGAAGTCAAAACCTGTACTTACAAGTAATTCAGAAGCTTAGCTATTGGCACAATAATATTTGCGTGGGATATCATTTATTGCATGCAAGAGGTAAGCAGTGATCTATATGGTCTCTCCCATGGAGCGTCCCATAAACTCAGACCATAATGACAAATTCATCGGATTAAAATTATGCTATCACTGCAGAAACTGCTGAATAGGTATAGACTTTCTCATATAGGCATAGGCATATTCTGAGCTATGGAATTATAATGTGGGGAAATTCAGTCGATATTGATAGAGTATTTAAAATTCAAAAACGATGTATTCGTGTGATGAACAAGGCCTGGTTTCAGGATAGCTGCACACCACTATTTAAAAAATGTAACATCCTTCCTCTGCCATGCATCTACAACAAAGAAATTTGTATTTTCGTTAAAGCTAATTCATTTTTTTTCCATAAACGCAGTAAAATTATTAAACGACAGAAAAGAGCCAAATTTGTTAACCTACTGCATCAACCTCCTTGTCGTAAAGATATATATAAGAAAAATGTCTACAATATGTGCATATCAATATATAACTGTATACCTAATGATTTAATAATGTTAACAGGCAATTTATTCAAGGAATCTTTGTATGACTGATTATTACAACACGCATTTTATAGTGTTAAGGAATTTCAAATGTACTGTAACAAAAATACTTTTTAATATTTGCACACTTGCATGCAAGTTGAACGCAATATGTCTACATATGTTATTTTAAAACCTTCCTTGTGAATTGTGCTTATGTTCTCGCAAATAAATGATTGATTGATAGTGCATTTTACCACTGTCTCACCTGAATAACTCTATGAAAGCATAATACATGGCTATGTACCTATACACAATCCAGACTTTTAGTTTCTAGCGCGGATCAAATTTTGATGTGCCATCTCTACTATGCTTCAGCTTCCAGACACAGTTACAGTTACATCACTGCAGAACCTTTCTTCCACAACAGTTTGTATAATTATCTTCAAGCTATTAAGTTTTTGCCATTATCATGCATTTTACTCGATAGCTATCGTGCCATGTTTAGTTTCTACGGCAGACAGATTCTTCTTTATTTTATTTAATTTTTCTCTACAGTAACCCTATAAATAATCTTCACTTGTTACGAAATTTTTCAACAACATTGACACTTTTGTGAGTAATTGTTGACAAACCATGCGTTTTACTTTACGCCTTATAATGTGTACATAACCTTAAACAACAAGTGCTGCTTGCACAAAGTAATTTCATTTGATTTTATGCGAGTTTTTATATCTTCCGCATTAGATCAGGCTCCAATGATGAACTGAAGGTATAACTTTACGATTCTTTGCTTTTATGACTCTCAAATTTGGAAAAGTAATTTAATGATGTTATGGCATGGATGAATGAACTTCATTTGTTTTTAGATATATTAAAAGATTTTTATGAGATTGGCAATAAGTTTAGTGTCTGTATTAATGTATACTGTCTAAATTTTAGAGTATGTACCAACTAAGTCTAAATAATCATAGCGTTAAGTGCTGATTTTTCTTAATCGTCATATAGGTAAGTCTAAATTTCTAAACTATTATTTATTTGTGCTTTGCCGCGATTAAAATAGGTACCTATTTCGATGAAACATTGTCTTGACTTTGGAATTTAAGAAATGATATCTCAAGAATCGAACATCCTACAGCGTGCATCGTAGGCCGTCCCCCACTAGGTGTTCGAAGACCTGGGGGCCTACTACAACCTCTTATAGCATTATTACTTCAACATTGCATTGAAAAATGATATAAAAGTAAGAATACTGTAATGTTGCAGAGGCAGAGCAGTTTTGATGACGTCACGTTAAATCGTTCAGTTAAATACAACTGTCATGTCATACGTTTACATCATGTTGACACTAACGTGTGACAGTGATAATCTTCTATACATATAATAAAACTGTAGAGATAAAAAAATCTGTAAATGCAAGATATCGGAAAAAAAATGACACAGATTGGCTTGAAATTTTTCGCTGATCACGTTAAGCTACTTTTTAGACATTTTGTCTGTTTGTTTGTTTGTTTGTTTGTTTGTTTGTTTGTTACGGCACAACTCCGAAGATACTGAACGGATTTTTATGCGGTTTTCACTAATAAGCTTAGAAAAACCCGGCGCACAACATAGGATATATTATATTTTATATATCGTTAATTTTTTTTTTTGGTGAAAATGTGTAAAATTTATTATGAAACGGAACGGGATTTTAACAAGATGGCCGCTTCAAGGCTTCAAAGTAAGTTTTTTTTTTCTTATATTTTGGTCCATACATAGTGTAGGTATTTAGCCAGTGTCAAAAGGTAAGTTTTATTTTAGCTACTAATCATAGATGAGAGAAAAAAAATGTGCTCTGTGCTACTGACGGTAATTTTATCTCGGGTTTATCCGGATGCACAGATTAAAGAAACAAAACTGTTACTATTATGGCGCGGCTTCATATACGCCCGAACTTTCGCTGTTGAGTTGGCGCGCAAAAACATCTCTGTTGACTATCCTCGATGTTTTTGTAGCGCCCCAACCCGGACACATAGTCAATTTGTTAGCCTGCTGCGCGACCGACGTTGGCTAAATAAAATGGAGGAAGCAGTAGCGTTATATTGCATGTCGGCGAATAAATATGTTTTGCTAACTGTGAGAATATTATTTGCGATTACAAAAATAAATTTTAATAGTTTTAATTTATTATTCCCTTATCAATATGAAGTAAAACCATTTTTTTTTATTTGTCTGTTTATCTGTCCCTTTGAATACGGATCACGGTTGTTATAGTGGCAACAGAAATATATCATCTGTGAAAAATTCAACTAACTATGACGATTCATGAGTACATCCTGGTGTCTGATGGACAGACAGACAGACAGACAGACGGACAGCGGAGGTTTAGTAATAAGGATTTACCTTTTGAGTACGGAACCCCAATCATTTTTATTTCATTCTGAACAATCCCCACCGCACTAAGCAATAAGGAAGTAATGTAATGCATGTTTGTATTTATAACATAAAAAACAAAAAACAGTAGATAAGAATTGGCGCGCCTGCATTACCGGCAGTGTATCATGAGTGCATCACACTTTTCGGGCTACGGCGAAATACATCGCGCGATAACTTCGTCTGCGCTCGATGCAATGCAGATTAGAGAAAAACAATGTGTTCATTATGTAAGTACCTATACCCAAGGAAGTCATATGTATTGCATATAGATAAGTTTTTTCGTTAATCTGTGGTCCAAACTAAAAAAGAGGATAGGTATGAGAACCTTCTTAAATATGAGCTCGACACAGAGAACAAGGAATTTCAAAAAATAAAAACTTCTTAGTCTTTTTATTATAAGTTATAAGGCTTCACGCGATATCATATTTAGCCAATATTGAAACATAACTTAAATTATTATTCATGTTTTCAATTTAATGGGTTCTGGTGAGGGCAAAATTCTTTATTGGCGCTCGGGTATTATGTATTAGTTTTCAAAAATCTACTACGCGTTACCATTCGAAATAAGTATTTTAAATTGTATTGTATAGTACCTATAGCTTAACCTATAGTAGTAACATATTCAGTAATCTGTGCCTATAGGTTCTTCATTTATTGACCCTAGCTTTTGCTACGCATTGTAAAACCTTTTTTATTTTAGCATTAGACAAAATTTGTATTTAGCCAATGGTAGGAAGTATTTTATGAAAACTGTTTATCATACATAGCCAATTATGAAGCTTATTTAATTAACATTTTTATTCAAGTTTTCGATTTATAAAGTTTTGGCGGGAGCAATGTTCTTTATTGGCGATCTGGTCAAATGTATTATTATTTACATAAACTTACTACACCATTCTAATTAGGTAGATAAAATTATTATTGCGCTACTGCTATATTCTTGATCGACCCCAAGGAAGTTTTAAGGTACCTGGGGGTCTAGCAAAGATACCAACCACTAACGCTAACGCCAAACGCTAACTCTAAAAATGTATTGAAATGACATTCGCTGCGGAAAAGTAAGCGATTTCAGGAATGTCATTTCAGTACATTTTGGAGTTAGCGCTTGGCGTTAGCGTTAGTGGTTGGTATCTTTGCTAGACCCCCTGGGGTCAACGCCAAACGCTAACCATAGAGTAACTTTTTATACTGGAGGACTGACGCTAACTCCAAAATGTACTGCGATGACATTTCGGAAATACAGTTTTGGAGTTAGCGTTAGGCGTTAGCGTTAGTGGTTGGTATCTTAGCTAGACCCCCTGTAGTACTTATAGCTACTTAAGTTATAGACCCTTACTATTGCTACGCCTTTTAAAACCTTTTTTATTTTGGCATTAAAGTAAGCCGGAGTGCGATATTTGTATTTAGCCAATGATACGAAAAATTTTATGAAAAATGTTTATGGGTAAGTACTTAGATATAATAATATGTAGGTATTCATTATGGCAATTGTATCCCCGAATTAACAACAACATGGCGCGTAACGTTCGTTTTTGACTGTTTTTGTTATTTGTTCTTCTTCTTCTTCTTGCATGTTGAAATAACTTTTTGATAGTTAAAATATTTTAGATCTGTGGGCTTTTAAATACACCACGGGAGCATAAAATTATTTATTACTCAGTTACTTCAAGAAGGTTATAGCTATAGTAGGTAAGTAACTATCTTTGTAATGACGATTTTACCTACTTCCTCACTTTCATCACTATGTAGGTACGTTGAAAGTGCAGTGGGAATGAAACAGCGTAGAAAATAGTGGACATAATAATAATTATTCGATTCTTTAAGGAGTGGTGGTTTAGTATTAGTAATTCCTAATTAGTGTTAAGAAAATTAATTATGTACGCATCGTACAGGTAAATGCATATTTCCAGCAATTTATAAACTTATTATGGACACTGGCTAAGTGTAGGTACTCAATTCGTATGGAGTGTGTGATTCTTCCATATTTTTCTAAACCGTACCTGACTGCTTAGGTAACTACTACCAAAACAAAATTTACTGAAACATCTGTTAAAGACCTGTGTGAAGTGATGATGATTTCTTTTCGTTGTGATATGAAGTGGTACTTATAAAATTGTAGTTTTTTGTTTGAAACTTATTTTACTGTTATAAATCTATATTAGACTCAAAACATTTAAATTTAGGTAATGGCTGAAATAGCTTCCACTCCACATACAGTTTACTGTACTCAGCTTCGAAAAGATTTAGTGGATTTTTTGTTTGGTACGAAATGTATTATCTATTATTAGTCTATAACCAATGTAATAGGGGGAATTCTGTGTCTATAACGTAAAAATAACATAACACAAGCGTGCGAAGCCGCGGGCAAAAGCTAGTGCTATATAAAAATGAAGACGTATCGTTCTCACGCAGGAATACTTTATAAGCTCATGGTATGAATGCGAACAATATTATTGTAACCTTAAAACGTTATGTCATGAAACATGATGGTTTTGTATTAGTTTGTGGTAAGCCTGGAGTTAGAAACGCGGCGAGCCGTTGGATGTAGGGGCAAGAAGCAACACAAAGTGGCGCACCTAATGACCTAAAGAGAGGCTTATGTCGGCTGTGAACTAGCGCAAGCTGATGATGAAGATAATGCATAAATTAATATAAAATCAAACACAAAAAGTACATAATTATATCCTTATTCTAATTCGATAAGGCCTGCACTCCCCGTTAAAAGTATCATTTAGTAAAACTTTGCTTCAACTTTTTTCAGCTTTTTATACCGCGATGAATGATGTAGTAGCAAATGGGATACGTAAGGTATTTTATTTACCGACGATTAATCTAAGGTTTAACAAAAGAGCATGATCATTATTCTTCTCGTGATTCATTGTGTGTGATTAAAACTTCGCAAATGCCTGTTTTTAGATTTAATCACCAGTGTTTTGTGAAAAATTATGATGAAATATGTCATGCAGCTTTCAGCTATTTGAGAACTAAAACATTTTGCCTACCTAAATGGTATTCCATGGGTATACCAGTTCAATGAGACATTTTATTTAAAAAATAAATCTTCTGTTACTGGATGGCGTAGTAACGACGTATTTCAAACATCGTCGTAGTTTCAAACCACTTAGTACAAGGAAAAGTCAAATTCAGTTGAGTGGATTACAGAGTACGTTGTCGATTTGTCGATAGAAAGCCATTAGAGTTATATGCCTTCCATAAAATAAGGATAGAATACTAAACTCGATAAATAATCATCTTAACAATGACAGAACGTAAAACCCCTATTTTAGCGCCATCTATCGAAACTTTAAAAAATTACAGCTTTTTTTTAATAAAACGCCTCATTGATATTACAGTTAAAAACTGGTTTCAATTTCAATCCTTAAATTACCTTCGCATAAAACGAAATAAGTATTACCTTAAAAAGTTTTTAACAAAATAATGTGCGTAAATATCAGCCAAAAAATAGAACTTAAAGTTATTCTAACAAAAATTGGAAGGTAGATAAATAGGTACGTACTATAATGTTTGTACAACTTTGAATTCTTTGGACAATCGTTTTATTTTCTTATCTCATTTTAATTTTCTCTTTTAGGAGTCTTAATGAACCCAACGAAGCCAACTTGTGGATATTCACGGCGAGTACAAGTCCGTCAATTTAAAATTGCTCAGTGAGCTATGTAATGAAAGGGCCTATGCTTTGAGTTGCGCTGAAAGAGTGAATCAGGATATAACAAAGAACCAATGTCGCTGACAGTGCAAAGAATTGTCAAACTGAAGTGGCAGTGGGCTGTGAACTACCGTGGAATAGAAAACACTAGAGGAAACCGCTAGACGAATTCATAGAGCATGAAAAAAAATACGGTGTGCCAGGTGAGAAGCGTCATTTTTTTCTATGCTCTGTGGACGTGTTCATGAGTGACAAAATCGTAGTACTGGAACGTCCTCCAATAAGGTAAAGCGATGGTATGGCAGCAGATGTCTCGGTAGAGCTGAGGGTCAGGCTCAGTTTTGTGTATTAGAAGAGATTATAATTAATATTGACAATAATTAAATTATAATAAGAAGAGAATATATTCATAGAAAAATTAGCAACCAGTGGGATTTGAACTTGTGTTTTCTCAGTGGGTAAGGTGCTCTCTCAACTGAGCTATGGTTGCATTCCCCAGTGGCTGCCAACGGTTTACTAACTGGTTCTATGAATGTCACCACGGTTGGTTGGTGCCAAAATATTTTCCTAAATATTTTCGCAGTAGTTTAAGTGAGCGTTTATCCGGTGACTTAGAAGGCACAGGTTCAAATCCCGCACGTTGCTAAAAAATGTATTAACTGTATCCTTGTAGGTATATCATAAATATGGCTTACACTTTAAAATCCACTCTTTGAGACCTATGTCCAGCAGTGAACTAATAGTATAGGTTTAGTTCAATCAAAATATCTCATTAAACTAGTGTGAATAAAGAATCTCTGTAGTTCAATCAATTGAACTGTTAATTGAACTACTGTGAATAGATAAGTACCAGTAGTTCAAACAAAATATTTCGTTGAACTAGTGTGTATAAAAAATCTCAGTGTTTCTATCAATTGACCTGTTAATTGAACTACTGAGAATAGACGTGCAAATGACGATGTTGATGATTATGATGACGATGATGATGATGATCTATGTAATTGATATTAAGAATCCGTTTGATAGAAATGGACGTTTACCTCTACGCCAACATCAGTTGCAATTACAGAGTAATTAAATTCAATCAAAGGAACAATCCAATCAATGTTCAGAATAAGCAGAGATAATTGAATTAATCATACCTGTAACACGGATCTAAACATCAGCTTAAAGGGAACCAACATAATATTATACGAGTGTAGCCAAAAATAAGGGCTTGAATAGAAAAGAGATTATAGGCAGTCACATCTAAAAAGAAAAATAAATAAATATGTGTGGACATTTCACACAGCGCCATCTAGCCCCAAACTAAGCATAGCTTGTACTATGGGAACCACCTAACTGATACAATACTTATATACTTTTTTGTTTGTAAATATATACAAAGAATACAATATAACACCCAGACGCAGAACAAACATCTATGTTCATCACACAAATGTTTGCCCCGGGTAGGAATCGAACCCACAGCCCTCAGTTCAGAAGGCAGGGATACTACCAACTGAGCTATCGGCCCGTCAAAGTGCTAGAACATCATCATCATCAACAACCTGAAGACGTCCACTGCGGAACATAGGCCTCAAGAGCACAACTTTGAGCGGCTGCTCCTGCATCCATAGGCTCCCCGCGGCGTTCACCAGATCTTCGATCCACCTAGGAGGTCGGCTTATGCTGCGTCTTCCGATTTGTGGTCGCCACTCGAAAACCTTTATGTCCCATCGGTTGCTAGTTCTACGAGCGATGTGGCCTGAAAAGGTGTGAAATATGTGACTATGTAATATGAATTATTATGTTTGTGTATAAAAGTTCATATAATTTTAACGTTGGGTTTTATTCAAGGAATTCTCGATAAAAGTCCAAAATCTCTGTCGAGAGTAAAGGCTAACGCAATTACGGGACGGCATATAATAATTTGCAAACCGGGCAATAAATCCAGGTCCGGATTATCCCCCGCAAGGGAATAGCCAATTGTTCAACCAAATTTAATAATATCCGTACACTTGGGACTCCCGTTTGGTACATGATATCGCTGAATTGAATTTGGTATGATGTAATGTTAAATTGTACGCTGAGTCTGTATTGATTTTGTAAAGAAGATAGTTTAGATGGAGTTTACAGGTTTTTTGTTTATGAATGACGTGACGAGCTACTCGTTTGCCTGATGTTAAGCGTCACGACCACCAGTTGAGTATCACTTGCGGAACTCTCAAAGCTGCAGAATAACGGATAACCTATTGTGGACGAAAATCTAAAGTAAAACCGGTTATTTCCACTTCAAATTGCTTTCAGAGTGCAAAGCGTTTATAACCTGTCCATACATATCCCATTCAAGCGAGAGGGCTCGGTCGGTGGTTCTCTCTCTTGAGACGCGATCCGTCGTGGGCTAAATGAGGCGAACTTGCTGAGGGCGAGTGATTTATGCTTACAAGTACAAGCCTTTTACTTTCTTAGTTTGGGGCTTGGTAGCGCTATGTGACATAATCCTCCATTGCTATTTCTATAATTATTTTATTTAAATAGTTTTTTTATTGTTTATAGGCATAGCATTTGACCACTGGCTCACCTGATGGTAAGTGGTGACGCGGCCTACGATGGTGCATGCTTGCCTAGAAGATACCTGTTCAGTCTTGACTTGAAGATGCCCTGAAGAATGTGGCACAGGTTATGTTTTTAACTTGATATTTAATCTGTGCCTACTCTATGTTAAGATAATTACATATACCTACATATCTAATTTATGTATTTATCAGTTCTCTGGTGTCTATACTACCTACAAGCTTTGTTTAGTTTTGGGGCTAGAGGTGCTGCGGGCGCTGTGTTGTATGTTCACAAATATTTTTTATGTGTTTTCATAAGTACTACGAAAGGTTTAAAATATGACACAGTAGATTTTATGCTACAGGTGATAAAAACCCAACACTTGTACGTTTTGTGAAACAGGACCAATATTTTAACGAGTTTGACACTACTCTCTACTACTATAAACCTTAAAAGCAACGACATAAGATACTTTTTCAAATACAAAACAGTGGCTAGAACTGTACGAGAGACCTGTATGATTAAGAGGTCGGAAGTCAATGAGTTATTGGGGATAATGAGGATTATGGGAAACCTATAGGGAATATTATTTTTATAAATATTGTGCCGGAAAATATCTAATAAATAATTTTCCTACCGTGGTTTTAGTCCAATTACAGTAGAAAAACGCTGAAAAGTGGAAATTCGAAAAATATATCAGCGTAATATAAAAGTGTCGAAAAGCGTAACAAAGAAATTTCAAGAACATGGAAATAATTTACAGTGAAAGGCAAGTAATAAATTAATAAATGTTCACAGCGAATAATGATGGTGAATTTTTTCCTAAAAAAAACTCCTACAGGAATGATGAGAAAAACTATGCAACTGTAAAAAAGAACAAAACAGAAGTAAAAACAAAAAATGTCTACTGACCACAGCTAATTCGACTAAAGTTTATCGTGACAAACAAACCAACTCCTCATACCAATAGGTGCGAATATTGTATGTTAATTTTTCTATGTATGTTATTTTTATTGTGTATTGTAATGTAGTGTTGTGTGATGTCCTGAATAAATGTATTTTCTTTCTTTCTTTCTTTCTTCCTAGTCCGAAATTACACAAGTCTAGGCAAATAATACAATACCAACAACTGAACATATTCCCG
Organism: Ennomos erosarius; assembly: GCA_963580505.1. Taxonomy (NCBI): domain Eukaryota; kingdom Metazoa; phylum Arthropoda; class Insecta; order Lepidoptera; family Geometridae; genus Ennomos; species Ennomos erosarius. The sequence goes on along the minus strand of OY756978.1, from coordinate 705,697 downwards.
TGTCCGCTAAAGTACTTACCGACCAGGGGCCTTACCACAAACGAATACAAAACAATCATGGTTCATGACAGTAATGTTTCAAGGTTACAATAATATTGTTCGAATTCGTACCATGAACTTATAAAGTATTGCATGAGAACGAGACGTCTACATTTTTATATAGCGTTATCACTTTCGCACGTCGGTGTCAACATGATGTACTTGAGTGAACGATTTAACGTGACGTCATCAAAACTGCTCTGCCTCTGCAACATTATAGTATTCTAACTTTTATGTAATTTTTCAATGTATGATTGAAGTAATAATGCTAGATGTTGCGGTAGCCCCTTGACATTCCGCTACCACTCTCTTCATAAATACAAAATTATAAACTTCAATTAAATTAGCAAACAAACAACGGACGACCTCAGTCCACTCTGCACATAAACGCCATTAGGAACAAGCGAAAACAATGAATAGTGCACCGAAACTATTATGCAACAGTATGTATCTCGTTATAAGTTCGGGGGAATTATGTTTGGGATAAACGAGAAGATTACAGCGGAAAAGTTTGTTGTACTCACTCTGAGCTCGAGCTCACTCTGAGCGATAAGACCGCTAATTGTTACACTTTTGTTAGGTTTGTTGTTTGTTAGTTTTTAAGTAGTACTTGTGATGTGGTGTTTCTATAAAGAGTATATCTATCTATTTTCGCAGTGTTTTGCCTCCTGCGCATGTGTCGGCTTCGATGCTTGATAATCTGAAATGTTTGACACTGCTCTAGTAGATAAAAGCTTGTGCTTAGTTTAAGAAGCTTAAATATGTCAGATGTCAATTCAAAACAAGTCGAGAGCACAAATTTCATTCATAAACCCATGGTTATGCAGTGCGCCGACGTTCAATCGATTAATAAAATGTGCTTGTGAGTCGCGTCGATTAGACTTTTTGTGTGTCAATTAGTATAAAAATAGTTTGGTAGAAGGACTCGTGAGATGTGCCTCAGTGTCAACAGAATCTGGCAGAAAATTTTCTTTACATCTAGCAAATCTATCAATTCACGGGCCTGATAGCTCAGTTGGTAGTATCTCTGCCTTCTGAACTATAGGTTTGGGTTCGACTCCCACCCGGGACAAACATTTGTGTAATGAACATAGGTGTTTGTTTTTTTGTCTGGTGCTGTGTAAAATGTCCACACAAATAAAAAAAAAATAACTGGTCATTTCTCACAGCGCTATCTAGCTCCGAACTAAGCATAGCTTGTACTATGGGAACCAGATTACTGAAATAATTGTTAGATAATTTTTGTTTGTACATACATATAGAATACAATATAGCAACAAAGAGTATTTATTCCCGCCACCTCTCATACTTTGCGCTGTCATCTTCTAATATGGTCGCGTTTTCAAATTGCCAGTTCCCGTGTTTGGTCGCAGTTAGCCGGTTGGCCAGCTGCCAGCAGCGTTTCCTTGCATTCTTGCGGCCGCGTAAATCATCGGCGGGTCTGCACCCGCCCTAATATTGGGACAGCCGATACGGTTTGTTGGGAATGTCACGAACAGCTGAATACCGAGGTTATAATTTTTTTTCCGATTTCAATATTTCAATATTTTGGTTGCATGCCTATTGCCTATATTTTTAAATGATATACGATCTAAGAAGAAATTGGAAAAACGTGAAACGAGAACCAAGAAGTAACCGAGAAAACGAAAAACAAGAAACGAAAGCAAAGTTATACGCCGCGCCTTAAGCTTCGGTCATACCGGCGCGTCAGCGAAGCGTAAAAATCGGGCATTAGAAGCCTATCGTTCTCCGTGTTTGTGAGTGCTACGCCGACGAAGATTTAAATAATAATTAATAAAAGCAAAAGAGTACTTATTCTTGACTAAGAGGCAGCCAGATCCTAATAATTTTAAGAGCATAAGCATAATCATTTAAAGAGATAATCGTAAGAGCATCACTCAAAATAACAAAGCCCTCATAACGAATCCACTAATTGTAAAATGTTATTGTAAGTACTTGGTATATATTTTATAATTATATTGCAATCTCATCAAACCTTATAAAGTTCTATCCAAGACATAAAATATGGTTGGTGCATGAGAAGAAAAAGAAGTATTAATGCATTTTCAGTAGACTTTATACCTGTACAGGAACTTATTGAATAAAATGGTTTGAACTTTAAAAACTCGCCAGGGCAGCGGATAAAATGCACTTTTGCACGCAGATTTCCAATGACATAGAGAATCTTTCTGAACTAGTGAGGTAAAAAATACGTAATAAACCAAGTTTCTAAAACGAACTATAAATTCATAAATATTAATCTCTTCTCAGACAAATAGCCGTAACCATAAACCCACCCATGGTTTGCACTCATCCCTGATCAAAAGTAAAGTTTGTATTCCCACATCAGACGCGAGTAGTTCATACAAAAGTGGACCCTTCCATACAAAATGAACACGAAGGCGGAGCATTCAAGATCTGCGCTGAATGGGGATAGTTAGAATATATTTAAATAAGCTTCAGGAGGCCTCCTATTGAACTGAGAGACAGGTAAAATGCCGCTTTTGGTAGTAAACTAGAGTGAAAATGTATTGTTAATGGGGACATTATTTTTCAGTTCATAATAAAATTATCCGAACAAGAGCTAAAGTGACCGATATAGCCCTTAAAGCAAGTTGAAATAGTAATGGGCAGGCCGCACCGCCCGCAGAACTGACAACCAATGGGGAAAAAAGGTTCTCGAGTGGCGATCGCGAATCGGAAGGCGCAGCGTAGGCAGACCCGACCCATAGGTGGACCGACGACATGGCGAAAACCGCAGAGACCCGATGGATGCAGGAGGCGAGCAGCTGCTCAAAGTGAAGCTCTCTGAAGGAGGCCTATGTTCAGCAGTGGACGTCTACGGGCTGTTGATGATCATGATGAATAAAATTATTAATTACAGTAGGCAACTAAGTTCGATCAAAGATAGAATTAGAACGCGGTTGGCTTTGTGAATAGTAGGTAACATAGAAATGTGGCCTGCCCACTGCTACTCAACTGTACACGCCAACCCAATTCCCATAAAATACAACCAAAAATCTCGAGACGTTTTAATTTATAAATACTAATAAATAAATAAATATGTGTGGACATTTCTTACAGCGTCGTCTAGCCCCAAACTAAGCATAATTATCTTGTGCGTTATGGGAACCAGATAACTGATACAATACATAGATACTTTTTGTTTGTAAACTCATACAAATACAATATCACACCGAGACACAACAACACTAATTTTCATCACACAAATGTTTGTCCTGAGTAGGAATCGAACCCTCAGCCTACAGTTCAGAAGGCAGGGCTTCTACCAACTGAGCTATCAGGCGTTTTATTTTTTGTTTAATTATTTCCAAGATCTAGAAACAACTTAGCCACCCAGCGTGCTACTCCCGCCCTGAGATTGCAGTCTCAGTGCATTTCCTATTGAGACCTTGCGGTATTCGCAGATTACTTTTCAAATCACATTATCTGCAGTTTTATATAGAATCCCCTTCTGATATTCAATTGTTGCTTATACGTTGTAATGTAAATAAGTAAGTAAATAAATAAAGAGAGCAATCTTTATTTTATTCCATGCATTTTAATAAAACTGCAAAAGATAAAATTGTAAAAATATTAATTTACTTCTTTTTTTTATTTTTCTTCTCAGTTTATTAAAGCCTCTGTGGTGTGGTGGTTGAGCAGGTCGGCTCATAACCCAGAGGCTGCGGGTTCAATTTCCTTGACAAGACAAGTATTTGAGAACAAGAAAAAGTGTCAAAATACTAATTTGTTCTATATCCGGGCGTTGGGGACTGGAATGGTCCACGTAGTTCTTGGGTTTCTAGATACAGGGAATTCTGGTTAGTGTATTGTTTTTTTCATTTATAACTTATTATTTAAGACAATTTTTGGTATATAGTCTGATCATTTCAGTTAGTCAAGATAGCGTTTTCTCTGCAGTGGCATTACCGCACAATTTCATCATCCAGTAGATATTTTTCACTCTGAAAGTACATTTCATTTTGTTTGAGTTTGATATATGTGGAGGCACACGTCGCAGGCAAATGCAAGGCATGCAGTTTTAGCATAGACACCCCGCTCGCGACGTGCGCGCCTCAGTCACCTCGCCTCCCCGTACGGAGTCATACTTATGTAAAGAGTTTTCCCGCGCAAATAAATTCGGTTCACGTATCCCGGATTTCATTCCAAAATTCCGAGTTGACCTACTAGGAAGTAGATTCATCAGAACTAACCAACAGTGGTGACCACGGACGATTTTTGAACACAAGTGCAGTGAAAGATCTATGAACTCAACCAGCAAAAAGGAGATGAACTTAAAGTGCTTGGACTGAATATTCAATGACTGCGAGGTGATTCCCCACCGACCATTATTAGGTCCGTGCTTGGTGGGTTAGGCTAAGACTTTTGAACATTTTTTACGAGTATTAGTGACTATATATTGCAAAATGAATCCTACGATGCAAACAACAGCACAACCAGCACCACCGCCGCTAGGTGCGCCGCCCGCAAGTGCTACATCTCAAGCTGGAAGTGAGCTCGCCACGTTCAGCGTATCCGCTAGGATACCCGAATTTTGGGCTGATATGCCGAGGTTATGGTTCGCACAATTCGAATCAATCATGGAACCACAAAAACAAGGCGATGTAGCCAAATTCAATATGGTGATTGCGAAGTTGACTAAGGATGCCTTGCAGCAGGTATGTGACCTCATCATGACGCCACCAACAGAAGGCCGATACGAAAAAATAAAAAGCCGATTGATCACAGCCTTCGAGGAGAGCGCAGAAAAACAATTCCATAAATTAGTATCGGAAATGGACTTAGGGTCACAGCGTCCATCACAGTTACTACGAAGGATGTCAGAGTTGGCCACCAACACTCAAGTCTCCACGGACGCACTAAGACGCCTATGGATATCACGCCTACCAGGTGCTGTAAAAGCCGTCTTATCAGTGGCACAGGATACCAAGCTCGAGGCTTTAGCCGAGTTAGCGGACAAGATTATGGAGAACCTCCATCCTAACGAGGTTGCAGCAGTTACATCAACGCCACCAGTTACCGATCTAGCAGGACAGCTCACGGAGATGACCCTACAACTTCGAACATTACGCCAAGAGATTAATGAGATACGAGGACGCAGCAGAGAGCGTAATACCTGGAACACAGACCGTGCGAGATCGTACTCAAGATCACAATCTAGAGGACCACGTAGGACCCCAAATAGTCCGAACTGGCTCTGCAGATTCCACTACCGATACAGAAACAGTGCGAGGTCGTGTGAAGCACCGTGTAATTGGAAGCAGCCGGGCAAGCAGCAGGGTGCCACGGGAAGCTCAGGTATGCCAGGGTATGCAGGCAACCAGGGAAACTAAATGCCGTGCAGTCAGCTACGGTGGGATACTGCATGGATACGGCCGAAAACCATCGTTTGTGCGTGACGGATCAGAGGACCAGGACCCGTTTCCTGGTAGATACAGGTGCTAATGTTTCGGTACTTCCGGTGAGTCATTTTAAATGTGAGTGTGCTGTCAGTGATTATAAACTTTTCGCAGCAAACAATACTGAAATTAAAACTTACGGTGTCAGAACTCTAGAATTAAATTTAGGATGTGATTTTCATTTTTTTTTGTAAGAGGGGGATGATTGTGGAGGCACACGTCGCAGGCAAATGCAAGGCATGCAGTTTTAGCATAGACACCCCGCTCGCGACGTGCGCGCCTCAGTCACCTCGCCTCCCCGTACGGAGTCATACTTATGTAAAGAGTTTTCCCGCGCAAATAAATTCGGTTCACGTATCCCGGATTTCATTCCAAAATTCCGAGTTGACCTACTAGGAAGTAGATTCATCAGAACTAACCAACAATATATTTTGTTAATTTATTTGTTCATGCCATTATCTAACTTCAATGAACTTTTAAGTTCCGACTGGCCGTCACCGCTGAAGTGCAGTACTTGCTAAGTGTCGATTGGACTGTCCACAGGCTTGCGATATTAGTTTCCTTTAGCCAGGTTGTTTTATTCCAGTTTGTTAAGGAAGTCAATTGAATTGTTTACCAAATCCTTTATTGCCTGTAAAAGTAAAAGGAGTGGGCATGTTTTATTTAAATTGTAGCAGCACACGTACGCGTAAATTTTTTTCTGACGTGACGAGCTAGTCGTTTTCTTGATGTTAAGCGAGGCGGCCGCCCATAACAGTTGTAGTGATACTCGGAATTTTGAACTAATTAGTTTCACGTGACACTGCACTGCGCACATCATCCTGAGACATCACACAGCCTAGTAATCAGATTACTACACTGTGAGATCAGGTAATAAAGCCTCATTTGCCCAGTAATTTCTCTAGCTCAATGCTCTTCAAACTGGAACACAGTAGTGCTTGCACACTACTGCTTAGCGGCAGAATAACTAACAAAGCGGTGGTACCTACCTAGACGAACTTTGCAGAAAAGTCCTACCACCTAGTAACTATGTATGTTTGTCAGTGCCTACGTGAAATTCGTCTATCTACGAAATTGGCATTTAATTATCAACCGGAATAAATAGCGCTAGTTTGGGTGGCTGCTTGCCTCCTCCATCCATCGTCTCGTCGCGTTTTTATCAGGTTGTCGATACACCTACATTGAGTGGGCCAGCCTACGTTACGTCTTCCGGTTCTTGGTCGCTACTCACCAACTTCAAAGAAGTCTATTTAAAAAACCTTTACCTTGTTTACATTGAATATGAAACCATTCTATATGGACTGTGTTTATAATGCTTCGTGCAAACACAAACTAGCTTGCATTTTGTAACATTAAAGGAACCACAACCTACCACAACCTCTTATAGCATTATTACTTCAATAATACTTTGAAAAATGAAATAAAGTTAAGATTACTGTAACGTAGGGCAGTTTTCATGACGTCACGTTAAATCGTTCACTCAACCACATCATGTTGACACCGACGTGCGACAGTTTTAACGCTATATAAAAATGTAGACGTCTCGTTCTCACGCAGGAATACGTAATAAGTTCATGGTACGAATTCGAACAATATTATGGTAACCTTGAAGCATTACTGTCACGAACCATGATGGTTTTGTATTATTTTATATATATTAAGGCCCCTGTACGTGTATTTTACGACTTTACGGACCTGCTGGGCTACCACAAAACTAATACAAAACCATAATGTTTCATGGCATTATTATTTCAAGGTTACAATAATATTGTTCGAATTCGTACCATGAACTTATAAAGTATGCTTGCGCGTGAACGAGACATCTACATTTTTATAAGGCGTTATCACTGTCGCACGTCAGTGTCAACATGACGTAAAGGTATGACATGACAGTTGTATTTGAGTGAACGATTTAACGTGACGTCATCTAAACTTCTCTGGCTCTGCAACATTAAAATTTTCTTACTTTTATGTCATTTGTCAATGTATGATTGAAGTAATATTGAAGTAATAATGCTATAAGACGTTGTGGTTGCCCCCTTTAGAGCAAAACTCTGCTACAGTTCCTGTGAGGGTGTACATTAACGCTTCTCTTAGCGTCGGAATTTGCAAGCGTTAGGACGAGACACAGTTGTGTTATTAGTTTTGCAGGGCGTAACTGTGGATGGTGTTCAAACTTCTCTTATTGTGTAAACTTCCGTGTTACATTTAGTTGGTGTTTCCGGAAATAATAGTAAAATACGAAAGGAAGGTCTCCCATTGTAATTATTTATAAAAACGAGAGCATTTATAGCCAAACATTTTTCAAACTCAAACTTAAAGTGTTTTATTACAAATAGGCTATTCATAGCAGTTTTACAAGTCAAATCTCGTTAGGTACATAAATTACGAGCGATGTGGCCTGCCCATTGCCATTTCAACTTGCTAATCCTAAGAGCTACATCGGTCACTTTAGTTCTCCTGCGGATCTCCTCTTTACGGATCTTATCTCGCAGGGAAACACTAAGCATTGCTGAGCATCGCTCGTAGAACTGACAACCGATGGGGAAGAAAGGTTCTCGAGTGGCAACCACGAACTGGAAGACGCAGCGTAGGCCAGCCCCCCACTAGGTGGACCGACGACCTGGTGAAAGCCGCGGGGAGCCGATGGATGCAGGAGGCGAGCAGCCGCTCTGAGTGGCGCTCCCGGGGGGAGGCCTATGTTCAGCAGTGGACGTCTTCAGGCTGTTAATGATGATGATGATGACATAAATTAAATTATTATAATTACTGAGCAGATAAAATTCACAAAGTGCACCAAGTCAAATATTATAACTATTTATAGCAAGCCAAGTGTTTGAAAAGAAGTTCTCTCGTGCAAGCAATCCGGCACAGTGCAGAATAGACAACTCCGATCCGTAGCTTCGATTACACCTGTAAAGAAGAAGCTACAAGAAAATTTACAGTGACGTCAGCTTTTGCTTAATTTTTTTATATTGTGTTTTCAAAAGTTATACTTAAAATTATCACAATTGAACATACTATAAAGTGCCCACAAACACTGCACACCAGTGTAAGAAGAATGTAGAAACTAGGCTTAATAGATGTATAAATAGAAAACAAAAATAAATGGTATAGGTACCTAAGATTTCATAACATTAATATAGGGGCATTCAGGCCAAGCTTTTTTTGTCCGACACATAATCATTAATTATGTAATAGGTTTTTTTTCATCAGATTTGATTTAATGAACGGTTTAAATCTGTCTTTGATCTTTTTATATTTTTGATCACAACTTCATTTATATTTCATTAACTTCTGATAACCATTTTATGGAAAGTTAGTAGATATGTATTAAGTATGTATTGTGTTTATTGTTTAGATAGGTTACAGAATTATTTTATTTGTGTATTGTATTTTGTATGTATTAAGTAGTTTATTTATTGTCTTATATATTTGTATTACGTTATTATAACTATTTAGATATCCTAAATTATTTGTAATTATGTCCCACAGTCGGTTTTTCACTAGTCAATAGCCGCACACCCACATTTATGTTACTCGACCTGGAGGACTGGTAGATAATGCTATTTAGCATTAAGTTTCTCCATGTACACCTTTTTGTGCAAAATTATTAAATTAATAAATAAATAAATTTACGCATTGACAAATGTTCAATACGTAGAGTATGAATGTTGCTTGAATAATTCATGTCCAGCAGTCAAAGTTAGAGCTTGTATCGGAAAACCATACGTCAGGTTGATTTTTTTATTCTTGGCCCCCTTTAAATTTAGCTATTTAAATTTTCCTTATCTACAATTATTTTATATTTTATTTTGGGTTTAACGCCATTTGTATGCTAGTGTTTCTTACAATACTCAATATTTTAATTTATGTCTTAAGCTTTGCCAACTAACGTGTCTTAAACTTGTCTGCACTAAAGTCTATTACAATAAATCTTTGCTAAGCAAAGACTTAAGAACTGGGCACACTTTGATGCAAATGGGCATAATCAATCATAAGCAATCAATTATTAGTGCCAATGTTAGCTATAAATAATACTGAGTTGGGACCTATTGTGAATAACCTATGATGAATGATTAATTAAATCATTAATTATGTTATCACTTGTCATTAAAAAACCCACAGAATAACTGAAAGAACTACGTAGCCGTCGTTGCTGTCTCTGTTTTACTATTACTCTACGCTGCCTACGAAATATAAACTTCAGCTACGGCGTAGCACCATCTAAGTTAACTTCGCTGTTTACGATGGCAACTGTAAATCGGTATGTACCTAATATAGGACGAATATGGCATAAATCATTAATGTATTTACGCATATCTAAGTTATATGATCGAAAGATATTTTTTAATTGTTTATAGGCTTGCACTGGAACACTATCTCACCTGCAGCCCTACCACAAACTAATACGAAACCATCATGGTTCGTGACAGTAAAGCTTCAATGTTACAATAATATAGTACGAATTCGACCATGAACTTATGAAGTATTCCGGCGCGAGAACGAGACGTCTACATTTTTATATAGCGTCATCACTGTCGCACGTCGGTGTCAACATGATTAACGGTATGACATGACAGATGTATTTGAGTGAACGATTAAACGTGACGTCATTAAAACTGCTCTGCATCAACAACATTACTATATTCTTACTTTATGTCATTTTTCAAAGTATGATTGAAGTAATAATGCTATATAATGAATACGTCCAGCATCTTTTCTAGAACAACACAAAACCAAAAGCCATGAAACTGACTCTCACATAACGGCTAACGGCTAACGGTAACGGTAACGATAACTATTCGCTAAACGAACGGTTACTTTTAAGATCGGGCAAACTTCGGATTAGTTCGGCACAGATGGACAATGCCCTACTTCCGGAATTAGGGAGAGTTGTAACAGTTCAGCAAGTTACAATGCTGAATTGTTACTATTTGGTATCTATTGCAGCGGTTAAACACTAACCCCTTTACTCATAAACGCTGTATTTTACTACATTTGACGTGTTCGAATCCCGGCTTTGGTAAGTGGTTAAAAAAAGTATTCTAAATTCAGTTTTCTAAAAGTTTGTTTTGTTTAAACCGAATGAACTAATTCATCTATGCAAAGTTTGGTCGAACCAGAATATAAGGTTGACAATGGTCTTCACAGCTAATAAAAAAAGAAGGAGGGAATCCCGTCTGATCAGAAACTGAAGCACCCTTAGGAAGCCGGAACGCTTCGTACGTACGAGCAGGGCACGCACACACTCACATCATAGGCAGCCGGTCGCCCTACTTTCATCTGACACATATATGTAATATGTCCGCCATTTTGGGCTTCAGTTCGATGTCAATCAAAACTCAATCCTTCTTTTTTTATTTCATCCATGGGTCTTCACTAAAGTTTGGTAGCTCCTAAGTTCGTAGATACTGTTGCCGACGTGATGTTTCCATAGAAGAAATAATAACAAAATAAATGCGATATAAAAGGGAAGCCGTTATATTGTGCAAAATCCAAAGAAATATAAATTAAAATAATACCAAGAACAATAAGGGCGACATCTTTTTTCCTCAATGTCAACTAAAATCTTCCTGAAAGACAATTCTTTTATTTTCTTCAAACGAAACTAAAAATAGAATCAGGCTTCGACCTGTGTGTCGTTTACAGGTACTGTTCCCTCTATGGCGTATTTATACTAATTTAGCATTACCAAGTTTGCCTTTGTACTTGATTTACTCTTGTGCAATATATCATTTTCTATCTATCTCTCTACTTATTTCAATGCATTTGGTACGATCTTAAAAATAAGTCTGAACTTATGAGCTACACACTAGTACAGACAGGCATAAGTAATTACAATAATCACATCAAATCACATAGCATAATTATAGACAGATGTTCATTAGACTTAGCGTCTCAATCCAATCTATAATTACACGGGTCTAATCTCAAGAGATCTATTATTATAATTGTGATGCTAATACTCCAAATCAAAACATCCCTTTCTCCACCCCCGCTACAACCCGCTGGTATTGTCGCATCCTTCATCCGTATAACTACGTAACGAGCTTAGACTAACAGATAAACTAGATGTTTAAACAGTTTTCATTTTATTTTTTATTCTAAAATGAGTATACGTTTGACAACAACTTACCTGATGGTAAGTGACGAAGTTGTCTAAGGTGGAGCACGTTTACCCATGAGATGCCCATTCACTCTAGATTTGAAAAGACCCAGGTTATACCCACGAGGAAACACATTATAATTATATGTGCAAGGAGGTTAATCTTGGGACAAAATAATCATTTATGTTCCTATGACCACTGATCGACTTTTTGATCGATTCGACTTTTACTAGAAAGCGTATCGTCTACAATCTTTTGTTCTCAGGTAACGAGCTATCAACCTACACAACACAAAGTTCTACGACCCCAAACAAGTCGAGGACCGAAAAGTTGAATAATTATGTACAAACGGAATCCGGTGGATGTACCGGTTAATAATACAAATGTGCGGTATGTACGGGTGGATTGCCCTTTACTTTCTAAACTTTTGTCGGTGTAATGTTTCCGATAAACGGAAGTAGGTATATAACCGGGTTACCTAGCAGTAAAATTATTTATTTTTTATAACCAGTTATAAAAAATAAATGTCGCGGGGAGCCGATGGATGCAGGAGGCGAGCAGCCGCTCTAAGTGGCGCTCCCTGGGGGAGGCCTATGTTCAGCAGTGGACGTCTTCAGGCTGTTAATGATGATGATGATGATGATGAGGAACCAGTTATGAAATTTGTTTTTTGGAAGGAAATATAAATTTTTATACAATGTGACCTTAAATTAGTATGTTATCCCGAAAGGGGGTAAATCTATACCCAAAGGTAGACAATGTTTCTTCTACGACTTTACTAAATTAATAGTTTTTCATTGAAGAAATGCCATGTAAAGTTTACGTTCGAAAATAGCCTTAGCGCAGCTGGCTGGTTGAACTTCGTCCTTGACCGAGTGCCCATAAATGAGTTTAACGACCTGTGTAAAGAAGTAAATTTATGGTATCTTTTTAACTCTCGTAGCGATCGCAGGTGCAATTTTGCGAATGGATTAATTTTTTACCATGGAGGTTTTGAAACACCCAGTTTCAAGTAAGGCTCTCACAACTTGTAGGGTTTCATAAAATAAATAAATACATAACCGGCTAATGTAACAGTAAATATTGTTATTATTTTTGACAACCAGACAAACTCCATATTCTAATGTGAAAAACGTGAGCTAACTTGATCCTTAACGTGAAGGAAAAAATGGATGACTTGGACTGCGAGGTTCAGGGATCGTGGCTTACAGTGTAATTTAATACAAAGACTCGAGAGTAGTAGTAAATATTCTGATACTTCAAAAAACTGAATGAGTTGTGTAGACATTAAAATAATTTAAAAAAATCAGTTCAACAACAGGCAATTTTTGTCACCGTGGCAACAACAAATGCAAACTCTACACATCATGTTGGAAAGACATTGGTCTAAGGACAAGCGCGATACAAACCTGCGTTGAATTGAAAGTTGCACGGGCTACAGCTGATTAACACTTTGCCCTATTAGAATAAAAATCAGTAAAAAGCAAAATTTGAAAGATTCGTGTGTTCGTATCTATTAAAATTTTCAAGACTTAATAAATTCGCTGTTAAGAGCGCTTTTTCTATGTAATCTAAATAAATGTGTTAATAAAATCAGGAAGCAAACCAGTCTAGGGCTGGGGCCTTACTACAAACTAATACAAAACCATCATGGTTTGTGACAGTAATGCTTCAAGATTATAATAATATTGTTCGAATTCGTACCATGAACGTATAAAGTATGCCTGCATGAGAACGAGACGTTTACATTTTTATATAGCGTTATCACTGTCGCACGTCGGTGACAATATGATGTATTTGAGTGAACTATTTAACGTGACGTCGACAAAACTGCTCTGCGTCAACAACATTATATTATTCTTACATTTATGTCATTTTTTGGTAAGCCCCCAGGCCTAATAAATGCTTAATGCTGTTTGTACTAAGAAATAGTAACCTAATAATTATGTATCAGGGGATATAGACTTATTAAAGTCTATAAAAGAGTCACAAACACTACACATTGCAATAAAAACTTCGCAAATCGCAAAAACTCTTGCAAAGACTGCAGCCACAACGATTTACGGACAAATCCAGATTGTGTTCAAACACTGCACACTATAACCAATCTTCATCAACAATTCCCTCAATACGCCATTCCTTCGCACTTATTCCCTTTCCCTACTTATTCCTTTCCCCCGTTTCTCGGGAGCATTCGTTCTCTTAATTAAAAGCGGGCGCTTGCTCTCCCTAAATTGACTCTTTAAAACTTGTAATTTGAATTCATTTTTTACGTGACTTAGTTCCGAATGTAGACGTTAGCAGAAGAGGTAATTAGAAAGGTTTGGGACTTAATGGTAATGAACTATTTTTTCGCTCTTGTCTGAATTGATGAGTGAAGTTAGAACTCTAGATAATGACATAGACTACATAATGCGATCTGCTAGGAAATGGAACTCGCTCCCGCCTTCTGTGTTTCCTGACAAATATAATTTGGGTCTCTTTAAAACTAGAGTGAATAGGCTCCTCATGGGCCAACGTGCTACACCTTCGACTGCATCGTCGCTTAACATCAGGTGAGTTGCAGTCAAATGTTGGCATATTTATACATAATGAACCGTAGTTTAATGGTTGTAGATAACGGTGCTAGGTGATAGGTTGCATTTCTTGGGCAAATAAAACACCAATAACCTACTCTAGTGTACAGAATTGGTTTTTACCCATAGCTTGTAGATACGGTAGCCTGATAGGCTGAACCATCGAGCTCAGTTTGCGGCACTTCGGCTTAAAACTGCAGTTTAATAAACCTGTAGTATGCAGTTTATTAGCAAAATTTTAACAAAACCACACAAACTAAGAAAAAAGCAGAAAAGTCTCTACTTATTTACTTAGTAGATGTGTTTGTGTAGTGATGAACAAAAACAAAATCGACCCTAGATTAAAGCTAGCTTAATGCCATTCAACCCACAATTTAACTCTTAATAGGAGATTCTGCTTCACTCACAAGCTGAAAACTCAACAAATCACACCCTAACTATCCCATTTATTAGAAAATTAAATAACGTATCATTCATGAATCCGGATATATCCATCTAAAACCGGGTAAAACCGGTTACGTCCGTTAAGGCGCGTCACTCTCGTGCGTTTATGAATTAGGAACTAATTAGTGTGGGTGACGAAGATTAATGTGCACTGTGCGCGGTTTAATGCGTTGTCTCATGTACCAATTTGTGAGTTTGATCGCAGTGCAAAATTGGCAGTAGGTCAATTTTGGTCATACATTTAACGGACCTACTCATAGGCAGTGGCGTGTGCATGGTAGAAACTTCATTCTGAAAAAATTTAAAGTAAATTAATTTATTTTTTAAAATTATGTTCAAATAAATTAGAAACCTTTATTTATTAGACCAAATAAAACGCCCTGATGTTATACCATCAAAAAATACCACCTACTCCAGCTTATAATGCAAGGTAAAATCCAAGGAAGCAGAAAACCTAGAAGAAGACGTACCTCATGGCTCAAAAATCTTCGCACGTAGTTTAAGATCAGCACGAGATCCCTGTTCCGAGCAGCAGCATCCAAAATAAGGATTGCCCTAATGATAGCCGACTTCCGCTAGGAGATGGCACCATAAGAAGAAGAAGATGTATTATCAAAGTAATACATAAGTATTTTGGTACCCTTTGAGGTGTGGTGGTTGATCAGGTCAGCTCACAACCCGGGTTCGATTCGTGTGACAAGACAAGTAAGTTAGTGCGCAAGAAAAAGAAAGCGCAAATTCTTGATCTGTGTCTGGGTGTTGTGTAACCATGGTCCGCGTAATAGGCATGATAACAAATATTTTTTTTGCATAAATTAAAAATATTCCTCAAAAGATAACCATATTTGAAAACAAAAATAAAAAATCTCAAAAAACGACAATGTTACAAGTATTTTAAAAACTGGAATAGAAAGAGATAGCTCAAACAGCCAGTGACGTCAGAGCAATGTCGTCACAGTACTTCATTATTAAGCTGTGGTAGCTTTACATACAATATCTTTGGCATGTGACGTCACGGGTGAATTTTTCATAGTACCTGTGGAGGCGCTCTGTTTCGCGAGAAAGGGACAGGAGATGCCTCCTATAGAAACTTTAAAATCTTATTACTCCGTGATTTATTTACCGATTTTACTTATTTTTTCAATTACTGCATTCATTTTTAATCTTCTTTATGAAAGTATTATTTACTTGTTCATTTTTAATAGTAGTCATCATGCCTATTCCGGGTATTCTAGATACAAGGAATCCTAGTTAAAGTCCAAGTCCTATGTTGTATGAGATCGTTAAAAAAGTACCTAAGTGTCTAAAATGGTTTTTGGTAAAGCTCTAAGTCATGCAGTACAGGTATTTTATATTTTTAGGTTCAGTGCAATATTTCCATTCTGTACAGTAGTAGTGGGTTATACAATACACTCACAGCAAGCCAGTATGCCTTGGAAGTTGTCATTCTGTCATGCCTTACTGTGGCTCGTAATTCAATGACAGAAACTTTGGGGCTTGCGAAGTCATTTGTGTTGATGTATCTCCATGTATTTGTTATAATGCCTCGCGGAGCGATGTGCCTGGTGCTATACGACTTTATTACTGGAGATACTAGGAAGGGTACTGGAACTGTGTTATACTTGAACATTCGCTTGTTGTTACTATACTAGTATATACGCTTTTTGTTTATAACTTAGATAGTAAAGGGTTAGGTTGAAGTTCGTATGTTTTGGTGACACTCGCAGATTTCTCGTACCTATGTTTTGCCTTTAGAGTGAAATTTTGCCAGAAGCATTCTGGCAAAATTTTATTTTTAAACTCATTCTAGTTAACAAGTGGAATTCTTATGCGACGGGATTAATGCTCGTTTCATCTACAAGCCTGCAAGATGTGGAATGATCTTCTAGCTAAAGTTTTTTCCTATAACTATTGGATGTATGGAAAGCATCAAGAAAAGTGTTGAAAGGGTTCTGTAGGATGCACGCCACTGGTAATTCCCTCAGTGTTGCAAATCCTCTTATATGTTCCACAGATAATATAATACCGGGTGTTACTTCGTATTCTATCCATATTCATATGGTCCATTGTAATGCATACACTGAACTGATAATGTAATTAAAATTCCACATTTAATTAGTAGCCGAATATTTCATATATCATTTTCATGATGAAACTCAAGTAGCCCCGTATAGGACGCCTGTGTATGACGCGGAAAGGAACGCGTTACACGGGTGATTTCACAGTTTTCACAAGAATTGTTTTGTGTTTTAAATGAGGTCGCACTCAAGTAGGGTTTTATTTTTTGACAAGAAAATTTAATAGTATAATTTTTTGGGATTAGTTTTTTTATTGATTCTTATTCTATAAGTGCAGTATAACAACTTCAATGAATATTGCGGAGATAAAAATTAAAGGACTTCTTTATCTTAATCTGCGCGCATGTTTTCAAAAGCGGCCTACCAAAAGTCAGTTCAACCAGAACAACGGATGCCATGCCTCCCCGTGGCTCCATCAATCAAGGTGTCACGACGGGAGCCATCGCGGATCCATTGTCGGGTGATATTAATTAAAAACCTGCCAATTGCCCCTCTGTGGCTAATCGTGCATGATGACGCATTTGTGGTTATGTTAGGTTTGGCTTTTTTGGCGGCCGTTGTAAATTCTCATTGAAAAAGAAATATGTGTCATCTTTGATCATTAACAGCATGAAGACGTCCACTGCTGAATATAAGCCTCCCCAGGGAGCGCCTCTTTGGGCGGCTCCTTGCCTTTTGCATCCATCGGCTCCCTACGGTTCTGATAAGGTCGTCGGTCCACCTAGTGGGGGCCCGGCCATGTCATCCAGTTCGTGATCGCCACTTGAAAACCTTTCTTCCCCATCGGGTGTCAGTTCTACGAGCGATGTAGCCGCCCACTGCCATTTCACCTTGCTATTCTGAAAGCTATATCGTCAATTATTATTTACATACAAATTATCATATAACTATATGTACCTACATGTTATAAAACAGTACAATAAAGTCAACGGTTCTTGTTATTTTAAAACTTTTTGAAGGTATTCAGAATGAGCTGGAATGAGTCATGATTATCATCTATGTTCACTCAGAAAGGTCTGCATGAATGTCACAATGAAAGTTTACTAAAATTTACTATCCATTGCCATCTCTCATTTAAAAATACCATGCTGCTTTCTGATCCTCCATCAAATAACTTCATTGAACTACCACCCAAACAATAAATAAATCATCCATAGAGTACCAGTTCTCCCAGAGAGGTTGTAAAGCCATCTGTCATTGTCTATGTTCGTCGGCCATGTTTTATTTATTGGCGCCATTTTGCGGGCCATTGATGAATTTGGCGGGAATTCCCATCGGATGCGAGAGCCGCGATTAACTCGGTTTTTATTGTTTACACTGGAAGTTGTTGATGAATAAATACACTTTTAATTTAAGGTAAATATCATCATCATTATCAGCCCGTAGACGTCCACTGCTGAACATAGGCGTCCCCCAGAGAGCACCACTTCGAGCGGCTGCTCGCTTCCTGCATCCATCGGCTCCCCGCCGCGAAGGTAAATATGCCAAATATAAACTGATAAGTTTGAGGAAAAACACTTTCGATATTTTTAACTGAACAATTCTTTTTGCGGTGCCCACAGTGTATAGGAATTTCGATTAGAGATACAACGGGTACATCTCTAATCGAAGGATAGAAAAAAAAGGAAGGACCAACTTTAGTGTTTAGGTCTGCGGCCTACGACCTTTACGCTTAAAGATATTTTTTTTAATTAATAGTTTAGCTAGCTAGGCCATAATCTTTAAGCTAGGCCCTTGGTCTTTGCCCTAAAGTGTAAATTGTAATAGGTAGGTAGGTAATTTATACTGCGAGCGAAACACGGTGATCAAAACTCGAGCTAGAAAAGCGATCCAGCAATTGGTACTTATAAAAAAGTTACCGTTTCACACACGTTGGCACGAAATCAACTTTATTAATAGTCATTATTTTTTTTCTAACTGACCCATTATCTTAAATTAAGCAGGTATTTTAAGTAGATGTTCTGATTTTGACTTGTACCTAAAGTGCCGAAATAGCATAATTATTTGAAAATAATCATTTGACTTTGCTTCGGCTTTATTTTCTGCCAAAATCACGGAAATACTAGCAGCTTGCAACATTAACCCCTAATAGTTTTGCAAACATCCTTACTACGTAACTCACTAATAGCTCCTGAAGTAACACTTCAGGAAGTTACATAATTACACCCCAGCGAGCTTCTCGCAGGAAATATCCGTTTACTAATGGATTAAACTGCGAATAACTATATAAAAAGAAATAAATACTTGCATACGGCTTGAAACCAAATTACAAAGCAGTAAAGTTCAGTTTTGAATCCGCAGGTCGTACTTAGATAGTTGCCTTTTTGTGTTATGGTGGTGAATTTTGTTTTGTTGCAATTACGTAAGAAGATACGTTTGAAAAGGTTGCTTTTGTTTTTGTGTTGTGGTATTTAAGCATCCGCTAATATTTCCATGTTCATTATGACGAAACACCTCGTAATTTCTTGCATTTGTGGTGCCACTCTAACATTTGAAGAAAATAGAGAAACTACATTACAAGCAACGTTGTAACAAAGTAAACCCATACTAAAACAGACAATGTCCGACCGAAACAAGTTTAATAATAGAGTCGCTAAAGTGCCCGCCACTTTAAACAAGTGTGTACCAGTTACAACCAGTTAAAACTGGTTACAGTCAGTTGGATCCGGCCACGACTAGTTGCGAGTCATTAGGTAGACGAGTAAAACTGGCCAACTGCAGATTCTTAGCTAAGCACTGCCCATTAATCTTAGCAAGAGGTCAGCGGGTCTGAAAGCTTCAGGCTTTTCGGGATGAGATTGAATGACGACCAATGATCATTGGTTTGTGACATGCAACCAATGATATGAATATTAAAGAATGTACTTAGCGATGTATTTGTGAAGCATGTAGGGAATCTTGCACTAATTTTTTCTACTCTCATAAGTATTGTCACGATGTTATCTGGATTCTTGTTTGTTATAAATTGTCCCATCTTTACAAAATATTGTTCATTGAAAACTACCTTAAAATAACTGTCTCGTGTTCTCGAGTACATTTTCCAAGATCCCTCTAAAGAAGTCTCAATATTTAACTGAGCGTCCCACTTTCTTGTCGGATAATCTCTTCGTTTAATAAATGCCGAGCATTGTCCATTGTATAAAACACTAACTGAAAACTGAGCAGAAGCTGTGTTTACAATTATTTGTCTCAGTAGTAAGGCTAGGCGTCACACAAACTTTATTTTTGATTTTTTTGTATAATTTTAACTTTGGTCTGTTTCTTCTTGTGCAGGCACGTGATATCCGATGTACTAGCGCACACTTGTAAATACCATATTTAGTAGCGGTCACCCATCCATGGACAACCGATGAGAAAGGAAGGTACTTGAGGGGCGACCACGAAACGGAGGCGCGAATTTGGCCGGCTGCCCACTAGGTAGACTAACGATCTGATCAAAACCACAGAGAACCGAGAGATGCAAGTGGCAAGCAGCTACTCAAAGTGGCGCTCTTTCCAAAACCTAAACGAACTTTGCAGAAACGCCCTAACATCTAGTATAGGTACCTAAGACACAAACGAAGTTTCTGAGTCGTGCTCAAAATCTCAAATGTTGTTGAAGGATAATCTGTACTACTGCCGTAGACTGTACAGAAATGCTCACAAAAAGCTATGAAGCTCTGAAATTAAAAAGAAGCTTTTCTTTTCTCTAGCATCATAATTATCGTAGAAGAGTAACTTGGAATTTGTATTTTGCTGCAATTTTGCTCTTGACTTCAAATACAATAACTAATTAAAATTAACATTTTGCTCTCGACTGAGTTATCAGGTCACTGGTTTCCATGCCATTGTTTGCTATATCCAATTAGCGATTCGCGTAAATTATATACCTACTACTAATTAAGACATAATCATGATACCAGCTGTTGCCCGCCGCTTCTTTCGCG
The DNA here is from genome assembly GCA_963580505.1 of Ennomos erosarius. Lineage (NCBI taxonomy): Eukaryota > Metazoa > Arthropoda > Insecta > Lepidoptera > Geometridae > Ennomos > Ennomos erosarius. The sequence goes on along the minus strand of OY756978.1, from coordinate 685,101 downwards.
TAGCACTGTACAACTACAATCTAGCCATCCCTTGGCTAATAACTGTAATTTAACTCTACTCTTTTTCTCCCTAATATGAGAGGAGAAACAGAGAGAGAGCTTTCTCTCTCTCTTCTCATATTATCTTTTTCTAGGTTGTAGAACTTTTCCGCAAAGTTTGTTTAGCTACCACCGCTTTGCCGGTTATTCTGTCGTGAAGCAGTAGTGTACAAGCACTACTGTGTTTCGGTTTGAAGGTACCTAGTGTATGTTATAGCCGGCCTCTGTAGGTTTAACATCTGTGTAAGGATATAGGTTCAACTACTTTATGGACCATAAACCGTGGGCATTAAGGTCCTTCCAGTAAAAGAATGCCGTTAGGATTACCCACTACCGTTATGGCAATGATTTGTGGACGCGGGATCTACTAAAAGTTAGAAAAGATGTCTAAAGTGCTTGGATGGAAAAGGATTTTCAAGGTTCTTTCATTTGTTAATTCATGCATTCACTCACTCATTAATTCATTTATTGATTGCATTCATGTACAGAGGCCCTAGTCATAGTTTAACGTCACACAGTGCATGGTGAGTGATGCGTTTTTGTATGGTTTCACGACAAGCGCCCTTGAGCGAATTGTGAACCACAGATTCTCCATACAAAAACGCATCACTCACATAAACCCATGCACCGTAAGACGTGAAACTATTACATAAACAGTAAACACGGACTAGGGCCTCAGTTTATGTTAGGCCTTATTAAAATAAATAAACAAATAAATAAATAAAATCTCTCCGCTCTTCAAGGATAGGCCGCTTGAATTAAATCAGCAAAATATGGCCGCAAAATTTTATTTTATGAAATAAAAAAATACAAAATATTTAATGACCCCCCCATATTCTAAGACGTTACCATGACGTTACCTCGAGATTACTCCACTCGACTCAAACTCGAATTAACCTCGTTTTTGTGTTTCGGTATTTTTATTGACAATAAATAATCAACTTCACATATCTGCGTCAACTTTTCTCAAACGAGAGAAGCGAAACAACTGTCAACTCAAGGTACGTCGGGATGTATTTTAATTTTCCCTCAAAGTTAAGTAGAAGTCAAGTGAAAGATTTTTGGAGAAAAGTTTTGGAATACAAGGCTGACTGAATATCATGACTTCACAAATCAATAAGGTTTATGAACCATAGAGGTATTACAGATTAATTAGTAAAGGAAAAATTTTAATCACGAGCGGGACCCGGAGGTTACGCTGAGCAAGCGATATAATGCGATAAAAATAATAATACATAGAGGTATTAGTATAAGTGCACTTTCGAAAATAATAAAGATCGCTAAATTTCTAAGCTGTATCAGACTCTTATTATCCAAAGATCTCTACGGTTTTATTTGTCTAGATCTCACAAGAATTTTCGGAATGTGGTAAATAATAGATATTTAAATAGCAATGTAATTAATTTTCAATCTGCAAACGGCGAACGGTGGGCTGCGGTCTTATATCTACCCACACCTACATATCTTCGGGCTGATCTCTGAACCCAATAAATCAGCCGCCCGCTAGACAGACGGACAAACCTTCGGTCGGACCTCCATTCTGCGAGCCGCTATAACTCATGTACATTATTTGTCGATATGGGTTCTGAATTTTGGATACATTACTTATTGGATTAGCGATAACACTATTGTTGTAGCAGTATGGGCAGAAAAATAGCCCTAATGCTTGTGAAGTTAAATGATATAATAAATAAATGAATGTGAGGAAATTTCATACAGCGTCATCTAGCCCCAAACTAAGCTAAGCTTGTACTATGGGATCCAGATAACTGATACAATACTTAGATACTTTTTGTTTGTAAATACATACAAAAAATTCAATATAACACCCGAACACAGAACAAACATCGATGTTCATTACACAAATGTTTGTCCTGGTTGGGAATTGAACCCACAACCTACTACTGACTGAGCTAACAGGCCAGTAGATCATCATCATTAATATGTGCCGATGTGAATGAATTTGTATTGAATGTAAAAAATTACGATCAACACTGAATAAAGTAGGAACAAGCATGATGATGAACCCATGAACCGGAATGCTTAACGTATACAGGCCCCCCACCGCCGACAAACTGTGGTCAGACCTCGGGAAGATGGGTGCAGGAGGCAAGCAGCCACTCAAAGTAACGCTCTGTGGGGGAGGCCTATGTTCAGCAGTAAAACTCTTCAAGCTGATGATGAGTAGGTTGTAGACACGATACAAATATTAGTATAAATCCTAACACTTAAACAATTGTAATTATTAAGCCATTACTTGGGACACTTCTAAATTCAAAACCACAGCATACGATTAAATTCCAAAGAGAGCTTGGAAACATAACGAACAGTACTTTAAAATACAATCAATTATAATTTTATTTAGTAAAACCAAAAGAGCTGCAGATACCAATCTTAATTTTATCGAAATTCTCATCTATTTTAGAAGGAGAATAAAACCACGACCACGTTTCAAAGGCCTTTAAATTTTATAACTCAATAATGCGGGGCTAGGACCCTTTCCTTCACTTCTATTGTGTTAAAAATCCTTTAAAATTAGAGTTCTTAGAGAATTCATAATTGGAAGTATTTTCTTGGCTTTAGTTGGAAATGAACTGAGGTCATTTTACTGGGAAATGCTGGTGAAATGTGCAGCTCGTCTTAATTTAATTAAAATTCATTTGTTTCATAGAATAATTCTAGTCCATTAACCTATCATATTATTACTATGTCCAGGTTCTGATCACTGTCTTCAATCAAAAATCTCTATTATAACACGCCATCTTAGACGGATAAAGGTTAATTAGCATATAATAACGATTATTTCACTTTAGAATGTTTTACACTTAACTTACATAATATAATAACGACAATAACTAGAAGTACATGATCAGGGAAGTTATAACTTTGTTACACTGTGCACATAATTATTAAAACAATTTTCGTCGTGAAACTGAAAGAGCGTTCAATTCAGCATAAAGGTACCCTTTATTTGGTACCCTTTACCTTTATTCAAAGTCGCACAGCGTTCTAAGGAGAGAGCTATGCTCGGTGTTTCCTTGCGAGAAATGAGGAGATCCGCAAGAGAACTAGAGTAACCGATATAGTTTTCAGAATTAGCAAGTTGAAGTGGCAATGGGCAGGCCACATCGCTCGTAGAACTGACAACCGTTGGGGAAGAAAGGTTCTCGAGTGGTGACCACGAACTGGAAGACGCAGCGTAGGCCAGCCCCCTACTAGGTGGACCGACGACCTGGTCAGAACTGTAGGGAGCCGATAGATGCAAGAGGCAAGCAGCCGCTCAAAGTGGGGTTCTTTGGGGGAGCCTATGTTCAGAAGTGGACATCTTCATGCTGATGATGATGAATGTAATTTTGTTCTGAATAAAGTCAATTGTTTATAGATTCAAAATTACAATGACCAACAATCGCCCACGTCTCTCGATTCAACCTCTTTATTAAAACACCATTAAAGTTCCTAAACTATTCCAGATTATGGAAATAAAGGCGCCTTATATAGGCCCCAAACATCGGCCACACTGAATAGAATCAACTTTAATAATTAAATTTGTAAAACTTTATATAAGTTAGTTAATTTTATAGGATTCAATTGAAGTGGCGATCAAAACTTTAAATTGGTGGTTAAAGAATAATTTTGCATGATTTCCCTTTATTAAATTGATCTAGAAAAGCATGTTGACTTAGAAATAGTTCTCGTTTGTGTTAATCTGAATTAAGAAAGGATTTAGTTGTTTTTTTATTATTATCTTTTAAAATGATCGTACAAGGTTAAGGCCACAGATTAGACACCTATTAGATTCTATAAAATAAGATCTGTGGTTAAGGCAAATAAAAAAGCCTCTTATAGCTAGGAGCACTATAAAAAAAAGAGATACCTAAACCAAAGATATACCTACTCCCTTCTATTTATATCGAGGTTTAACAATACAAAGAAAATGAATTAAAACGTCGACCTTTGCAGAACCTATTATTAAAATAAAACAAAGCTGTGTTTATTTAAATATAGTGTTTCCTCTTTCGCAAACAATTTGTCACAACCAACACTTCTACAACACACCCCCCACAACAAATCTCAAGGCAGCAAGCACATTCATTACCCACGGTTGGGGAAAGTAGCAGAAATTGGCACCCATTCTACCCCAGCACATATTTACAAGGAACGTTACTGCGGGAATTCGCGACGCTTTGAACTTTACACGAGCGTGTAAGGTCTGGTACACACGTGTGTCTGTATAGGCAGCACGGAATGTAATTTAGTTGGAGAGTAGAAATCCTTCTAACATAATTTGTAGGGGTGTTATATGTGGGTAGGCAAGGCAAGTGATAGGGTAAGGCTACTAAGTCGTAACTCATACCACAGCCGAAGTTGTACCTGAATAAAATCTTCATTATCATCATCCTAAGGACATCCACAGCTAAACAGACCTCCATAGAGCACCACTGTAAGCGGCTGCTTTCCTTCTGCATCCATGGGCTCCTCCAGTTCTTACCAGATCATTGATCCACCTAGTGGGGGGCCGGTCCATGCTGCGTCGTACGTTTCATGGTCGCTACTCGAGAACCTTTCTTTCCCATCGTTTAATATTGGTTAAGCGAGTGATGGCCTATCCACTGCCACTACTTCACTTTAGTTCTCCTGCGGATCTTTTCATTTCGGATCTTATTTCGCAAAGAAACTTACTATTTAGGTATCTTTGTATTTTGTTTGTGGTTATTTTTATCAGTTTATTAGGTTGGCATTTGACCACTATCTTACCTAATGGTAAAAGACGATATGATCTAGGATGTACAATAAAGCAATCTCTGCCAAGAAGAAACTTACAATAATAAAGTTCTTCGTCTGTCCTAACCCTTATCCACTTGGAAACAGCGTGTAAACGTGAATTATATTTTTCAAGTTTTAAGTTGGAACGGTAAAGTCGTGTTAAACTTTAGCTGGTATTCCGGCATTACTGTGTCATGGGTCTGTAAGAGCGTAGGTTAGCACTCAGATTCGAACCCCGCTTGGTCCTGCACCAATGACTTTTCAGGTTATATTTCAACTCACTCTTACAGCGATGCAAAAAAAAACATCGTGACCCAGCATTTTCAAGAATCACAATATAAGAGTACAAGTCTGTGTCTTCGGCGAACCCGCACTTGCCAGCGCGTGGTAGATATGACATTTCATCATAGTAGAGAAGCTAGTAGGTAGTCTCAAAATATTGTAAGTTCTGAATCAGTAGCGAGGTCAATGTTCTGAACATGTTTTGAAGTACCTAATTTGAAGGCAGTAGGTATATTTTTTCGTAATACCAGCAGTTGTCAAGCAAGCGTATACACCACATTCCGTACACAAGACCCGCTTCAATCTCCGACTCGACATCACGAAATATGCACTTTCCTTGCGAATTGTAACAAAAAACAGCCATTTCCAAGCATTTCGCAGATATCTCGCTGGCCATTGTGCTGTGTGATGTTAGGGGCTACCACTGAATTTGTAGAAGGAAAGAGGGGAGGGATTTTGGTGAGAAGAATGATTAATAATAATAGTAATAGTAATTTTACAATTATGCATTTCAGTAGATAAGTATGTAAAACATTTCACATTCTATCACGAGTAACTGAATAAAGACTTTATATACTCTATAAAGTAACATTCAATTCGTGGGATTGTAAGACTGTGTGGGATTGTGTGGGGTGGACTGTAAGTCAATCCGTCAAGTCAAGTCAATCAGTCATTCAATTGACTTACAGTCCCTGTATATTATAAAGGGACTGTAAGTCAATCCCACGAACAGAATGTTACTATGTAAACATAAATACTGCCACATCGTCGCATGCCAAAGAGATTGTATGTAAAGCTACCACAGCTAAGCAGTGAGGTACTATGAAGAACCAAATTTTGACGTCACTTCATGCTTGAACTGTCTCTTTCTATTCTTGTTTTTAAAATGCTTGTAACTTTGTCATTATTTGAGATATTTTATTTTTAATAGTACTTACGGGATGTTTACCGTGATTAGAATCATTTAAACAACAACAACAACCACAACCGGAAAAGTTAAAACAGTTTTTTATTTTATTTTTGTTTTGGTTTTATTCTTGAGTAGTATCATGAATTTATGCAATAAAAAAGTAGTCATCATGGCTATTCTCGAACATCATCAAGAGAGAGATCATTCTCATTCTCAAGAGAGAATAAACCTTAGTAGCCTCAACTTTCCCAAGTTTATTTTATTGTGTTCTCTCGCTTGTGTTTCATTACCTCCTCGTCTGCTCTGGTGACTTTATTACTAAACATTCTTAGGTTCAAGTTGTATACGGGGCACAGGTTAGACGATAGTATGAGTACGGCATACGGCGCTCAGAAATTGCGTTTACTTTCGTGGTCGAATATTGTGATATATTTTTATTTGTTAATCTGGACGCGCTTGTCATCCAAAACTTTGGGAGTTACCTGGAATTGAATTTGTATCTTACGGACACGGGATAAAGCTCATTTTTGAAAAATCCACCCACAACAAGTTACTACAGAGAGCGAATTATAGATAAAGTAACAATGATAGTGAAATCTTTCACTTTAGTTATAAGATACATAACATACATGATTTTTTGATAGCAAGAAACATAGTAGACGTCTATAGGTTTGTTTAGCGGATTCTAGCGGATAGTGGATGTTTAGTTCTTTGGGTTTTTTGTAGTATGGATTCGCGCGATTAGCTTGTTTAGCCAGTGACAAGTTTACATAAAATTCCTTCTATTCTCTATTAGATAAGGTTCTCAAGTGGCGATCACGAACCATAAGACGAGGAGTTAGCCCCCACTATGTTGATCAATGACCTGGTCAGAACCACGGAGAGCTGACTGATGCAGGAGGCAATTCTGCGGGGTGGACTATGTTCAGCAGTGGCCGTCTTCAGACTGTTGGCGATGATGTTGAATAGAGGCAGGGTAATAAGAGCTTTCGTGCGTTGACCATTCTGTTAGAATTAAATCATTATAATTAAACATTATCAAGACTCTACTTCTAGTTTTGCACATGAAGATAAAAATACTTTGCTATACTATCATTTGCCTTAGAATGTCGTCTCAACAGAATAAAAACATCTCCGTTCTTCTCTGCACCGTCGCAGGTTTATTTTATTGTGTGTAATCTCGCAGAGACTTTTACAGATATATTTCATACTGGAACTCTAAACTACGGTTATTTCATTGTAAAAAAAGATAAGTTAAGGTGAAAATTTAGTTGTCGTGAGTGTGGCAACTTTTTTTGTAATGTGGGCAATATTTTAGCAATGTGAAATGCAATTTCGTTGTATAAATGAACATTACAATAAAAACTATGTTTTCACGTTATTGTCTTTTTACAAAGCGTAATGTTGTGAAGACGCGAGTATGTATCTACTAGTATATTGTGGGTTATTTTCCATTAGACAGGGTCATTTTCGCCACTATTTCACAAGGTTCTACTCTGTTATATTTTATGCGTGAAAGTGATACCTACGCCCGTAGTTAACGCTGCTTTAGCCGCGGCCCCACCGGTGCGCATGGAGAGGCTACGCACGCACGTACATATGTCTAATTTTGCTTTGCAAGAAATTATATGTGGACATTTCCACTGCAACTGCAACGAATATACGTCATTGCTACACGCGTGGCTTGATCGAATATGTCGCCTACGCAACCCAATCAACGCTATGGACGTTGTACACGGAATGCACGCGGTACACGGAAGCCTGCGTATGCGTAGCCTAGATGCGGGAGGTGAGATATTATATGAGACCAGCGTCACAGATTACTGAATATGGCACTCGGTTCTCTAGTCTGTCTACGGCTGCGTTACAGTTGTATATTAAACCACGACTACGTAGTCGTGGTTTAATATTCGTGTATAGCGTGCAATGGAAACGTATAGACCCACGTTGTGAAACAATCAAACCCATGCAGCTAAAATAAGTTGGCTTTGAGAATGCCAAAACTATGGGTACGTTTTAGTATTTGAGAACAGATTTTAAATTTGAAAGAGCTCGACTGTTACCAAGATAAAGCTACCCATCTACCAGGAGCACTTTTCGCGGAGATGAAAATAAAAAAGGATAAACGCGCCAGTACATGGCTCTAAAATTTTATTTTATGCTCACCATGAACTCTCAACCTCAAAAGTAATATAATATTCAAGCAGCTCTTTTCAAAAAGAATTTATTTTTAGGAACCTATTTAAAACACTTCTTAAGACAAGCTGCAGATAGTATAAATAAGTAGGTATCTATCTACTGAATAAAACTAGGTAAAAGTGTCTGCCACAAATTGATATTGGGTTCCGAACAAAATTAAAATTATCTGGGATCACAGAGCTATGAAAAATATGACGCTCTATCGGGAGGCGCAGAGTATTTGACGGGCCCGATAGCTCAGTTGGTAGTATCTCTGCCTTCTGAACTGAGTGCTGTGGGTTCGATTCCTACCCAGGACAAACATTTTGTGTGATGAACATAGATGGTTGTCTGGGTGTTATATTGTATTCTATGTATGTATTTATAAAACAAAAAAGTATCTAAGTATTATTTGGGGCTAGATTGCGTTGTGTGAAATGTCCACACATAATTTTTTTTTTTTACATTTTGACTGGGATCATAGAATTATCTGGGATATAGTTAAGTTACGGAAGATATTGAATGTTAATCAAAGAACGTTGTGTCATTTGGAAGGCCGGTTGATGACAGCAATGGTTAGGGGTGGACTGGCGAGTACTCGCTGCCTTATGCTCATACTTGTAATTGGCTGGGCACCCACGGTACCCGTCATGGGAAGGGATACTATCAATATTATTTTGAAATAGTAAAAGTTCTATTTGACTTCAGGAATACGGAACCCTGATAAAAATGTTCCAATTAGCAATTCAAATGTAAGCTTAGTTTCTTTATTCATTAGTACTAGTCTGGAGCTAGCATTCTTGGCGATTGGCTCTCACTGCTTTAAATTCTTTTTGAATGGCTAGAAAAGGCGAAATGTACCAAATTGGGTCAACTCTTCTGTGCTTTTTGTTTTGCATTATTAATGAAAGCAGTAGTATTGTCACTAGACCCAAATTATTCCGTTTTTTTTTAAAGTAGGAGAGCCAATTTAATTTTTGACTGCAACTCACCTGATGTTGAGTTTCTTATCAATAAAGTAATGCTTTGCACAGTGCACACACACAACACAAATTATTATATCTACGGTCTGTAGTTTTTTTTTTCCCAACGATCACATACATAGATCCTGGACCCTAACTAGGATTCCCAGTTTCTAGGGACCCAGGAACTACGAGGACCATGGCTCCACAACAACCAGACACAGAACAAGTATTTGCACTTTTTTTCTGTGCAGAAATACTTGTCCTGTCGCGGGAATCGAACCCACCGCCTCCGTGTTACGACCCAAACTACTTAACCATCACACCACGGAGACTGTCTCGGAGTTGTACATGTTTATACGAAAAAATAATTATTTTTGATAACAAATAATTATCAAATTATCATCATCCTTATCGTGTGAAAGTATTATAGACCAACTCGTTTGAATATAACATTGAAATGTAAAAAGTTTTCAAATACCTACAGCTCGCCTGTAGCAGCTTGTGAATTGATTAATCCGCAAGCAACCAAATTGATTCAAACACTACTCCTGCAGACAATATAGTAATTATTGAGAACATCGCCCACTCGCAAGTTACTCGCAGAGCTCCGAATCAATATGTTGGCAGGCCGAGACAGATGTGCTAGTAATTAATGCCGGATTAACGAGTTATGGACAGGACATGGCCTAATGGGTGGCTGGAAGCTTCGGAGTTTGTGTGGTTTTCTTACATGACTACATAAAACCATAAATCCAAAACTATACTACTTAGTGTCAATAAGTTTGTCAAAACAGTCACCGTCTACAAAATCATATATTTTTAAATAATTTATAGGTATAGCATTTGACCACTGTCTCTCTATCGTATAAAGGTCGTGCCATAGTTAGTACCCTAAGATAGTGCATTGCTGGTTTCATCCAGCAGTGAGCCAGTTCCTTCCATGAGTGAAGGACCCACTTGTACAGCTGCATATCGGCGCGAGGTTAGCGTGAAGTTATTCACCGGTTCCGTGAGAATGTGCCAAGTCCTAACGTATGCGAACTTTGGGGTAGAGGTACTGGAAGGGACTTGAAAGAAAAACTGTGAGATGAGGGAAATGATCTTTAGTCGCCTTATCTGTCTCCCTGACTTACTGCTACCTACATAACTACTAAGGTACATTCAATTATTATTTTTAGACTTTTTTGTTTTTTTTACCGTCCTACCTACTACTTTCAAAGATCATCTCGTTGGTTTCACGAGTTCCTTATCTTTTGGTTATGTGAAACCAGTCATCATCATCACTACCTAGAAGGCGTCCACTGCTGAATATAGGCATCCCCTATTAGAGCGCCACATTGACCAACTAGTTGCCATCCATCCATCCAATCCATCGGCTCCCAGCGGTTCTGACCACGTTGCATGGCCCCACCCATCTAGAGGTGAACCGACAACGTGACCTAGTGTCTTCCGGTTCGTAGCTGCCAATGAACTTGGCCTGGTCTATTGCAACTTGTTAATTTTGCACAATTCAGCCAATTAAAATGTTACTCGTATAACCTCTGTCAGAACACGTTTTTTAATGAAAGAAATAAATAGTAACCTTCTGGCCAGCCATGATGTCACCGTCGTCTGGTGGTCGTCTATCTGTATGCTTCCCACAATGTTGATTTGTTAAAAAAACCTTTTTCAGTTCTCATTTGAACCGCGTATCTTTGTAAGCACTCGGAGCATATTCTCGCCACCACGCGCCGCTGCACCCTGACACGTTTCGCAAACATTCCAGTCAGGGCTGCAGGTGACCTACTCGTTCTGTTACACTGTGTATTCAATCTACGCAGTGTACGTTTGTAAAATGTTTATATAAAGAATAACATAATTTGTTGAAGAGATTTCAGTTTTTTATCTGAGTTATGCTGAAAGTTTTAATATTATTTGGCATCTATTGAATGGTGGACGGGCTTTCAACCCGCATGCATCCGTCTGTAAAGCCGGAGACGCTTGTCTATATAAGCTGCAGTAATTACAGTAAGCTGCTATTGTAAGGTCAGATTATATACAGAAAAAGAAATAAGTAAGCACATAAATAAGTCTATGAACCAATTCGGTCTATGTCGCGAGGCAAAGACACATAAAAATACTAAATCTTCGAGTTTCAGCTTCACAACGAAAAATGTTTCTACAACTGAGTCTCAAGATCACATCATTCATGCAAATGGTGGCTATAAAGTCGAAATTAAAAAACCATGCAGATTCCTACAGCCACAACACAGCAAAAACCCCCGATCTGTTCATATTTTACATGGAAAAATAAACTTTATCGCGTTGGCATAAAGCTGTTATTTGTACCAAGGTGAATAATTTGTGCCGCGGTCGACCGTATAAATAAATAGCGAATAGCAAGACTTGTTGCCGAAGTGGCAGAAACTCAATACATTAAAATTCATAATTTCGTCGAAATGGAAAGTTTCCGATCCGGTAGGATTATTGGATGAAACTCTCTCCGTAGGGACGTACCATAAACGTTAAGATAAAATGAGATCAGATTCTTTTTATGCATGCGAGTCAATATTAATAGCAACGAGCAGGCCACACCGCTCGTAGAACTGATGAAACCGATGTGGAAGAAAGGTTCTCGAGTGGCGACCACGAACCGGAAGACGCAGCGTAGGCCGGCCCCCCACTCGGTGGACCGACGATCTGGTGGAAGCCACGGGGAGCCGATGGATGGAGGAGGCGAGCAGCCGCTCAGAGTGGCGCTCTCTGGGGAATGCCTATATTAAGCAGTGGACGTCTTCAATCAATCAATCAAATGATTTATTTGCTGAAAATATGGTACAATATAAAGATCTTAAGTTCAACAGGTATAAGGTTCAACACATTTTCTTTGCTTAACAGCATGCAAATATATTTCGTAGGCTTTACTTTTAGGTGATGATGATTATGCACAAACATAGTCTAACGCCCAGTTTCTTCTGGCCGCAGTCTGAATAATTGAATATACTTGTTCCCATAACTCAGTGCAGTGTCTGCCGTCTGGGAACCAAGATGGATTCCCTGCGCCCCTCCTTTTCAGTGTAAGCAGGTATTGAGATAGATACCGAATTAAGAATTTATTTATTTTAGAAGATTAATTAACGAGTTAATTAAATTAGCAGAGAATTTAACACAAGTCAGAAATTTATGGAAGCTTTCGACGCTGGTTTTGTCTGTCTGTAGTTGACCAATGACAGCAGTGCATTTTCCTTTTGGATAAACGTTTTAAAACTGCTTATAAACAGCTGACACCTTCTACTTTTGATGTTTACATATGCTCAGCGTCCTGCGAAGGTGTAAGGTGTAGACAGAGGTAGCGAACTGGCACATTTCATCTGGGTGCGCTCACATTATAATGAGAGAACATTAGATGGCTCAAGTTTGAAAGAAAACTCCCGCGTGAAAGTTAAATTGAAGTTTCTGAAAATATTCATCAGAAAAATTGAAATCGTTGCTTGGAAAATCATTTTTAACAACTGCATAACTACTTACACATATTATAACTGCATTCTGGTATTCTATACCCTATTGAACACCTCATCATCATCATCTTCATCAATAACAGCCTGAAGATGTCGACTGCACATAAGCTGAACATAGGCCTTCCCCACAGAGTGCCAGTTTGGGCGGCTGCTTGTCTCCTGCTTCCATCAGCAACAAACCTCAGCACCCTACTAAAAATAAATAAACACCGTAATTATATTTTCAAAACTCAAAAAAATAAAGTACTTATAGATTAGTTACCTACATTCTATCCTAATACATTTCTATAATAGTGACACTAATACATTTCCAGTTCCTCCCGTACAACTCCATTGTCTTTGATTTAAATTGCGTTATTGTCTTGTTAATTTGTGAACTAATATTTAGTGACAGTTTGCAACTGTTGATTAAGATTCAAATAACAATTTGCGCGATCAATAGCCCACCTTCCCCAGCTTGTTTACTTGTAATCTTGGTGCTTAGTTGTTTGATTACCTTGACGATGCAATTTGAACTTTATGGTTTCAACGTAGTTGAGCAAAAATTGGATTCTTTGAGTTTACCATCATCAAATCATCATCTTTTAGACGACTACAGCTGCTGAACTTGCCCTAAAAGATTAATTGGGAAAGGAAAAATAAGAATCACGAGCGAGACTTGAACTCGCATCCATCCATCCCTCAAGCCGGGATATGCTTTACGCCCCCCGGAGTGGTACCTGAAAGAAGCACTGGTTGTCACTGTAGCTGCTTTAGTTACGGCTGCTTTTGACAAGTGGTCTCATGCCAGACATGTGATGATATGATGGATGGATGCGGGGTCGATTCCCGCTCGTGATTCTAATTTTTCCTGTACAAATTAATCTGTAGATGACACTGCGATACTGCTATAAAAATCATTAGTTAATCCCAACTTAACCCACGCTTCGTTATTTCCCAAACACTTAACGAGCCCATTTTAAATTCACGCGCATATTATTTTTATAACCAATTACAATTTGTTCGTGACCTAATTAATGGGCTTGAGTTTTTAAATCATTTTTATGGGACCTCATAAAATTTGTTTAATAGCGTGAGAGCTAAAACTCGTCAAAATTAGCCAATCTTTATTAAAAGCGTGGTAATAATGAGTAGCTAAAACTAATTTAAATTTTTAAATTAGTTTCTCATTTACATAACATCAGACAAATTAAATAGATAAAAAAAATACAGTGGTAAACCGGTAGAGTCTCAAAAGAAAATGGGCAGAATTAAACAATTTACCTTTAAGTATCTGTATTTTGGTCTTATACCGTAAACTTTACTTAATAATCATTCGTAAATAGTATATTGAACTTAACCCAAAAGTTTATAAGACAGTTTTCAGACTTTGAAATATATCAAATTGATAATTCCTTGATAGAGAAATGCATGACTTATAAGAAGGAAGTACAAAAAAATATCCATTACTATCAAATAGAGAGTGGGCAAGACACAACCAAATAAAATACTCAGTTCGAGACAGGGACCGACTAAGTGAGGTACAAATGCAAAGTGACGGCGCCCCATAAGGCTGAGACCGATTACATGGATCCAACTAAGCAGGGCCGGGGCAAGGGGGGGGTGAGAGACGGACAAGGGTACAGCGTGACAGTTACAACTAATGTCCACTGACACTTGTTTAAATTTGGATGCCACGTCCGGCTTTCAGTTTGGGATTTCGAAAACTTTTTGTAACGCCAAGTATTGAAATGCGAGATATATACAAAGAAATCTTCTATGAAACCAAAAAATAAATAGGCTTGGTGCGAGTCAGATCTTTCAATTGCAGGTTAAAAAATGCTTAGGAATATCTTTACTAAAATACATAAGACATAACACATAAATAAATAAAATAAATAATACACAAGATAATAGACTTATTTTAGGTACATAAGATTAAGTATATAGCTGACTACTGAGAAATTGGCGTAGGTGGTTTTTATGATATATGAGTTGCTTTTTTTTTTACATTCTAAAAATTCTGACACCAGGTCTGACCACTTGCCTACACGAGAAGAAGAAGACTATTTTAAAACCTAAATGTTACCTAAACAAATAAAGTGTCAAACAAATAAGCATCCAAACAGCGCAGCTGTTTCTTCACATATTATTATTCAAAATTATAATTTAATATTCATGTGAGGCAAACTTAATCACAACCTAGACAATTTTGATGTTATTACACATTCTGTTAAATTTTCAGGGTCCTCATAAAGCCCATTAAAAATAATTTGTTGCGAGTTACGCTAAACCCTCTTAACTATAAGACCTTCAAGCTAATCCAAACTTAATTAGCTTCAAATAGGTGTCATAATCCAATGTGTTTCGGAAACGATCGTGACCTAACGTACTCATTTACATAGTCCTAAATACCTAACGCGCCGGAATGGTCGGTCTTTGTGCCCGAATGGATAATTACGAAAAATCTGACGGTGACACTCCCGTAATGTATTTTTAGAGGGAGTCCCATGTAGGGCTGCCAGATAGGAAAATAAAAAAGATTACCCAGATTAGTTGGCTTACCATAAAGTTTTTTTTTTTTAAAAAGGAGGAATTTATGAAAAAAAAAAGGCAGACTTTCGTACAAAAATACTAATAACAATTCGCTTCTTAAAAAATTTGTCAAAAATTTTGACAAATTTATGTTATTAGGATTTAAAAACCTCGACAACTTATATAAATATGTATCTGATATTATTAAAATTGTACTGCATTATTTGGAAGCGCTCATAATTGCAAAACCACGGTACATTTGGCAGATGGTCCCTTCCCTCATCTACCGAATGTACCGCGGTGTTCCTGTTGCTTGGGAGGACTGTTTTTCGAAGGATCGTGTCCTAATTTTGATACCACATGGTAACCCTAGCTCCATGGCACCCTTGACCTTTGCTAAGGAGATGTCGTGTTTTAAATGAAAATCGGACGAGATCTTGTTAATGAAGATTGTGGATGTTGGGAAAGTCGGCCTTAGTTTTTTTAAGCTTTACTAAGCGTCTAGCTCAATGTTTGTGAGGGGGTCTGTACAGAACTTCTTAAAATGGTAAATCATATTTTGATATCAAACTGGGTCTGCATTTGAAACTATGTTTGTTTTTCTGTTTTTTTTTTTGTGGGTTAAGTGAAATAGGCTTTATTATCAAATAAAATAAAATAACCGGTGATCGGATACTTTGACAATACCAGTGGCTATTTATTCGTATAAAATAGTTTTGTTATCGCTGAAAATTTTTAGCACTACGTTGACAAAGTATTTTTTGTGTTATCCACTTAGAGTAAGCAACGCATCAGTGGCATGTCTTAGGCTGAATTGCACCAGCTTACTTTAACGCTAACTTTAACGCTAACTTTAACTGCTAGCTGTAACCGCCCACGCTTCGCCGGGCGTCAAAATCTAACGGAAACTTTAACTGTGATTATATTGCAACTCAGCCCAAATGTCCACAGGCTAAAAAAAGAGTTAATTTTAGGATTCGTTATACCTTCAGTTTTTAAATAAGCTCAGATGAATAAAGCAAACAGTTCCATTGCTCTCGAAGCCAATACCGTACTGGTATAAATATTGACCGACCGCGGGAAACACAATTTTGATCCATTAGTTTTACATGACACCGACGCGGTGATACATCCCTAGGGTGCAGCAACGCAACACTTGCAGTAAGGGTTCCGTCCATAAATAACTAGGTAAATATACAGGGTCTCTGAGGATGTTGGGCCAAGTGTTAACATTATTCATGTGTCAAAATTTCTAAATGAAACTATCTTCCTACCTGTCAATCGGTACTAAAAAAATCCTCTGCCTCTGCCCAAAGAGTGCAACCTTGAGTGACTAGGAACGTGCCTCTTGAATCCATCGGTTCCTTGCGGTTTGGTCCATCTAGCCAGAAGCCGGCTGACGCTACGTTTTCTACTTCGTGGTTGGCACTTTTTCCAAATCCAATCTTTTGTCAGCAAAAATTAAAACTATCGATTTTTAACAAATATGTGGAGAAGTAAATCCATACCTTATATTCTAAATATAGTTTCAAACAACCACAACCTCACAACATGCACTATAGATTCTTTAAAAAAATGTAAGTGTTTGCAGTTAGTACGATCCCCATACTGAGATGTTAATACAACGTCTGGGGATAGCTGGAAAAACAGCAAGGCCACGGGACGGACGCGGTGGTAATCGACTGTCGAATACGTAATCACCCGGCCATAAGAGTTTGGGTAACTTTTTAATCCTGAAACGGTTAATGAATCTGGGACGATTACGGGGAAAGGCTTCCTTTTATAAAAACAGGGATAGACTGATTTTTCAAGGTCACTAGTTGTTTTTTTTTGCCCTCTACAATCTACCTGATATTTTCTCTTTATCCTAACTTGTCCTCCCCACTGCGCTGCTAGCTCAATCGTAATCATAATGGTTGGGCGGATGAAAACCAAGGGCAAAATACATGCAAACTTGAAAGGATGAGAATGACCCTCTGGCCTAAATATAGTAGAACGAAAATTATTTTCTTTTTTTAATAAATGGATAAATGGAAATTGCTGATATCAATACACAGGAACATACCGGTTGCCTCACGGCGTTTTTCTTCACCCTTATAAGAATGAGTGCAAATTCCGCATATAATTATAACTTAAAAAGCCATTGGAGCAGGGCGGAAAGAGATCGGAATGAGCACTACCGGAAGTGATGTCCTACTATTTATTCCTATTAATAATTATTTAAGTATCAAATATTGGTAACTTCTGCTGTTAAAATAATTCTAAATGCAAATTAATAACAACAGAATAATCTCGACATTAATAACAAAGGATTTGTGAATTATAACAGCAAATAATCCTACAGTGCTTGCGTCAGGTGCGAAAACATGGCTTTATTTAATTAAAGAAATATGTAAGTATCAAACAGTTATAAAGATCTAAAGAAACCGTTAATAATTAAAAGAAGGGACGCAATATCCCCAAAAATCTTTTTTATAAACTGCACAATATCTACAGATCTTTTGATTTTAATACGCAATTTACTTATGACCTCGTGTCAACGTTAAAATGGATTTTACTTTTCAATGCGCAAAGTATCTTAATTTAACTTAACTACTGCAATACAAAGATGCCACTAGATGCTACAAAATCAAATTGACCGGCTTGTACTCCTGGCTGAAAGTTTTTCAACATAATAAGCGAAGATTTGTACGAATTTTAGCATTTCAACGACATGTAAAAAAACATTCTGACAGAAATCGGCATTATTATTATCTTACCGATTATTGGTATCAAGATCATGTACTGTATGCAACCTCTACCTTGTCTGCTCACGGCAGTATGCGAGTCAAAGCATTCTAAGGTGTACACAGTGAGGGGAGTGTGATATGAACGCACTTGCGCGTCACAAAGGTTGTCCTCGCTTGGTTACCCCCGCAAATTAGGGTTAAGTCAAATTAGCTTCAAAGAAATGCTTCAAAATGATCTACGTGAAAGATAAAGCTTCTATTGACCTTCTTTTGAAAGGGTCTCGGCTGTTTTGAATCGAAAATCAATAGATCTCTGTCAGTTAGATTTTCTGGTTCAGTAGAGCGACTACTGATGGCAAACTGTATATTTTAGCGCTAAATTTTTCTTTTAGATATTAGTGTTTACTTACATTTTCTTTTGCAATAGTTTTAGTTTGTTTCAGAAATAATCTTTGTACCTACTCGTAATCATTGAATGGCCAACAGCCTTGTCCATACCGAATGATCCAACACGCTCCGACCGCACGGGATCAACATTACCAAAGGATTTACTTCTCAATCGCTGTTGCTACGCGCAATCAGAACGCAATGGACCTTCCACTGTGGAGATGGCTATTGTTCTTCTCCCACCATCATCTGTAGGTATACCAATGAAATAAGTATGTATCATAACCCGGAGGTGGCGGGTTCGATTCCCGCGACAGGACAAGTATTTGTGCCCGAAAAAAAAAAAAGCGCAAATACTTGTTCTGTGTCTGGGTGTTGTGGGACCATGGTCCTCGTAGTTCCTGGGTCCCTAGATACAGGGAATCCTAGTTGGGGTCCAGGATCTATGTATGTGATCGTTGGGCGTTATTATTATTATTATTATTATTATCAATTATGATAGATTTTACTATTTCAAATTTTAAATTCTCAACTGTAACTGTACCCTTATTAACGTACGTAACTGTAACCTTAGAAATAGAAAACCATGTACCTGATTATTATACTGGGTGGTAGTAGTTTTGATGCAGAGTTCGTCTCTTTAGGCTGAGTTGCACCATAATCACAGTTAAAGTTACGTGACAGATATTTTACAAAGCCCGCCCGGCGATTCTTGGACGGTTACAGTTAGCAGTTAAAGCTGGTGCAACCCACCCTTTTGTCAGTTATATTCTGCAGTCAAGCATATGTGCAAGCACTGTTCCATTTCGAAAGGCACTGTAGCTAGGGAAATTACCTGAGACTTTATGACCTGATTTTACAGTCTAGTATATCTCAGAACGACAAGTGCAGTGCAGTAAACACGCGAAACCTTAAATTTTAGAGTTCCGAGTGGAACTGCAACTTTTATAGCCAGCTGTAACGTTTAAAACATTGGGTGAATGCATAAAAAATCCAGGTCTGTGTGACTATAACTCTTTATGAAACTTATTTACTTACATAAAAAAAAAACTCTATGATGTTCTGCGTGATTTCATAGTTGAAGAACCTTGAAGTTTTCAGATCCATGCCTAGCAATGTCTCAACTTCGCAACAAAGCTTCGCAGTGGATTTTCAAAGGATAATAAAACGAAAAAAGATCCTTTGAATAACGTCTGCGGCATTAACATTCAGGTAAGACGATTTACGTCGCGGCTCCGTTAAGATTTTAACCATGAAAAATTAATAAAAAATGTACCCGTTGAAATTGCTAAGGATTTTCTGGAGAGCTTACGATGGCAGATTTGTAGGAAATTGTGTTTTTCGAGGAAAACAACCTACCTAATAGCCTCTTTTGTTGAGGAAAGGTGCATTTTGTTTGCGTACTCTGTCAGAGCTCTTGTAATCGGAGTAACGCTTTTTGTTTTAACAGAGAAAGCAACAGAGAACTACAGAGCTCCATGAGTTGTTGCCATTCCATTGTGACTTCATTTTATTACTTACGCTTTGTATCGCAGTAAATGTAGCCAGCGAAGTAGTTATACCTGTAACAGTTTTATTTTCTACCACTATTTCAAAAATCAAATATTTTACAGCAAACAGGCTATTTTAGCACTCTTACTAAGTCTAGATTATTTTATTAGATCTATGAGAATATATATTCGAACCCTTTTAAAACTATGGGTTCAATTTTGCAACGCATTCCTTCTTTGAAATGGCAATGAGCAGGCCACATTGCTCGTAGAAATGATCGGTGGGGAAGAAAGGTCTTCGAGTGGCGACCACGAACCGGAAGGCGTAGCGTATATAGGCCGACGATCAGTAGGCCTAGCACGAATATTTACGCGCAAGTAACGTAACGTTAGTAATGTAACGTTAACGTAAGTCAGTTGTATGGGGCGCTGATCAAATGCCATACAACTGCCTTACGTTGACGTTACACTTTCTCGTAAAAATTCGTGCTAGGCCTACTGGTGAAAACCACGGGAGCCGATGGATGCAGGAGGCGAGCAGTTGCTCAAAGTGCCGCTCCGTGGGGGAGGCTTATGTTCAGCAGTGGACGTCTTCAGGCTATTTATAATGATTTCATTTTTTATGGCTGTAGCTGATTGCTTTTTGTATGGCCCAGTTATAAAATTATTATTTTATATTGAAAGAAAACTAAACTTCAATTAAGGGTTCACGGTCTTAAAAATACGTTCAGGTACAGTACCTACAGAGCGACTGTTACCTAATCCATCACTCACCTCAATATTTAAACAGGTCTTATTAAGCTAAATCTCACCTCTCAGCTCCCAGTTCAAGCACCTAAGCCGAAACCGAATTAAACCAAGATATAAAGCAAATTGAAAACCCCTTAGAGCACTGGCCAATTCCTTACAGTTACTAAGTAAACGTATTATGGCCACTTTGGCCCCACTTTGGCCCACGACGGCTGTGTTTGCAGATTTGGACCCGATCCAATAAGACGAGAGATAAAGACTGCGATTTATGCCGATGTAAGGCAACATGTCGGCTAATTTCGGTCGGTGACCGGTAATGTACTGGTGAATATTTAGTTAGGTAATAGGTACAGTACGTACCTATTACCTATTTTGTTCTGCTTCTGTGTGTGTTAGTTACAATTGATTTGACAAGCTGTTTTATTCCACTGTTGGAAGATTTCTTTTCCATTGCCCCTGAATCTAAGGCCCGTATTATAGAATGATGCTCAGTCATCGATCGATGTTCAAGTCAAGATTTCATTAACGAGTTGATCATTTTGAGAATGAAATCTTAACTTGAGCGCCGATTGACAATGTTTTAACACATACCTAAATAGCTATGAATTGGCAAACCCAATTGGCAAAAGGTCCAATCGTCCAATTCTTATATGTTCCACACGCTTCATATAGAAACCAGATGAGCTGAGAATAGAACAATTGAGAAAGCATAGTGGTTATTTAAGAGCAAAATACAACCTTTCTTAGTAAATCGATAATAAACTAGCTTTTGCAAATCCATGATGTGTCAACCTTTGTTTAACAATCTGATACAACAAGATCAGACATTCTGTCCGATTGTAGGACCGTGCGACGCCACACGACAGCCATAACAACACAGAATACATCGCTACAAGATCCAAACTGCAAGCAATCTGCCGTCAATAAAATGCCGCTATCGGCAAAACTCGCGGCGTACGGCAACTATCGCGCCATAAAGCTGAAATACGGCTAGCCCCGGCGAAAGTCGGCCCTTTGTCGCGCCGATTTATCGGCAACATTACGCGCCGAAAGCAAAGAAACGCCGTCTGTTAGTATTTTCGTCAAAATACTTGTGGATTGTAAATCTTGTATTCTTTGCGTCTTCTTTTGTTCTCCTGTTTTTGTGCTGAACGTATAACTAATATTAAATGAAGCAAAAGAAATGATCGCCGTCCATTACGTTTATTCGCCGTCAATCAATTCCATTCATGAATTACTATGGCTGTAGATTTTTTTTCTCTAATCTGTGATGAATGATGAGTTTGACTGACTGCTAAAAAAACGTAACCCTATCTTTTGGCTTTGGCAAAAACACCGATTAGCCAGTTAGTATAAATAAATTAGCTAAGTTAGCTGATCCTCGTACGGTTCGCACAAGAGGTTTGATGAGTGGAACAAAATATAAGTATCTTAGTTAAACAGAATCAGATAAAAGTGAGTTTACGAGTGTATAGGGTGGTCATCTCACCGCGATACACATCAGATATAGGCTTGTTATTCCGGAGAATGGTCGCGGTTTATAGACGCATCGCACGATGGAATAAGGAAAGTTTAGGTAAATAAATACAATATAAGCGTATAACATACGGAGCAAATTAGTATTTATGATGACTGAAATTGTACTTTGGAAATACCTACGGTTTAGATTATGGATTATTAGTTATCTGGTTCCCATAGTACAAGCTATGCTTAGTTTGGGGCTAGATGGTGCTGTGTGAAATGTCCACAGATATCTGGTTCCCATAGTACAAGCTATGCTTAGTTTGGGGCTAGATGGCGCTGTGTGAAATGTCCACAGATTTTTTTCGTGCTTGTGGCATTAGTGCTCACCAAATTTTCATTATTATCGTCAGATAAATAAATACATTAATTAGGTAAAAATTAATGAGAGGAAAGGAAATATAGAATCGACAAAAATAAATCTATTAGGCTTATTAGCAAACATTGAGAATGTTTCAAAACTCAATAATGTAAGCGAAAGAGGAAAACAAAATTATTTTCCAAGTAGGACAAAATTTTCCGTATACTCAAAACGTGCATGCTCTTTGAAGCTTCTGTTGTTCTCTAACGTTAAATCGTGCTATTATTTTCATCTTTATTACAACAAAGCCTTTCCCGGATAATGGAAAAAAGCCCATGGTATTATAATCTGTGCCCAAAGGATAACCGAGCGGAATGCATCGTAATTATTATAATTAAACGACCAATTCCATTTGTTTAACCGCCGTTTTACTGCACATTACTCCGTTACTTTTACACCGCTGGCCACAAAAAGTATAAACGTGTCCGATGCAAATTTAATGGACTATCAAGTTTGTAGTCAAGCACGTAAACCGGCCAGTTTATATCCCCTTGCGAACTACGAATTTGGTGAGTTTCGCAGTACTGCGCTGCGGTTTGTATTGTACGCGGTTATACTTTGCATGTGTTTATACTTTTTATGGAACGAAAGTGTATATTAGTTTAAATTTTGTGATGTCGTATTTTGTGACTTGTTGTTGTTGATGTTTAGTTGCTGAGATGAGTGGAAGTTTAGTTATGCAGAAAACTCAGAATATGAAAAAAAGTTTTGGACAATTAATGTAGGCAATACTAAAACTTGGAAAATTTTTAAATCGAAAAAAGCGCTGACTGCAAAACAACGATATGTTTTAGGAATTCTATTTAGGCTCACGATTTTCGAACAAAACACCTAATGGAAAGTGATGTTGCGGTCTTAATAGGAAACTAACATTTTAATGTTGTCAAGGAGGTACATTTAACCAACATTTTTACTTGGCAAAATTGCACCACAGACTGAACTACAAGCACACTTTTCCAATCTATTTCTAATAAAACGGTTACTTAGCTAAGTACACTGTGGTTCGTTGCTTCGAATAGTGTATGTAGAGACATTTGCATTTTAACGAAGTGCGTGATATACAGTACAGATACTGTGTGTGGCGTGTGGGCGGTGGGTGACCGTTCACGCGAAATGTGCTGTTGATTATACCTCTAAACGAGAGCCACGAGGTTCCTGTTTCGAAAATGTTTTTGTTAGAAAATAGGTATGAGGTAAGGGAATGATTTGGGTTGTGAGACTTGTGAGTTGTGAGGTAGGTCGTCCGTGTGTCTGACTCGCTTTCTCCAGGCTTTAGTTACGAAAATAAAGGTATAGGTACCAACTCCATCATCATTATTAGTCGTAAGACGTCCGCTGTTGAACATGTTTCCATAGAGCACCGCTTCTATTGGCTACTTACCTCTACCTGCATCGAACGGGTCCCGTGTGTTTGACAGGCTGGTGTAAAGTCTTCCGTTCCGTGGTTGCCACTGAAGATATCATGGGATTTAGTAATGCTGAAGAATAATTTATAGTGTCTACCATTTCACTTCAAGCTCTTCAAGCTTTCGCTTTGAAAGATATGCTCGGTGTTTCCTTGCGAGATAAGATCAAAAATGAAGAAATTTATTGGAACACTAAAGTGACCGAGCTCTTAAAATAAGCTAGTTGAAATGGCAATGGGCCGGCCACATCGCTCGTAGATCTGACAACCGATGGGGATGAAAGGTTCTCAAGTAGCGACCACGAACCAGAAGACGCAGCGTAGGCTGCCCCCCCGACTAGGTGGACCTAGTGAATGACGATCTGGTGAAAGCCACGGGGCGCCGATGGATGCAGGAAGCGAGCATCCGCTCAATGTAGCAGTCTCTGGGAAGGCATACACATTCAGGATGTGTTCAGGCTGTAGATAATGATGACTATTTCACTTCACTGCTTATCAGCTGAGATAGTGGTCACAAAGCCGATAAAACAATAGAGATAAATGCTTACACCCACCCAGTACACGTGTCATCAAAATGCCCTCGCAATAGTTAACGGAGCGTATTTGCCGAAACTGGCAACATATTATGTTCGCGCCGATAATACCTACTGCCAAAGGGTCAATTATTGAGACGTCACCTCTAGCCGGGAATCGAACCCGAAACTTCGTGTGAATGTAATAACGGTTCAGTAGTTAAGGGGTAAGATAGTCTGGTTGAGTAGAATTGGTGTGTTATACATTTCATGCTATGGGTATTTTATTTTATTTCGTTTTTTTGATAACGGTGATGGAAAAAAACACTTTTAGGTAGACAGAATATCAACCCCCAAACTCCTAAAATTATTGAATGACTAATAATAATGTTATAATAATAGTGTTATTTATCAAATCCAGCACAAAAAATAATTACTTCTTGCATTTTATCAGCTTATTTAACAACTTCTACAAATACCATACCTGCGTACCTACATTTATATATAAGTAAATAATCATGAATCATTTTCAAGTCAGAAGCGCATATTTTAATGTCAAAATATTGTTAGATATTTGATTTTGTAATTTTTTTCCTCACTTTCTGAACTTAACGTTCCCCACAGACCAATTCAATTCAATCCGACTACGCATTGTATCATTTGCAAAACATTGTTGCAAAATTTTCAGGGTCTCCACACAACAGCGTTCCGATCCGCTGTCAGTCTGTATAAATGGAAATTAATGGTTCAACCCTAGCGCCCTACCCTCGTCAGGCGCCATAAGGCGGTTG
Source organism: Ennomos erosarius (assembly GCA_963580505.1). NCBI lineage: Eukaryota > Metazoa > Arthropoda > Insecta > Lepidoptera > Geometridae > Ennomos > Ennomos erosarius. Next base: position 660,006 of record OY756978.1, on the reverse strand, counting down.
ACTAATATAATGTCAGTGTTGTTAAATTACAAGAGAAAATGTTATAAATAGCTGTTATGTGTCAATTCGTAATCAGCAAGACTGTGATAGCTGTTGACCACTTCGGCTATGAAGTAGCCAGCGATTAAAGGTTTAGATTAGATTAAAGATTAAAGATTAAAGATTCTATCGTCAGCTATGTATAATTGTATATTACTGAATATAATGGACAGCCATCATCAACATCAAGTGAATTACTATTATCGTCAAACAACAAATACAAAAAAAAAAAAAATAAGCTTCTTTAAGTTTGATTAGTATAAGTAAGTTACTTACCTAAGCTATGTTTCCGTTTTATAAAATATATCATAGGTTTACGTATTCTAAGAAATATATGATTGCGTTCGGAGGTCTAAATCTTAGATTTAAATATTCAAGAAAATTCCAGGAATGCAATTCACTTCTTTTTTACCCTTCTTTAATCACAGCTGCGTATGCTCCTGAAGTAAGCCCGGCTCAAGCCGTCGACGACACCCGTTTATCCCTCGATGAACAGACCGAGGGCACAAAATAGATCCCAGGCGGTGAAAAGTGCATCCGGAGGCATCGCCAATTTCTCGCATCGCGGCACGCAATCACTCGCTTATTTGCATCAAATTCTCTATAATTGTAAACTTAACGCGTGAATATAGTTTTACAGAAGTTGTAGCAGACTTTGCAATATACTTTGGCGCCCCATCAGGGATCGTAGAAATAGTGTTCTATGTAGACAAATGTAAGCTTAACTAAGGATTACATTCTGACAACTGATTTGAGGAAGAAAGGATCATGAGTGGCGAAGACGCAGCGTAGGCTGACCTCCCAATAGGTGAGCTAACGCGCTTGTCAAAACCTCCACTAACTGCAAGAGACAAGTAATCGTTTAAAATGAAGCTCTGAAGAGGAGACCTATGTTCAACGGTAGGCATCTTCTAGCTAACGATAGTTCCTATAAACAAAGAAACAGTTTTATGGTTTTAAATATCTGAGAACTTGTTTTTTCCGCTTCTATTGGCTCGGTTTCCGCAGTAAGGCTGACAACTGGAAAACCTAGTAAGCTAATTGCACTGGTAAACCATAAAACTCAATGCGAATAAAAACAAATTAGATTCATTAAAAATGCCATAATCTTTCTTCAAGCTATTTATGTAACCACCAAGCAGTTGATTTAAATCTACCCTCATTTTTCAACAATACAATGGTAGAAGCTTTCTTCCAAGGAACTTGAGGTTATTCGAAATTCGAAACAACGCAACGTATGATTAGTCCTCGTAAATAGAACTGAACTGTAATTCTACTACAAAGGCTTTAATTTCGAATGAGGAATGGCTACAACAGTGTATATGAACAATAATCAGCCGGCAACTTCCGGTTGCCGATTACAACTTCCGGTTGCCCGGTGACCCAACGGACGCGAGCATGGAGCTGTTTTCACATAATTTTGTTATAGTTGCAAGTTATATAAATACAGGTGAAAGATATGTCTATATTTCATTCACAAGATGTTTAAATAGAGAATGAAACCTCCCCGTTAGCATAAATGGATGACTGAGAAGTTCTGTAATACGGATCTAAAGTAAATAACCGGCCAAGTGCGAGTCCGAATCGCGCACGAGGGTTCCGTACCATTATCTATATTATCTATAACGCGTTTTTTTGCTCGGTTTTAAGTAAAAACGAGCAAAAAAACACGTTTGTTGTATGGGAGCCCCCTTAAATATTAATTTTATTCTATTTTTTTAGTATTTTTTTTTATAGCGCCTATAGAACTACATCATATGTGAAAAATATCAGCTGTCTGACTATCACGGTTCATGAGAACAGCCTGGTGAGTGGTGACAGACGGACAGCCGGACAGACAAACAGGCAGACTGACGGACAGCGAAGCCTTAGTAATGGGGTTCACTACCTCTTTACCCTAAAAAGGTTTATAATAACTGCCAAGATGGGGATAAGATTGTGGCAGCTAATTACAGTTGACCGATGGCTTTGATACATTACAGTTAGTTACCCTTTGCTGCTGGAAAATGGGTCATTTTCTTAATTGGAACGGTTAGTTTATGGTATAATTTTCAAGGGTTAAGAAGGGTTTTGAATAGGTCTTATAATTTAACATGCAATCTAAATTAAGTACGTAAAATAGTCACTATAAGCCGTATAGTGTTCAAGTTAAAATGAAGTAGTTTATATTATTATAGTACCAAGACTCTAACTCAGTGATAATTCAATTAAACTGGGATCAAACAGCGTCACATTTAATGACGTTTTTGTATGAAAAATCATATACCTTAACATTATAGGATTTTTCAATTTTAATTTAATATTTTGGATGCTAGTTTTTGATGATTATATTATTTGCTAGCAACGTAGCTGATTTTGAATCTACAATATTACCAAAAGTAATCATCATCGTTATCATCAACAGCCTGAAGATGTTCACTGCTGAACATAGGCTTTCACACAGAGTGCCACTTTGAGTGGCTGCTTGCGTCCTGCATCCATCGGTTCCTCGCGGTTTTAACCTGGCGATCGGTCCGCCTAGTGGGGGACCGGCCTATGCTTCGTCTGCCAGGGCCAAAAATAATTGTGGTTTCTAAACAATACTGCAGCTTACAGAAGCCTGAAAAGAATTCCCTGACGTATGTTTATCCTCCCACAGCTACCGACTAAACGATCGAACGAACACACCAGCGTAGCGAACCAAACGAAACGTAACCGCTTATAAACGCTTACAGACCATTTCTATCCTGACATTCTCGATTCAATAATGGCGGTGGTGGCGCCACAAAATGCGAGTACACCAGAGTACAATCGCGCGAATCCAACACTTTTCGTAAAAAACGTTCAATCCTACAGCAACGCTAAATAGAAAACTCATAAACCGCTTACGTTGTATAGAGAAATTTTATTTTATCCTTATTTTGTTGGATTCTGGTCCAAGTTACGAGAGAGCACGATAACTCTTTTATATCATTAATTACTTAACGGATGCCTCGTGGCTTCACCTCCTAGTTTCTTGTTTGGTTTATATTGAAACTGCATATGCATACCTAACCGGCACACGTCCGGCGCAGGCCCGGCACAATGTCCGCGCATTGTTTGGGACAGTGCGCTGGGCTTGCTCCAGACATGTGCCGGGTCTGTGCCAGTGAGGAGTGCACAGGCCCTAAGACTCTGCTTTGCAAGGTGATTTCAAGTGCAGTATTTTTTTAAGGCCACCGATTCAAAGTCGCTCAGAGGGCTATGCTTGGAGTTTCTCTGAAGAATCGAATCAGGAATGAGGTGATCCGACAGAGAACCAAGGTCACCAACATGGCCCACCAAATTAGCAAACTGAAGTGGCAGTGGGCTGGCCATATCTGCCGATGAACCGACAACCTTTGGGGCAGACGTGTTCTTGAGTGGAGACTGCGACTTGGCAAACGTAGTGTAGGACGCCCACCGAATAGGCGGAGCGAAGACTTGCGCCGACGAATGACGTGACAAGCAAGACATCCGTTTGACGTTAAGTGTCACGGCTGCCCATAACAGATTGCAGTATCACTCGGAACTCTGCGCATGTCATCCTGTGGGCCTTACACAGTCAAGGAACAAGATTACTAGTCTTTGAGATCAGCTAGGTGATCATGTTACTCGATTGCAAACGATAGTAACACAAATAAAAGTCTCAGTTGCCCAGTAATCTTACTGGAAAATAAAGATGCTAAAATGTTGAATCTTTCCTTCTTTCATTGTCGTATATGCAAGTCTTAAAAATAAAAATAAAAAATAAAAAATCGATTTATTGCCACTACTACAAAAAACATAATGAACTTAAAACTACCAATTATAAAAGTACCTAATAAATACACTTATTATAGGACAATGGGGGTAACTTCAGCATGTGCTGTATTCACATAATTGCAAACACAGCGCTGTTTTTCAAATTACCCCTGTGCTTGGACAGATTATCGCCAAGAGAAAAAAAAAATTTTCAAAACTAACTTAGGCAACAACACATAAGTACTTTTCAGTAACTAATCATTTCACACTGCACGGTAATTGATGTAAAAGTTAACATTGCTATCGCTTGTAACTTAACGTCGTCAGAAACCCAATCGTCGGCGCTCGTCTGATAGAAGGCTTCTATTTTTGTTTAAAATTTCATTTCACTCGATCCTTTTGCCCCCATCAGAAAAACGAAGTAATTCGAACTTTTAATATTCTTGTTACCGTTTACTTTTGAACTTTTTGTCAACTTGCTACCGGTAATTGAATTTTTATACCTTTTATTTATTTATTTTATTTATTTATTTAATTCACAAAATCCACAGATCTTAAGGCAAGGCACAATATCACTTAATACTAGAACATACATCCAATTACGGATTTACTTTATACTGTAAAATTCCATATTAAAGATAGAGAGCAGAAAGTACAAACTTAAGTAGGTTACTTGACAAGAAGGAAATAGAATAGGTAGCAACTAACTTAATTAACAGCTCACAATACAATACACTGGAGTGAAGAATAATTATAAGAACGCTACCCGCTTATTGATGGGTAGATGAAATCATAGATTAGAGGAAATACAATTTTGTGCGGGTAAGAGAAAAAAAAAAAAAAGTACAATTTGTGATACCTGAAAGGTTCAGCTATTGAAAGATTTGACAATAAATTAATAATACTAAATTATAATATGAACCTGGTGATTATTAAACACATACTTTTTTTTTTAACTAAGTAAGTAATCAAAAATATAACAATATATTTAACAATAACAATCTTGCATACTTAGGTATTTATATTAATATACCAGTGAGACAAGTCTGCGCATTAACCACAGGATGAATCACATAAGTATCTGTAAGATGAGATGTGCGCGTGTGCGACTGCGCGTGTATGAATGGAGGTGTACATGCAGTGGGTAATTAGGGCGCGTTCACACGAACACGTAATTAAGTGTTCAATAATGTATGCAATTTGTTATTTTATGTTATGAATTATAATTATGATGAGCTGGTCGTTCGCCTGATGTTAAGCGATACGGCCGCCCACAAAATAATGATATAAACAATATTAGTTTAATACTTACCACATTAACAACACACTTAAAATTTGTTTAAAACTATATTCATGACAGAGCTTTTAAACTTTTGTTTATGACAATGGAATAGGTCAACAGAGCTAAAGCGTTTATTAAAAGTCTCTTGCGTTCGACAGATAACAGAGTTTTCATAGTAGTTGGTACGTGCGTGCGGGACATAGAACAAAGTTGTGTGCCTTGTGCGATAGGTGGGGGCACGCAGCTGCAGGAACTGTTCAGTCAGTATGACGCTGTCAATAGCACCGTGGCAAACACCATGGAGAAACAACTGATCTAACAGTGTTCGCCTATCCTGGAGTGACATGATGTTGTGAAACTTGCAGGACTCTTCATAATTGGTGTATTTATGATGTAATCTGTAATTCAAATGCTTTAGAAATTTTGATTGAATTTTTTCGATATCTTGAACATATATTATGGACTTTTGGATTAATATTGTGGACTCCAAACATTACAACAATATTCAAGAATGCTTCTTACATATGCGCAATAAAGTATTTTAAGACATTTAATATCCGAAAAAGGCTTGCTAACACGTAAGATAAACCCTAGGCTCTTATAAGACCGGCTAATTATATCCGATACATGCTCATTAAAAGACAATTTGTAATCTAAAAGAACGCCTAGGTCCCTAACGCATTGAGTTCTCAACAATATGGTGTTAGCAATTTTATAACCAAAGTAAATTGGGTTTCTCTTCCTAGTAAAGGTCATAAGCACGCATTTATTAACGTTAATATTAATTTTATTTTCAAGATAGTAAACATTCAACCTGTCTAGGTCTAGCTGAAGCCCATTACAATCAGCTTGCGTCTTAATATTACAGTAGATCTTAGTGTCATCTGCGTACATAAGATAGCTAGCGTTCTGGAAACATCTTCCAACATCATATAGGTACGCTGCGTACAGCAGGGGAGCAAGGATCGAACCCTGCGGGACGCCCGAAGGTACATCCATAAAGTCAGAACGATACCCACCCACAACGACAGCCTGACAACGATTGCGGAGATACGACTCCGTCCAACGAAGTAGATCACCACAGATGCCAAGTTCCTGAAGCTTGCGTAACAAGATGCTGTGGTCTACACGGTCAAAAGCTTTTTCAAAATCCGTGTATACCACATCAACCTGAGAACCACCATCCATACCACGCAAGACGTCACTAGTGAAAATAGCCAAGTTTGTATTTGTAGATCTACCCTTGATGAAACCATGTTGTTGATGGGGGATATTATGATAAATGAAAGGGTACAGATGATGATGTACTGTCTTTTCCATTAGTTTACCTAGGGTGTTTAAGATCGATATTGGACGGTAGTTATTAATCAATGTTTTCGTGCCCTTTTTGTAAACAGGGACAATGTGTGCCGTTTTCCAAATCTTCGGGAAGAAACCTTCACGGAGACAACGGTTGAACAAGTACGTAACAGGAAGTGCAAGGGACTCCGCACAATTAGCATAAAACAGCGGCGGTATCTTATCACTACCAGCACCCTTATTAGGATCAACATTTTTAAGCAGCTTCAGAACAAAATCATAATCAACGATTATAGAGTGCAGATTTTCAGTACTCACAATTCTCTCCGCTAAAACAGTTATTTGACTAGGGGTAGGTACATTAAAATTCTTACAAAAGAACTCATTAAATGCTAAACACACTTCTTTTTCATTAGCCAATTGCTTATCATTATAGAACATTAATTTTGGATAATCTGTATTATTTTTCCTCTTTGATTTCACGTAAGACCAGAAAAGCTTAGGGCATAACTTTATTCTAACTTCAGAAAGTTTAATGTAAGATTGATAGCAAGTATCCTGTAGTAGTTTTACTTTAGTTCGCAAGTCTGAAAACATCTGATATTCCAGTTTGTTGTTATATCTTTTCCAGTTAGAATGAGCTTTAGCTTTTTCCTTAATAAGTTTAATTAACTCCCGGCTGTACCAGACTGGATAAATATGAGAGCTTGACGTAAAAACATGCGGTACGTATTGTTCAATAGCTTCTTCGAGAGTAGCGTATAGTAAAGAATATTCTTCACCGCTTCTTCTACGTCACAGGACAGGAGCAGTTCCTGCCAGTCTTTATTTAGTAAATAATGATTGATAGATAAATAATCAGCTTTACGGAAAAGGTGCCTTTTAAATGGAGTTTTTTTAAGCGGCGGTATTAATATATCAGTTGCATTTATGATGAAAGAAGGGTGATGAGTGTCTTCTTTAACTAGCGGGGTCCGTAATTTTTTTAGTTCCAATGAAAAATTTGCAAACACTAGATCAAGAGTGTTTCGGTGCGAGCTTATTAACGTATTGCACTGGCTGAACCCTGCATATGATGTTTGATTGATTAGTACTGAAGCGCAGTTTTGAAGTTCCACGGAACCCTTTTTTAAAATAATAGGGTCACCCGAAGACCACTGTATACAGGGCAGATTAAAATCTCCTACTATAATAATATTGTCGTTTGGATGTTCATTAGAAATATTATGAAGAACATCGAGCAATATATCAACACGCTTAGGTATGAATTTATCAGGAGGCAGGTAAACAACTCCTATATGTAGGTCATGGAGTGAGCGGAGGGAGCTTGCGGCAGGGGCGGGTGAAGGAGACGAGATCGTGTCGAGCGCGCGTCGCGGCACAGTAGCCCACACACACTCAAGGTCGTCGCGCTGCCATTCGGGTCGCGCGCGCGCATCTAGGTGTGCAGCACTCATTATCATAACACCCCCGCCGAGCGAGCCCCGGTCGCGGCGAAATACCACGTATCGGCCGCCGTTCACCTCCGCGTCCAGAATGCCGTCGCACAGCCATGTTTCTGTGATCATGATTATATCGGCTTCGCAGTGCAACATACTAATGTAGAAATCGTTTGTCTTCGTTCTAAGACCGCGCACGTTTTGATACAGAAGCTGTAACTTACTAGTCGCCATTGTAAAGCGATGAAACAATAATCCGTTTATCTGTCGGACACAATATAGGTGTGCTCAAGTTAATGAAATAAACACTCTCATGTTGTGAAGTCGGGTCATAGTGATGATAATAATTATTATAAAGAAATGTGCAGTAGGTAGATAATAGGTTTCTATTTTGAAAAAGTAATTTTAAAATGATAATGTATTGTAGTAGCAACACTACAAAGCAGTGTTCACTGTGAAATGTTGTTGATTGAATGATGTAATAAATATTATGAAATGCAAGTCGTGAGTGATTGTGTAATAATGAGGTTATCGTCTTAATCCTACGACTGTGTGTTGTTAGTAAACAATATGCAACATATTCCAGCATAATACTTAAAATAGCGAAAAAAAATGTTGACGTAAATTCTTATTTCTTTAGTAAAGAAAATTAACAAGTCTAGCAAGTTATGGATAGAATTTATTTTATTTTTTCCAAGTCTGACATACTTATGATCGGAATGGGAGATGAAGTGTCTGTTTTCCTCATATAAAGACGGCAGTTTTTTGTCCAAACATATTTGTAATTAAATTCAGAGGCCTTTGCCTTACACAACTTTAGTAATTGTTTATTCTCTTTTGTTAAATGTTCATTTACATAGACTTTTTTTATTTCACCTCCCATTCCGAGCTCCTTAGTTGTAATGTGATGATGCTTCCGAGCGGCGGCTACAACGGCATCCTTTGTGCTACGCTGCCTAAATCGGGCGACGATTGAGCGGCTAAAGGCAGCGCCCCCGCTGGCGGGCCGGCGCGCCTGCACCCGGTGCGCGAACTCGATGTCACCGCTCTGCAAGCGGATTCCAGCTTGAGCGGCGATGTTCAGGATCACATCCACGGTAGATTCGTCTTTGACCTCGGGTACACCAACCACTTCAATGTTTTGTGCCCTGGCCCACTGCTCCTGACGGGCCTGTGCGTCCTCTAGGGATTTTGTACGTGCCTTCATCTCATTGAGCTCTTGACGAAGTTGTTTGTTTTCGTCACTGAGAACGGCTATGTCAGCCTTTGTGTCAGAGTAATATTTAAGGATATCGTCACACTGACCACTAAGATATTTGACCGAGGTTTCGAGACTGACGAGCCGGTCTCCCAATGCCTGAAACTGAACCGCTGTCGCATCTTTTAGGGCTTTAGTAACTTCCTTTCGGATCATCGTAGCCATAGCCACCTGCGCTCCTTCGCTGCCGGCCGATGATGCGTCAACGGGCGACGCTCGAGGGAGGTCAGGGCTGTCGTGCGGCGAGGTAGGTGTCGGGGTGCGTTTTCTTACAGTTACGTTAGCATGGCCAGGTTCTGCAGCGGGCAACTCCAGGGTCAGCTTCACTGGGGTATTTGAATTATCACCTCCTTTTGGTTGCTTGCAGGTACACATTGGACATACCCAAGATTGAGACTTTTTGTAATCCCCCGTAGAGAGGTTAACACACACGAGATGATATTTCTTAGCACACGAAACGCGAGAGCACGATGCAATTTCTTTGTCAGACGATTTAAAAGACTTATTACATCCATTACAATTAGCCATTACGATATTTGCAACTAACTACAACAAGTTTCCCTATACTTTTTTTTTTTTTTTTTTTTGTCGAAATACCTTCAACGTCCTTTATATTAATGATCACTAAGCGCGCGTAGTACGTCTGCTCTCTAGCGACGGTGGAGACGGAATTTTATTATGCGATTGTTATTTTAGAGTTGAGCGGATAAATTGGAAAGTTATATTGTTTATGACGATTCAGATTCATTAGCGTACGTTTGACTACGTTTTAGAAAAGCGGTTCGTTGCTGAAAATTTTATTTATGGATCTATATATCTAGCAGAAACTGTCAAATTAACTTTATACCAAATGCCAGTTATCTTGACCTAACCATCTCGAGCAAGCTAGGTTTGCTTAACTTGTAATCGAAGTTAAGCAAACCTAACAAAATAATAAAAATGTTATATTATCTTTATTTTTCTATACTTAACATTTTTCTCGGGTTTCTATCAATGTACCAAGTCTATCCCCAATCTTAAACGAATAGTTCTTAAAAAAAATCACAAAATTTAATTGTCTAAAATGCTCACAGACTTTATTCAGTAATTAATTAATATAATAACTTAGGGCATAGATTAATATAGAATGGAACAAAGTTTGCTAAGTTTTACCTATCAGTTTATTATACCTACTCAACGATGGATAGGAACAACAAGACAAGGTTAATATAATTAGTATTGATACTATTTATACGGTTTACTACGCCTACTTTTTTGTTTGGATAATATCTAGACGTGATGACGTAGAAACTAACGTGAGTACTTGAGTAGTACTCATAATTATAAGTGGAACCCGGCTAGCATTCATGAAAAATGTATTTTTCGTGAAGCATCATCAACCGCCTAAATACGTCCACTAGTGAACATACCTAATCCTCCCCCAGGCAGTGCCACTTTGAGCGGCTGCTCACCTCCTGCATCCATCAGTTTCCAGCGGCTTTCACCAGGTCGTCGGTCCACCTAGTGGGGGGGCCAGCCTACGCTGCATCTCCCGGTTCGTGGTCGCCACCCGATAACCTTTATTCCAATCGGTTTTTCGTAAGTACTAGCCGTAAATGTGCTAGCGTGCTAGCGTAAATATTGGCCGGCGGTAATTCACAATCTAACGCAAGACTAAAACCGCAAGTCTCACTTATTAAATAAACAATATAAAAATAAATGTTATTTTGATATAGCCCATACTGCTATACCCAATCCTCCAAATATCATTGACTTCAACCTCTGCCTGCACGGCTGGTTTCCGATTGCCTCTTTGTTTCATTGTAACGATTGTTCCGTCGAGCCCCTCTTGCCATTCATTTATTGTGTTGTTCAGCTATCACATTGTGGCAGGTGCAGTGATATTGTACTCAATTGATTGGTGAAGTTTGTTTCTGTATTTTTAAAACTTAGTTAGCTGTGGGGAAGAAAGGTTCTCGAGTGGCGACCTCGAACCGGAAGACGCAGCGTAGGCCGGCCCGCTACTGGGTGGATCGACGACGTGGGGCCGTACTGTGAGCTCTTAGCGCGATTCAAAACAAACTCTATATTGGATCGCTTGTCGAAATCTTCATACAAAAAAAAACAAAGCGATCTAAAATAGGCTCTGTTTTGAAACGCGCTAAGAGCTCACAGTACGGCCCCTGGTGACAATCGCGGGGAGCCGATGGATGCCGGCAAGCACTCGCTTAAGGTGGCGTTCTTTGAGGAGGCCTGGGTTCAGCAGTGGAAGTCTTCAAGCTGATGATGATGATGAGGTTTAGCTGGTGTAGCGCTTATAGGCAAACTCGATTAGGTGATCTATTAGATAGCAACGTTTTCTGCGGTTAATAGTCGTAGGTGATGACACTGCCAGGTGAAAGACTATAAGATAACCTTATCTAAAAATGATATTACAAACTCCTACAAGCTCCTGCAATACAAATCATAAGTTGTTTTGAAGCACCGATCGTAAAGACCTAAGTTAGATGGAGTTGCAGCACTGGGGATGAGACTTTAGATGGGTAGCCGATACCTAGCGAGAATATCAACTGCTGAAGGTGTTGTGAAATTACATTTTGATGCGTTTATAATGTATAAACTTTAACGGTTTATTTACAGAAGACTTGCAGCCCCTTTTTCCACACGTATGAGATATGTACGTATGTCTACGCCACAGATCACTAATGAAATACGCTTTGTGCAAAGCGTAATTATTTTTGCTCTGTGGTCTAAGCTTTGATCATGTTTTTTTAGTAATTCATAATTCATAATTCATTCATTTATTGCTAGTAAGATGGAATGAATGAATATAAATTATGTATTTCAATTGGAATGAAGTGCTTCATAATCATCATCATTAACAGCCTGAAGACATCCACTGCTGAACATAGGCCTCCCCCCGGGAGCGCCACTTAGAGCGGCTGCTCGCCTCCTGCATCCATCGGCTCCCCGCGGCTTTCACCAGGTCGTCGGTCCACCTCGTGAGGGGCCGGCCTACGCTGCGTCTTGCAGATCATGGTCGCCACTCGAGAACCTTTCTTCCCCATCGGTTGTCAGTTTTACAAGCGATGTGGCCTGCCCATTGCCACTTCAACTTGCTAATCCTAAGAGCTACATCGGTCACTTTAGTTCTCCTGCGGATCTCCTCATTTCGGATCTTATCTCGCAAGGAAACACCGAGCATTGCTCTCTCCATAGCTCGTTGCGCGACTTTGAGCTTAGTAATAAGGCCAACAGTTAGAGACCACGTCTCAGTTCCATAAGTCATCACTGGCAGCACACATTGATTAAAAACTTTTGTTTTCAGGCTTTGAAGAAATGAAGTGCTTAAACCCATTTAATTTATTAAGCTTTCAAAAATGTTATATTCAAGACAAATAAGTTCGTGAATACTTCGATAAGTTAGTATAATAGTAATAATTAAAACCTTAATACTAGGAAAAAATACTACGTTACGCTACGACACGCTACGTCATGCTGCGATACGCAACGCAACGCTACAACATGCGCTACGACTTGTTACGCTAAGCTACGGCACGCAACGAATTGTTACGCTGCGCTACGGCATGCTACGACTCACTACGCTATGCTATCCCATGCTATGCTGGTTTACGCTGGGCTATGACACACTTTTTGCATTACTGTTTTTCATTATCGTGTTTAAACTATGAAAACACCATGACAAGAGGAAGACCAGTTTTTATTGTGACTATCCGACCGGCAATAACAATGACCGTATGTGAGACACACGGTCACTGTTATTGCCGTACAAAGTGCGTTTTATTTAAGATTGTAAAATAGAAATCAAAAGCCATATTGCCTTTTTCAGAGCAAAACCAAGCTCTCCGAATCTAATAGAAAGTTTTTCTAATAAACCTCAAGCGCCTCAAGTAGTGCTTGTGAAGAAGTTGCTGCCACTTTCGCAGTTTTTGTGGCTCGAAATAAGTAATACTGGGGTAATACCAACTTTGGAGAACCGTGAGATTGAAAGCTTTGTAGTCTTTATAATAGATAGGTAGATAGATAGATAGATAAACTCTTTTTTGACACCAAACATAACAAAAAAAAAATACATTAAAAATAATAAAAAAAAGTTAGTCACCTGAACGCTTAGAACATCTATAAATGGAGATGTTAACGTTATAATCCGCAAGCACCATTTGTCTGCCAGTTTCTATATACGGGGGGCGAGGTAAATGTACTGGATTTATGATTATTTGTATGTGTAGGGTAGGCATGAAATAATATAAATAAAGCAGTCTTGTAGCAGTCAGTAAACACGTATAGGATACGCGCAAACCGCTCGCGTAAACGCACGCCGCACACCATCTTAATACACGCACACCGCTATATAAACTAGCGTAGTTACGCAGTTTCTACACAAACATTACAATATTGTAAATGAGTTTTGGCGGGAACGCGGAAAAGTTCACGTTGTTGCATTGTATTATTTTTCAAAACTTTTTCTTTTTCCAGTGTTAATGTTTAAAATTGGTGGCGTTTTACGCATTAAGTGCTGAATTACGAGCATGAGTGAGGGCAAGTGATATAATGTGGTGAAACGTGATTTTTCGTGTTGCTTCCAAAACTCCATAGAAGCTTCTAGTAAAGTTGCCACCACTTTGCTGGAGCATGACTTAGATTGGACTATGACTACCTGACTTATACTGGACTATGACTATGACTAGGACATGACTGCGTGAAATATTTTACAACATGATGAAAATATAATACTTGACACTGGCTAAATACACAATGTGTAGAGCCAAAACATAAAAAAAAAAATATTGTAAATGACCAAGTAGCGCCATATCCACCTCCTTTTGTAAATGCTCTAAGCCTGAACGTAGTGCATTGAAGGCTGATCGTGGGCACTTTATACAGGATGTAATTTAATTCATTAGCATAAATTGAGCCCATGATAGTACATCATTTATAGATGATTATTAAAGAGTAAAGAGTGTAAATGAAATAATTTTTATTTAAAATTATGAAGAGTGCCGCGGCGCCTAAGGCAGTTGGCACGGATGATTTTGATACATTTAAACGTTTTTATACCTTGTATGTACATTGACAACAGTAATTCATTATTTTAATTAAATTTTATATTGTAGCATTTGATAAAGTAAGTTATTCCATTTTTTGGAGTTATTATTATTACCAAACCAATGTGTTAGAATTCAAAAATTTCAGGTATCAGGAGTAGGTATCTAGTTTCAAAGGATGCTAATGAATTCAATTACACCCAGTACACGATTATACGAAGGAGTCAAAAACTGCATTTCTCGTGACTTTCAAGTGAACAAGCATAACTCAGCTCTCCGCTTATCTTATTGTGAGTTTTTTATGGCACTTCTTTCAGAAATAAAATAAAATCATGGCCAGAGAGAATGTATAACCGCTAACGCTTCTCATAACTGTTTTAATTTTAGGTGCGGACACAAATCGCACACGCAGAGAACTCTCTATCACTCTCTTTCACACTTTGTCACTCTATTCTTTTCTCTTTCTTCTCTCTCTTTCCTTATCGCACTAAATTCACAAATAAAAGGGTTATTATCCAATACTGGAAACAACGTAATTGGTTTAAAGTCTGCCAATAAAAGTTAATTTAAAGCTGTAATTGCAAAGAGCTAATTACCGAGTAATTGAATGAAGGTTATTGTGAAACAGCTCGAGTCGGATACAATGAACGAATGAATTGAATGAATGAAATGAACGGTTCTTATGGACGGTGCAACTTGAATGGTGTATTGTAGTGTTTCTATAAAATACTGGAATACAATTTGATATGAATGCTATTGAATGATAATATTTCAAATGCGATTTCTCAAGTAAATAGTAGTTATTCACAGCTCAAAAATTTTGTTTGTGTCTGTCATTTTATGTTTATCTTCCCTTGTAGTACATTTAACCACCATCCATGCTTATTGATCTATCTCGATCCATCCAAAGGTCGTCTGGAAAAAATCGCTTTTTGGCGATAAGACCGCCCATTGTAACCTGCTCATAAGTTATTTACCTTTTGTGTATTTCGTAACCTTGGTCACAAATTACTGATACGTAACCTTGGTGACAATAAAGAGTTATTTATCCATCTCGTACCGGATATAACATGTTATGCAAAAAACACGTAGGTACCTACTAAACTGGCCTAAGTCACTAATATTTTACAAAGTAGGTTTCATAAACCTTAAGTTTCAGAAGGATTTATACATAAAACAGGAACCCTGAAAACTAAGTACACATCACTTACGCGCTATTGGCCACTTACACGAGAAATCCATTTGGTTTGGGGCTGGGGGCTACCACAGAACCCGGGCAAATGTAACGGTTAGTTATGGCATAGTATCGATTTATGTATTAAGTTATGTATGTTATAGTTATGGTTCTTCGGGATGAAGAAAGCATTGTAAGTATATTACTTAGATCCTCAGCGGTCAGTGGTATTGACTTCTGATGCGTTTGATTACGATCAAGCTTATGATCGTACAGTGGGCCTAGCACGAATATTTACGCGCGCGTAAGTGTAACGTTAACGTAAGCCAGTTGTATGGCATTTGATCTGCCCCCCTATTACGATTGAGCTAGCTCAACTGCTGTCAAAATTGTATGAACTTTGACAGCAGTTGAGCGGCAGACGCAGTCATAATAGGGGGGTTTTACGTTAACGTTACACTTACGCGCGCGTAAATATTCGTGCTAGGCCTACAGATTTGAACCATTCTTCGATCTCACAATTCCTTCTTTATTTATCGTTTATGAAAGGATGGCCCTGGTGTAAAAAAAATATGCCACCTTGGCTTGATTTATAAAAACAGGCACGAAAAAAGCCAGGACCGATGACTTACCGTGCCCACCAGACACTGGTAGTGGTCGCAACTTTTGTAGCGGTCACCCATCAAAATAATGTCAGCAGCACAGAGCAAGAATAAAATACGCTTCGCCTAAGCGTATTTCATTTCTTGCTCTGTGGTCAGCAACTCAGCAGCGAACGTTGCCCAACTTTAGAACAAGTTTAGTTTTCTATGAGCTCCAGTCAAAGTACCTGAGCACGTTAGCAATTTTATTTATTAAATAGACGTCGATAGTAGACCTCCCGAGACATACCCGACTGAGTCTTCAATTTAAAACGTGACAATGTCGACAAAGAAAAACGCCAAATTTTGAAGTAAAAACTTTGTGGCGCGGAAGGGAAGTCATAACGCCGACAGAAGATTTTATTTCTGCTTTTAGGTGAGGTGTTGTGTTCGTGCTGTTATTTTATTTTATACGAAATCTTTTTGAGTTAGAATGCAAGCTTACTTTATACACCTATTACTTGTTGTAATTACTTATATTGTTTGACTGGCCTGATAGGTCAGTTAGTAATAGGTCTGCCTTCTGAACTGTAGGCTGTGGGTTCGATTTCCACGCGGGACAAACATTTGAGTGAGACCATCGATGTTTGTATTGTGTCTGGGTGTTATAGACCAATTAATAGCTCTTAGGATTAGCAAGTGGAAATGGCAATGGGCAGGCCATATAGCAACTGACAACCGATGCGGAAGAAAGGTTCTCGAGTGGCGACCACGAACCGGAAGACAACAAGTGTGACATTGAATAGGTAATCTAATTTATTTTATATTGTACAAAGAGACATTAAATTTTTACTAATATTACTAATAATAATAAATAAAATTGGATTGACATTTTATTATAGCTAATCAAACTAATATTATTTTCTATGTAGTGTACCTATTTTGTTTGATCACTTTGATTCTTTTGCTAAGACGCCCTCCTCTCTCCAAATTTGCTGCGCCCGACGGGGTCCATATTAAATTATATAGACTTAATTTTATATTCCATCTATTGTACACTATGGAAGCAATAAAAATCTGAATCTGAATCTGACACAGTGTAGGCCAGTCCCCCACTAGGTGGACTGACAATCTGGTGAATGCCGCGGGGAGCCGATTGATGCAATAGGCGAGCAGCTGCGCAAAGTGGCGCTCCCTGGGGGAGACTAATGTTCAGCAGTAGACGTCTTTGGTTGTTAATGATGATTATAATTAACGTTCATGACTTTTGTATACCTTATATTGATTATTTTTCATCGTGTGTTACTTTCCCATCACTCATTGTATTCTTCAACCATATTTCATGATCGATTTTAATTTATTTCGCGCTGTGCGTGCTGGGTGGAAGTGGAAACAAAGCAGCCATTTTGTTCGCATTATTTGGCACACTTCGGCGGGCGGCCATGATGGATCGCTGGCCGAGTCAGCTGACAGGTCGAGTTGCCAGTTTGCTGTTCTATTGGAACTCGGACACACCCCGAGGTTGATTGAGTACGTACGGAGTGGAGAGGGCTAGTAATTATACATTTCATTTGTTTTTTTTATCATGAATACGTCCTGCTGTCGGTCATACTGTTGGATCTTTAATATTATAACAAATATAATAAATTAAAAACTCGAAACTATTGTGCTAAAAGACAAGCCTCAAAATTTTAATTAAATGATCTTCAGTAGACAGTCAACAGGTAGAAAGCCGTCTGGCCACAACACCACAGCACACTTCAAAGGCCTAATATCTAGGTAAGTTAATATAGGTACCCAAAGCCTAACTCGGTGTCTAACGGGCACCACTAAACTGAAATTACCAGACCGCAGCCAAGCGCTTACTGCGCATTTGTGTAATTGTCTGCCCAGGACAATGATTTAGTACTAAATATAGGTGCGTGAATTTATTAGACAGTTGTGGTGTCTGAGATAGTTTTATGAGTAAGTAGGTATATAGCACAGGTATAGGCACAGAGGTAAAGGCTGTCACGTTACATCCGTTCCTTTCGTGAAAAAGGTAGAATGGAACGCTACAAGTTAATGAGCAGCTCCTCCCCTACCTAAACAGTGCCTAGGTTAACAGGATCCTAAGAGCTGAAGAGAAAAAAAGGAATTGGTAACAGATATTTATTTTCGTAAATTTTACAAGCTTTGTAGAAAGCAAAAAAAAGAGTCTCTAGATGATGCGGAAGAACGCGAAATTTAAGTTGTTTACGGCCTACAAGTTATCACGGTAGAATTAGAATGTTATTGGATCCAAACAAAGCCCGCTTCCGGTCTTTAACGAGGCCCACTTCCGGATCTTCAAACAAACAAGGCCCACTTCCGGGTCTTTATTCAAACAAGGCCCACTGTCGTTATAGAGACTGAGGAATTCGTTGCCTTTAGTTTGTCCGACTTCCAGAGTTCAGCGGCTAGCTCATTCAGTTATTAGCTTCTGGATCCAGAAGAAGATTCTCGTCCTTCCACCGTCGATGAAGTATTATTACGCAGCTCAGATTCAAGATGCAGGAGCAGGAGACACGCAGGTATTAGTCGTCAAAGCTTTGACGGACGACGGGCCGGAACATGGTGATGAAGTTATATTGCCACTCAATGTTTGAAAAAGGCAAGCCGGTCGTCTCACTGCTTGACGCTCGGCGATAGATTCGTCGTGGTAGATACGGCGGCCGACGGTGACACCAGATGTAGTTTCGGCAATCAGCTCTCGGCGATAGATTCGTCGTAGTTTCGTGACTGGCTGTAGCGGATGTAGCTCGGCGATCGGCGATTTGACAATGGATATGTCGTGGCGCAGCGATTGACGTAGATGCAGATTCACTTCACAATTTTGGTGTTGGATAGCCAAAGATGGTTTTTGAAGGCGTTCTTGAGTTCCCGGGCCTTGCCTGGCCCGGGAATGGCCTTATATCAATTTAGTGTTCCTCGTTCGAGGAGTAAATTGAGACTGCCATTCCATAGCGACAGCTTTTCTAAAGAAACCTCGCTAGCATTCCAAGGTTCTAGATTTTTGCAGTTTTCAAAATTTTGAATACAGAATAGTAAAAAAAATAAATCTAGAGTCAAAATACATACAATCATGGCCAAACTATAAAATACCTCACTGAAATTGACAGTAGAAAAAGAAAAATATGAATTTGAAGAGAAACTAAATTCGAAACAAAAAAAACAGTTTCAAAACAACTGCCATCCGAGCAGTCGTGTCTAGAAATCGGGCCCGTGACCCGCGCGCAAAATCGATAAAGTGATGTAAAATTTTGAGAAAATCAAGTTTTTTTTGTGCTTAAATTACTGTGAAAAGGACTGTCAAGTGCTGTGATGTGAAAGTTGTGAATGAATAATAGAAACCAGGTAATATATTATGATATATACATACATGTAGCATTACATATTTCCCCCACGACCCCAGAAAATTTTCAACTCCATTGAAAATTTTGAAGGTTAGGAATAAAACCTTGCTCTTTCATACTTAAATCTTGCACTTCTTCTTTTACTCGCTCACAAACATACTTAGGGGATATGGTTCACATATTTGATGACGCATACTCCACAAGGAACTATTCATTATACATAACGTAGGCTTATTTTTTTTAATTAGGTGTCGTTATCCGCACCTTTTTGAAAACCCGAGTAAAGATAATAAGTATTTACAATTAAGAAAATGTACAACACAAAGGCTTATTTAACGAGTTGTGTACCGCTCTTTAAGAATATTACACACACCCTTGGGTATTGAAGACGTCAAGGAAATTAATATTCAAGAACCTTGTATTTAAGAAATTGCAAGGAAATTAAGATTAGAGTAACAACATGTGTAACTAAGAAAGTATAAAAAAAATGAGTAAACACAATGGCTTCTTACCCACACGACTCGTGTTAAAGGATAAAACAAAAAGAGTGAAAAAAAAAAAAATAATAACGTTTGTAAAATGGATTTAAAAAAAATAAGCCGAAAGGGTCTAGTTTCCTTGTACAATACAAAAATAATATACGCTAAAGCTATTTACAGAATAAGTATACAATTTAGAGAGAAAAACAGAATACAACCGCTACACTATTTACACTTTAAAATCTTTTACATGCCACTTTCCTCTTAAGCCGTTAGGATCCTCTAAAATAAAGACGAGAGGTGAGAGCTTCTCAACAACTGTGCATTTGACATATTTGGGAGCCAACTTTGAACTGAAATATGCACCAGCGTTACTCTGGACGTAATTTTTACGCCAGACTGTGTCGCCAACGTTGAACTCTTTAAAGGTGTGTCTCGTGTTGTAATGAGCAGCATTTTTTGTGTGTGCAGTGTGTAATGCAACCTGTACTTTATCGAAGATGTTAGATAATAATCCTAAATTAGCGGCGTAGATGTCACGAGGAAGAAAAATGAAATTATCAAGGTTGGAGCAGTTAGTGTATAGTGAACCACATGGTATGGTTTCACGTCCAAAGACCAGAAAGGATGGAGAAAACCCAGTTGTAGAATTTACAGAACTGTTGAGTGCATATTGGATTTTCTGCAAATGTTTGTCCCATGAACGGTGATCATCTCCGACCAACTGTGAAAGTGCGGTGATAATTGTTCTATTATACCGTTCTGTGGGGTTTACTTGAGGGCAGTATCGAGGTGAATAAAATATAAAAGGAATTTTATACTTATTCAGAAAACTTTGAAACTCATTAGATTGAAATTGTGAACCATTGTCCATGATGATGGTTTGTGGCACACCGTGTACCAGAAACACATTATTTTCCAAATACATGATGATATTGGAAGATGTAGCGCGCTTGATAGGGAAAATAAGGCAATACTTTGAAAAAGAACATGTAACCACTAGTATGAATTGATTACGTTGTCTTGTGAGTGGAAAAGGGCCCATTAGATCTAATGAGAGGCTTTGAAAAGGTCTTGAACAAATTTTTGGTTTACCCATAGGACCATATGGAGAATGATTCGAATGCTTATAAGAGAGGCATGTTTCACAAGAAGAACACATTTTAGCCACATCTTTAAACATACCAGACCAATAGTATCTTAAAGAAAGCTTCTTGTATGTTTTGAAAATGCCAGTATGGGGATTACTTTCTGAGTCACCATGGCAAGTTTTGATGAGATTCATTCTCTCAGAGGGAAGTGGAACTTCTTTCCAAGCAAAATCTTCATTTAGATAATCAGGTGAGTTATTAAAACGGTATAAATTATTGTTGAGAATTTTGTAATTTGGATAAGCATCAGGATTATCTCGACAGTTAGTAAAAAGTCTATTATATAGTTCCAATTGTGATGCATTGTCTCTAGATATGGGTTCAACACCACCAATAATAGCAGTATCGGGTATTTTATGACGCGACAGAAGGTCTGGGACAACATTTTCTTTTCCTTTTTTATGTTTTAGGTCGAAGTTAAAACAAGACAGACGAAGACTCCATCGTGCCAATCTGCCAGAAGGATTAGACAAATTTTGGAACCACTTTAATGCTGCATGGTCAGTGTATACTGTAAATCGTTTACCGTTATCAAGATAACAACGCCAATGCTCAAGTGCAGTAATGACAGCTAAAGTCTCACGTTCTGTAGTTGAATAATTCTGCTCATGCTTGTTTAGAGATCTACTCATATATGCAATAACAACTTCTTTATTGTCTTTTTCCTGAGTCAGCATAGCACCTATCCCAAAGTTAGAAGCGTCGCAGTGAACGGAAAATGGATAGTCAAAGTCAGGGCAAGATAGTATTGGTGTTGTAGTCAAGCATTTTTTTAATTTAGCAAAAGCAGAGTCAGCCTCAGCATTCCAGACAATTTTTTTTGGAGATTTTTTTCCAGATGACGTTAATTTACAGAGTGGTGAAGCAATAGTACTGAAATTAGGTATGAATCGGCGAAACCAACTGCACGTACCTAAAAATTTTCTTACTTCTTTTTTAGAGGTAGGAGCAGCGTAAGCTAGAATCGCTTCAATTTTACTGGGATCAGCCCGCAATCCTTGCTCATCTACTATGTAGCCAAGATATTTCAGTTCTTTGCGAAAGAATTGACTCTTTTCAAAGTTAATGGTTAGACCAGCATAAGAAAGTTTCTGATGAACTTTAAGTAGGAGTGAAATATGTTCCTCAAATGTCGCACCTATGATTATTATGTCATCTAAGTAACAGAACACTTTATTCTCAAACTCTGGAGTGAATAAACTGTCCATGAGTCTTTGTTGAGTTGCTGGAGCGTTTGTCAATCCGAAGGGCATAACAGTGAATCTATACATTCCTCTACCAGGTACGTAAAAACCAGTTTTATCTCTGTCTTTGGGATGTAATGGAATTTCCCAAAAAGCCTTTGCTATATCGATACTAGACAAATATTTAGCATTTTTGAGGTTATCTAGTATCTCAGAAACAAAAGGGAGGCTGTAGGCATCTTTACGAGTAATTGCATTCAGCTTTCTGCTGTCGACGCAGAAACGCCATTCTCCGTTCTTTTTTGGAGTGATAAGTACTGGAGATAACCAAGGACTCTCACATTTTTCTATAACTTTTAATTCTAGCATTTTATCGACCTCATTGATGAGTGCTTTTTGCTTTTCTGGAGAGAGACGATAACAACGTTGTTTTATAGGTAAAGCATCACCAGTATTGATCCGATGACTAACTAAACTAGTACGGCCTAATTTACCTCGTTGTTCGAAAGAAATACTTTTGAAACGCTTGATTATGTCATTAGCAATTTCTACTTGATTCCCAGACAGATGATCAAATGTTGATATTTGATTTTCAACAGCACAAGTTGTATGATCTTTAGATTCGAGATTGAGTTCAAGAGAAAGTATCTTTGGGGAGAGTTCGAATTCTTTCCAGAAATCCCACCCAAGTATCAAAGAAGGATAAATATCAGGGAAAACATAAGCTTTGATAACATGTGTCTGATTATGAAATCTCAATGGCAAATGAAAATAACCAGAAGACATTGCTTTTTGTTTATTAGCAACCATAACTTGAGTTGGAGACTTGAATAGTTTAAAGCCTAACTTTTGGATATCTTTATGAGAGTTATTACCTAAAATAGTTATACAACTTCCACTATCTAAAAGACCGGAAAAAGGTATATTGTTTATAGACACGTTAATAAAAGATCTGTTAAAGTCTTTTTCTTTGTCGTAGAAAACAGAAGTTGTTTTGTAGCAAAACATAAAATTTCGAATAGTATTTAACCATTGATTCCAGTCGTTAAGATCAAAATTATTGTTATGTGATTTAGTGAAACCATTCAAGTCGTCAGCTAGTTTTTTTGTTGATTTGATGGAGCACATTTTGGACATTCGCTGATTCTCACGCCTTTACGACCACATTTAAAACAAATGAGGTATCTAGGCTTAGTACAAGTTTGTAAAGAATGGCCTGTGATACGACAGCGATAACAGAATTCTTCTTTAGAAATGTCATTAGTTTGAGATGACGAGCGTGGATGTTTATCTTCCTGCACTGCATTAGTGTACCTTACGTTTGGAGACGCTTTAGGAAGTGAAGCTTTAGAAAATGAAGGAAGATAGGCAAATTCAGCAGCACAAGAAGTGTCTTCAGATCTAGGCTCATGAAAATTTTTGTCTCGTTCAGAAATGCGTTCGTAACTTTGACAAGTAGAAATTAAAGAATCTACCGTTTTAATATCTTTAAGTGCAACAAAAACTGAATAGCACGGTCTTATATTATGGAGTAAAATCTCTAATTGTTCGCTCTCGCTAAGTTTCTTTGAAAGACGAGCAAACATACCGAACATAATTGAGACGTAAACGATAATGGTCTCAGTTGCTCCTTGCGTTCTATTCCTTATAGCTTCCAACAGCTTATAGTCGTAATCATGTATACCAAAATCTCGAATCAGCAATGTGCAAATATCTTTCCACGATAAGGTAGGTGTGGTAAATAAGCAACTGGCCACTTCTTGCTTTCGAACTATTTGATTTGTGATGTATTGGTCTGTCGCCGCTTCTCTACACCCACATCAAAGACGCCAAGGAGTACGACAAAGCCATAGAAAAACTAGATGCGCTATTTTTAAAACCAGCAAACGAAATATTTTCTCGATACCGATTAGCAACACGACAACAACAACCCGGAGAATCAATTGATCAATACATACAATCGTTGAAACTCTTATCTAAGGATTGCAGTTTTAAATCAGTGAGCGCTGAGCAAAACGAAAGCGAATATGTTCGCGATGCATTCATCTCAGGATTATCATCACCAACAATACGACAGCGGCTCTTAGAAAATAGTACTCTAACTTTAGACAAAGCATACGAGCAAGCGCGATCTCTGGAATTAGCGCAAATTCAAAACGATAGTTATCGCCGCCGGGAAGCTACACCTAGTATGATTAATTATACCTCCAATGACTCCACTACTGCGGCTGCGCGTGGACATACTAAAAGTGAATCATGCTTTTTCTGCGGGAATCCACGCCACCCTCGATGGGAATGTCCTGCCTCTAATGCTACGTGTTCGAAATGCGGTAAAAAGGGTCATTTTTCAAAAGTTTGCCTCAGTAAAGCTACTCAAAAGGCCGCAAGTGCGACAACAGAAGACGATTATGATGCTCACGAATCACCCACCACGTCGCATACGTTTTCATGCATATTGTCAGCAGCGGATCTCAATAAAGCTACTGTACCGGTCATTATTAATGGAAAGACTACTGCGAGAGCTCTCATCGATACAGGCAGCACAGCAAGTTTTATCGATCAACGTCTTGTAACTCTGTGCAATTTGAATATCGCACCCTGCAAACAAAAAATAACGATGGCAACGTCAAATTTGAGTACACACGTCAATGGATCATGCACATTGAAGCTAAAAATACAAAATCAGATAATAGAAGCTACACTTATGATCATGAATGGACTTTGCGCAGACATAATAATCGGTCATGATATTTTGAAAAATCATAAGGCCTTAGAAATGCATTTTGGTGGTTCTCAACCGTCACTCAAGCTATGCGTTTTGTCTGAAGCAAATATTGAACCAGTTAGTTTATTTACTAATCTACTATCTTTTGACAAACCGACCGCTGTCAAGTCCAGAAGACACTCTGACACAGATTCTCTTTTTATCAAAGCCGAAATACAAAAACTTCTCGATGACAAAATCATCGAACCAAGTCTTTCGCCGTGGAGAGCACAAGTTCTTGTTACTTCCAACGAGCGTCATAAGAAAAGGATGGTTATCGATTACTCCCAGACTATAAACAGATTCACAGAACTTGACGCTTATCCTTTACCTTCAATGGATGGGCTTATTTCAAAGGTAGCCAAGTACAAAATCTTTAGTAAAGTAGATCTTCGCAGCGCTTACCATCAAATCCCAATCTTAGAGCATGAAAAACCGTATACAGCTTTCGAAGCTTGCGGAAATCTATACCAATTTCGACGCATACCGTTTGGGGTAACGAACGGCGTGGCAGCTTTTCAACGAGCTATCAACAGCATAATAGAAAAAGAACATCTACAAGGAGTTTATGCTTATTTGGACGATATTACGATTTGCGGGCATAATCAAGCTGATCACGATGAAAAATTACGCTCTTTTCAAGAGATTGCAACTCGCTACAACCTAACATTAAACCTTCAGAAAAGCGAATTTTCAAAAACAGAAATCAACTTGCTAGGCTATAACATCTGCAATAACGTAATAAAACCAGATCCTGAACGACTTCGCCCTCTTTTGGATATGCCAGTTCCCGACGATCTATCATCACTAAGACGAACCATGGGTGTTTTCGCACATTACTCTAAATGGATTCCAAAATTTTCAGACAAGATAAAATTTCTTGCTAAATCAGAGAAACTTCCCCTATCAACTGAAGCCGTGCAAGCATTTCAATCACTTAAAACAGAAATAGCTAAATCAGCAATCAAATCAATTGACCCCAACATCCAATTAACCGTAGAGACAGATGCGTCTGACCACGCTATTGCGGCCACGCTTACCCAAGAAGGGAGACCTGTAGCGTTCTTTTCAAGAACTCTAAGCACTCATGAACGTAATCATTCTGCAATTGAGAAAGAAGCTGCAGCTATTGTGGAAAGCATACGAAAGTGGAGACAATTTCTTATCGGTAAAACATTTCGACTAATTACTGATCAGAAATCAGTATCGTTTATGTTTGACCAGAAGCATAATTCTAAGATCAAGAATGATAAAATCCAGCGTTGGCGCTTGGAACTTTCTAGCTACGATTTTGACATAACTTACCGCCCAGGCAAAGACAACATTGTTGCGGATGCGCTCTCACGAGTAAACGTTACAGCAACAACTCATTCAGTCAATAACAACCTTCTCGAACTTCATAAGAATTTATGTCATCCTGGTATAACACGTATGGTTCACTGGGTTAGAGCTAAAAACTTACCATATTCGGTCGAAGATGTTAGGCGAATCACTGGGTCATGCCCAATCTGTGCAGAGATAAAACCCAGATTTCTTAGGACAAAGGGCACCTTAATAAAGGCGACTGCTCCATTCGAAAGGATCGCAATTGATTTCAAAGGCCCATTACCATGTGATACAAACAACCGCTACATGCTTACTATAGTGGACGAGTACTCGAGATTTCCTTTTGCATTCCCTTGTTCTGACCTAAGCTCAGAGACGGTCAAAAAGAAGCTATCAGAACTATTTGCACTATTCGGCATACCAACCTACGTACATTCTGATAGAGGGACAGCATTTGTATCAGCTGATCTGAAGAATTTTCTGCATGGGATAGGTGTGGCTACTAGTTATACCACACCATATAATCCACAAGGCAATGGTCAAACTGAGCGATACAATGGTATTATATGGAAAACTGTGCAGCTCTCATTAAAATCGCTGAACCTCCCTATCAACTGCTGGGAAACTGTCCTCGAACAATCACTGCACTCCATTCGGTCTTTATTATGCACAGCGACTGGATGCACTCCACATGAGCGGATGTTTAAACATCCTCGCAGATCTTCAAACGGACAATCAATGCCAACGTGGCTCACAGGCGCGGAGAGAGCATTGTTGAGGAACAATACCAGGAAAAGTAAATATGACCCCATAGTTGAAGAAGTCGAACTCGTTGATGCCAATCCTCTACATTCTCATGTAAGATTACAGAATGGCCGGGAACTGATAGTTTCAAATCGACACCTGGCACCTACAGGAGATGCTTCTCCTAATATCGAAGATCCTGAAACAGAATCTGATTCCAGCTGGATTTCTGCCGAGTCTAATGAACGTGAACCAGATTCTAGCAGCACAGAGGTTCCTGAACCGGATTCTAGTAGCACAGAGGTTCCTGAACCGCGTCGCTCAGCCAGAGAGCGACGTTCTCCTGCTTATTTGCAAGATTATGTTACAATCTAACCACGGGAGAATGTGGTAAATAAGCAACTGGCCACTTCTTGCTTTCGAACTATTTGATTTGTGATGTATTGGTATTGACATTGTCAGTTTATAACAAGCTAGATTTTTATCGAATAAAGCCATGTTTTCTCATTAAATGGTATAATTCTACAGTAGGATTTCGATTATACTGAAAACGAAACCAATGAAGGGCATCACCTGTGAAAATCTCAAAGGCGTGCTTGCAAAGCATACCTTCCGGAATGTTTCGAGAAATCCTAAACTCGTCCAACCTTTGAAGGAATGATCTAGGGCACGATTTTCCATTGAAAGAAAACGTTTTGAGCTCCTTCACAAAATTATCCGAAGTGTGATAGTTTTGTACAGACTCGGAAGCCAGTGGTATACTAGTCAGAATGCTTGAAGGTAAAGTGGGTTGAGGAGTACTCAGTACTTCCAAAGTTTGATTGGTTCCAGTCATAGGTAGTAATTGATAAATCGAGGGAGGGCTAGGCTGAGTCTGAGGACAAGGATTGTGAATGTCAACTAACACTTCTTCAGAAGATCCTGAATAATCTGAAGTTAAGACTTCAAACCGTTTTTGGAGCGTGAAGAAGCGAGATCGTATGTTTGAGCATGACTCAACAAATGGTGGAACGGCGTTAAAGCGTTCGAGGCGATAATGAAGATGATTTACGAAAGATTCAACTTTCCTCAGGTTACTTTTATCATCCGTGGCTTCGAGGTGCGAGATTTTACCCTCGACGTAATTAAACGTGATCTCTGCTTGGGAGAGGTCATGTTTGAGAGGTATTGGAGAAGATTTTATGTCCTCAGGTTGAATGTGACTCAATTTTGCCAGCTGCTCCTTAAGAGTTGTCAAAGTGTCAGCTGGTTTTTCACCTCTGATAGTCACTTCATATTCCAGTTCAAGTTTGTTTAGAAACGAGTATTTAATTGGTCTCGCCATAGTCACAAGTTGAAGTCAATAGTCAAGGATAAAATCAAGTCAAGTTTAAGTTCGTTTAAGTATTAAGTACTATGCGAGTGTTGTAGAATGTAAGTGTGATGTTCCGCGTGTCCTGCCTGTATAAAAATAAATTAAGCAAGTACCTAAGATATTACGTTAGAGCCAAAAGTCAATATCAAATTTTAGCCTACTTGAGTAAGTATTATTTTAGAATTTAGAAGAATGTTTTAGAGGGTTCATTTTAGTTGGGCGCCAAACTGTCACGTTACATCCGTTCCTTTCGTGAAAAAGGTAGAATGGAACGCTACAAGTTAATGAGCAGCTCCTCCCCTACCTAAACAGTGCCTAGGTTAACAGGATCCTAAGAGCTGAAGAGAAAAAAAGGAATTGGTAACAGATATTTATTTTCGTAAATTTTACAAGCTTTGTAGAAAGCAAAAAAAAGAGTCTCTAGATGATGCGGAAGAACGCGAAATTTAAGTTGTTTACGGCCTACAAGTTATCACGGTAGAATTAGAATGTTATTGGATCCAAACAAAGCCCGCTTCCGGTCTTTAACGAGGCCCACTTCCGGGTCTTCAAACAAACAAGGCCCACTTCCGGGTCTTTATTCAAACAAGGCCCACTGTCGTTATAGAGACTGAGGAATTCGTTGCCTTTAGTTTGTCCGACTTCCAGAGTTCAGCGGCTAGCTCATTCAGTTATTAGCTTCTGGATCCAGAAGAAGATTCTCGTCCTTCCACCGTCGATGAAGTATTATTACGCAGCTCAGATTCAAGATGCAGGAGCAGGAGACACGCAGGTATTAGTCGTCAAAGCTTTGACGGACGACGGGCCGGAACATGGTGATGAAGTTATATTGCCACTCAATGTTTGAAAAAGGCAAGCCGGTCGTCTCACTGGTTGACGCTCGGCGATAGATTCGTCGTGGTAGATACGGCGGCCGACGGTGACAACAGATGTAGTTTCGGCGATCAGCTCTCGGCGATAGATTCGTCGTAGTTTCGCGACTGGCTGTAGCGGATGTAGCTCGGCGATCGGCGATTTGACAATGGATATGTCGTGGCGCAGCGATTGACGTAGATGGAGATTCACTTCACAATTTTGGTGTTGGATAGCCAAAGATGGTTTTTGAAGGCGTTCTTGAGTTCCCGGGCCTTGCCTGGCCCGGGAATGGCCTTATATCAATTTAGTGTTCCTCGTTCGAGGAGTAAATTGAGACTGCCATTCCATAGCGACAGCTTTTCTAAAGAAACCTCGCTAGCATTCCAAGGTTCTAGATTTTTGCAGTTTTCAAAATTTTGAATACAGAATAGTAAAAAAAATAAATCTAGAGTCAAAATACATACAATCATGGCCAAACTATAAAATACCTCACTGAAATTGACAGTAGAAAAAGAAAAATATGAATTTGAAGAGAAACTAAATTCGAAACAAAAAAAACAGTTTCAAAACAACTGCCATCCGAGCAGTCGTGTCTAGAAATCGGGCCCGTGACCCGCGCGCAAAATCGATAAAGTGATGTAAAATTTTGAGAAAATCAAGTTTTTTTTGTGCTTAAATTACTGTGAAAAGGACTGTCAAGTGCTGTGATGTGAAAGTTGTGAATGAATAATAGAAACCAGGTAATATATTATGATATATACATACATGTAGCATTACAAGGCTCTGTATATAATACTTGTATACAGCCTCGTATGGCGGTTTAACAGTTCGGCTCATAACCAGGAGGCGGCGGGTTCGAGTATTGCGACAGGATAGGTAAGTATTTGTGCACAGGAAAAATAGCACAAATTTAATACCTTGTTCTGAGTCTGGGTAATTGTGGGAATCCTAGTTAGGGTCCTTGTATCTATGTGATCATTTGGCCTTTGTATTTTATAAACATTGATGAAAACTAAAGCGCCTGACGTGTTTTATTTGCAACATTTAAGACTTGCGTATTCATAATAATGGCCAAACGTACAGAAAACATTTTGTGATGGCAACACAAAATCTAATTTACCCCACCATCAATCTTCCAGTATTCTAATAAAACTTAACGGCGAAAATACCTAAATAAAACACGTCAGAACAAAAATGTTTATAAGACAAGTTGTTATTGTGCCGTCTCAGCCTCAGCGAGCTGGGCGATGTTAGCAGATAAACTGTCGGAGTGAAATCCGAAATAAGCACAAAATTAACGTACAGTAGCGTAGTCTGCACAAAAGTACAATATAATGCTAAGTAGAGGAGTAAGCCATGAGAGATACGTAATTCTTTTTCGTCTACTTTGTGAACTTCTAAGGTAGGTCTAACCTACTTTCCTTTCTATTAGGTACCTATTTCTTTCTTTCTTGTCGTTCCCTCACTGATGAGGATCGTGACCATGTGCAAATATGGCCCTCCAATTTGTCCAATCTTGTGTCAGAGCAATTGTCCGCTGTAGTTTCTCCTGTTGCCTCCTTAATGCTATCAGACCAGTACTGGTATGCGACCCCTATGGCGTTTTCTCTGCATTTGACCCGCTATTAATGATTTTTCGAGGTCGTGTCTCTGAGATCGCATAATGTGGCCGAAGAAGCTTGCCTGACGCTTCTGGCACACAGTGTAGAGTCGTTTGGTGATGCTGAGCTCTTGGAGAATAGATATATTCGTTCTCATGGCAGTCCATGGTATCTTCAGCATGCGTCTCCAGCACCACATCTCGAACGCATTACCTACGCACCTACTTCTTTAATTATACATAATTTAACCATGAATGCAATCACAGAGCAATGAAACATAACCGGCCAAATGCGAGTCGGGATCCGTACCATTATCTATAAAACGAGCATAAAAATCACGATTGTTGTATGGGAGCCCCCTTAAATATTTATTTTATTCTGGTTCTTATATATATTGGTTGTAAAAAGAAATACATAAGCTGTGATAATTTCAACTATCTAACTATCACGGTTAAAACTTGGTGACAGACGGACAGACAGACAGGCAGACGGACAGCGGAGCCTTATAATACCATTGATGAGGGAAGTAAGAGGATGTGCAACATGGTCACGTGACGTGCTGCATTTTTTCACCACAAAATGGTGCCGACTCCGCCACACTCCGCCCCATTGTTTACTGCGTTTGACAGTTGACGCTAGTTGACGACTGATGTACTAGCTCAAAATACCACCAGAACATGGCAGATTTTTTGCTCAGGGTGGTCTCAAGTGACGTCAGAGACAAATTATTATCAAAAATGAAAGTTGAAAATGGTATTTGCTAAAATGAACTGCGACTATTTTTGTTCATTCTTTAACGAAGTTGACCTCATAACTATAACATATTCTGTGTAGTTAGCTTTATGCCACATCCTCTGACTTCCCTCATCGAAGTATAATACCCTTTGGGTAAGGAACCGTAAAAATGACACTACGCACCTAGACGAAACGTGTTTTTTCGTGCTCTCTGTGAATGCAATGATTAATAAATAGTACCTATGTCATTCGCTTGTAACTTGAAGCAGCAAACTTCCAAGAGGCTAGGAGAGGCATATGAAGAAAGTTTCCAAGATCGGGCCGCTCGGGCCTTATACATTCCTCAACTCGTTACAGCCCGCGCTCGCCTTGTGTCAGCTCTCTGACCTGACTGCTCTGTATTTTGATTAGTTCTTATTACTTTTCTTTGAAAATTGGCTGTTTACTTTACTAGACTTGGAGACTGACCTAATCATCTGCAGCTGATAAATTCAGATGAAAAAGTGGGACGGGAGGGAATACAGAGACATATAATATTATGTACACAATACAAATATTTGAGGTATGCATCGCATAATATAACTAGACTCGTCTTATTTTTACACGGTATTGATTGTTATAAGTAGGTGATGAATCTATCTTGTAGGTACTTTTTTAGGATTCCGTACCCAAAGGCTAAAGTGAGCCCTAGACTCCACTGTCCGTCAGTCTGTCTGTCTGGCTGTCCGTCTGTATCTCATGAACAGGTAAACAGTTGATCACAGATAATGTATTTTTGTTGCCGCTATAACATAACAACAAACACCACAAAACAGCATAAAATGGGCTCCCATACAACACACGTGAAATTTTTGCTCATTTTTATAGATAATACGGGACCCTTCGTTCCCGAGTCTGAGTCGCACTTGGCCTGTTCTTTTTTATTATTCTACATGGCATGTAGCACCTAGATACTTATTCTGCTGTATGTATCGTCGCGGTGCGAGTGGAGGATCTCTGTCAAATGAAGACGTCTCCCGCGATAAGTTCAATTTGCGAGCGTCACGTACAGCCGAGGCGAGGGCAACATTTTTGAAAGCCGTTTTTTGTATAAAAATAGTTAAAATGGCGGTTTTTAAAAGCGGAGTGTGATTAGACGATAACTTCAGCAACTTTGGCGTTTTAATGGTATCAGTAACGGTTCCTTAGTTTGATGGTCTTGGTTTCCTTGAATTTTTTTGTAATAACTTAAACCTATTAAAATGACGATAAACATTAATTATTGTACGTTGATGAGTGCTATAATCCACCTCGTATCTTAAAATATCATCGTCAACAGCCTGAAGACGTCGACTGCTGAACATAGGCCTCCCCTAGACAGTGCCACCTTAAGCTGCTGCTCGCTTCCTGCATCCATCCATTGGCTCTCCGTGGTTTTCACCAGATCGTCTGTGCACCTAATAATATCGTTACCATTTTATGTAATTAAACAGGGGCATAATATTACGTTATGCGTCATATTTACCTATTCAGATTCAGGTATCAGATTCACAAAGTTTGACGCTTAGCACTCATTTTCAAGTAGGTGACCTTGAATTGGTATGTTATCCCGAAATGGGGGGACTGGGACCATAATACCCTACAAGTTGTGAGAACCTTACTTGAAACTGGGTATTTCAAAACCTTCACGGTAAAAAATAAATCCACTCGCAAAATTGCACGTGCGATCGCTACGAGAGTTAACAAGATACTATAATTTCATTTTTAAACACAGGTCGTTAAACTCATTTATGTGCACTCGGTCAAGGAAGAAGATCAACCACCCAGATGCGCTATGGCTATTTTCGGACGTAAACTTTACATGGCATTTCTTCAATGAAAAACTATTAATTTAATAAAGTCGTAGAAGAAACATTGTCTACCTTGGGGTGTAGATTTACCCCCTTTCGGGATAACATACTGATTCAAGGTCACCTTGTATAGGTATGTACCTACCTATTAAAAAATAAACTAATTCCCGTAATTATTTAACTTAAGTAAACAAAATTAAACAACCGGCGATTAAGTCCACCGAATGTTCTCTAAACGCAACTCGTTCTAATTCGCAGGCTTTGCAACAGACATCTCATTTCAGCACACTAATCCAACATGGCGTTTCAAAGTAGTAATTACTAATTAGACCCGGGCCAGAATCCCCAGTCTCTAACGGCACTAAAGCCCAGTATTTTCAGAGCACAGTTTGCCCAGTCTACAATAATTAACGTTCTAATTCTAGATGGTTAAAACGCTGTGATGAGGACTGCGCCTGTCCGTCATAAACGGACTTTAACGCTTGGTTGATGACAGAGAGTGTCTAGCAAAGATCCCAAACGCTAACGCTAACGCCAAACGCTAACTCCAAAATGTATTGAAATGACATTTCGGAAATCACTTACTTTTCCGCAGCTAATATAATTACTGAATTACTTACAGACTTATAATTTAATTAATTATCAATAAATGTGTTTATCTGTTTAGCTAATGACATTTCAATACATTTCTGGAGTTTTTTTTTTTCTTAGATTTTGTCTCCACACATCGTGTATTTAGCCAGTGTCAAGTATTGTAATTTTTCATCGTTAAAGAATATAACACGTAAAGTCAAGTCTTAGCCATAGTCGTAGTTCAGTCTAAGTCAGGTAGTCGTAGTCCAGTCTAAATCATGCTCCAGTAAGGTGGTGGCAACTTTACTAGAAGCTTCTAAAGAATTTTGGAAGCAACTCGAAAACTCACGTTTCACCACATTATATCATTTGCCCACACTCATGCTCGTAATTCAGCACTTAATGCGTAAAACGCCACCAATTTTAAACATAATACTGGAAAAAGCACAAGTTTTGAGAAATAATCCAAAGCAACGACGTGAACATTTCCGCGTTCCCGCCGAGCGTTTGGCGTACCTAAGCGTTAGCGTTTAATAATATTAAAATTATTATCTATGACTTTACGGAGTACTATAGTGCATTCTGTGGCAAAAATACATTAGTAAAAGGCTTTGTCATACTGTAATATACCTATCTAATATTATCTTGGCAACATCTGCGTAAATAGACCGTAAAACTACGTGCCCCATCCATAGACAAACAAAATAAAAATACTGAAATTGGATACATTCACGGAACAAGACCTTGTAAGCCTCTCCTCTATGTTTTATTGATAAGGTGTGAGCTTTCAGAGATTTATCTGCAAAACGTACAAACTTGTATATATTTAATTGGTGGAACAATAATTAAGAGTGCTCGTTCTATCTAAGTACGGAAAACCTCTACCTATTATAATCAAAGAGGTATAATAATGTAGGTACCTAAATCTTACCTATCTTGGCGGATATGGAAAAAAGTAACTTAGAATACTTAGGGCTTCGTTCTCTATATTCGATTAAACTTACGATTACCACAGCCAGTGAGTAATACTGATCGGGACGTAAAGGCGACGAGTAGTTCTTTTCAGTTTCACGAACGAAAACAGAGTTCCGATCAGCTACTCAGTGGGTAAAAATTTAGGGTGATCTGTAGCAACGTCAACTGTTCATTTCGTTCGTTCAATAGTCACCATGTCTGCTGTCAGTGACGCCATTTTGGGTTCGTTTTTTATTTTTTTTGACATTTTTATGTGCCAGCTATATGCTGCGGTGCGGTAGGTGCCCTTCAAAGAGTATTTATTCCATACCTAAATACAGTAAGTAGGTAAGGATTCACCTTTACAAAAAGGGGTATCAACTAATTAAATAATGTAATGAGGAATGTAATACGAATTTAGATTACATTGTTTAGTTCAACGGGAAATGTAATAAGTAATACCTATAGGTACCATCATCATCATAATCATCAGCCTGAAGACGTCCACTGCTGAACATGGCCTATGAGCATCACTTTGAGCGGCTGCTAGCCTCCAGTATCCATCGGCTTCCCACGGTTCTGAGCGACTGTTTTAGTGATTAAATACAATGATTTCTATATTCATATGTATCTATCTCGAAATAGAAATAGGAATAGTCGATGTTTTTATAGCAGTAGCGTAATCAACAGGGTTGGTAGATTTTAGTTCCGTAGATCTCAGTATTTGTGACATGCAAACTATAATAATAAATTACAAACACATGCGAGCTTGCAACAAGTTTTGCTATAGCCGTCGGTTAACCGTACTAATCGGCAGTTGATGTGTGTTGTAAGTAGCAGCCTGGTTTACGGGTCGGCTAGCGCTACTCGGACATTCTGAAATTCGTTACTGCAGTTACAAGTGACATTACGTGGTGGCTAGCCAACTCGGAACTTTACTCGAATATAGAGAACGAAGGCCTTAGATGGTTAAGTACCTTGGCATCGTGACCATATGTGGCAGGTTCCTGCCATTTTGGCAGGATTGGCCGCTTATTTTAGACACTGGTAGTATCCGCTGAGACGTTTTGTGAAATGTAGCAGTTTTTGGCAGGATTGGGTATTTAACTATAGCGACTAAAAATTTCAAAAAAGACAACCCTAAAGATAAGTCGCGAGCATGTGGGGGATTCCCCGGTACTTCTCACGTAATGTTTGTATATATCTACATTCAATTCAATAAGCCAATCAATTCAATTCAAGGTAACCTTGGCCGTACCTAGTAGTTATTTATGACCAATGTATGGCTGGCTGGGCAGTGGGCGGCTTTACAGTCCACAGCTTACCTCCACAGGCCACAGTTTTGCTCCACATCCACAGTGTTATAGCCATAGTTTTATCTCTTACCTGTGAGTAGCCATCCAAAGAGTATTAATTACAACGCTACGTCATCCAAAATGGAACAAAATTTCTTTATGTTTCTTTATTATCCTCTTTGGTTATTTTAGCTCCCTTTTCTTCCTGTCACTGTCAGCGTCAGTGTCATGTGTCAGCTGTGAGCTGTTACTGGATAGTGATGCCAACCCAGGCCCTTATGGCTAGATTTAGCACTTTTGGAAAAAAAACTGAAACTTCATTATAAAATAGGTATCAGCTATTTAATTAATTCCCTACATTTACTACTAAACAATATGATGGAGTACGATATTTATTACTTATTTAAACAAAACGAATATCCTAATGAAAACATTCATTTTCTGGAGTTAAGACTTATAATTTATTAATTCCAGTAATATCAACGATAAAATTAATAATACCTACCTACTTATTACGTATGCAAAATTTTATCTAGATCTATTCAGATGTTTTGGCGTAAGCAGCACACAAACAAAGACTCATTATTCATTAGCAGGGATGTAGTGTAGGTAGCTACAATTATAATAAAATTGATCTTGGCTATTATTCACTAATTAGGTGTACCAAAACGCTTAGCCTTTGACTAAGAGTTCATTCATAGTGAAGTGTGCATAGAGAGACGTTTTCTCTTAAATCTCAAAAAATTACTTTCATAATCATCATCATCAACAGTCCAATAGGCTGTTCATAATACTTACATGGCAAATATTCTGTTAATAATCAATTCTGATATATGTATTTCCTGTACATCGCCAAATTCTCTAATATTTAATCTGTTTCTTTTCATTCAAAGGTTGTTGTCTGGAAGAGATAGCTCAAATCGATAAGACCGCTCATTTTACTACAAGAAGATGGGTGAAATATTTCGTATTGTGTTATCTTTGTGTGTATTTTGGTGTGTAATAAAGTACCTACTCTTCTATTCTATTCTTCTTATTTAGATTAGTACCTAGCAATGACATTTCGAAATACTACATTTAAAATATTTTAAATAATGCCCTCTATGTACTTAGTTGTAGGTAATATTTTTTCGAACCTTTTGATAAAAAAGTAATAATGATGTAAGGAAAGCCCGGTATAAACCCACTGCGTGAGCAACACTGGCTAGATTTGTAGTTTTTTTTTATATTTTGGCTACACACATAGTGTACTTAGCCAGTGTCAAGTATTGTATAATATTTTTATCGAGTTTTAGTATATTTTACGTAGCAAGTCTTAGTCATAGTAGTCCAGTCCAAGTCAAGTAGTCATAGTCCAGTCCAAGTCATGCTCCAGTAAAGTGGTAGCAACTTTACTAGGAGCTCCTATAGAATTTTGGAAGCAATACGAAAAACCACGTTTTACCACATTATATCAGTTGCCCACACACATGCTCGTAATTTAGCACTTAATGCGTAAAACGCCCCAATTTTAAACATTAATACTGGAAAAAGCACAAGTTTTGAGATATAATATAATGCAACGACGTGAACATTTCCGCGTTCCCGCCAAAACTCAGAGTTTGTAGTTGACGATGACATTTATCATTGTCATTGTCACTCCACGTAGCCACTGTCTAGGGATGTCCGATACCACCGAAGTATCGATACCTATCTATAGCAGTTGTAATCAAAAAATGATCATTTGATTCTGCTTATTATGAATACCCTAAAAGTATGAATAAGGTTGTGTTTAGGATATTTTATTTGACATTATTCGATAGAAGTACCTACTCTTTCCGACGCCGAATAGCTATCGCAAGAATCATTCATGTTTTTTTATTTTATTATTATCATTGGGTGTAATGTAATTTGAACTGTATTCAACGCTTTGAATTAACCGTACATTCGACGGAATCCTGCTAAAGCAAAAAATGTGGTTTTTAGGCCTAAGTTTACATTATTTCTAAGCCATTTTTTGCTACATAACTTTAAATTAGGGCATACCTGTTTAGTTAAAAATATATTATGCGAAATAAAGCTGCGCCAAGCCAAGTTGAAGTTTATTCAACTCTATCCTGTTTTGACATGGCAGCATCAATTCGTTTCGATACGAGTACTTTCTTATCGATACCAAGTAAATATCGAATGAATGATTCGATGTTATTAGTAAATTTGGGCGTTATAACATCTAGCAGGTAATATAATTAATTAAAAATTTCTAATCTTCTAATTAATTATAAAAATCTGAGCACCCTGCTATAATATTTATTATAAATATTTATTGTAGTGCATCTTTTCGCCCCGCGTTCACTGCTTCTCAGTCTAACATCTATTATTTAATACAACGCCATCTAACAAAATCTACATGCAGCTTTTCGCGCCGCGCACACTAATATTATAGCTGTCTGTCGGGCGTCGATAGGTTATTGACCTGTTGTACGTGGCGTTATAACGAAGTACTCGTTATAATGAATGACGCATTTTGCTGACACGAATATGAACTCTAATTTCATAGCTTTTAGGATTAATCTTATCTACACTAAAATATAACGGTTACAATTTTTGGTCATGTGGATTTTGAGCTGGCAAATATAAACACTCTCGCGATAATTATAAGGTCGAATTTTATCTACATTAAAATATAACGATTTTAAAATATATTTTACGTTATCGTGAAGTTTGACTAATATAATCTTTCATGCGATAACATCCGACTAATATTTTTATCTTACATTATAATTTACGATGGTTATCGTTAGATAACGATCGTAAATTATAATGTAACGAGTGGAGTGCGTTCATTGTGAGATATGCGAGAATGTTTTGACTTTCGATTTTTGTTTGACTGTTGTTGTTGTTTTTATTCAACAGTCAAACGAAAAATCTGTTTTGTTTTAATTGCGAAAGAAATTGAGTTACTTCGTTCGTTGTGTTACTTTGTCGTTAAGTTTATAGTGAATTGGAGTGATTGTAAATAAGTTATTAGTGTAATTTAAATATGCTGTACATATTTTTTGTGGGTTAAATACGTAATTAGTTTTGTGTAAATACAGCCATTTGGAACTATTTCACTGTAGAAAGTGTAAACGATAAAAAAGCAGCATGCAATTATTGCAAGAGCACCACAAAAGTACCATTACAAATTTAAAGTTGCACATTTATTAAAGCTAAAACACATAAGATTGTATGAAGAGTTTTAGATGTCTGAATGGGAACAATTAATAATAAGAGTTGTGTGAAAACATAATATTACAATAATGATCAAACTATATAAAATATTACATTTATCACCCAACTTAAATAATCATTACAAAAAAATACAATAAGACGACGACACGGTCGACAACTATACTGAAAGGACGTACCTACCTACAAAAATTTATAATATAATTTATATTATAGCACTTTAAAATAACTGTTAGAAAAATACAATATAACGTAAATTAAATTATTTAAACATAACAGTATCACCCATCTTTAGTTATTAGTACTCGGTGTCCAAAGAATAGTATCGAGTTCTTGTATTTACTAGATACATCCCTACCGTTGTCATCCATCTGTCATTTCCGGCATTTCTACATTTTCCTTTCTATTCGGCTTCAGCATATTTCGCAAATTTGGTAATTCATTAAAATTTCTATTCATTGAATGCCGGTGTTAGTGTTTCACTTTGTGTAATTTATCAGTTTAACGAGTAAGTACGTTTAGTTATAACTTATAGTTAGGTATTAATTAAATTTGTATCACCATGGGAACTACCTACTATTTTGAACTGATGCTCCTCGTGGCAAGATAAATTCTTTTGAAACATTCAAGAACCCTTCAACTTTATTTTATTAGACACGATGGTTACTGGTCCGGGACTTTATGAATCAATTTAAAAATTTGCCACGATCTCTTCTTACTGCTTTTTCCGGAACCATTATAGTTTCATAAAACTGAGGATACTCATCTACCTACATTTAATTAAAAAAAACCATGCACGCTACAATTTTGGGATCACATACTTAACCACAAATTCCTGTATCTAAACCGGCTTTCCCTCTGAGTAACCTTATTATTGTTTTCCGAAACAAAGGTAAAATATGACGCAAGACGGGTGCAATAGTAGGAAGAGAATGCGTAGTGACTCAACAGACGAAATCGTTGGGAATGTCTCTAAAAAACTAATACCAGAAAGGTATGCCCATGAAACTACTTTCAGGGTGTTTTGGTGTAGGCCGGTGTAGGGTCACTCGCTGCATGGCTTAAGTTTGTCATTATATTTGTGTGATAGTCACCTCATGGGAATTGAAAGCCTTTTTACTTGTAAAATTAGGTATTGCATGATATTACATGTAAGGTATTTGAGTTGTATCAAATTAAAGAGTGTGTAAACATGTCTAATTGTTTATCAGAGCTTTTATTTATCATGCATGAAATTTATAAATTCAACAGCCTAGGGCATCATTATGTCAACATGTTGTGTAATAAGTAAGGTAGGTACCTACCTACTTGTCTTCAACCTCTAAAGGTAATAGCTCAATGTAACTGTATTATTGTTTATTGTATGTGTGGAACTTTTAAAGGGCTAGTAGGTAAAAGCTATACTGAACTTGCAATACATCAGCAACACCAGTAGTGTTGCGGAAGCTTATAGGCAATGTTTACCGCTTACCATCATGTGGATCAACTGCTTTTTTGTCACTCATAATATCATAAAAAAATATAAATCATTCAAAGTATGGTTTTCTTGTGGTATGGTGTATGTAAAGAGTTGGGTGGCTTGAATATACTAGAAATGTTTGTTTTTTTCATACAACTTGATACGTTTAATAGGCAAATGCAGTGACACCATCTGGCAGCAAGATGGGTCAATAACATAGTCTTGACTAAAATTGATGAGACCAGCAGCCCTACCACATAAGCATTCTGGTAATGAACATTGCCTGCCATCCTGCTTGCACCAATGTACAAGCCCTTGAGTGCGAGCACAAGAGCACACAATTACTATTGCCAACGGGCTTACGCGGTAAGGCCACTGCACCGCAATTCCCAACCTATTGATAAAGTTTTGATTCTAAATTTACACACTCCGTCTCTACCATATGAAGAAGACAGGGAGGTTAGATTACGAATCAAACCATTTTCAATGGGGTAGAAATCGGGGTGGAGGGGGTGGGATTGAGATTGGTTGGTACATGACAATAATTGATGGCATAGTAAAAGAAAGGTCTATATACCCAAGTGCGAAGTACAAGGTTGTAGGTGATGATGATAATATTATTTTATGAGTGTAATTTTAAGAATTATTACTACATATATCAATTAGAAAATACTATTTTTATAATCTGCAGGAAAATACTCCAAAATTTTAGAACTTGTCTCCTACATTCATAAATGAAGGAGTATTTTTGAATACACATTTTTAAATGAGTGGAGGTGTGGGTTAATTGGATAGAAATTCCTGTAAGGCCCAATAGAATTGCAATAACCCTATTTTTTGGAAGCAAAATAAAAAAAATAGTTTACGATGGTCAGTGACTTGACAAACATATTAAGTTATCCCATGATTCAATAGGAAATCCAAGTTTACAAGAGGAATTCCCAAGGATCTTCCTCACCATGGCGATGGAACATAAATGCTACTGTCGCGGAGACGAGATCACCAGCTTGGACCTGGACAAACCGGAGCATCTCATTCCTATGATGAGGCCTTACTCTATGAGGTTCCTCAACTTTGTTTAGTTCTTGTACCGCAGATGGCAAAATTGTAGGTTGATTTCGTCAAGTATTCATAACATGCATTGTTGGTAGCTTAATTTGGTATTTTGAAGAAAATAAATAGTTTAGAAGTAGAAAGAATCAATTTATACTAATAATATTGCTGTATTTGTAAGTTTCTGGCACCCACTATATAGACCAACAATCTGGTGAAAGCCGATGGTTAATAATAAATAAATTTTTATTATCCAAAAATATTACAGCAAAGTTACAATTTTATTTAATTATTATATCCATAGCTTATAGTACACTAGTATTATAAGCAATGGCACAATAGGCAGTTTAAATATTAAATAGCTAAGACAATTTGCTACGGGCCCCAAACTAGGCATAGCCTGTATCTTGGGAGCCCGCAGGAGGCAAGCAGCTGCTCAAAGTGGCACTCTCTGGGGAGGCCTCGGTTCCGTAGTGAAGTCTTCAGGCTGTTGATGATCATGATGATTTGTAAGTTATCAAAGGAAACTAAAAAAATTTGTTAAATTATTATAAAGGTTGCAATTAGTATATTAGTTATAGTCATTGTAGTCAACCTTCAGAACAAAATTAGTCTTAGCATTGGTAGTAAAAAAGTAATTGTTACCAGCGTTCCATGACCTCATTAAATGTAATTATAACATTGATTTTTGCTTGCGAAGTTAATGTCCATTCAAAAGAGATGACTGGTATATTATACAGTATTTTTCCTGGTCTTTTACCTAATCTTTGAACTTTGTTGAAATGCTTTTATAGGGTTCCATACCCAAAAGGTAAAGCGAACCCTATTACTAAGGCTCCACTGTCTATCTGTCACCAGCTTGTATCTCATGAACCTGATAGTTAGAAGGTTGAAATTTTCACAGATTGCCACTATAACAACAATTACTAAAAAACAGAATAATATAGAATAGTATTTATGGGGGTTCCCAGTCCCACACACCCAACATGTTTTTTTATAGACAATGGTATGAAACTCTTCTTACGCGCGTCCGACTCGCGTTATTCCTAATCTTTTACATTATCTCTGAACTGTATTGAAATGCTGCTTATGGTTAAGGTTTTTTACATTTTTCCTATCGATTCATCAGTTATTCAATATGACCATCGATTTTTCCCATAAGGGTTCCTCACAAGGTTGTGACGACATGTGACATTGAACTAAATTAGTATATAGGTATCGATATAGTGTTCACACTATACTTATAATAGTATATTTGGTAGGTACAAAGTTATAGAATATAATTATTTCCAGTATCATTCAGGGAAGCTCTTATTTGTACTGGTAATAAATGTAATATTTATTATTTTAATTTTGTTGGGGAAATAAAATAGTCCAGTAGCCTCCATCAAAATTAGTTACTATTCATTATAAGTGCAATATGGAAGGTACTACATATTTGTAGTTTTATACTACAACTACCTTTAATGGCTTTGATAAATCGCGAATCTGCGCGTTCATTCGGGTTAAACATTCTATGATTAATTTTATTGTTTATCATAAAAACAAGTTTAAACATCTAGTATGCTAATATCTACTGTTATCGAGTAAGCACACTTCACTTGCATGTCATGGAATGTGATAATCAGATAAATGCAATCATTTTTATGCCAATTTTATGAGGTTGATAAAAAACGTGTACACTCCTATATGGAAATTTACACTTAATTTTTAAACAACGAAGTGGAAACAGGTTTTTACTAAATATTATTCGGTTTTTGACAGCACAGTACCTATACGTAAGTAACATTGACTGTAATTATATTTTAAATTGTAATGTAATTGCTTTTAGTTAATTAAAAGCTGATAAAACTTCAAATTAATTTATTTAAGTAAAGAAGGTATTAATTTACAATCTATATATATATTACGTTCATGAGGATTATTATTGCCTTATTTCCATATTACATATTACTCAAACTTTTATGTAACAAAACCGTTTTCAGTGGAATACAAGCTTTGAAATGTCTTTATGGTGCTGTCAGTGCGAGCAAAAAACTCCACGCACATCAGATGTACAGAGGATTACCATCACAAGTCGGCAGCCTTCCGTATCCAAATGTGACCATACTAAGTAGGTAACCTAGGTTCTAGCTCATCCCTTCATTAAATTGGCTTCTAGGGAAGGAAAACTGGAAAATACACAGCTGAACATTCGTTATTCGATCACGGATCAACGTTAAAATTATTTATTTTAGCCTTCACAAAGCTTATTTTTCGGCTCGTGGAATTCAATTTTAACCTTGCATAACTGGCATCCACTGCTAGTTAGCAACAGACCAACAGGCTCCTTCATTGTAATAACCGGTTTTCACTTCACATGGTTCTGCGTAATAATGCCGAGTCTTTTTCACAGTAGGTAGTGCATTGCTCTGCTCCCATTTCCGCGCGGCGATCTAATGCAGTTATTAGAGGATAGGTTACAGTTACAGATTACTTGACGAGATTCCATCGTCGGGATTGTACTGTACAGACTTTAACTGTGAAGTTGTGAACTGTGATTAATAAAGTGGTAGTATAGGTACGTTGCAACCTCTGATAGTATTAGATTTAAATGTTTTTAAAAGAGTGAACTATTAAAGGCGCTGCCGATTTAACCTTCAATGTTTTTGAATGTCAGCTATATTTTCCAAAATAGTGATAGTTTCCACATTGTTCTCAGGATAACAAACCTTGAAGCCATACTAAAGAATATGTTAACATGTGGAGTACTAACGGAGTATATATTCCATGGTGACGGGAAACTCTTAGTCGGTTTGTGGAGAAAGACTGCTCGGATGAAATTAAACGTTCAAATATTGAACCCTCAGTACATACCG
This sequence comes from Ennomos erosarius, assembly GCA_963580505.1. Lineage (NCBI taxonomy): Eukaryota > Metazoa > Arthropoda > Insecta > Lepidoptera > Geometridae > Ennomos > Ennomos erosarius. The sequence goes on along the minus strand of OY756978.1, from coordinate 615,353 downwards.
GACTATCTGGGCTTAGCTAGGTTTGACTTTGACGATTCCTTAGTAATGTTGGTTTTGTATCAGACTACATAGTTTTATCCCAAAGTAGTTTATTAAGAGAGATTCATTCGTTTTGTCCCAGCAGTTACTGCTACATTAATTGCTACTGGGTAGTGGGTACAGCTGACAACTGACAATAATGCATGCAATCGATTTTAACACTGGCATTGGTGTCAGTTTTGTGTCGGTGTTTGAGCAATGCATTGCATAATGTTCGATTCGAACAGAACAATAAAAATTAAAGATAAAATAATCTCTACTTGTATAAATATAAAAACATAAAATATTGCATTGGTAATCTTTGATTAATCAGAAATAATCCATAATCTTTACGGCGCGTGCAATTCGTGCAGTCGGCAATCTACTGATGACGTGCCCGCGTGGCTTGACTATCATTAAATTTATTGATTAAATAGGTCTAGACTCTAGACGATCGATCTTATCTAAGGATTATTGATAAGTAACTAATTTGACCTGTATATTTTTACACCAGCGTAAAGTTGGTATTTTTTGATACAAATATCTGTCTGTGGCAATTACTGTGGCTGTTTATGCCAAATTCATTTACGGATTACAATTCTTTAATAGCTTTACGAATCCCCATTCATCAGTTTTGATCTTATATGTTTCTGTCTCAATACAATAATTCTCAAAGTTTAACTGGTATTTAAATACATGCCTTGACCTCTCTGACTGATAAAAAGAATACGATGCCATGACCGCAGCTTGAGAACATTCTAGAATCACCGTGGAAACTGGAAACATACAATCACCATCTCCGTATTTCATTGTATATTATGTACGGTTAAGTTTTACTAGTTAGTTTTTAATTTTACGGTTGCCAAGCAATGGGATATGAAATATTTAATATTTTGTAATTTTAAGTTGGTAGGTAATTAGAGTAGATATTATTATATTTTAACAGTCCCTGATACCTGAGGCATCTCGCTCACACAATAAATTTTGTACATACTTTATTGACTGTACACACACTTAATATTGTCGTAATGCGCGTGCGAGATAGAGGACAAGTACCCATAACCCACACGTACCCATAAGTACTTGTGTACCTACTCACTTATTTTGAAACGACACTTATATTCAAGTATTTTGAATAGATAATAATATATAAAAGAATGGGTCTTATGGCAGAATTCGACATGTCGGAATACCTCTGAGGCTCTGATCAAACGTAGTGACGGTATTATCGTGACGTTTACAAGTAGTTTCTAGATCTGGACTAACAATAGTTGTAGATAACTCGCTGATAAATCCGTAGTTTACCACTATAAACGTTGGCGCTTGTATCTTATCGGCTTAGTTATAACTCGGAGCTTGTAGTGAATAGTTGAAATTAGGTAGGTTCGTGTTATATGGCTTCTGTGGGTAGGATTACTTTGTGATAGGTGCTTGTCTTTACCAGCCAGCAGTCACGGATCCCTCATTATTATTTATTTTAAACAATACCAGGCAAATATAAATACATATTCAACTGCTTAACATTCACATTTCATGGTTCTTTCATTACACCTACTATTTAAAAAGTTTTCAAAGGTGTTGAACATGACATTTTGTCATTGTTTATTTTCTTAATATTTTTAAGCATAAATCCTTCTAAATATACATTTCGTATCAATCAAGTCCTGCTAATCACCAAGATATCTACACTAAAAGCAGTATACTGCTATCTATGACTAAAATTGGCACAGTCTTAATTTTTTATTTTCATAACTAAATAGGCCGACCGCAGTCTCACCAGATGGGACATTCTTGCCTAGAAGATACATATTTTAAAAAATTGTCTGTATACTTACGTACATACCGTCTCCAGCTTCAACAGAATGCCTCTCCAGCTAACCAAGCCCGCTCCTCAGTGGAAGACCACCGCCGTTGTGAATGGCGAGTTCAAGGACGTCTCGCTATCTGACTACAAAGGGAAATATGTCGTGCTTTTCTTCTACCCGCTGGACTTGTAAGTACCACTTCAGATTTTTTAACTAACGTACGAACTGTTTTGGGTCTTTTATTGTTCTTTGATTTTTATGATGATAGAGGTTTTGTATTATTTTTATTTAAAATCTGGCTGAAAATAATATTATTAGGTGTTATATTAATATATTTAAAAACGAAGGACATATTTTTCTGGTAATCTTAGCACGAAATCGTTAAATCTATTTTAAAAAATACATCTTAATTTTTTTCCATTATTTCAAAACTAAACTAATTTCTGTAGCTTACCTCTACTTTTTCATTTATTTTTTACCTCAGCAGCTCGAAATTGGTACCCTTTGCTGCGAGAAAACAGTGTGCAAAGTCGTATTTTGATTGGGACAAAGTGATTTTTAATAATATGACTTTGCGGTAAGTGTATTTAGCCAGCTTTAGGATACATTTATATGGAGTTTTGGAGAGAACGTGAAAATTGTTTTCTTTTTTTTTCCTTTTTTTTTTTCTTTGTCATACTTTTGGCGGGAACACGATAGTGTTTCGTTACTAGGTAAGTACCTACCTACCTGTAATGATATTCTCAATGCTGAGGTGAAAAGTTGTATGTGCTACTCGAGAGCAAAGTTTTTGGATCTCGTGCCTTTGAATCCCTCGCTCGCTCAGGATTCTTACTTATACTAGAATCCTTCGCATGCTTGGGATTCAACATTAGCACTCGACACAAAAATCAACTGAGCTCTTTTGTTGCACAAATAACTATTATTGTGCAGAAAAAATGTTGCTGTGTAATAAATGTTTATCACAGTAAGAATCTATGACCTCTACTCTCGGACTATAATCAAATATTTAACCAACATTTAAATTCAATATAAAGTAGTCACGTAACATCTGCCAGTTTTCCGAGTTCATTTTATTTCATAACCGAAGTAATCCGTAACAAGTCTTCAAGCCATGCGATACCAAAATCGTTAGTCTGTGGTGATACGTAGTGTTATCGAAGGTCATCTTCTGGTCGTAGGTTAATTTACCGATACCGTATCTTATTACAACAAAGTTAGAGTATCTTATGGCAAAAATTACTTGTTTTGGAAGTTCAAGGCAACATTAATACACTTACCTAGAATGGTTACATAACTTATGGTGACGTAGAAATAATGGAAGTAGCTATCGAAACAAAAAATCTTGGCATTTTGTTTTTTTTTTAATAACAAAATATTAGGTTAAAATCATAAACTCACAAATACGGACATTTTAGTATTTGACTGGAGTCTTGACTGTGCTTGTTTTCTTAAGAAATCTTAATTTTCCGGGATCACATTCATCAGTCGGAAGACGCCCACTGCTGAACAGGCCTCTCCTATAAAGCGCCACTTAGCGCTTATCATTGGGAAAAAAACCTGCCAAATGCGAGCCGGAATCGTGCACGATGGGTTCCGTACCGCTATCTATAAAAACGAGAAAAAAAACACATTTCTTGTGTGGGACCTTCCTTCAATATTTTTTTAAGTACCTATTTGTTGTTATAGCGATCGATGAAATATATCAAAAATATATCGGATAGATGACGCCGTGTGAAATGTCCACAGATATATACAGGATGTAATTTAATTCATTAGCATAAATTGAGCCCGTGATAGTACATCATTTATAGATGATTATTAAAGAGTAAAGAGTGTAAATGAAAATATTTTTATTGAAAATTATGAAGATTGCCGCGGCGCCTAGCGCGGTTGGCACGGATGATTTTGATTCATTTAAACGTTTTTATATCTTGTATGTACTAATTAAAAACAGTACTTCATTATTTTAGTTAAATTTTGTATTGTAGCATATGATTATTTAAGTTATTCCATTTTTTGACTTATTATTATTACCAAACCAATGTGATAGAATCCAAAAGTTTTGGTCCACACGTGACCGATATCAGGAGTAGATACCTAGTTTCAAAGGATGCTGATGAATTCAATTACACCCAGTATATTTAGGTGATCGTAGGGCGATATTTATTTATGTATTTATTACCTTTTCCAGTACATTCGTGTGCCCGACGGAGATCATAGCTTTCTCCGAGCGGTCGGACGATTTCCGCAAGATCGGTTGCGAGGTGATCGCTGCTTCCACCGACTCACACTTCACTCACCTCGCCTGGATCAACACTCCTCGCAAGCAGGGTATGTTTGTTCGTACCTGGATTATTACTTAAGACGAAGGGTAAGGCCAGATAAGCAGGTCGAAATTCGTTCAAAGAAACATCGACCTTAACGTCAATTCAGTTGGAACTTCCGCGTGGCGCTTACGAAATGACTGATTTTGGAGGTTTTTAATCTATGTTCGTATAGTATTTTTCAAATAATTTTTTTTTAATTATCAATTCATCCTATTATGTGAATGTTTGTTCATCATCATCATCATCAGCCCGTAATAGTCCACTGCTGGACATATGCCTCTCCCAAGGTACGCCATTGAGCCCGATCTTCGGCTCTTCTCATCCAATTACTGCCAGCCACCCGGCGCAACTGACAACCGATGGGGAAGAAAGGTTCTCGAGTGGCGACCACGAACTGGAAGACGCAGCGTAGGCCGGCCCCCCACTAGGTGGACCGATGACCTGGTGAAAGCCGCGGGGAGCCGATGGATGCAAGAGGCGAGCAGCCGCTCTAAGTGGCGCTTCCTGGGGGAGGCCTATGTTCAGCAGTGGACGTCTTCAGGCTGTTAATGATGATGATGATGATGACTCGGCGCAAGTCGTCGCTCCACCTAGTCGGAGGGCGTCCTACGCTACGTTTGCCAAGTCGCGGTCTCCACTCAAGAACACGTCTTCCCCATCGGTTATCGGTTCTTCGGAAAATATGGCCAGCCCACTGCCACTTCAGTTTGCTAATTCGGTGGGCTATGTCGGTGACCTTGGTTCTCTCTGTCTTATCACCTCATCCCTGATTCGATCCTTCAGAGGAACTCCAAGCATATCCCTCTCTATAGCTCTCTGAGCGACTTTAAATCGGTGGACTAGCCGTACCGTGAGTGTCCACGACTCGGCTCCGTATGTCATAACCGGTAGGACGCACTGGTTAAATACCTTTGTCTTCAGGCACTGAGGTATTCGCGATGAGAAGACTCGACTCGAATGTTTGTTAGACATAAACTATTTTTTTTTTTTTTTGTAACAGTTTATTCTATAGAAACTGTATAAAATGGGAACAACCAAATTTTTGAGGTGTTTGCGATTTGTTTCTATAGAACTGAATTTATTTATCTTGTATTTACGGTCGTCACAAACAAGTTAAAATTACATGATATATTAAATTCAAAGCTCCACATGCGCCAATTTCTTCAGGAAACGTGCCAAAAAACACCATGTTTGGTCTACCCTTCGCCTTAACGCCCTATATTATTCTAAAGGAACAGAATAACCGGCCAAATGCCAGTCGCACTCACGCCTGATGGATCCCGTACCATTACTTATAAAAACAAGCAAAAAAAATATCTTTTGTTGTATGGAAGGAAGCCCCCTTAAATGTTTTATTCTGGTTTTTACTACTAATTCGTTGTTATAGCAGCAACAGAAATACATCATCTGTGAAAATTTCAACTCTTTATCTATCATGGTTCATGACATACAACCTGGTGACAGATGGACAGACAGACTGACAGCGCCTTAATAGGGTTCGCTTTATCCTTTGGGTACGGAACCCTAAAAACGAGCACAAAAATCACAATTGTTGTATGGGAGCCCCTTAAATATTTACTTTGTTTTTAGTAAGCATTTCTTGTTATATATATATATATAATAATAAATCTCAGCTGTCTAACTATCACGGTTGATTCAGTATCGGAGCCTATTCAATGCAACAAACAAACAATCTAATCTTTCCTCTTGATAATATTGTCGTAGATTTGATTGATTATTCTTGTTTCAAGGTGGTATTGGTCCGATGAACATCCCGATCTTAAGCGACAAGTCTCACAAGATATCCCGCGACTACGGAGTACTGAACGAAGAGACCGGCATCCCCTTCCGCGGACTGTTCATCATTGACGACAAGCAGAACCTGAGGCAGGTCACCATCAACGATCTGCCTGTTGGACGGTGAGAATATACCTAATAATGAATTCGTTTAATCTTAATAAAAAGCCCTATAAATTAGTATCTCAAACACCGTGTTTCTGCATAGAATACGCCAATTAGCACTTCTATCTATTTTGTTGGTTGATAATTGGCTAATCACGAATTTGGAAACGGAGAAACGATAGTTCGACAATTTGTGTGTAAGTCTTATTGTAATAACCGATGTTAGTAAAAAAACGAAAATAAAACCGGTTACGAGTATTTATAAACTGACGATTTGATCATATCAATTCCAAAAAAAAAGTAATTGTCCCTCCTGTATTATATTTCTTGTTTAATAAAATAAAAATAAATCAATAAACACAAATAAATATTAACAAAAAGCACGGAGCCAGGTGTCTGTGATAATGCAGAATTAAAAAAAAAATAACAAACTTCACACTATCATCACATTTCACAGTAATGCCATCACACTGAAAACATTACGCATCAATTGAAATGACAATAAGCAGGCCACATCGCCCGTAGAACAGGCGGTTATTCTCTATGGAAACACAGATTCCACACGATACGAAACCACGTCGTTATCGTGTCTTGTTCAAATCGTGTCACAGCGTCAGATATACCTTCACTTTACATTAAAGTTATCTTTATTTTGAATAAAATATATTGACATACGTGGTCATATCTTTTGATGTGTTGATATTTCGGAACGCGTCTCGGTAAAACATACGATTTTTGACAGTCAATCGCGCCAATTCCAAATTCATTTCGCGCGGTTTTATTTTCGTTTCATAGAGAATACAGGTTCGCAGATTTCTTATGTAAGACAAGGAATTCGCGTGGTTTCGAAGTAAGGAATCGATACGGAATAATGGCCCTGACCGCCGATGGGGAAGAAAGGTTTTCGAGTGGCTACTACGAACCAGAAGACGCAGCGTAGCCAGTCCCCCACTAGGGGATCGACGAGCCGGTGAAACCCGCGCCGCGGGGAGCCGTCAGCAGCCGCACAAGGTGGCGGTCTATGGAGGAGGCCTATGTTCAGCATTGGACGTCTTTTGATGATGATGATTGTGATTTTAATTTTAAAAATCGGGAACGGTTAGTAAATCTTGAAGTTATGAGATAAAAACAGCAAAAAACCAAGTGAATTAAGTTTCTGCTATTTTTATGTTGGTTATAAATACCGTGAGTTCACGCTTGGGTGAATCAAAGCCTCACCACGTATTGTCCTAAACTTACACAATAGCAGACAGCAGTCAAATCCTTAATTTATCACATTTAGAAACGCAAATACCGAAATAACCAGTTCCTATCAGAAGATTATCAAGTCATTACACAATTAGCCAGAACTAGACATGCCTTATCAGGTCTTATCAATGACTAAGTCTGTATTATAAGTCTTGGAATGTAGTATTTGCGAGTCATGCCTAGCACGAAGGTGATAATGTGGCCTATATCTTAGGCTATTGATAGTCGTCGTATGATGTAATATTTGATAATCATTTTACACTTTTTATAATTCGGATTCCTACCACTTTTGTTATAGTGAAATGTTGGCGGTTTGTGTGGTTTTATGTACTCTTTTCGTGCAATTGAAATACTGAACCAATGATTTTTTAAATCGAACTAAAGAGACTAACAAGGCTCAGTAGTTGAATCATTTAACTGTGAATTGAATTACTGTGAATAGATAAGTTACAGTAAGTTCAATCAAAATATTTCATTGAACTAGTGTGAATAAAAAATCTCAGTAGTTCAATCAATTGAACTGTTATTTGAATTGAATGAATGTGCATTTTAACAGTGTATATGCTTAAAACTATTATATAAATAAAGTATTCTAATATCTTTTTATGCTAAAATGAGCATACATTTAACAAAATCTCACCTGATGGTAAGTTTTTTTTTATGTGAATGAATGACGTGACTAGCTAGTCGTTCACCTGATGTTAAGCGACACGGCTGCCCATAACAGTTGCAGTGTCACTCGGAACTTTAAAATAATAAAGTTTTGCGTGACACTGCACTGCGCACGTCATCCTGGGTGGTTATTCTCTATGGAAACACAGATTCCACACGATACGAAACCACGTCGTTATCGTGTCTTGTTCAAATCGTGTCACAGCGTCAGATATACCTACTTTACATTAAAGTTATCTATATTTTGAATAAAATATATTGATATAAGTGGTCATATCTTTTGATGTGTTGATGTTTCGGAACGCGTTTCGGTAAAACATATGATTTTTGACAGTTCAAATCGCGCCAATTTCAAATTTATTTCGCGTGGTTTTGTTTTCGTTTCATAGAGAATACAGTTTTGCAGATTTCTTATGTAAGACAAGGAATTCGCGTGGTTTCGAAGTAAGGAATCGATACGGAATAATGGCCCTGAGACATCACACAGTCTAGTAATCAGATTACCACACTGTGTAATCAAGTCATAAAGTCTCATTTGTCCAGTAATTTCACTAGCTACAATACCCTTCAAACCGGAACACAGTAGTGTATGCACACTACTGCTTGGTGGCAGAATAACTGGCAGAGCGGTGGTACCTACCTAGATGAACTTTGCAGAATAGTCCTACCACATAGTAAAAAGTGACGAAGTTGTCTAAGGTGGAGCACGTTTGCCCATTCACTCTAGACTTGAAAAGACCCAGGTTATACCCAGGAGGTAATACTGTTACTGGAAGAGCAAACCATTCCTTGACCGTTCAGACTATGAATGACTGTTATGGGTGGTGTCGCTTAACATCAGGTGAACGACTAGCTCGTACCGTCATTCATTCTCATAAAAAAGTATAAATAAATACTTAAATATTTCTTTTATATCTTTCCAGATGCGTAGATGAGACTCTCAGACTGGTGCAAGCGTTCCAATACACGGACAAGCACGGTGAAGTCTGCCCGGCCGGATGGAAGCCTGGCTCTAAGACCATCAAGCCAGACACCAAGGCTGCTCAGGAATATTTCGTCGATGCCAACTGAAGATTTACAGTTTAGTGACTCTGTGGTTATGTGTGTGAAAGACTATATCAATTAGGCCAGATTAAAAAAAAAATTAATAAAGTAGTATAAATATTCCAAGTACTTTAAGTAACTTTCCGAGACCAACCGAGTTACACACACGAGCAAACCACCACTCATCATCCAACCACTAACCCATCACCCTAATTGATGGAAAAAGAACCTTATTCCTTGGATACAATCAAAATGGCATCTTTTTAATTGTTCAACTTCAACTCTTGGTTAATGGCCTTTGTGGAGAGGTGACCACAATTTGGCCATTGACACGTGGACTAAGATATAACATCAAACGAACATTGTTCAGTGAGAAATTTTGGCACATGTAGGTAATGAGTATGAAGACAGCTATGAGCTAATTTTATTCGTTAAATAGCTGTATCTGAGAGTAACCAGTAGTTTCTTGGAATAAAATGTATCGTACTTTGGTCAAATCGAGCTTTAGTGTAACTACACAACATTGGCGAAATTGTGGTAACCCGCAGAAGCCACAAAAAAAGAAGTTCATATTCATAAAATAATTCTACATAGACATGTTGCTAATGGAGTATTTTTGTATACAATCTATATTTTTTTTAAATCACACACATAACCACACTAAACTTGCTTTTATTATTAATATTTAGTTGTTTAAATTATCACAAAGACATTGTTTGTTGTACAAAAATGTCTCTTTATTACTACAATCATTATTTTGTTACTTCTGTACGGTAAATTGGAGTTGACCGATAACGGTTGAATCTCATAGTGAAATGTTTTAGACTGTTCAATACAATGCATTTACTTGAAAAAAAAGAAAAAATTATGTACCTATTGTGTTTATTTTATAATGTCAGGATAAGATTATTCTGTTTATTTCCTGTAATAAAAGAAATAATACACCATACACTATTTTTAGTTGAGTAATAAATTCCTCTACTGGCTTAGTGAAAACGTTTGTAAAAATAATAATATGAATTAATTTCAGTAACATCATAGACAAACAATATTTATGATTCTGGATAAAACATTTATTTATTTATTACATGCTTTCATACATTGTCATTTAGTGTAACTAAAACTAAAACATTTTATTGTATCTACATACTTTAGTATCCAAATATCGTCATAGAGGATAAGTCGGTGGGATTCTAATGAAAAGTTTTGCATTGATATTGAACAGTCTTGAAATCATGTACGCTAATGCACGGACAATAAGTGAATGTTAGTTTATTAATATTAATCGCTCGCATTTAGTCACGTCAGTATTCACAGAGATCCTATCCTTCGAGGCTGTAATAAATGCTGTGTTATATTATTTCGTTTGTTTTATTTTGATGTCGCTTTTATAGTGTGATAAAAGGAATCTGTACAGTCGAATCACTACACTAGGAAACCAGAAAGAATTCTCTACTAAAACAAATCTGTCGATTCTTTTTATAAAAGCGCCATCTATTTCTTTTATGTGATACTACATGGAAATTAAACTCGCTGTTTCCTCGTGATCCTACTAGTTTGATGTCGTTTCTTTCTCGGTGTATTGTAAGATGTTTTTAAGAGATGGCGCTGTGATGCAAAAAACCATCCGTAAGTACCATATCAAAGTACAAAATACAAATCAGATAATCATAATCGTTATAGAACATATTAATTATTACTTCCCTTTAAAAAAAAATAGTACGTAGGCACTATGATAATACCTGATACAAATATATACAATACAATACAAGGGTAAGTACCTAAACATTTTCAAGAAGGTAGGTAGGGGTGGTCGTGGTGGTTATCAAGGTTACATGTTTACTAGCTTTTGCCCGCGGCTTCGCACGCTTGTGTTATGTTATTTTTACGTTATAGTCTAATAATAGATCATGCATTTCGTACCAAACAACAAAATCCACTAAATCTTTTCGAAGCTGAGCACAGTAACCTGTATTAGCATAGGTATAGGTATAACGCAAGCATAGCCGTGAGTGAAAGCTATTTAAGTCATTACCTAAAATTAAATGTTTTGAGTCTAATATAAATTTATAAAAGTAAAAGAAGTTTCAAACAAAAAAACTACAATTTTTATAAGTAGGTACCTCTTCATATTACAACAAAAAGAAATCATCACTACATTCAGTCTTTAACAGAAGTTTCAGTAAATTTTGTTTAGGTAATAGTTAACTAAGCAGGCAGGTACAGTTTAGAAAAATATGGAATAACACACGATGATGCTGTATTGCTCAGTTTTACATATTATCCGCGCGCTTTTTGTTCCATTGACCACATTTATTTTACCTTCTTAAGTTTGGCTCCATACGAATTGAGTAGGGAGCTACACTTAGCCAGTACCTGTGCGATGCGTACATAATTAATTTTCTTAATACTAATTAGGAATTACAAATACTAAACCACCACTGCTTAAAGAATCGACAGTTATAATTATTATTATGTCCACTATTTTCCACGCTGTCTCATTCTCACTGCACTTTCAACATACATACCTAGTGATGAAAGTGGGGAAGTACTTAGGTTAAATCGTCATTACATAATTATTTAAAGAATACCTATAAGTTATTTTACTCTATGGTCCCTGTGTCAGTTTCATTTGCCGTCCAAGCCATGGTTGTAGCCTTTTATTAGTTAGTTAACGTGTCTGACACGTTAACATAAAAAGCTAAAAAATAACTCAATACTCAATTATTTATTGCAACATATGTACATATTTTTAATACAGGTGGTATGTATGAGTGTGCAGGACATATGACCCCATTAGGGTATAGCAACAGTTGGGTCTAGGGGGTCTAGCAAAGATACCAACCACTAACGCTAACGCCAAACGCTAACTCCAAAATGTACTGAAATGACATTTCGGAAATCGCTTACTTTTCCGCAGCGAATGTCATTTCAATACAGTTTTAAGTTAGCATTTGGCGTTAGCGTTAGTGGTTGGTATCTTTGCTAGACCCCCTGGCCGATTCGTTAAATAAATCTACAAAAAATCTTTGGGCAATGTTTTTAGTTTTTACTAAAATGGCTTACTTTTATTATTCAAGAAATCTGTCAAACTGTAGTTTTTATCAGAAAGTCTTTCTTTTTTTAACTTAATAGCCACAGAATTCCCCCTATTGTCTTTGTTAATAGCTAAATAATTTTTTTTGTAGCTTATGTTGATTTATTGCTTAATCTATGGCTTTTAGCGACGGCGACGGATGGAAAAAAACGCCTTTGAATGTCCCGCAGCTCGCGCCCCGCCAAGCAACTGACCCAACCCACCCCATTGGTCGAACCAAAATCGAACCAAACAATAACAAAAATATGGGCCAATGAGCATCTTGCAATGCAAAACTTGCATTGCATTCCTGTTCTAGACGTGGTCACGGTCGCGTGTGTGCCAGTGCGCAAGCATTTCGAAAAATAGAATTTGCGTTCGTCATTCAAAATGGGCCTCGACAAATACAGTGACTATGGAAGTTTGACGTCCACTAGTTCAGTAAGTACTTATTTATTATAAGAAAGTTCGTAAAAATATTAACGATAGTCATATGTTTTTACATTGCGTATAGCGTTAGTGTCATAGTGTGCCAGACCCACAGAATTCGCCCTATGCCAGACCACAGCACGTGCCGACTTGTTAGTTTCTTGCCGCACGGTGCTACAAAATTGAAATTGAAGCCCTCTGTAAAATAACACTTGAGATTGATTGAGTGGGTTCTTTCTTGTACAATACAATGTAAGTAGGCACTTATTCAGCATATATTACTATTATGTAGGTAGGATTTTATTCTACGTTTTTTTAATTATAGAATTTGGTGGCTGGCTATGTTCTATGAGAAAATTGATGTTACTTTGAAATTCTTACCTACATAAGAAAACAAAATAATTCGTTTTCTTAAACATGCTTGGGAATTTGAGGATTATTTTGACAACCTTCTTCGAGATAAATCGAACTTGCTGTACTGGTGAGCAGTGGCCGGCAAAGTTTGTATGAAAATCCATATCTGTCGTGCGTGGTTTAGCGGCCAGATAAATTACATAGTAAACTCATATCTGTCTTGCGTGGTTTGCAAATAAAAAGCTTATGGAATTGATTTCTAATGAATAAAAACCACAATGTTGTTCTTTAAATTTTATCAACCATCAGGATTTGATCCCGCGCCCTCCTACTCACAGGATTGGACACTATCCACTAGGCTATGGTCTCACGACCACTAGCGGCGAAAATCTTGAGCATTATCAGTATGTGTCGCCAACTCAGCACGGTGAAACTCATTAGTCCTAAAGATTTTCGCACACGTGTGACCGTACCCAAGTCGATAGAGCGTCCAATCCTGTGAGTAGGAGGTCGTGGGTTTAAATCCCGCCGATAACTAGTATTCTAAGGACTAGTTGTATATACTTCGTGGGAAAAAAATATTTTTATATGATTTCTGCATAGGTACTGCACCCACAGTTTTATTTTCCGCGCATTATTTGAGAAAAGTACTATACAAGCCTTGGCCATAACTAGGCATTGATGGACTCACGTATGTAAGCCTCGGCTTCGGCTCGGCCCACATTTACACGTTCGTCCATCAATGCCTCTCTTGCTGGCCGCTGCAGCGATGTACCTACTATTGTAGGTAACGTTGGGGCCAATTTTAAAGGCTTTAGTTGACAGATCTAAAGCTCCTAAAACTTACTGTCCTTGTCAAATAGACGGCAATGTAAAAGACCGATATATTTTTAGCATTTTTAAAACTGTCAACTAAAGCCTTCAAAATTAGGCCTAATGAGTGGTTATAGGAAGACATACAGGAGGGTAGGATTGTATTTTATATCCTTAAACTCCTACACTAGTAAGAAACCATACAATTAACTAATATTCTAAGCCTATTTTTTGCTTTGATTGTTGGGTGTGTGGTAGTTTGATAACAACTTATTTATTTTCTTTCTCCGAACAAAAACAAAACCGCGAACAAGAATTATCTTGTTTATTCTACGATTTATTATAGTTATGTTATATGTAGGTAATAAATAATAAGCATATTAAAATATGAAAACTGGTCATGTCAAAAAATTAACTCGCACGTTGATACTTATTCTTGACGGGCCCGATAGCTCAGTTGGTAGTATCCCTGCCTTCTGAACTGAGGGCTGTGGGTTCGATTCCTACCATGGACAAACATTTGTGTGATGAACATAGATGTTTGTTTTGCGTCTGGGTCTTATATTGTATTCTATTTCTATGTATGTATTTACAAACAAAAAAGTATACAAGTATTGTATCAGTTATCTGGTTCCCATAGTACAAGCTATGCTTAGTTCGGGGCTAGATGGCACTGTGTGAAATGTCCACACATATTATATCATATTATAATATATATTCTAAGCTCGCACACTAACAAAAATACAAAATTGTACCTACTATTATTAAAAACTCAAGTCAGTTTTTCTTTAAGGCGCTGAATGCTCCCAAATCGACTATTTTGAACGTGATCGTATACCATTTACAGGATTGAAAAAATGCACGTTAATACTGGTCATATCTTCTGTCCATCTGCCGAAATAATATAATAATATGTGTGGACAATTCACACAGCGCCATCTAGCCCCAAACTAAGCATAGCTTGTACTATGGGAACCAGATAACTGATACAATACTTATATACTTTTTTGTTTGTAAATACATACATAGAATACTATATAACACCCAGACGCAGAACAAACATCTATGTTCATCACACAAATGTTTGTCCTGGGTAGGAATCGAACCCACAGCCCTCAAGTCAGAAGGCAGGGATACTACCAACTGAGCTATCGGGCCCGTCCAACACACAACACACACACACGTGAAACACGTTTACGAAAAGTTTTCTCGATAGAAAAAAATCGTGAAGTAACCTCTAAAAAATCATTCAAACGTCCTATAATGTTACATTATAATAAGACACCCCATTGAAATAATTCATAGTGATAAGCTATGTTTCAATGCATCCGTCTATAAGCTTATTTTTTTTATAACAATAAGCATTTCTTTTATAACTAATTATTTTAACGAAAAATGGAAAAGTCGAAGTGCAACGCAACGTAATCGCCATATTTTTGCTATGCATAAAGCGACCCTATAATGTACAACATAAGTTTCAAGTTTGTCTGCTGTAATAAACGTGCTCGCATTGGGTCCTGTCAGGGCCTTAAGGTAAAGTGGTGAAAATAACCTAGGTATTTGCAACCACTCTGCGGTAAAACATTTTGACTTTCTGCAGTCCTCCTCGTGGGCGTGCCACGATGGCGACAGCTGGTCCAGCACATGCCTGCCGAGAGCCAAGTCGGAACTCCTGGACCCCAAGTCTTCCAGCTATCTCGATCGTAAGTTCTATTTATTTCATAGGAAAAGCTATGAATCATAGCTTTTCTTTCTTGTAAGGAGATGACTGTTTATGGAGAACATTTAACATATTTTTCATCACAGTTGCTCGTGAAGTGGCTCGTATCTTCATCGTTTTTAGAATGAAAATCCAATAAATTTCCGACGCGTGCTTTTTCATTACTGATGATAACCCTATTCAGTTAAGTTTGTGTCTCACTCAAGTTATACGCATATTTTCTCAACATCATCATCAGCAGCCTGAAAACGTCCACTGCTGAACATAGGCCTCCCCCACAGAGTGCCACTTTGAGTGGCTGCTCGCTCTCAGCATCCATCGGCATATTTTCTCAACATCATCATCAACAGCCTGAAAACGTCCACTGTTGAACAAAGGCCTCCCAAACAGAGCGCCACTTTCCTGTATTCATCGGCATATTTTATGTATTATTTCAATTTAATTAATTTAAATTTCATTTCGTTGCGTTCCGGTTCGGTTTCGATTTCTTATACCTTCACAAAGTAATACGGCGTTTTTTTTTTATTTAAATAAGAAGCCTCAGACATTTTTACAAAAACTAATCAACAATACAACTCTGTTTTTTCGTCGCAAATGTGATGAAAAACGTCGCATGACACGCGTGTGGGTTGATCATTGCACACTTGTATCATAATGTACTATTTTGATTTTAGCTACTTAAATAAAATATTATTTTGTTCTCTTTTCTTTCCGACGATCTGGTGAAAGCCGCGGGGAGCCGATGGATGCAGGAGGCGAGCAGCCGCATCAAGATTGCGCTCTATTAGGGAGGCCTATTGTTCAGGTGGACGTCTTCGGGCTGTTATTATGATAATATTGATAATGATGACGTACTCAAAGGGTAAAGCGAACCTTGTTCCTTGAGGCTTCGCTGTCTGTCTATCTGTCTGTCCGTCACTCACCAGGCTGTATCTCATGTACGACTCGCACTTTGCCGGTCATTTATAGGATCTGTGATCTGACCAATACGATTAGCTATACCTACACCTAATACGTGAAAATGAGGTGAGGTCTTTGTCGAGCGCCCATTTTTTTTTATGCCTGACTTGAGTTTATTGTTTATATCCAGGTTCATACTATTATCTGTACTGTGGTTGCGCAGGCGCAAAACATCTGAGTGAAAGAGCCGCGACCCAGCCAGCCTGACTCAAGTGTCTTCTTGTTGGAATGACGATATGAGACGAAACTTAGCTAAATAAACAACGAATTACATAACTATATTTATAACATTTTATTTAAAAAATCACCAATTGGTTAAATGACAACCTACTTACGTTAAACATCTCGAAGACCAAATACGTAGCATTTGCTCTACGTAGTCCTAGTGCTCCACCTACAAACTTGGCGATTAGAGTCCATATAGACAGCTGTATTGATGAATTGCATTGCATCTGCCCCTCGGTAGATAAGGTACCCAACATGAAGTACCTAGGCACAATAATCGACCAACAAATGTCATGGCTCCCACATATCAGCATGCTCACTTCTCGTGTGAGAAAACTTATATGGATTTTTAAGAAGCTGAGACACGTTACTTCCGTAAAACTACTATTCTCAATCTATTATGCCCTTTGCCAATCTCTTCTCACGTATTGTATTACAGCCTGGGGAGGTGCCTTTAAAATTCATCTATTGTCTTTAGAGAGGGCCCAACGATCGCTTCTTAAGGTTATGACTTTCAAGCCGTATAGATTCCCAACTTCAACTCTTTACGCCGAATGCAAAGTTCTAACCGTTTGCCAGCTGTATGTACTTAATACCGTCGTCTTACAGCACACTAAAACTCCATATGATCCCACTTTAAAAGTAAAAAGACGAAACCGTGACATTCTAACAAAAAACATTAGATATAGAACACATTTTATAAACACGCAGTTCTGTTTCTTGGCACCGTTTTTGTATCGTCAAATCAATAGACAACTTGATATTTATCCGCTCAGTAGAAATAGGTGTAGGAACAAGATTAGACATTGGTTACTTACCCTAAGTTATGCAGAAACGGAATCTCTTCTGAAAGTTGTTTGTTGATTAAATTGTAACAGTAAATAGGTTTTTATTTTCCCATCATACACATAACACACTTGCCTACTCTCAAGCTAAATAAACAAATAACTCCTCCACTCCACCCAAGCACTTCTAAACTCATCTGACGCACTTTGGCAGAAATAATTAGTTATTATCTCAACTCATCCAACTGCACAGTTGTCCTACTCATGTTTTTTACACTGCTTACTGCATACCATTCAACCGTGACGCGTAGCCGGTCTTATCTGTTGCTAGCCGTAGCACGAGGTGGGTAGGTGGCTTTTCCTCCACTTATGTGGGTACCCAGTAATACTGAAAATTATTTATGTGATTGTACTCGACCGAGAGTTTTATACAATTAAAATGCATGAAGTAAACATTAAGTTAATAACAGCAGGGAGACGTTGGCATCTAGGATACAGATTGTCTAGTCTAGGTGCCAACACACCGTATTGTTAAGATTCGTTTATTCGTTGTCACTCTTTTTTTTTTCTTGTATTGTACGGAACCAATACTAACCCCATCATGTAATGTTAAAATTAACTAAAATTAATCTTAATCTTAAAATTTTTAGCGCACATATTATAATTGATTTTTCTGTTATTACATAAATATTTAAATTAATTTGATACTGTACTGACAACCAGGATACAGATATTCTGAACTGGAAGCCAGTACAGTTTACTAATGTTATCTTGATTTATTGTTTAATTTTGCATGCAACTTGTTATTTTTACTAATAACATAGTTAACATTGTTAATGATACGTCCCTAGTGATTATCTATCGTACGATTTGTAGTAAACCCAAATAAATAAAATAAATAAATAAATAAATATTTTTTTTTTTTATGACAAGGTGTAGTACTTAATACTGGGTGTAGTGGAATTCATTAGCATCCTTTGAAACTAGGTACCTACTCCTGATACTGATCACGAATGGACCAACATTTTTGAATTCTAACACATCTAACAAAATGGAATAACTTACTTAATCCAATGCTACAATACAACATTTAATTGGAATAATGGAGTACTGTTTTTAATTAGTACATACAAGGTATAGAAACGCTTATATGTATCAAAATCATGCGTGCCAAAAGCGCTAGGCGCCGCGGCAATCTTCTAAATTTTCAATAAAAATATTTTTATTTTACTCTTTAATTATCATCTATGAATGATGTACTATCATGGGCTAAATTTATGCTAATGAATTAAATTACATCCTGTATAGCAAACTTTAATACTCATCCTCAGGGTAGTCCAGTTATAAAAACAAAATTAAAGTTGTATTCTCACACCCGTGGTAGGTAGGTATTACTTCCCGTCTGCCCCCCCAATTTTGTGTCCCTTTCTAACGTCCCCATGACTCGATGACGGGGGGGGGGGGGGGGCGATCTGCAATTGCGATTATGGTTGACCACAATGATTACCGTTAGCCCCGGCATTTAATCTATGCGGTGGCAGATGGTAATCGGTCGACTCGACGACTGGGATTTTAAAAGTAGAAAATACTAAAAGTTGCAACAAAAAATACTAAAGACCTATTCAAACCGGCGAGTTATTCGGTACTGCAGTGGGTAGCGGATACAATGACATGCATGTTGCACTGTGCACACAATGGATTTGAGCCACCACGGTAAAGTCATTATTCAGTGAGCTAATGTAGGATAGGAGCTGTAGTAACAAGTTCATAAAAATCTATGAGAAATGTTGATGGCGTAATTCTGAAATCGTCTTAAACATAATTCTGGCTTTTTCCAGTAGTGATGGGAAGGTGCTCCCTGGAAGACGTGATGCGTGAGTTCCGTATGAACGGTTCCGACTCGCCTTACAACCCTGACGAGGAGCGGATCTGGGGGCGGCAAACAGGTACGACCACTTCGGACCTTTTTATACATATAAAATCTCTTTTGCAAAAACTGAGCTCATCAGCACTAAAGTTTAACTCCTAAGTTCGCACTTATTGCTGTATGATGTAGGTACGTATTGCAATGAAACGTATTTGGGTACGTCCTACAAATAAATCAAATTATTTATTTTCTGACACACAGGTCGTTATACCACATGTTACAATAAAAATAATAAAACCATTATTATACTGCGATCAGCCGCAATGGCATACAAAATTACAATCAAGAGAGACGCAAGGAAGCGAGATATAAGTGCAAACTTCGAGCTCTCAAACTTTAGTGCAGACGGACATATTCGTTTTCATTCGCCTTTTTTAAAGAAAATCTTCTTCATTCTTGTTTACGTCCAGTATGCGTTTGAGCACCAACTCACGACCGAGTATCATTCTGTATTGCGGGCCTTAGGCCCTTCTCCCATTATGATATGCCCAGGCGACTAGTGTCTAACAAGTCGCGGAGATTAATCGCCGCGAGCACCAATACAAATGTATGTGTCATACTCCGCGGCAATTAGGTCTCCGGAACTCGTAAGATACTAGAATCGCCTGGGCGTATCGTAATGGGAGTAGGGCCTTAGATCTATGAAGAACTTTTCTTTAACGCATTCCTTAATTTCTTTACATCATAATATTATGTGCGTGCTGTTTGGCCACCAACCGTGACCGTTATTGTCCCCAGAGGTCCCGTGCCCGGCGTACTCGCGGCAGAAGTCGTGGCCGGCGGCCGAGCGCTCCCCCGCGGGCCGCCTGCGCCCGCGCTCGCTGCACGCGCCGACCTGGCTGCCGCCGGGAGACTTTGCCACCTCCACCCCGGTGTTCAATGGTGAGACCTCACTCAACTAAATTCTAATTTCGCATGGCGGTAGTAAGACCTGCACTGACGTCCCGCTTGGGGTGTATTGTGCATTTCCTCCGCCAGCATCTACTCAAGCCAGCCCAGCTCCTTAAAATAATGGAGCGCGGCTTTGGGGTACTGGCACAACTGCTCCAGTGCTTTACTTAACTAGTTTCTTGTACTTTTTAACATCGGACAGCATTTGACCACATTCCCTCAATATCCAATCCAGCATCAGCTGCCAAGACTCTTGCATCCAACACAAGCAACCGCTGAAAGTGGTAGTCTATGTGGGAGACCTATGTATTTTGGTCGTTATGATGATGATGATGCCTATGTGGTCTAAATCTACAATAGTTGAAATAAAATGATTTTCGTGCCATCACTTTGCTATGAAGTCATCTTAAAAATATTGTTCGCATTTGTATTCCAGAAGTACCACCTGCGCCATTCGTGCCCGAAGTAGCAGAATCCGTTACCCCACAGGGCATCGTGACTGCGAATCCTACCATCACTCGGAACACCATGACTCCGAAGACTTTTGTACCAGGCACGAACTCTGAGTATATCGGTCCCTGGGGCCCCGTGAACCCGGAATGTACCTTATCTACGACGGCTCAAGATACGGTGACACGCGAACAGTCGCTTGTGCTGAATTCGCTGCCTGACAGCGTGTTATACTCCTTGCTACGTGGCATGCAGCAGGAAAGACGCGCCAAGCTGCCGCAGGTAAGAGAACAGCTAACGAGTAAGACTACATAATCCAGGCACGTATAATTTGGGAATTTTCAATAAGTATCTTCTAGACAAGTATTCTCTATCTTAGATTACCATCAGGTGAGGTAGTGTGGTCAAGAAGAATACTGGATCCCAGAATACAGGGACTAAGTATCTTTCTGTGTGCGATGTTAGAGACAGAAAGTTACTTACCAGACTGTCTGTCTTGGCATCATGCATGACTGCACACAGTGCATGATCCCGAATCTGGAGTATCACAAAATGTTATTTCACTACCCATGGCAGTAATAGTATCTGTAGGTCATAATCATTATCATCATCACCTTGAAGACGCCAACTGCTGAACATAGATCTCCCCCAAAGAGTGCCACTTTGAGCGGCTGCTTGTCTCCTGCGTCAATCGGTTCCCCGTGGTTTTGATCAGGTCGTCGGTCCACTTAGAGGGCCGGCTTACGCTGCGTCTTCCAGTTCGTGGTCGCCACTTGAGAACCTTTCTTCCCCGATAGTTGTAAGTTCTACGAGCGATGTGCCCGCCCACTGCAAATTCAACTTGCTAATTTCAAAAGCTCTCTTGCGGATTTCCTCTTCTGTTTGTGGCTAATTTCGTTATTTTTGCGTTGAATTTGAGCAATCTAATTTATACAAATATGAAGATCTTTCGTTAATGCGGATAGAATGATTATCAACTAGTAAACACTAGACTACAGTACAGTATCTCTGGTCCACCAGGAGTGCCGGTTCTGCAAGAACAACGGCGAGCGCGAGTCGTATTACCGCGGACACGCGCTGAAGGACGGCGCGGGGCGCGTGGAGTGCCCCGTGCTGCGCGCCTTCGTGTGCCGCCGCTGCGGCGCCCGCGGCGACACCGCGCACACCATCAAGTACTGCCCGCTCAGCACTAACGAGGGTACGTGCCACACTACACTACACTCAGCACTAACGAGGGTACGTGCCACACTACACTACACTCAGCACTAACGAGGGTACGTGCCACACTACACTACACTCAGCACTAAAGAGGGTACGTGCCGCACTACACTACACTCAGCACTAACGAGGGTACGTGCCGCACTACACTACACTCAGCACTAACGAGGGTACGTGCCACACTACACTACACTCAGCACTAACGAGGGTACGTGCCACACTACACTACACTCAGCACTAACGAGGGTACGTGCCACACTACACTACACTCAGCACTAACGAGGGTACGTGCCACACTACACTACACTCAGCACTAACGAGGGTACGTGCCACACTACACTACACTCAGCACTAACGAGGGTACGTGCCACACTACACTACACTCAGCACTAACGAGGGTACGTGCCACACTACACTACACTCAGCACTAAAGAGGGTACGTGCCGCACTACACTACACTCAGCACTAACGAGGGTACGTGCCACACTACACTACACTCAGCACTAACGAGGGTACGTGCCGCACTACACTACACTCAGCACTAACGAGGGTACGTGCCACACTACACTACACTCAGCACTAACGAGGGTACGTGCCACACTACACTCTACACTCAGCACTAACGAGGGTACGTGCCACACTACACTCTACACTCAGCACTAACGAGGGTACGTGCCACACTACACTCTACACTCAGCACTAACGAGGGTACGTGCCACACTACACTACACTCAGCACTAACGAGGGTACGTGCCATACTACACTACACTCAGCACTAACGAGGGTACGTGCCACACTACACTACACTCAGCACTAACGAGGGTACGTGCCACACTACACTACACTCAGCACTAACGAGGGTACGTGCCACACTACACTACACTCAGCACTAACGAGGGTACGTGCCACACTACACTACACTCAGCACTAACGAGGGTACGTGCCACACTACACTACACTCAGCACTAACGAGGGTACGTGCCACACTACACTACACTCAGCACTAACGAGGGTACGTGGTACACTACACTATAATATAGATAAATAGATAGAGAACTCTTTATTGTTTCCAAATAAAATATACAAATAGGAATAAATAAATCTTACGAACTAATGCTACAATGGGCGGTCTTATTGTCGACAGCGATCTCTTCCAGACAACCTTTCTTCTTCCTTATACTGCATACTGTACGATTTAATAATAAAGTAATAAATCCTTTTAGTTTCGTGCGGCCAAGTGCGAATCGGTACCATTATCTATAAAAACGAGCAAATATTCATATTCGTGGTATGGGAGCCCCCTTAAATGTTAATTTTATTCTGTTTTTCAGTATTTGTTATTATAGTTGCAACAGAATTAACATAGTCTGTGAAAATTTCAACTGTCTAACTATTACGATTCATAAGATACAGCCAGACAAACAGACGTACAGACAGACTGATAGCGAAGCCTTAGTGATATGTGTAGGTGATGGGTTAGGGTACCCTTTGGGTACGGAACCCTAAAAATAGGACTACTAAAAGCCCCCGTCCGTCTACCTGTCTGTCCCTCAACCTACAGATGCAAGTAAGTAACACACACAAATTAGAAAGCTTATTCGCTGTGGCTGCATCTGAGTGTTCAGCCAGAATTTGTATAATTAATTTTATTATTTATATATTTTGTGTGTAAAAGTTCTGTAAACTATGGGAGGGGCAGATAGAACTTTATTCCCAACTGCCCCTATACCACCACCACAAAATGTACTGGGTAAACTTAGGTACTTTTATTTACCGCACAGGCACATTTCCGTTTCTAGTTCCTCAAATTTTCCGGTAGGCGCGCTGTACTGTAACTAAAAGTATGCATGGAAATTGGAAATAAAAAAACCAAACCGGGTTTCCTCGTGGACCTACTATTCTGTGGTACTAGTTCACAAAAGTGAGTAGGACCACGAGGTCATGTATATCCTCGTGGTCCTACTCACTTTTGTGAACACCCTGCGAGGAAAACATATGCTAACTATTAAAAACAACCCAAAATATAATGAGCTTGAAAGAATCGGACCGAACTGCGTATTATTTAGGTACCTGCTCATGTATTTATCAAAACATAAGGGAATTTTTCAGTTATTGCATGCTATTAACATATAAATTACATAATAACTGTTAGGTATTTACTGCTTACCACTTGTTAGTTTCTGGGGGCAAACGGTAAATAAAAAGTGATGAATTTATTTATTATTCTTAATTTATGTTATAATTTAAGGGTTTTAAGCAGGTAACTAAAAATAAGAATTATCCATAGAATAAACTTTATATCTACCTAAACCTAGTAGCTTGAGTTTGCACTAAAGTTCCCACTTATCTTTTCATAGGACAGTAAATTGTCTTGTATTAGGTACGTTATAGAGGGATAAGTGCGAACTTATAGGAGCTGAACTTTAGCGCAGACGCGCATTAGAGTTGTGAGGTCCAATCTTACATCTTAGCGCTAAACAGTTAACGTGAATCGTTACAATACAATATGTACTGTAAATGTCTTCGTTTGAATCGCGCTAAGAGGTGATCGCTGATAGTAAAGCGAGTCACATTCTAGACGTAGTGTCGCCAATACTTTCAACTTTGTGAATATTGTCATTTGTTGTAATAACTACATTATTTTTCCATTTCAGAACGCATTAAATCCGCGGCAATGATGCGCAGCGTCCGCATGGCTTCCGGCCGTCCGCGTCGCCGCCACTCGCTGGCGCCACCTGTCGCCTCCTCTACAGACTACATAGTGGTCAGGCAGCCCACACCGCACATCTTGCACGATACTGTAGTCTACAACGTGGGCGACACGCCGCTCGACCCACTATGGGCGGCGCTCGAACAGAAACTATCGTTGTAGATAGTTTCACCTGGTTACGGTAGATGGCGCTGTTATCAAGAACAGGAATAGTAGGTACGGCTGATTGTTTTGATTAGTACGCGGCTACCCTTTAAAAATATTTAACAATGCTCAACAGAATACCTAAATATTGAAACAGGAAGCTTTTAAGTGTTGGATGGTTCCAATGATTGTGCAAAACTTAAATGTTTTCTGATTTGTATGGTGTATCTTAATGTTTCTGATTGATTATCCACAAGTAATTAGGTATCACGTTAAAGAACGTGAAATTAGTATTAGATTAGGTATTTTTTATACAATTTGTATATCTCTACGATACATTGTAGATTTATATATAAAATCAATTAGTATTGTAAGCTTTGATTGACATTTTCATAGATTTATAATATTGACAAGTTTAGTATTAAATCGTGTATCTGATAGATGATATTTTTATGTATTTACGTATTTGTTGCCAGGATAATTTTGGCAACTATTGTCTTAAAATAGATCTAATGTCAAAGTATTATTATTATCGAGTTATGTGTAAGTTTTATAATAGACTGACTCGTATTCCAGTGTAATCGACTTACGCACACCAGTTAAATAAATTATTTACAACATTTTTCAGCATAACATAAAATATAGAACAATGTGACAGCGGATATTAAACCACCGTATTTTTTTTATACTTAATGAATTTGAAGCAGCTTATATTGCATTTAATTTACCAATTATAGATCATTGGTAAAATAAATGATACCTACATGAGTAATAATTATTTTATTTTTACATCAAGCTGATTTTATTTCATAGCCATTTTGGTAGATGGCGCTGAAATAAATCACTTAACTTGACGTTAATTTTCAGGTAATCAATTTTTTCAACACAAATAAAATTAGTTAAAGTAATCATGAATAAATTATCAAATACCTAAGTATAATTTCAAGAACTACTAACGCCAATAAATTAAATATAATTATCCGCATGGTCACGTAATTATTTCGCAGGATGTTATCACATTGTATAAGTATCTCTTTCACCTAATATTTAAACACGTTAATTTGTGCGGTCGTTTGAGGAGTACTTAGTGATGTTAACAAGTTTTCTATGAAAGTATGTTTTCATATACCTATACTTAAATTGTTTTTTTTATTGTTTTCTTGAAGAGATTTATGAATACGTTGCAATTGTTTAGTCGTTTCATAATATTGTTTTGTATTAGGTGTTGGGTGTCTTTCGGGTCCAAATAAAAAAACTAATCTAGAAAACTTCGTTTTATTTATATACTTAAGTACGTAATAATTACTTTAAATTCTACTTAAATAAATATATTATATATAATTAAGGAATGATTATTACGTAAAACTATTTTTTGTTGATAACTTTTTTAAATTATGGTAATTGACGGCATCTATTAAGAAACACGAAAGATTTTAAACATTTTTAAAATATTTTTTTTAAAAGTTTTTATTAAGTATATACCTTTTAGAAGGTAATAAGTAAAGACGTCCTGTCTTTTTAAAATTAGGTAAGTAATTATTTTTATTTAATTTGTAGGTACTGTAGCAGTTGATGTAAGTTATCCCATATTTTGCAGTTGTTTTATCAATACCAAATCAATTCAAAGTAAACATAGGCAGGTATATTAGCTTATACTATTGAATACTATAACCTATTTAAGTATCTACCTAAGATAACCTACTTTGCGCGAGTAGCCAGTTACTAGTATGTGGTGTTCCAGCCAGACATTTAGAAAATGAGTGGTATGTCGCAAGAAGTAAACCCATTATTTCAATACATCGTGCAACTCTGTAATTTCACGCCACAATTTATCAACGAAGTTTTAGACCCATTCTGAAAAAATCTGCACAACAACAAAAGATAGTAAAAGTCAATAAAGTGTGTCGTTCACGCCGATTCAAACGGAGATCGCACCGACAACAAACGTCGCACGATTTGGCCGCGCTTCGTATGCAAACTCCGACGTGACATACTCGCGAACCTACTAAAAACACCACTTTATAACCAACCTTAACTACCTAATTTTAAAGTTCAAATTTCAATGACAATAAACAAAAATGGCTTTTAAAAAACGTCCGAATTTGAGCTCACGCATCGCGGCGCCCGCGCTGCATACCGTTTTGGATTCATTGATTATTCCTCTTCCATATCAAAAACTGATTCTTTCACTTACCACCAAGGTTGGTTTTCCTCTACATCACCATCAGGATAGAACTTTAAACATTGTAGAGTTGTAATAAGGTAGTTATTTAAATGAGAGACGAGTTCCGAAATATGTAGGTGAGAGTCCGGTTGATTTAGGAATGTGTGTCGCGGAAGTGTGCTGCGGGGGTGGGGTAAGGTGAAAGAGGGAAGGGGGGGAGGGGGGGGGGGGAGGTGAGGCTGCAAGATTATGCGCGTAGGGATAATGGCTCGAAGTCGTTAAGTGGCTGAGCATTGAGAGTAAAGCAAATAGTTGCCGTCGCGCCACTTGTGCTGTAATGCGAACATTTTAAAGGTAAAGTCTTAATTCGTGGATCAGGCTTTGAGTTCAGAAAGATAATGATGGTTAATTACGACCCACATTGACGAGCCTTTCAGAATTAGCAAGTTAAAGTGGCAGTGGGCGGGCCACTGAACTACAACCGATGGGGAAGAAAGGTTCTCGAGTGGCGACCACGAACCGAAAAACGCAGCGTAGGTCAGCCCCCTATTAGGTGGACCGACGATCTGCCCCCCTCGATGCTGATGCGCGTCTGCCGCTCAACTGCTGTCATAATTGTATGAAAATTGACAGCAGTCAAGCGGCAGACACGCGTCAGCAGCGCTGCTAGCTCGTCCGTAATAGGGGGGCTGGTCAGAACCGCGGGGAGCCGACGAACATAAAAATGATTGACGAAACGAAACGAAACGAAAAGTAAAGTGAAATGAAATGAAATTAAATGAAAAGAAAAATATATATACGTGACATACACAATGCAACACAATATATAAGTATAATAGAAATATGACAATAATATACAGCGGTAGGAACATTAATGGATGCAAGAGGCAAGCAGCCGCTCAAAGTGGCGCTCTTTGGGGAAGGCCTATGTTCAGCAGTCGACGTCTTCAGGCTGATGATGATGTGACGACCCACATTATATGGGGTGGGTTTTTGATCTGTGGTTAAGTTAACTACCTAATGGTAAAAAATCTATCATTTTTTTCGGATATTTATTAATTTGTTTATTTGATAGATATATATATATAGCCAGTGGCTATAGATTCAGTCCCTAAGCTTCTTTCTCCATTTCTAAATCACATTCTCTTCTTCGAGCATTTTTTCTCTCGCTTGCTCGGATTATCCATTTAAAGTCCATACCTACTTTGTAGGTTCCTACTTATTTATTATTTTCCATAAACTTTATTTCTTCTGTTTACCTATAATTAATAAATTACTACTCGTAAGGGTATTCTTCAGGCTGTTAATGATGATGATGATGATGATGATGACTCGTAAGGGCAAGATCAACGCACGAACATTTCAGTCACCACTAAATTAAATTATCACCAGGTGTTAAAAATCTGATGCCTCCTTAATATTGGGGTCAGATGTTTTAATTGCTTTACTCCCACGGACGAAACTGTAACATTTACATACCTACCATTAGAACATAAATATGTATGTAGGTATGTCGGCTTGAATCACGATGGGTGTGATCCCTTTCGCAATGAGTTTAGAATGAAGATATAGGTACCTATATTGTCTTTGTTTATGGCGGTAGATATAGGTAGTTAGGTATACCTACATACCTACTAAGACAAGATGTTTGAGGCCCAATTTTACCAAATAGAATCAATTTTGTTGACCTACTTCTAACATTCCGAGGACTCGGTTGGAGTTACACGAGTAAAAAAAAGTAAAAAGTAAATGACAACTATCACACTTAATGTCGGTTTATTCTAAACTAAACTTTTCTTTTTGAACGGGCTAATGCTGTTGGTCTCTACCGATCGACGTCGACCTCGCCGGCGGGGTCGGTGTCTGATTGTGTTACACTGGTATCCTATACCGGTGCCGAAATCGGTACCTGAACCAGGAGAGCTAGACTGGTCCGGTGATCCTAGCGCAGCCGAAACAACGGCTGCTATAGGATCTTCCGGGTCGCCTAAGACGTGTCTTGGGCGGCGACGACGGGGTAAAACTAAATGCATCGACGTGCTGCGTAATATGCAAAGCTCTACGTTAGCAGATTTATACTTATACTAAGGGAGCGTTTCTACTTAATAATGACACATTCACAGAAAAAAAAATCTAAAGAACAAACTAAATATTACTAATTGCTTCACTTCACACCCTTATTCCTTGGAAGCAATCAAATTTCTGTCTTTTTAATTATCATTTCATTTGTCAATCAGAAGCTATATCCGCTACTTCGGAGAGCAACCAGTAGCTTTACTTACTTTTACTTACTTTAAGTACTTAACATTTACTCTACTTTGGTAAAATCGGGCCTAAGAGAGGTAGATGTATAGTATAGGTACAAAGCACTTAGGTCTTGTTTATGTCTTCGATGGATGGAAACCGGAAATTATCGATGAGTTCCACTTTTCAGGTACACTTTATTGGACATGGAGGATAAAATGTGGCAGATAAGCTTTAAGCACAGTTATAGTATTCTTGTCGAATTCGCTATGCGGCACGGCAGGCCTGTTTATTTATAGTTATTACATGTTAGCATTTTACCCCTATGATAAGTGTTCAAAGTGACATTTTATGGGGGAGGCCTGTGTTCACCAGTGGACGTCTTCCGATCGATACCTAATGTATAAATAAATAAATATGTGTGAACATTTCACACAGCGCCATCTAGCCCCAAACTAAGCATAACTTTTACAGATAACTGATAAATACTTTTTGTTTGTAAATACATACTTAGAATACAATATACAACACCCAGGCACAGAACAAACAGCGATGTCCATCACACAAATGTTTGAGAATCGAACCCACAACCTTATAATTCCGAAGGCAGATCAACTAAGTATAGCTCGAGCTATCAGTGTATATCAATGTATGTATAGCACTTTGGAGGACACCGTGATAATATTATTATTGAAAACGCTTGCGTTAAACGTGATAACGTGATTATCTGATGATGAATCAAAGATAACGTGCTTGCTATATTGCTGCATAGATAATAAAAACAGGCAAGTTCAAGGCCCTGGCCCTGATTCTTCTATCGAGGCTTCATTTCGGTCCTTTACGTGCACATTCAACAACATGAAAGGATAATATTAAATACCACAAAACAGATGTATGGGCAAGTTTATTTCATAATTTATATTTCATGCATTCATAATCCCCTCAGTCTCAACGAGCAGTAAAGCAATTATTGTAGGTTGTACCTACGGGAATATTTTTATTGGCAATCCTTGGTCATTACCAGTACAAAACAAAATTAATTTTAGACCTTTAACACCTTTCCATCCTCATTCCATCTCGACCTGGCTTCCTAAACGACTTCCACCTCAAATAAGGGACCGTAAATTGCAAAACCCTTTTGCTAATCCACTTAGTGCACCTACGCAGCCCTACGCTCCCCCCTCCTCCCCCCCCTTGAGAGAAATGGTCCGACCTTGTTTCTTGACCTACTGCCGACGTCGCAGCCGAGCACAGACCCACACAACCAAGCGCACACAGACAACCACGATAGTAGTTGAGTGCATTGGATAAGCTTTGCTTACATTTATGGTATAGAACTTCTGGTAAATTATGAGGTTTTTCGGAGTACCAGTTTTAGGGCGCAGTAGTTGAACAAGCGGCTTAAATTCCGGAAGGTAAGGGAAAGCGCATGTTCTATGTCAGGGTGTTTTTGTGAACTATTTCATTCAGCGGTAGCTACAAAGTATATGTACTTATTTAATACTTCTTTCTTAGTTTTTTGTTTTTTTTATGAGAATGAATGACGTGACGAGCTTGTCGTTCACCTGATGTTAAGCGATACGGCCATAACAGTTTCTGTTAATTTGTGTTTAAGAAAATGACGCCAGTTATTGTAGGAGCCATAAAGATACCAAAGCCTATTTCATTATAGTCGTAGGGGCATTTATATTTTATTTGTATTGTCTATAAAACCTGTGATATTAGGTATATTACAATAAAATTAAATAATTGTCAGTATGAATTTGAAATTTCGTACTAGGTAGCGTATTACGACGAAAACTATACACACTTAACATTCTTTTATCAAACTGCCTGCTACCCATTAAGTTCTAAGTTTAGAGAGTTCTTCCGAAGTTTCACAAACTGACATTGAAACAATGCAGTTAATGACCCTTACCCGGTCAGCTGTGGCATTGGCAGGAGCCGCACGTCCTCCATTAAAGCGAGGCATGTCCTGTCTTGTACTATCTACAATCTAGACTTGTTCTGAGCACGTGCTCGCGTCTGTGTGTGCGTGGAGACAATGGTATACCTGTGTGCGTTTAAAATAGGGCTGACTCCTTTGAAATCTTGGTTTGCGGAGTTTTCTAGTATTAGATAACTTTACTGCAACTGTTATAATAGGTAGCCGTTATGCTTAACATCAGGTTAAAGACTAGCTCGTCAAGTTATTATTAAGATAACATAAAACAATAATTGACGAAAAACTTCTGATGGGTTACTGCTTCCTTAGTTTCCCAACGACTTTTAGTACCCATAATATGTTTAGGAGGTATATCCGATCAGTAAGTTCAGCTCTACGGAATATAAGATATTCAGTTTCTTATATAAATGTAATAACTACCTTTCAGAACCAACAACCAACATGAAAGGGCATCCGTTTGTTTCAAACAACATCCAGTAGAGTAGGTACTCCACAAGAAAATTTGGAAAGGATTGTTTATTTTTGGCAGTTCGCAGTGCAGTGTCACGCAAAACTTTATTATTTTAAAGTTCTGAGTGACACTGCAATTGTTATGGGTGGTCGGTTCGCTTAACATCAGGTGAACGACTAGCACGTCACGGCTTTCATTCGCATAAAAAAATAAAAATAAACGGGAGACGCTACGTAAGCCGATACCCCTAGGTGGACCAACGATCTGGAACAACAGGAAGCCAATGCATGGGTGAAGGAAGAGAGCGCTATTTGGGGGAGGCCTGTGTTCAGCGGTGAACATCTTCAGGCTGTTGCTGATAATGATGATGATGTTGTATTTTTGTTCTTTTTGTTTAATTGACTTCACCAACCCTAACATCTATTTACGCTTCCACCATCGAAGTGTGGGTGAGGAAAGCTGCCGTTTAAGCCTCGGTTAATGGTAGACAGTCGAGTAGTAGTTACAGCTTAATAACCACCCGAACTGGGCTGCCTAGCTCAGGCTCTGTAATCCATAGATGTGCTCCACTTTCAACAGTTTCAAGCAAAGACTATAAAGCCCGTTGATATCTCGTGAGTATAAATTCTCCTACAAGAACGACTACCTTGCGCCGGCAGAGGGCGAAGAACAAAACGAGACAAAGTCATATGAAATGACAAAGAACAGAGCAGGATGGAACAAAAGACATTGGGTGTCCCGTTTCCTCTCACAGGATTAGCGGTTGAAATACACCATTAATTTTCGTATGAGGGGAAGTTGTATCATCGGTCAACTGGATTGAGTTCCGAGACATTCTCCGGTCCATAGTCATCATCATCATCAGCCCATAGATGTCCACTGCTGCACATAGGCCTCCCCCAGAAAGGGCCACTTTCAGTGGCTGCTCGCCTCCTGCATCCATCGGCTCCCCGCGGTTTTCACCAGGTCGTCGGTCTACCTAGTGGGGGGTCTGCCTACGCTGATCCTTCCGTTTCGTTGTCGCCACTCGAGAACCTTTCTTCCCCATCGGTTGTCAGTCCATGTTCGGTCCATAGTACCTACTTTATTTCCTTGGAAATTGCACGTATCATTTAGCCTATTAAACTGGTATCTGTAGTTATGATTTATGAATGTAGGAATTAGTAATTAGAAGAAGTACCGGTAGGTTTACTCGTATGTATAGGTGAGTGCTTCACTTATTTAACCGTTTACATATTACAGGTGGTTTTAAATTACCCTTTTGATTTATTATAATTGAAAGTCTAGGACTACTTTTACTAGGTGGTAGGACTTTTCTGCAAAGTTCGTCTAGGTAGGTACCACCGCATTGCCAGTTATTCTGCTGCCAAGCAGTAGTGTGCAAGCACTACTGTGTTCTGGTTTGAAGGGCATTGTAGCTAGTGAAATGACTGGGCAAATGAGACTTTATGACCTGATTACACAGTGTAGTAATCTGATTACTAGACTGTGTGATGTCTCAGGATGACATGCGCGGTGCAGTGTCACGCGAAACTGTATTTTTTTAAAGTTCCGAGTGACACTGCAACTGTTATGGGCGGCCGTATTGCTTAACATCAGGTGAACGACTAGCTCGTCACATCATTCATTCTCATAAAAAAAAAACTACAAATTATTTTGTTGATAGTTTTAGAGTTTTTGAAATAGACTCATGATCAGATATATTATTACATTTTATAAAATCATGAAGACGTCTTAAGATGAACATCCTCTTCCATATAGGGGGCCACTTTGACCGGCTACTTACTTTCTGTCCATCGGCTCCCTTCATTTCTGACCTAATCGTCGCTTCACCTTGTGGGACAGTTACGTTGCGTCTTCCAGTTCGTGGTCGCCACTCGAGAACCTTTCTACCCCATTGGTTGTCTGCCCAACCAATGCTGATGTGGCATCATCATCATCATCATTAACAGCCTGAAGACGTCCACTGCTGAACATAGGCCTCCCCCGGGAGCGCTACTTAGAGCGGCTGCTCGCCTCCTGCATCCATCGGCTCCCCGCGGCTTTCACCAGGTCGTCGGTCCACCTAGTGGGGGGCCGGCCTACGCTGCTTCTTCCAGTTCGTGGCATATTCACTGTAATTTCATTTAGTTTGTAATTCTGAGCTATATCAGTGAGTGACTTTAGTTCTCCTGAGGATGTCCTCATTTTGGACCTTATCCAAGGCGATAGATACAATGCGCTTTAGGTAGGTACATAAGGAACAAATAGTTAGAATTACTTACATCATAATATTTACCATACCGCATAAACTACAAAAACATAATAATTTACATTGATCAACCGTCGAGCTCATTCTATACGGCCACTAAATCTGATACAGTTACCACAGATGATATATACTATACTAATACAGTTACTAAAGCGACAACAATTTAAATATCCCAAATAAACGATCGCGAAGGACGATCGCCGTTGGATGTACCGTTTTGTACCATTTCCGATAGACTTGTTTGGCCAGATGTTGTTACGTAGGTGATCGATATGGACTGATGATACGCAGATTCATTCCTTTTGTTATGGTAAGGAACTGCTATGTTTGTCACAATTTTATATCCGAGCAGCATAGGAATGGATCGATTTGCCAGCGTCTTTTTCCCCGATAACATTTTGGTTATTCTGCATTTTAGACTTGTGCATTTTAGTCTTTTTGCATTTTAGGCCTTATAATCTATAGTCAATCTGCACTCGTAAGGTTATCTTCTAGACAAGCATCATCATCATCATCATCATCATCATGAGTCCGAAGACGTCCACTGCTGAACATAGGCCTCCCCCAAAGAGCGCCACTTTGAGCGACTGCTTGCCTCATGCATCCATCGGCTCCCCACGGTTCTGACCAGGTCATCGGTCCACCTAGGTGACAAGAATACAAGCATAGTAGGTACCAAAAGTACCAATCGTAGAGCACGTAGTCACATTCCATCAGGTGAGATGTAAATAGTTGTACCTATGTTTGTATCAAGAGGAAATGCTTCAATCAGCTCTTGACTGAAGGACATGGATAGGTACTGTTATTATTGATTCTGTTACGTAGATTATCCTCATAGTTGTCAAAAGATTTACAAACCCAGCCACAAGCAACAAAATAACTCAGACGTCGACAACGGCATAATACTTCCAACACACAGCGTGGCGGCACCGTGACATTATCAAAGAACAGTTAGCCAGCAAATTCGCGGGCCGCAAGTGTGTCGGCGAGAGTGAATGCGGGCCCTGATAGCGGCGCGACTTTTACTTTTCTACCCCCCTCCGTTGCCATGCCACCCCCCTCTATCGCCCACGCCGACGTTACTACGTGGAAATGTTTTTCCTCGGCTTTGGTTCATTCCGACCGTCTCCAAAAATATTTGGCTAGCATTAAACATTTGAAAAGGGTCTTCAAATATTCAGCTTCTAAAGCTTTGTTCATACTATAAAAATATTAGGAATGTAGGTATAGCAGAGAAGTTCGTCTATAACATCTACTACAATATTATGAAGAGGAAAGATTTGATTGTTTGTTTGCATTGAATAGGCTCCGAAACTACTAGACCGATTTGAAAAATTCTTTCACTGTTGGGAAGTTACACTATCCCCAAGTAACACAGGCTATAAAAATAAATAAATAAATAAATATGTGTGTACATTTCACACAGCGCCATCTAGCCCCAAACTAAGCATAGCTTGTACTATGGGAACCAGATAACTGATACAATACTTATATACTTTTTTGTTTGTAAATACATACATAGAATACAATATAACAACCAGACGCAGAACAAACATCCATGTTCATCACACAAATGTTTGTCCCGGGCAGGAATCGAACCCACAGCCCTCAGTTCAGAAGGCAGGGATACTACCAACTGAGCTATCGGGCCCGTCAAAATAAAATATGCTTATGCGGTAAATATGCTTTCAAAAAACTAGGGATCCTTACTAAAAGTCCAGTAACCCAAGGTGTACGTGTCAGGGTTACGGCGTAAACCTAATAACCCGTGCGAAGACAGGGTAGTTCAGCTATTCTAGGTTATAGAACTTTAACCTAGAATAGCTGGACCACCCTGTCTGCTAACATAACCTTATAAGCAGTATTGTGATTCGTGATGTTTTGTGCTCGTGTTATTATTATTGTAAAAATTTATCAATTCAAATCAAAAATTTTATGATCATTGTCATTTATTGTACAAATAATATACAGGTATCTATTATTTGCTATTTATAGCATGGTGGGATTTATTAATAGTGGTTCAATCATAATTTAACCACTGTTATGTCTACCGTTAAAATCTTGGTAATTGACTAAGTAGATTCTTTTATTTTTATTAACACTGATAAAAATATTGTTTAAAAATATCGAAGCATTAAGACTACGGTGCGCGCGTTGAAGTCTTTTAAATGGGCCTTTAAGAGTTTGTAAAAAAAACTTGGATCTATTCCTTTCTAATAAGAAAAAAAGATTAATTATTGGAAAATTAAACATTTAAACAGACAAACCGACACATTTTGTTTACTCTTAGCCTGAGGTAAGGTACAAACTGAAATTGTAATTTCAAATCACCAGCTGCCTCGATTCAGTTACTGCTACTGTTTCGTTTATGATAAAAAGTTTAGCTCTTTCACAAAACATCTAAAATTGTAAACAGAACCAAACGCATTCATGTTATTTATGTAAATACATCTGTTTATACGATGTCCTACTTCTCATATGCTCACGTCCATATTTCCCGGCAGTTAGCATACTGACGGATCCTATGCCACTGAGAATATAATACCTACTAACTGTATAAGGCTTTATCTGATCTTAACTGGCACGCATTCATGCTGACTTAGTATACTCTTAAGTGGCATATACGAATATAATTGAAGAGCATACTTCTAATGTTTACTTACGTTGTTTTGCTGTTTATAATTCGGACAGCAAAGGAATGGAACACCTTACCAGCGTCACGGGGCTCATCAGGTACAAACGAAAAATAGACCGAACGTGAAAAAAAATGTGGTTATCGTGTCGTGAGCATTACTAGTTAGTGTCCAGTGTATTCATTTAGCCCAATACCTCTTCAGCACGCAATAAAATTAAATGTCGCTTGATGATATTGCGTTATGCAGAAATAAAATAATTGGTAAAATAGCCCGCGTTATTCCGTGTGAACCCATAAACGAGACATTCTGTCGGCGGATCATCTAGCAGAGAAACATTTGTCGGAGATATGTTTCAGAATCATAGGATGAGGCATCTGTACTGTAGGTATTTTATTATCTGGGCCAGCGTCATTGTTTCCTGAGTAATAAAAACTGGGAGTTTTTAAGGCTACAGTGAATCGGTATCTTTTAGGCAAGCATGCTCCATCGTCAACCGCGTCGTCACTTACCATCAGGTGAGACCGTGGTCAAATGTTAGCCTATCGTTGATGAAAAGAAAAAAAACATTTGATAATGTATAGTAGTTTCATTTGTTTGTTGAAAAAATGTTGCTATGTTTCGGCCTTATTAATAAACGTGGAGTACTTTGGAGTACTTTGGAGTAGTTAAACCACCTTTTGTCTTTTTCGATCAAGTTCAATATACGAATGACAAAAAAAAGATAAAACTTGTAGTAACTAATCCAAAGCTACTCCAAAATTTTGAATGGTATATGTATTAGTTGTCCGCAGGAGGAGTAGTCACCGATATAGCTCTTAATATTGGCAAGTTGAAATGGCAATGGGCAGGACACATCACTCGCAGAATTGACAACCGATGGGGAAGAAATGGTTCTCAGGTGGCGAACACGAAGTGGAAGGCGCAGCGTAGGCCGGCCCTCTACTAGGTGGACCGACAATCTGGTGAAAATCGCGGAAAGCTGATGGATGCAGGAGGCGAGCAGCCGCTCGAGGTGGTGCTCTCCGGGGGAGGCCCATGTTCAGCAGTGGACGTCTCCAGGCTGTTGAGTTCTAAAAGTCCTAGCGCTTTATAATCAGTTAGGAGTTTTTTTTAAAGTTTCCAATCCCACCAGTCCCACTGTTGGGAAAGAAGAAAGATTGAGAATCCCAATTCTTTTTTTTTTTCATGTTAATGAATGACGTGACGGGCTAGTCGTTCGTTAGTCGTCGCACGTCATCCTGCGACATCACACAGTCTAGTAATCAGATTACTACACTGTGTAATCAGGTCATAAAGCCTCATTTGCCCAGTAATTTCACTAGCTACAATGACCTTCAAACCGGAACACAGTAGTGCTTGCACACTACTGCTTGGCGGCAGAATAACTGGCAAAGCAGTGGTACCTACCTAGACAAACTTTGCAGAAAAGTCCTACCACCTAGTAAAGTAATTCATCCCAGTCCCAACAAGTGACATGGCCTGTTCATGGTGTTTGTACATTCGGTGAGTGCATGTGCAGCACAATACAATATCATCATCATCATCAATTTTTTTGATTTCTTGCATATTACTTTAAACACTCACATTATCTTTCATATACCTACTTCTGCAAAGGCCCAGCCATCTCTACTTGATCATTTAAATTTTATATTAGTCCTTCTTTGTCGAAATTTAAAGCTTTCTGAACAATTATGCGCTTAAGCTGCGTAATAAAACAGGCAAACAAGTTGACGTGATCGCCTAGCAATTGACATGTTAACATGCCGATAATGTACAGTCTTGTTATGCGGTTAGGGGTATGATGAATTAATAAAATGTAAAATATGACCCAGTCTATTAAAACCTTACTAAGTTGCTTAAATAAAGGATCTTTCTATCTTCGACCTCCTAAGATCCGCTTTAACCGGCGCCCCCTCCGCTGCACCATGTTTACGGATGTGGCACACTCGGCGCAAGTGTGTCAGTGGCACACTTTCTCATCAGGGGGGGGGGACGTCGCTTGGTGGTCGACAGAGGTGATGGTCAAGGTTAGATGCTTTTTGGCCTGTGTTTTGATTTTTGTAACTTGTCTTTTTGTTGAATTGATATTTCATAACATGACACTAATTTTTCGGTTAGTAAATTCATTATGCCATTTATACTATATTTATATTGTATTTTAATGAGACTTACGTACGTATTTTTTTAAAGTACCATTAACGTTTATTACCTTATTAGTTTATGTTTCGATATTTCCAGTGAACTTGCATGCATGTACATTATATATACTTAGGTATAGTACCTATAACATGGTTGCATTATGCAATTATATAAAGAGATAAGATAAAAGATATTTATTTGTACAAACAAATGGTAACAGATTATAAGTCACTAGCTCCCACGGTCACTCAATTATATGCTTTTACTATAATAATTTCAATGCTAGTTTACAAAATCATTTGATATCAATTACTTCTTTTGAAAATTATTAAATACCTCTATATTGGGCAGGTACTCTTAGTTCTAATTCCAATAAAAAATTGTTTTATTTATAGCATACGCCAAATACTTTCATTTCTAAATTGTTAATTTTAATTGCCAAACTGTTACAATTACAAATATACGGTTCCAATTCAAAGTGAGTTTGCAATTAAAGTTGCCCCACAAAATTGGCAAAGCTTAGTGTTCGACCCAGTGACCCGCTTGTCAACATTTCACTGCAACAGTTTCTGCGCAGAAACCATATTTTTGCTCCGCAGTAACTTTACTTCAAACATAATATTTAATTTAGGCTAGTAACGTAGAGAATAACACCTGCTTATTTATCTTCTTTTTTTTTTTTGGTCTACTAGGTACCTACCTACTCTGCCAAGCAATATGACTTCCTAGAATGTTTCACTAACATTTGCAAGTAAAGTAGTGAAGCTCGACTAGACGTTCTTAGCAGATCGGAAGGATGAGCAACGATCACTGCGGTTACTATTTGGATGGGTGACCGCTACAAAATATGGTACATGACGCTACCGTGTTTCTTGGCTATTGTCGTAAGAGAATAATCGTTAAGCTAAGGCTGCGTTTGAGTGGCTGAAATCAAATCGGACCATTTGCCTACGCGAAAGGATTTCCGGAATTTCTAAATAGTTGTGCTCATGAGAGGCGCACTTTTGTTTAGAAACAATATGATCTACTGCTTCTGTGCAATGTACTGCACAGAGCAGCCATCCGAATGCGCACGCGCACGAGACTCGAATCAGCGTAATTAATCACTGCAACCCAGAACCTGAGTCGTCGTCGTGTAAAGGTCATGGCGTGTAAACTACAGTCGACAGCGGGTTTATGCTGGCACTAAACAAAGAAGCAAAGATATCGTTCAGCTTCTAAAGAGTAACTCGAAATGTTTCCCATACAATCATATTCTAAAGAAAGTTTGCTAATATAAATAGAATTCTTATGTACCTACATTCTTGAATTGCAAACATGTACGGGCAACTAAAAAAAAACCAAAACTTGCAAGCTAGATTTTTGTTTGTAAGTTTTTTAGGATCATATCAAATGGATGATCCCATTTTTACTCTACTTTATAAGGATTATAAGACTGACTCCAGAACGTGGTATGCCATCAAGTTTGCATGCAGCTATTGTTCCACTTACAACGTTTCTAACATACTTCCACGGTTTATGATTGATGATGACTATATGGACACGCGGAGTTTTATCCGCAAAGTATAAAAGATACTATTTGCGGCTTTTCTCAGTTACCAGGTGTGAGAACTGGCTCGTTTTGAAGCGGAGCTAGTAGATCTTTAAGGCCACCCGCTTGTAACTTGCACCATGCTTAGTTCAGGTACAAGTTCAAGTATGAAGGGCAGGGTGCGGCGATATATATTATTATTCGAGTGCTTTTCACTTGATCTTCGCAAAGGTCGCCGCCTTTCGCTGGCTTCAGTGGGCGGCGCGCTTATCTGATTATTCTGCGGCTGCCGTTGGTGGTTGTTGTTCTTTTGAAGACGGATTTCATACTATATTTATTTAGACTTAGAAGAATTACGCTGATTTTGATGTTTTTTTAAAGGTTCAGGTCGACACTTTCCCTAATTGGCTACTTTAGTTAGTTCGCCACTTCCTTTAATTCGACATTTCCCTTACAGGCCTTTCGTTTTTACCGTTTCGGCGGTTTGGTACAGTTGAAGAATATTATATAGCCATGAAAAGCAACTTAAAGACGGTTCATTGATGTTTTCATACCTAATGCATCTGTTTATATTTCTGCCCTTTACGGGAGCACCAACGAATTGATGCAATTAACGTTACCTGTAAACCGAACAGTTTACGATACATATTTTTATGCATACTTAGTTTAACGTTTACGGTTCAAAAGCACGCCATCAGAGGTGAAATCAGCCCGCATTAGTCCCACCATACTTATATATTTTACGGCATAATCTGTCATAATAAAACTGGCATAAATTTCTTCAATAAACACTCTTAACGAACTCTCTCTGCTGTGGATCTCGCTGGAGTCACCTGATAGATAACTAGCCATTTTGCTCTATTAAAAATTTAAGTTTAAGAAATTTAATAACTTTTTCTTTAGATCTAATTAACAACCAGACCCACATGACAAACTTGTCAGTAGATACCATTTTTACTAATGGCCCATAAAGAATTCAGTAAGTAATTAAGTTATGTTAGGAATGTATTATTA
Organism: Ennomos erosarius; assembly: GCA_963580505.1. Classification (NCBI taxonomy): domain Eukaryota; kingdom Metazoa; phylum Arthropoda; class Insecta; order Lepidoptera; family Geometridae; genus Ennomos; species Ennomos erosarius. Next base: position 574,257 of record OY756978.1, on the reverse strand, counting down.
AATTATTAAATACTTTTGGAAAAAAAGATGATACGATACAAAAAGTTTAAAAAAAAACCGTGAGTGGATGAAAGATGAAAGACAGAGAACAAGAAAGTTTTAACACTAATAAAGCTAAAAAAATATAATGGAACAATGTACGTCATGCCACTGACTAAGCAAATTGCCGAGTGTAAAAAGTGGATGGAAAATCCTTCACTAATAAAAATCTGGGTCAAGCAAAAATAGTTAAAAATCTCATAATACTAATATCCCACATGGACCAAAGACAGGAAAAATAATTAAGGCAAATAAATTAATTTCTTTTTTGGTGTAGGTACTGCTTAAAATATTACTAGTCAATAATTTGAATATTTCACGTTTTTTATTAGAATGAACGAAATATACTATCTACAAGTTCGTGTTAATGAATAATAGTGCGCAGGAAATATTAAACAAACCATAGTGTTCATAAAAAAGCCATATTCCAATGGTAAACTTGAATAATTAGCAATAAATCACAGAAGGTTGCCATCGCGTCGGTGGCAGCGGCGGCGCGGTGAAATCAACCCGCGGTAAGTAGGTTGGTGAAAGAATCTCTCCTCGCGTACGGTCCGCAACGTGGGCGGCATTTTTGCCGAGTCATTTAGTTTTTGGCGACTTTGGTTTTTGATGTGTCATTTTGTAAAATGTCGATAGTACTTAAATAGTTATTGAATTAGGTCGTGTTTGGAGCGTTGTGTGTGCTAGTTTGAAGAAAGAAAAAGTTCTGTACTGTTTGTGTTAGCACCTTGCCTGTACAAGGATAGAGAAAAGTATTTATCGATGCATGTCAAATTCTAATAACTTTAACTATACAAAGAGCTCGTTGAAATTCATGACTGATGTGCAAACGCTCTCAATATTTTTAAAAAAATATGCTGAAGGCAAGTCTTGCAAAAAATTCTTGCTTTGCAATGCAATTTGTTAAATGGTGAATAGTTATTTGTCAGGAGACAAGCGAAAGTGTTATAGGTTATTAATTGAACTCTTGACACAGTTTAAATGCAACACATTATTCTGAGCTGCATTACAATAATATTGATTAACATAAACCTGGTTCATTGAAAAACTAATAATACTTTCTGGTTGATTGACAAAATATTCTACAAACCATCAATAATTTAATAACTTTTCTGCTCACCGTACTCTGAGTATGTGTGAGTGACTTGTTTGACAATTACGCTTGTACGTGCAGGTTTTTCCGCGTGGCTGTGTGCGTGTTTTCTTTCGAGTGCCCTGCGCACACATGCCGCCGCAAAAAGCCGATTTGACGTTCTGTGTGCATTATGACGATTTTCATATCCGACTTTCTTCTAAGCCCGGGAACATTACATGCACTGTGTGAACTGAACTTGGACGGATCTTTCACTTGGCGGTTCGCACCTTTGTTTGCGAGATCGATGTCTAATGTGTCCTACTTACTCTTCTAAGAGCATTTTATTTTTAGTAAATTATAATGTTACTTAAAAAAATAATAGTCGAAAATAATATACAGAGTTATCATTAACAAAAATCTCAATTTATTTTACATTAATTTACATTTTACTTAAATTGAAAAAAAAACCTCTGGAAAAATAACATCATTTCTTAGAAAATACAACATTATTATGAGAATTCACTTACAAACTACCGCTATACTATGGAAGGCTTTATAATACAAAATACAAAATATGTTTACGAATAAATACTTAAGTACTAATTATTACTACAAAAGGTACTTTTACTCAGATATATTTACACTCGCCGTGGAAAACGCAGCGCGCGAAACACATCCGGCTACTAGCCGGTCGCGGTAACTAAAACTGACCTTTAATTCTGTCACTAAAATTTTAATAGGACCCAGTCATCATACAAAATCTGCCGAAAGTGCATTGACCTGATAACCTTCCTCGAATGGGAGAAAGCTTCGAAATAAATTCTAGTTTTTGCTTTCTTTTTAAATGCAATCAATTGTTATTCACGCCAGTCTTGATTATTAACCCACATAGCTTTATGGCAGAATTTTGTGTAACTTTAGAGCGTTTAAGCGAGCGTTTCGCAAACGCGCGTTGATTCTACAGCGTGTGACACAGTCACTATCCATTACCGCTCGTATTTCTGCCCGTTTCCTCGGCTCAAGCCGGAACGAGCAAGCGAGCTTGTGCATCTCAACGTTTATTTCGTTGAATATTATACGAAAATAAAAGATAATTTTAATTTTAAAATCATCATACTAATATTTATTATTATATTATGCATTCTAAGCAATACTATTATATGCATTTTTGGGAATATGTAAAGTGTTAAATTGATATTGTTAGTAAAAGTTAATAAATAATAATGTGAAATGCTATTATTGTCATGGCAAAACTTTTGACACTATTTCGTAATAAATTCATTAGTTTATTATTTAATTATGTATAATTGGTCCCAATTTAATTGAATTGAATTTGAATTTACATTAATAATAACATGAGTCAAAATATAAATTCAATAAAAACAGTAAATCCTTGTATCAAGTTCTCAAAATCACAATGTTGTTTACTTTTAAGCCTAGTATAAACATCAAAGTAATCAATCCTCCGTCGACCTAAATACCGTACATAATTAAAGGCTTCGCGATTGTGAAACAGCGGATCGATATTATTATAGCTGAGTTTTATCGATTTTTTCCGTTCCGTCCGTTTCCCGGACGCCCCGCGGTTCCGGCGCTCGCGTGTGCACGCGGCTTTACCTTCAACTGCACTTACGAGTGGGTATCTTTTACTACAGTTTTAAAGTGATTTTACTATGCGTATGTTTGTTTTAATTGAGTTTATCCTTATTTTGTTTTGTGCATTGAACTTTTTGAGACGATAAAAAAAATGTCCTGAGCATTTATAAAATGCATGATCAATTATTAATTAATAACAGCACCATTAAGGATTATATAGTTTTATACGCTTAGAAGAAAATCATTTAGAATATTTTTAGTTTTTTATTCATTCTGATTTTAAATTATGAAGTGCTGAATTAGCCATCTGCGTAAAGTCTTTTTACTATGAATAACTAACCAATTTTTGAAACAAGTAATTATCGAGCGGATGTCTCAATTACGTAATATTTAATTTAATAACTAAACTCATTATTAGTTACAGAAAAACATGTTTCGCATTGATTTCAATAATATATATAGGTACCTAGATTTTTTTTTTAACTTTTATCGGATTTAGTAGTTAAAAAACCTAAACGTTTAGGTAAATCAGAAAAGGGGCGGCTAGCCCCAATTTAATGAAACAATTTTCACAATTAAAAAAATGACAAATATGCATAAATTGAATATTTAACATTAAATAAAATGCATCAGCTTTAGCTCGTTTACAGTTTACTGTGTTTGAGGCATTTTATGAGGTAAGGTAAATGTATTAGTAATAATTATATTAAATTAACTCAAAGGAGGAAAGATTTAATATGTATATAGATACGCTAAGAAAACGCGCAAAAGAAAATGAATATAAAGCGCATGTAAAAGGATGCAAAGTAAACATTGTAAAAAAATGTTAATTAAATATTATTTGAGTTTTATCAAATTCTGTTTAGCTTTAGCCTCGTTAGCTTTGTCATATTTGTTCCTTAAATTACATTGAGTACCTAATTTTATACAATTTAAATAACTAAATAAAAAAATTTTACTAACACATAGGTAATCGGAGTAACCATTTACAAAGTTCGCACTAAAATCATACAAAAATAAACTATCGCAAAACGTGAAATTTTCCTGTGAAAAGCTTACTTTCTCTAAAGCGAAATTAAGTTATGAGATAAGAATCTATGTAATACTTACGTTCGTAAAGTTAGCGGGATGAAAATACGAGAATTTCAATATACATAACAATAAAATTAATTATCTACAATAAATCTGGAGACAGCTTAAAACTAGTTAACATTGCACTTGTCCTTAGGAATGTTACGCTACAGGGTTAGAGAATATACGTGTTCTCGGAGACACAAGAGTTCAGTCGCTACTCTCACACGTCACACACACACGCGCACTAATAACTTACGAACGAGAAAATGCTTCGTTTGAGCTAGGTGGAGTCAGTCTCTGCCGATCCGTTTGTGGATCTGCTGGTGCTTGATGAGATGCGCTTTCTGGCGGAAGGCCTTCGCGCACACGTCGCAGCGGAACGGCTTCTCGCCTGTGTGCGTGCGCAGGTGCACCTTAATGTTGGACTTGTTGAGGAAGCCTCGGTTGCAGATCCCACACCGATGCACCGGCTTCTCCTTCCCGAGCAAGCCACTCAGCTCAGCCGCCGTCGCCGCCGGGAATGACATCGAGCTACTGTGCAAGCTCCCGCTGTTCTGTTGCTTCAATTTCGCTCGACTCCTTTTACTCTTGCTTGAAGTCGAAGAGGTCGTTGTGTGAGCGTGAGGGTAACCAAGTAATCTATCCGGACTGCACAGGCCGTCTGGTTTTAAACCCAGCGAGTAGTGCGATGTGTATCGCCCGTTCAGCAGATTTCCGATACCATCCGTGGTAGAGACTGCGTTTCCCGGGGGCGACGACGTTGAGATCACATCCATGCCGTAGTTGGTCGAGCTCGACGCTTCTTGTTTCACCGGTGGACCGTTCTGCAACCTGCTCTGTAGCAGCGGCATGTATCCGTGCGTCAGCAGCGTCTGTAACGTTGACCCCGCTTGACCCAAATTCTTACAAAACTCTTGGCTTTTAGAAAAGTCTTGCCCCTTACATGCTGATGAAAAGTCGAGGCTCGAATGATGGTTTTGGTGTACGGGCGGAGGGGAGCTCGGTAGGCCAAACTCCGAGAGATCTTGAGCCACGATCTTTTCACCGTTCGGGGTGGAGAACAACGATTCGAAGTCGAGCCAGCTATCTTTGGAGTCGTTTCTATCCGGGTTTTCGGGCGGATTGGAGCCTAATGGATGACCGAAGATAGCAGCAATTTCCTCGATCGAGCTGACGTCAGCATCATACATTTCCTGTTTCTGTGCATCGTCGAAGAGTTTAGCGGGCGGCGAGCATGATGCAGCACAGGAGTCGGCCGCACCGCATGCATCGGGAAAAGGCTTGGAGTCACTATCGGCAAACGGCTTAACGTCCTCCAGGTCAGGTGGATCGTTGTCAGCGGCACACGTCGAGGAAGAAACCACATGTTCATTGCCGTACGAAGACTGCGTGGGGTAGTTGTTGTTCTCCTCGGGAAGACGCTGCGCAATGGCGTGGTAGTGATGGCCGGAGATGCCGTTGATGGAGAGGTGGCCCGTGTAGCCGGTGAAGGGAGGGAGAGGCTTGAGTTCAGCGAGCGGCGGAGGAGCGAGGAGGGAGTCGAGGAGCTCCTGGCAAGACGGCGGGGAGGAGGTGGCGTCGAACTTGGGGTCGAGCCAGCAGGTTCCGAGCAGCAGCTCGTCGCCGCCGCCGGCGACGCCTGCGCACTTCATGCCGCGCCTCACCGCGACTCCCGAGCCCACAGACACCCCGCCACCGCCATACTTGGACGTCGCCACCCTGCCGCACTACCTGGAACAAACAAATGTGCACATTAATAACTTCATTGACTAGCGTTTGCCTCCAGCTACGCAAGCGTTATGCAATAAATATGTTACTGTTGGTAGTACCAATAAAATTAAGTCCAAATTTTTATAGATTCAAAAATGATGTTTATTTTCATAAACAAACTCTAATATAAAGTATATTAGAGTTTGTTCATAGAACAAACTATATCGTGCCAACGAGCAATAATAAATAGACTGATGCGTTATTGTCTTTAAACGTCTCAATGAAAAACGTTACCAGCGATACTACCACTACGTGGAAAGTCGCTCATACAATTTGCTATTGAATTAAGTAGCGTGTAGTCGAGACGCCGCGGCGCGTATTGCTAACTTCTCAGTAGAATATTTTACCGAAAACGACATTGCTTAAATCGTTTAGTTTATTTAGTTCACAACAACGTAGAGTGTCCCCGATACAACATTTCAAAAGCCAATCTTGTATCAGATTGTTTGGCTGAAAAACAGCAAACAGGCACAGGTAGGCAAATGAGTGCGCAATGCGGAGCGCCGCCACGCTCCACCAGGCATCCGTGTTGCGGCTGCTCCGGTAAATTATCACGCCGGTACTTAGCAGTTTCTATAAAATATTTTAAATGTAGAATGCGTTGGCCCAGTGACGTGTGTATTGTCCAATTTATATAAGGCAATTTAATTAACTTGGATGGGAATAGAAGTATGTAAAGATCACAAGCTCTTTCAATTTATTTCGTCGAAGGAAAAAAAGGATGGCCTTTTTTAGGTCGTTATTTCATAGTAGTTGTTTATATGTAGGTATGTAGGTAGTAGGTTATCTTCCTACTGCAAAATTAATTAATTCCTTTTAACTTTTTTCGTCTGCTCGCGTAGTAGGTGATAAAGTTATTTTCTTGTAGATAACTCCTATTATATAGTGAGAATACTATTCAAATCTTCAGAACAGTAAACCTTTCTCCGAACATCAATTTTACAGTCTATAAACCTCATATAAATTTTTATTAATAAATAATGCTTATGTTAGGCAAAATAGCGAAGCACTGACGCCGTCATGCCACGTACCCATTCCCCATTCCTTACAAACATGATAACAATAACCTTAACTCCTTAATTATAAAGTTGGCTATCGAATGGAACGCTTGGAGAGTAGAGTATAAGGATTTTGTGAGCTCTATCTAGATAGTTTTAAGGTTGAAAATCGTTTGGCATGTACGTAAGACAGCGAGTCTACAATTAGCCGAGTTATTCGACTAGGGTGACCGTGTTCTTCAACAAAGCTGCAAAATCGCAATGAAATTAACATACGGGTCGGATGAAGGCGGTTTTGCATACTATATAGAGAATACTATGACGGCCTTATTAAGGGCTTTGGACTAGTTAAACCACCTTTTGTCTTTTTCAATCGAGTTCGATTTTCGAATGACAAAAAAAGATAAAATTGGGGTAACTAATCCAAACCTACTACTCCATGTTTACTAGGTGGTAGGACTTTTCTGCGAAGTTCGTCTAGGTGGGTACCACCGCTTTGCCAGTTATTCTGTTGCCAAGCAGTAGTGTGCAAGCACTACTGTGTTCCGGTTTGAAGGGCATTGTAGCTAGTGAAATTACTGGGCAAATGAGACTTTATGACCTAATCGCACAGTCTCGTAATCTGATTACTAGACTGTGTGATGTCTCAGGATGACGTGCGCAGTGCAGTGTCACACTAAAGTTTATTATTTTAAAGTTTTGAGTGACACTGCAACTGTTATGGGCGGCCGTGTCGCTTAACACCAGGTGAGCGACTTGCTCGTTACGTCATTAATTCACATAAAAAAAATGTTTTTAAAAATTAAATATACTTACTATTGAACCTACTTTAAAACACATTAACAGGTTTCATTGTACAGCTTTCATGCTAAAATGGCTGAATACCTTTGGAAGAAAATATGCGCAACGATTGCTAAATTAAATACTATCGACATAGCATGCTTTTTATTCCGGAAAATAAAAAGTGCCTACGGGAAAACGAGAAAGTTGCAAGACAAAACGTGCTGAATGATATCGATAAACGGTAAATTATTTAAATAAAAAGTAGCTTGAGAAAAAATCCTCCACATCGATATATAATATAACATATCAAACATTGATTGCTTAAAAGTTACAAAATTCTGAAACAGTCTGTAACACAAAATAGCATTCAATAGTTTATTACAATGCAAAATCGGCAATTTCGTACTGCGACAGAAAAAGCATTTACATTCCAAAAAGAAACAATCGTTATCTCAAGGTTTCCTTTACAAATTACAAACGCCAAAAAAACTGTCACTTATCAATCGACAAGTTCAACGGACAACGATTTTCATAACTACCTAAAAAATAGTACCAACGAACCTCAGACCACGCACATTGGTCAACTGCACGCAACAACTTGCAATATTGTACAAAAAGTTGGTACTATAATATGAACCGACGCAAATCGCAAGCGGCTTAGGATGTGGAGTAGAATGATTTGTTCGATCATTCATTTGTTTTTCCCAGTTCGAAAAAGTAATTATTTTGAAAGATTCACCAATCAATTGCCAGCGTAGAACATCTTTCTCGCTTAACCTAGATTAGATTAGCTGAGTTGTTTCAGCCGCAGTACTTTTCGATTGATTGTAAATTGTTGTTGTTTCCTTCTAAAACAAATTAGGAACTTTAGGAAGCGTTATGTATGTGTTAGCTAGCTTTCCGTATTAGATTGGGAAAATGACTCGAAAACTTCATATTTGCGGGCTTTTTCATACAAGTTATGCGAAAACGACTTCCCAGGTTATTTTGTCAAAGAAATATATAAAATTGAATTTTATCCAATTGGGTTGCGATCTTAAACCATAATTTGTCATAATTTATTCCAAATTTTTAAATCGCGTGAACTTCATACAAATCGATACAAGGTTTTTTTTATTTTTATTGCATAAAGCCTAGTCTCCTTATAATTCAAAAACTAATTATAAATAAATAAATAAAATAAATAAAAAGCCTTTATTTCTACTGCATACAAAAAATACGTTTTTACACTACTTTAATTACTTTTACATTTTTGCAGAAGTTGCCTCCGCGGCATAGGCCTCCCCTATCCTTCTCCATTCCTCTCTTTCCCTAGCTCTTTGCATCCAGTCTGGTCCACATATTTCCGTAAAAATATCTCTCCACCTTTTTCTCTGTCTTCCCTGATTTCTTTTCCCGTCTAATGGAATCCATTCCGTGACCCTTTTTGCCCATCTTGTGTTTTCCAGTCGACAGATATGTCCCGCCCATTTAAATTTTAGTAGTCGCGTCCGTTCCGCTATATCACATACTCTTGTTTTGTTTCTTATAACTTGGTTACTTACTTTGTCTGCTCTTCTTATGCCTAACATGCTTCGTTCCATTTTCCTCTGACATATTACTATTTTTTCTTCGTCTTTTTTCCTAAGCGCCCACGTTTGGCAACCATACGTCAAGCATGGTAGTATTGCTGATTCAAATACCTTCTTTTTTATTCCAATTTTTACTTCTTTATTTTTCATAATTTCTTTTAATCCCCAATATTTATTCCAAGCTAAAGTAATTCTTCTCTGTATTTCTCTTTCTGTGCAGTCTTTAAAAGATACTAGAGTTCCGAGATAAATATAATCTTCTACATACTCTATTTTTGCGTTGTTGACTATAACATCCACTGGCTCACCATTTGTCAGTATTTTTGTCTTAGATGCGTTCATTGCTAGTCCTACTCGCTTACTCTCTCTGGATAGTTCGCAAATCATCTTTTCCAGGTCCGGTGCATTTTCTGCAAACACAACTATGTCGTCTGCGAACCTTAAGTGGCTTAGATATTCTCCGTCAATCTGCACACCCTTGTTTTCCCACTGCAGGCACCTGAAAACTGACTCTAGTACCGCGGAGAAAATCTTCGGTGATATAGGGTCCCCTTGCCGAACTCCCTTTTGTATCGGAAATTCTGCGCCCTCCCGTTCCAGTCGCACTTTAGCGCAGCATTTGGAGTAGACACTGCGGATCACGTTAATATAATTTTGGCTGATGCCTTGTTCTTCGAGCGCTGTCCAGATTGTGCCATGGAGTAAAGAGTCGAATGCTTTTGTATAATCTATAAAACACATGTACAAAGATTTTCCGTATTCTTTTGCTTTCTCTATCATTTGAGTGACTACTTGTATATGGTCAATAGTAGAAAACTTCTTCCTAAATCCGGCCTGCTCTCTTGGTTGTTTTGAATCTAGAGTAGAAAACTAATTATCAGAAGTTAAATAGTAGTCAGACGCAACCCTGTCTGACACAAAAAGGATACATATTGCATACTTTAGTTCACTATTCACGTAGGTTACCTTTTGCGCCGATGTTTAGGTATTTATTAAGGTGGATTGGTCTCGCTGCCAAGATCGCGGCCTTGGTGCATTTTCGCAAAAGCCCACAGAATATCGGCGGTCAACGGCCCGTGTCTCGTGGCGCAACTATCTAGAAAAAATCGAATTGGCAAGACACCCTGATTGCTGGAGACGTGACCGGCGCGGTGGGCTTTGATAAAACACTGTTGCTGAACTAATGGAAAAGTTCGTGATCAAGTTTGACAAGGGAGCTCTAAATAAATATAATTATTATGGTTAAAATAGATAATTTTATTACCTTTTTCATCAACGATAGGCTTACATTTGACCACGGTCTCACCTGATGGTAAGTGACGACGCGGTCGACGATGGAACATGCTTGCCTAGAAGATACCGGTTCACTCTAGTCTTAAAAACTCCCAGATTATATTTGTTAGGAAACAATGACGCTGGTAAGGTGTTCCATTCCACGGAATCAAAACGTTTTGTACGGATTCTGCTTATCTGTAGTTTTCTATCACGCTCACACGTCACACGATTTAATAATCATGCGAAAAAGATATCGACGTCATTTCAATGGGCAAACGGGCTAATGCTGTGGGTCTCTATCAACCTTTACAGCATAGCTCGTTTAAGGCACCCATCAAAAGTGGTAGGCAACTAGCTCAAGCAAGGCCACCCCACAGGCGCGAGCTTCCGCTTGGGCCGCTCCCGGGACAAGCGGATCAAAAAGGCTACGTCCACTGGAAGAGTGGACCCTAGAAAAGTTAAAGCAGCTACTTATCCCACAACAGCAACTTCCCAACTGTCAGATTATTATATTCACAGAGTAGTTGGTTGCGGTCAGAGTTTTTGTTTCGTGGAATTAGCATTTCTTCGTCCGAATTTTTGTAGAAATTGTCACAGTTACGTTCATTATCCGGTCCGACGATTCGTCTCAGTGAAAGTGTGCGTCATAATACGTTTTATGCTCCAAAATACTGTAAGTAGGCTATTATCTATTCTGGTTCTCTTTTATTCTAAGGCCAAAAGTAGGCTTTAGGCTCTTTAGACTTAATTACTCGGCGTCAGTGAAAGAAGCTTTTGTTCAGGTTTGTTTGCGTTTTACTTTTAATAGTTCTAGTTTTATTTTGGGCTACTGGTTTAAGTTTATAAAGCTTGTTGTTTTTATTTGAAGGATTTTAATTATTATAAAATAAAATAAATAAATAAAATAAATTTTATTAGTTTAGTATTTAATTAGTATTAAATCGATCTAAAATTAAGGAATAAGTATTGGGATGTTTTATAGTTTCTTTTCAGCGTTTTTCAAGTTTCATTAGACACAATAATGCTTAAGTAAAGTTGCTTGCCAACTTCGGAAAAGGAGGAGGTTTTGTGTTCGTCTGTATAATACGTATGCATTTTCATGCGGTCATTGGTTGTAGACGAATATGAAAATAAAACGTTGGTTTCAGTGTTACTATTCAACTCATCCTCATACTCATACTACTGGGAAGATTCCATTTACAGAGTCCAGAAGTGGGATCGAAAGTCGGTAATTTTTTAATTTGTGTCAATTTTATATTTACGTTATATTGGAGATTAACCAAGAGTTGAAGTTGGACATTTCTAGAATCTAGATACGTCAGAGCGTAGCGTAGGTACCCATAATGTTTATTGTTCGGAATAAATTACGACGATCATGAAAGATGACAATCATTTCTTTAACTCCTTGCGAAATACTCTCTCACTCTCTCTCAAGTCATCATCAATCTCACCCACTTTCGCTGCTTACGTAAACCAAAAAACAATTTTTCAAAAGAGCAACGCTGTAAAAAGAGCATTATTAACATTAATCTATCCTTGAGGTAGGTTTGGAACTGGACTGCGATCATCAAACAGAGGCGGACATAGCTCTATTGTCGTGAATCATCACCGTGAAAATCGAAAACCAGCACACTGCTATTCAATTTCCTACCGTAACGCCAGAGGTCAAGGTTGGGATTCCACTACGCGAGCGCGCTCAGTTACGCCTCTACACATCCACAGTGGGATCTACGCCACTGACACACTTCCGAGCGAGTACCGTTAGTTGTCCCTGTTTCGCTTGCGACCGTCCTTTTCACTCTCGTTTGAGTTGCATGCTCTGTCTCTTTTTCTGCTCGCGACAAATTTCGATGCGGGTGCGCGTGTAGGTTGGCCTAAAAATTAATTTTCGTGATACGATTTTTTTTAATCCGCTTTGGGCGACGTAGGGTGGGGTATTTTGGTCAGTGGGTCTTGTGGCTTATGTCGTGAGATCTAAGAGCCGAAAGGTTAAATGCGGGCAGGTTTGACAACCCTGCCTAATGGTCGGACGAGGTTCACTGACTAATGAGCAGAGATTTCGGGTGTCGAAGCTGTCAAATTAACATTCATTAAATGAGATTTATTTCTTAATGTTTTTTACTTTTTTCAAACAGTTCACTGGCGTTTTCTTTATTTGTTTTTTCATGTATTGTTTCAGGACCCAAAATATTCTAAACAAGTATTTTTGCACAGGAAAAAAAGCACCAATACTTGTTCTATGTCTGGGTGTAATGGGAGCATAGTCCTCATAGTTTCTGGGGCACTTAGATACAGAGAATCCTAGTTAGGCTCCAGGTTCTATGTAAGTATGTGGTTGTTGGGCGTTATTTTTAATTAATTTTTAAAGCTACTGCTGCTGTTATAACTACTGATGTGTTGAATAACCCTCGTAATTGCTCAAAAACTATGAAATAAAATAGCGGCAAGAAACTATAAATCCAAAGAACTACACTATTACGTCCTACCCATCTACTTACACTAAATAGCTGTGACACTGCGCTATGTACTACAATCACTTCTCTACACTTTTAGAAAGAAAGTCCCATCGTCCGAAGTATCCGTCCACAACTCCGAGACGCTTGTTAAAAGTGAGTGTTATTATAATAGCTTCCTTCTTATGGCGGCGTTTTTCAGCTTATAATCATTAGTCTTGGCTTTCAAGTATATATTATAACTATAAGTATTTTTACTAGACACATTTTAAAACTATCGCAAATACCTATGAGATTTAGTTTTTTATGTACAAATAGACCAACACACACACGCACACCCCAACAGCCTGAAAGCGTTCACTGCTAAACATATGCCTCCCCATAACACACCACTAATGACATTTATCATAGAGGATTCCATCATGCTGGCAAAAGGTTTTATCCAAGAACACGCCAATTTTTTAATAGGCCAAGTTTTGACTGCAACTCACCAGATATTACCTCTGTATCGAGTATCATATAGTTCTTCAAATCAGCGTAACACACCAGGCTCAGGTATACAGTTAAAATATACATAATAAAAATAAAATTATGCACATTATACCGTTTCCTACCATAAACCAATAGCTGGCAATATTCAAAACTGTACAGTACTGTGTAATTTTTAGTGGCTTTAAAACTAGCGTGTTTAACAATAGGCCGGAGTGTTTGAAGATCCTGTGCCTCTAATTGCCTAATATAAAAGTGTTTGTCCGTTTGTCCAGGCTGGCGTACCGTTATTCGGTTACCAACGGGTTTTGGGTGGACCATGGGAGGTATGTGCGAGCGTGTACTTGTACTAGCAATGAGGTTGTGATGTGGCGTGGTGTTCACTTCAAGGCCTATAAAGCTACGGTGATTTTGAAGTTTAATGCCGTTTAATTTAAATTTTGAATTCAGTTAGGTTTAACAGTAAATCTTTAGTTTGTGATGGTCTCTGTACATTGTATAAATTTGTGGTTGTAGTACATGGTGTTACACTGCACACTAAATACATGGTTATATATATTATATAAGTCTAGCAATGTTTAGATAACTTTTTTGAATGGTCTAAAGGTCACAACGTTATAACCACCTATCTGTTAAAATAAAAATATGACGGTAAAAATAATTTATTTTTAATGTAGTTTAGTTACCTAATTCTAGTCTTTGACTATAGGTTGAACAGTCAAAGATAGCAGTAAAATATAATAATATAATTATTTTTGTAATAAAAACCCTAACCATAACTGTTAATCATTGATAAGTATAATGATACAATCGTAAACAAATGTTACACAAAGCTATTGTAAATTAAAAACGGCCTCTCATTAGATACACGTAAAACATCACGTAGTTCTCAGTAGAGTACCTCTACGTACTTTACAGCGCAAGTGAACACGAAACATTAAGAAACTATTGGTTTACAAAATGATCAACATAAATTGCCTTATTTCAAGCTCAAGCAATAACCTGTCACAACATTTACAATACAATAAATAATAAAAATATAAAGCATTGTATTGCTTTGCTCTACAATTTGAGAACTTCCTGTTTTTTAATATATGCATGCAAGTGTCATGTAAATGCAAGGCTTGCATTTAAATTATGTCCTTGCAAAACATATTCTAAGAAGTCTGTTAGAATGTTTGTTTCAGAATAGAATAAATTTACAAAATTTTAAGATGTACAACATTTAGAAATACCTTTTATACTACTAATATGTAAATGTAACCCTACTTACAATAGCTGATTTAAGAACAAAGTTTTTTCCACAAGTTTCCGACGAATAATATGGGTGGATGTTGGACTTAATTAGTCGTAGGACGAAAGCTTTTAGAGCATTGTAGCACTAGTCAAATAAATAAACAAGAAACAGTTTTTTTTTTCATTTTTACTAGGTGGTAGGACTTTTCTACAAAGCTCGTCTAGATAGGTACCACCGCTCTGCCAGTTATTCTGCCGCCAAGCACTTCTGTGTTCCGGTTTGAAGGGCATTGTAGCTAGAGAAATTACTGGGCAAATGAGACTCTATGACCTGATCTCACAGTCTAGTAATCTGATTACTAGACTAGGTGATGTCTCAGGATGACGTGCGCAGTGCAGTGTCACGCGAAATTTTCTTATTTTAAAGTTCTGAGTGACAATGCATCTGTTATGGGTAGCCGTTTTGCTTAACATCAGGTGAGCATCTAGCTCGTCACGTCATTCATTTTCATAAAAAAGGACCAAAACAGAGACCATGCCATTTACTCATCTACAGTTTTAGAATTTTTACATTTTCGAGGATTTGATTTAACCCGTTTTTGCTCGGCTGTATCAAAGCAACTACGTGGCAAGTCAGGGTGTAAATTTATCGAGAAGGATAAGGCGGTAGGACGTTTGGGTTATAATTATGTATTTCGATAATATAGCAAAAAAATTAGGTAAGCATAAATTTAATAATATAACGTAATGATGCACAAAGAAAAGAAGTGCCTGATTGAAATGATTATGAAATAACAACAATAAATTATAATTGCAAATCACTGAATCACTATTAAATCAATGAATCTCACAGTCAAGAATACTTAGAACTCAATGCTCTATAATGTAATTGTTTCGACGCAATTTGCATTTGAATTGAGTATTGCTAAATGCCAGACCAGTCGTATGTATTTGAATCATACACGCAATCCGCAAGTCATCCAGACTCGTCAAGATGTCCCGTCCTCAGTTAACCCATAAAACCTTTTCTAGTTAACTTTTCTATTTTTTATTCCATTAGGGTAACTAAAATATTCTAGATAAACTACCCGCAGTATTTTATTTTTATTAACATAGGGTACATTTGGGCACTGTCTCACTTATTGGATTTGGACTCACTTTATGCCTTTGCAGCCTACGGTAGTGCAACTGTAGGTGCTTTTAGAGACTATGTTTAAAAAAACATATTTTTCTAATTGAAATTGTAATTGCATCGTCAATTCGCCACATAATACTCACAGCTAAAAAACTGGCAAAACAATTGCAAGATTAAACCTTAAAGTTCAGTGACCTTCACGACCCCCGAAAAGCTTCCAGTTCATTATCCTTAGAGGCGTGGACTACGTTTATACAGGGCCGAGCGGCCAAGGTAGGAGGGCCGGGATAGCCCGGTACAGTTAGGGTCGTCGCCCCGACACGTGGCGCGTGGCCTTGGGGCGCGCGCCCGGCATGTGAATAAGGTCTTATTGTTGCGTTGTGTTTTGCTTTTCAGGTGCCGAGTGCCTAATTCGATATTCGACTGTTTTTTATTTCCCAGGTGTTTTGGGTTGATCGTGTTTTGTTTTTCAGGTGCCGAGTGCCTAATTCGATATTCGACTGTTTTTTGTTTCCCAGGTGCATTCGATTGATTGTGTTTTGTTTTCCTGGTGCTGGGAGGAAGCTCCTATGTGTTTTGTCATCCTGGTGCTTGCATAATGCAAAGATTTTGTATTGCGTGCATTTTTTATCTGGTTACGTTGCAGATAGCTCAAACAAATACGATAACATTGAGGAATATCAAAATGTTAAAGGTGTGATGCCTGTAAAACCATGGAATACTGACGCAATACTGAAAAACGCTCATACTACACCACTTTTTCTGATCTTTGGTAAAATTATGTATCGTACTTTTAGCAGACCATAATGGACAAATTAAGATGTAGTCTCTCTGAAACTATTTATATCAACATTTACGTTATGTTCAATATTATACGAAATACTTCTTCAAACTACCTTCTTCACTTCTATATTGGAGAAATGTACGTAAGGAGTAAATATACAAAACTTAGGGTAAACGAACCCATTCCTCGCCCTCAGTTCTCTAAAATATGAGCAATAACGTTAAGCAAGGATTACCATGCGTTCCAAATTCAAACAGTTCATTCAACTCCGGGCATCATTCGAGAGGTCATTTACTCTATCATGGTCCTCTGATATTTTATAGATATCATTACAGCCTCCACCTGCGCACGCGCACGCGTGAGCTTGTGTGCGTGAGGGTGCGTATGTGTGTGTGAAGGTAAAGTGACGCGCGTCTCGACCGCTGTGACGTCGATGACGTAGCGACACTCCCGCGGTACGGTAAATATAGCTCGGTACAATCTGTGTTGTAGTTTATTTATAATGTCCAGTCGTAGAGATAACCGTAGTACCTACAGAGTAATAACGTGTTTTTAGCCCTTGTATTGTAATCTTAGTGGGCCATATTGCGTGCTAGCAAGACGTAGATCGACCATGAAAATAGCGAATTGAGAAAACTAGAAGCGAGTAAATCTTCGGCTGCGAGTTTCGGTACCTATTTAACATTTATGTTTGGCTGGCCTGATAGCTCAGTTGGTAGTAGCTCTGCCTCCTGAACTGTTGGCCGTGGTATTGATTTCCACCACGGACAAACATTTGTGGTATGAACATGGATGTTCGTTCAGTGTTTGGGTGTCATATTGTATTCTACGTGTGTATTCATAAACAAAAAGTATATAAGTATTGTATCAGTTATCTGGTTCCCATAGTACAAGCTATGCTTAGTTTGGGGCTAGATGGTGTTGTGTGAAATTTCCACACATATTTATTTATTCAACCAGTTAGTGCCCTTAATTAAGGATGAAGTATGGAACGTTACTTGCCCAGTTAGTTGCCCAATTTACTAATTGGAGAAAAGAGAGAGATCAGAGAATTGAAAAGGTCTACGCAATAATAATAATTTATCATGCATTTTCGCTATAGCGCAGGGGGCCTATCACAACCTCATATAGCATTATTACTTCAATCATACTTTGAAAAATGACATAAAAGTACGAATACTGTAATGTTGTTGACGCAGAGCAGTTTTGATGACGTCACGTTAAATCGTTCACTCGAATACATCATGTTGACACCGACGTGCGACAGTGATAACGCTATATAAAAAATAAAAATGTAGACGTCTCGTTCTCACTCAGTATTACTTTATGAGTTCGTGGTACGAATTCGAACAATATTATTGTATCCTTGAAGCATTACTGTCACGAACTATGATGGTTTTGTGTTAGTTTGTGGTAGGGCTGCAGGTTAAGCAGAGAATGCTGCTGACCATTACCTGGATTATCTCACCGGTTTTAGAGCCACCCACGAGTAGAGATGGGGTGATACAATTCTTACATTGCTACCACACGGAAAACCTCTCCATACTTATCGCGTATTATACTTTTAACTACAAGTGTTTGAAAAGGAACTAATAATAAGGGACTGAAATTTCAGTAGTAAATACTGTCTAAACTGCGACGAAAGCGGGTACCAAAGGCACTTGATGTGTGTGCGCATAAACAGGGCCACTTGTACATTCAGGGCACCGATACAGTTAGCTATTGTTTACATTACAAGGCTATTACGTTAAGTACTTGAATAGGATGTTGTTTAAAGTATGTTACAAGCTAACGTTACACTCGCGTATACGTGTCAGTATAATAATAAATATGTAATGAATGAAAAAATAAAAAATTGGTCATAATCACAATGTCCTTTTGCGAAACCAACTCAAAATTGTATTATTGTAATACAAGTGATGATGCCTCAGTAGGTAGAAGGTACTACGATTCGGTGACGGGCCCGATAGCTCACTTGGTAGCTACCCTGCCTTCTGAACTGAGGGCTGTGGGCTCGATTCCTACCCAGGGCAAACATTTGTGTGATGAACATAGATGTTTGTTCTGTGTCTGGGTGTTATATTGTATTCTATGTATGTATTTACAAATAACAAAAAGTATCTAAGTATTATATCCGTTATCATAGTACAAGTACAAGCTATGCTTAGTTTGGGGCTAGATGGCGCTGTGTGAAATGTCCACATATATTTATATTTATTTTATATTTATATTCGTAAGGAAATGATTCGAATCGTACAATGACGGAAGAAAACTTCTTGGGAATATTTAGTGAATAAAGCGCCTTAATTTTACCAGGAAACTAAGATGGCCAACTACGACATACATGTTGGTCGTATTTTTTTCTTGAGCTAAAATCATGCTTCAGTAACAAATATGTAAATATTTCTACCAATGTTTTAGACATGTACTGAGTGTTACAATAATCACATTTTGTTTAATTAAATAACTATATAAACAACTTTATATTTCATATCATATTTTAATCATAAAACAAATTCCTACGCTTGAAACAAATATCTCAGACGCCAACTTATTTGTTCTCGGATTATTATCTGTCAAAACAACCCTTTTTAAATAACGAACAAAGGTTAACATACCAAAGCTATCTTGAAAATGCAAATTCATTTATCTTTTAAGTGAAAAAAATGGGTTTTTATTACCAGCTGGAGTTCAAGATAGCCGATACTATTTTCCTGTCAATTTTTATTTATCAATACTTTTATCACTTCTAAAGGTCGAGTGGTACCTAATTTATTGCGAGAAATGTTCGGCTAATGAGGCAGGGAGAGCACAAGATATTTTATACTGAATTAGTTAATGCTATTTTTATCACTTATTTATAAAAGCTGCAGAGGAATTATTTATTAAACAAAGGGTCTTGAAAAATGTATGTTGCAGAAAATAATTACGAACACGTATGATGTTAAAATTGCTGAATACTTTTAACTTGTAAATATTGTTTTATTTTTAATTATTAATAGTTAGATACTAAAGATGGACTCAAATCGTTTACTACAAAAATAAAATATCTATAACAGCGTGCAAAGTCCGGTCATGTGTGGAATACTGCAGCCATCTCTGGGACAGTTCGGCTAAATATCAGCTTGATACCCTCTACTCAATACAAAAACGGGCTATAAAGCTCATTGTCGACAATAAACTAGTAAAGGCTAAACTCCAAAGCCTTGAACACCGTAAGGTTGCCAACCTATCGGTTTTTTACAAGCTGCACTTCGGAGAGTGTGCGACAGAATTGCACAACTTTATTCCCCCATCCCCTTTTCACCATCGTACAACTAGACGCACGGAAACACAGCATCCGTATATGGTAGAGATTCCTAGAATACGTACAAAGCGTTTTGATTCCTCGTTTATAATTATTCGGACAGCTAAGGAATGGAACACCTTACCAGCGTCATTGTTTCCTGACAAATATAATCTGGGAGTTTTTAAGACTAGAGTGAATCGGTATTTTCTAGGCAAGCATGCTCCATCGTCGACCGCGCCGCCACATACCATCAGGTGAGACCGTGGTCAAATGTTAGCCTATAATTGATAAAAAAAAGGTACAGCGAACCCTATTACAAAGGCTCCGCTGTCCATCTGTCTGTCTGTCTGTCCGTCGGTCACCAGGTTGTATCTCATGAACCGTGATAGTTAGGCAGTTGAAATTTTTACAGATGATGTATATCTGTTACCACTATAACAACAAATAGTAAAAACAGAAAAAAAAGAAAAAAAATTATTTTATGGGGTTCCCATTCAATAAACGTAGATTATTTTGCTCGTTTTTATAGATAATGATACGGCACCTTTCGTGCGCGAGTTCGACTTTCGGCTAGTTTTTTTCCTCTACAAATTAATCTGTAATTATGTTGTAATTGTATATTTCTATAAAAAAGCCTTTAAATGTATTTTTTAAGATAGAGAAGTAAAGATATGGCTCTTTACTTTGCGCTGTGAAATCAGCATATGTCAAAAGTGTAACAAAACTTTTACTTGGTAAATAGAAACTTGTCGTTATCGATAGGTCTTATTGCAGTGGATTTGAGGTTCAGTTTAGAACTTCTCACTACTGTGTTTACAAATAGTGTTTGTCAACTTTTACATTTGGCGTGGTCTCGCTAATACAGTTCTCTCAACTAAAAAGTTCCTTGAGTTTTTGTACAAATATTATTTCACTCTCTTTTATAAAGTTTTAAATATACTTCAATATAATTAAAAAGATTTTTAATATCGGATGAATACATTTCGACACAATACAACACAAAACAAATCATTATAAACATTTTTTACTCAACACCATGCAATGTACCTACATCAAATATATGTATCCACCGATAATTATAATACCTATTACCTATTATATAGACCTAATACTAGGAATAGGGGGAGGCCCCCTATTCCCCATTCTACATATTCCCAATTCTAAACATTTTCAATTCTACAGATTCCCTTGTCTATTATAATATACCTATGATGGCACTTGTAACTGTAACCACAACCTCTAATAGCATTATTACTTCAACAATACATACATTAAAAAATGACATAAAAGTAAGAATACTCTAATGTTGCAGAGCCAGAGCAGTTTTGATGACGTCATGTTAAATAAAGGGTATATGTATCAGAATAATTAGATTAAGATGTATTTTCACTATTGATAATATTTAATACATGTACTGTTGGTGTTTCTATATAAATAAATCAATAAATAAATAAATCGTTCACTCAAATACTACTGTCATGTCATACCTTTACATCATATTGACACTGACATGCGACAGTGATAACGCTATATAAAAATGTAGACGTCTCGTTCTCGCGCAGGAATACTTTATAAGTTCATGGTACGAATTTGAACGATATTATTATAACCTTGAAATATTAATGTCATGAAACATGCTGGTCTTGTATTAGTTTGTGGTAAGCCTCCAGATCGAACCTAGCATAATTGTTATAATAATAACTAATCGCTAGGAGTTTTGGCGGGAACGTGGAAAAGTTCAGGTCGTTGCATTGTATTATTACTTTCAAAAGTTGTGCTTTGTCCAGTGTTAATGTTTAAAATTGGTGGCGTTTTACGCATTGAGTGCTGACTTACGAGCATGAGTGAGGGCAAGTGATATAATGTGGTGAAACGTGATTTTTCGTGTTGCTTCCAAAACTCCATACAAGCTTCTAGTAAAGTTGCCACCACTTTGCTGGAGCATGACATAGACTAGACTATGATTGTGACAGGACATGACTTGGACATGACTTTGCGTGCTTTGCGTGAAATATTTTATAACCCGATGAAAATATAATACTTCACACTGGCTAAATACACTATGTGTAGAGTCAAATTATAAGAAAAAAAAAACTAATCGCTAACATAAACATAACACCTGGTAGATCTCCGATAGAAAGTGATTAATATAATGGCTTGTCGTCGGCGCTTTTCAATTTCTAATTTAAAACTTGCGTTCGATTAACTAAATGACTTCGTAAATCTTTAAATTGACTTTTCAGAATAATTAAATATGCAAAATATGTATCGATCAACTCGTATATTTTTTTCCTGTTATATTAAAGTAGTCATTACTATGTAGGTAGGTAGGTAACAAAAAATCTGTACATTACAGATAATATACAGAAATATATTGGGAAATGAAAGAAGCTACTGAAAAGGACTGTAAAACTTGAATACTTCAAAACAGCTAATAAAAAAGTAATCAAGATAATTTTAATATCATGGAAAAATTAATCCTTTACAGTGAGCCAATTCAAATAAAATAAATAAATAAATAATAAAAATTTGTGGACATTTCACACAGCGTCATCTAGCCCCAAACTAAGCTAAGCTTGTACTATGGGAACCAGATAACTGATACAATACTTAGATACATTTTGTGTTTGTAAATACATACATAGAATACAATATAACACCCAGATTCGGAACAAACATCCATGTTCATCACACAAATGTTTGTCCCGGGTAGGAATCTAACCCACAGCCCTCGGTTCAGAAGGCAGGGCTACTACTGATTGAGCCATCGGGCCCGTCTTAATAAGCCGTTGCATATCCAATGCTTTAAAAAGTATAATTAAAACTAAATTGCAAGTAATTAATGCAATAGTAAAATAAGAAAATATTCCAAGCGATTGTAAATTACAATAGAAAAGATATCAACGCGCGGTACACTGACCTACTGCTACGCGTGTGTGCGTAGAGCTACGCGGCTACGACGTAGGCATACGTAGATGATGTAGTATGGGTAGATTTATTTATTTTTTATTTATTTATCGGCCCTGCTGGGCTACGGAAACATGGTGGTTTTGTATTAGTTTGTGGTAGGGCTGCAGGGGTAATTTTTGAGCAAGATGCTTTCAGGAGTCTTGATAGCGCAATACAAATGCTTGTTATTTTAACTAATATGGTAGTAGTAGGGACTAGGTGCAACCAGTTTTAGAGCAACGTATGACATTACCACTGTGTTTGTGTGCGTAATGAATTACTAATTGAGAATTCTGCATTGATGAGCGATAACTTGAGGCGAGTTTTTGTTTAATAGTGAAAGCGGTCGTCATAATAATACTGCATGGCTGAACTCTTTAGAAGTGTCCTTTACGTTTAAAATTGTATATTATATAATAACTGTTAAACCACGTATTAATAAATTACACCATTTTTAGGGTTTCGTACTCACAGGGTGAAGTGAACCCTATTACTAAGGCTGTCCGTCTGTGTCTCTGTCCGTCCGTCTGTCACCAGGTTGCATCTCATGAATCGTGATGGTTAGAGAGTTTAAATTGTCACAGATGATGTATTTCTATTGCCGCTATAACAAATACTAAAAAAGAATAAAATAAATATTTTAGGAGGCTCCCATACAATAAACGTGATTTTTATTGCTCGTTTTTATAGATACTAGTACAGAACCCTTCGTGCGCAAGTCCGACTCGCACTTGACCTGTTATTAACTGGTCTATGCTGAATTACTAATTCCAAAATTATTATAAAAGCATCAAATTATCAAAAGTCATTAGTTATATATGGATATTCTAACGAAGAAAAACTTAATTATTAGATACAACCATTAAAATAACAACATATAGAATCATGACTAAAACTTCATTTCGCTTGTGTTTAAACTGACTACTTAACCCGTGTAATTAATCCCGAATTTATTTTGTACTCGCTCAAGTACTGACTTAATTTTCCATCAGTCTTTCCATAATACAAAGTTTAATCCTAATTGAAAAACACATTTCGCTTCAATGTACTTAATTCCACATTAACCCAACTTACTTGTAATGTTAACTCATTTTAAAACCTTTAATTTGTCAGCTTTCCTCACGAAAGGTCACGATCAAGGTGAGTGTGACGCACACACCTATCAAACGTGTGCAAATGTGACGCGCCTGTGTGCGTGCAAGATCTATCGGTGTATAGGTGAGACGCGTACGTACACAACTTTCTTTTGCGACTTGAAGCAAGTGTCGTATTTGTAGTTTTTGCTATAAGTGTGCTCATTTAATGAAAAGAAGGATTCTAAATGCCCGTAATTAATCTTCAGCAGTAGAAAGGGAAATTAGGAGTTGATAATGTTGATATTTAAATAGTGTCTATTCATTATTCTTTCTGTGGGTCAAGGTGAATAGATAGTGGGTACAGTTGCTCTACTTTTGACTTCGGGTAGACAGCATGAGTTACATTTCACTGCGTTTTTGTTGACTGACTCAGAATGTAAATAAGTTGCAAACTGACTCGAACATTAAGTATACTTTTGGAGAAATCGTGGTTGTTATGTTAGGGCGTGAATTGAAAATTCTATTCTGTTTTTGCTACAAAAACTTTGCCTAATCTTTATCAACATTTTGTTAATTGGCTTTATGTACAGAAATAGAAAATGAATTGTGTTGTTTTTTTACTGAAAAATATTAATTTATTAAATATTTTTATTTTAGTGTAATGTAGCTTTTTAAATTAAGTATAAAATGACGTATCAGTGTATCATATTAAATAAACAAAATAACTGCTAGCTGATATGAAACTATTTGCTATAATTACAAATATCTATAACAAAACATTAAACAAAATGTACCAAATATCATGTAGGTATGTCTAACAAGTATTAAACCCACAACCCACCCACTAGAATAATCGTATATTCCTCGTCTCCAATCCGCTACATTATCTCAATGGCTCAATCAGAATCTTCACAGCAAATTATAATCACACATTATCGTTCTCAAACGGGCTTTGTATCTTTATTACGCATCTAACCTAACAAGCGGTAATGATCTATGGATCATTCTACGGATCTGTGGATCTATAGATCATTGGTACGTCTGACGCTTCCGTGAGATTTGTCGATTTGCGAGGTATGTACGTTGTTCGGGAATGATTAGTAGCTGTCAATGGTTTTTTTTACTACAATAGGCTTGCTATTAATTGGTTTGTTTCATTACGAAATTAATCACGCTTGATAAATAAAAAATTAACGCTCGGTAAATATTTTAACTTTAGCATCAATTAGGTATCTTATTATTTTAATTGATGATGCTAAGTGATAGCCTCTAAATTTTTTTCGTAGATAATAGAGATTTATTAAATTAAAAATACTTTGTACATATTCTGTAAATATAGCTGTACTTGAACCTTTAAAAAATTAAAACATAAAAAAACGCTTAACGTTTTAATAAAATCAAATCAAATAGGCTCATTCCTTTAGCTGTATGTTTAAAAGAGGTTTGATTGTAAACGCAGCTTACTTGTTCATTAAATTATTAATTTCTCAAGGGTTTACTGGAAGAATAATATATTTAGGCCTAACTCGCTTTTGTACTGATTATTACATCGCCATAACTGCGATAAAACAATTCATCTTCTTTTTTTTAACCTATACTGTTCCACTGCTGGGCAAAGGTCTCCCCCATATCCTTCCAGATATCCTGGTCCCCCGCAACCTCGGACCACTGCACTTAAAAGGCGTCGAGATCATCACGCCATATCTTTCGGGGCCTGCCTCGTCGTCGTACAATTTATCTTATCTACAAAAAATCTTATAAAAATATTTTAATACATCATTAATCGCTCAAAAAAACTATAATGCAATTATCTCGACGAAAGGGCCGTTAAAATGATTTTCACGAAGAGAACTTGATAAAAACAGCAATCACACCAGTCCATCAACGGTACAGTTAAACCATCAGATCCAATTCACCGACAGTATTATTTGGAACAGGTCGATAAAGCTGTCAAAATGTTAAACTCGTTTATAGTATTTATGATGAGGTTCGCAATCCATTGATAAGATTGTGTTTGTTAAATGGAAGTTCACACCTTCTGTAGGAATATTTTGTAATCTATACTGACTGGTACCCCGCGGCGTCTTCTCCAATTATCTCGTAGAAACGCTTAGTTTTTCGGTGTAATATGTGTTGAGAAAACAATCTGTAAGTACGCAAAATTTAATCCAAATTAATATTTAATCTTAAGAATATTATGTATGGCATATTATAGCAGTCGTATCTGTAGCAGTTTTTTTTCCTACTTAATGAAACCAACCAATTTTTTTAACGCAGAATGAATATTTTGTTTTCGAACGGGATTTGATCCCGCATTCATCCAACCCTAAAACCGGGACATACTTTACTTATGCTTATTGCGTAATGGCGAGGTATTTGGCTAAATGACCTGATGGGACCCCGTTCTTTTGCTATAGTGACAAAAAAATTGAACATGATTAGACATGAGATAACTTCCAACGGTAACATTTTACTTTAACATTAAAAAGTTATAAATCTTGTACTTAACTACATATTTTGATCCACCCAAACAAAAACCGTAAAACAGGCCACCCGTAAACTTGAAACCCGTAATCATATACCCATAAATCATAAACTACAAAACAACCAAACGATCGTGCGAACAATCGAAACAACTCAAAGACAAATTAATTTACTTCTAAAAAGCTATAATTTAACGGTATTAGGTTAAATTGCTGACTATTTATAGCTCTACAACTAGATGCCGTTAGCAGTTTCGCAGTTAGACTAAAACAACGATAAAGATGGCACAATCTGAAATGGAAAACGAAGAAAAAAATCGTAAATTCGCGAAGTGACTAATTTTCTTCAGTATTTATTACTTTATCTTCTTAATTTATTTAGTTATTATTATTTAGTCATGGTATTTATTATTTAATTGTATTCTATGTATGTATTTACTAATAAAAAAGTATATAAGTATTGTATCAGTTATCTGGTTCCCATAGTACAAGCTATGCTTAGTTTGGGGCTAGATGGCGCTGTGTGAAATGTCCACACATATTTTTTTTTTTTACTTAGATATTTTAGTTTGATTAGCCATCAGCTCCGCTGTCCGTCTGTCTGTCTGTTGAAATTTTCACAGACGATGTATTTCTGTTGCCGCTTTAACAACAAATACTAAAAAGCAGAATAAAATAAATATTTAAGGGGGCTCCCATACAACTACGTGATATTTTTACTGTTTTCATAGGTAATGTACGGAACCGTTCGTGTGCGAGTCAGACTCGTAGATTGCCAGTTACGCGGCGTCCTAGACACGGTGGTGATGACGAAAATAATGCTATTTGGAAATAAGCCCAATCAACTGGTAACAACGGTATTATGGCTTTAATCATTAATGATAAATGGTTAATTACTTGTAATTGATTACAGTTACCGACTGAAAATATCACTGTCTTGCTGAATTTAATTATTTACTTTTCAGATTGTGATTTTTATTTGATATTTATGATTTTATAGTAGTAAAGCATATCCCGGCTACAGGGACGGATGGCTTGTGATTCAAATTTTTCCTTCACAACATAATGTGAAATTTATTTAATTTTATAAAATTCATGCAACCAATAAAGTTTTTACATTTACCTTAATTTTATTATTTGTACGATATTTTAGTAAAATTTGGAATACAGATCAAACCTAGAGTTTAATACCTAAAATAACTTAATACATAATTAACTACCTCTAAGATAAATAAATACATTTAGTATATTCAGTAGTAGTATTACTAAATTTCTTAATTTACATAATTAAGACAAAAACGGTAATCGTTTTCTGCAGAATTCGTCTAGGTAGGTACCACGTTTTGCCAGTTACTCTGCCAAGAAATTACTGGGAAACTGAGACTTTACGATACGATCTCATAGGCTACTAGACTATGTGATGTCTCAGGATGACGTGCGCAGAGCAGTGTCAAGCAAAACTTTATTACTTTAAAGTTAGAGTGATACTGCAATCTGTTAACCGTGACGCTTAACATCAGGCAAACATCTAGCTTGTTACGTCATTAGTTGACATAAAAATGAAGATCCACATGACAATACAATTTTTTTTTTCAAGCACTATAGACTAACATGTTTGCTCTACTCTAAACTAAACATAGATAAGTATTTGCGATAACATACAATTAGTTGAAGAGATAGTATCGCGTATTCGTAGACACGGTTACGATTTACCTTTATTCATCAGACACCGTTTATTATATTCAAAATGATAGAAAAACATCTAGTAAGTTCCGCAGAAATTAATAAACAAAACAGCTCAAAATATAAAAAAAAAATTGGATTTACAGATTTTTATACCCCAGATTGTAGCTAAATTAATGGCAATGATTTTCGCATAATAAAGTTCTTCAGTAATCCTCAAAAGTAGGTAGCATTTTAATTTAGATACAAACTCAAATAACTTACAAAATTAAGAAATAACATTTATTTTGAGCAAATTCAATTCCTAAAGTTTCTAAGGCTATATATAAAAAACGGATGATGTATTTTTCCTACAATATAATATGTATGTTTTAGAGGCCATCAAATTTGTTTGTGATGACCCAGCCGCAACATCTTTAAAATTGTTTTTTTTTTTAAGATTCATATCCCACTACATTTTTCTATAGAAATAGTCAGATAGGTACGAATTGATTTCTAAATTATTATCTATTTACGATATATTATGACTTAAATAAACAAAATAGTAAGGTATAGGTCTACGATGACGGCGTCAAAATAGTGACATTACTTTTTACAATGGCTTGTAACAGATTACCAGCCAGTATCTACGTCACACAGATTCGGTGAAGTAAGTACTTGCACTTACGTACACTGAATATTAATTTAAGCGTAAGTGATATAACGGAGCAAGTTTCATGTAATTGGGTGCTGCGGTGCTAATGGAGGCCAGCAGAGCTACTCAAATATTTGTTGAGTGTCGCGTGGCATGCGTTTTAATACGTGGTATATAGTACTTACAGCAAATTTTACTAGTGTGTCAGATAAAGATACGTAACTTTGTGAAAGAACAAAGTATTTATTTATGAAAAAACCAGGGTAAATTAAAAAAAATATGACCACTTATGTTAGGCAATGGAGACACGAGTGATTGGAATCCCTACATGCCAAAGTAACTGGAAGGGAATTTTTTGTCGTCGGCGATTTTTGATTGTTGGGGTGGTTTCCCAAAAAAGGGGGGAAGTTTGCGGCAGCGTCATTTAGCAACCAATTTGGATAATGTTCGGCTGAAACATTGAGTACTTAATTCTAAACAAATATTTCAAATATGAGCGGAATCGGTCAAGAGGTTGTCAAGATATAAGGCCGTGAAAGTTCGGGGCGTACTAAGCACATCAAGCTAGCGAGGTCTACAGTTCGCAGTGTTGTTTACAATAATGAGATCAATATCGGGTGCTTAATTTTATCCAGGAAATAAAAACGTATAATTTTCTGAATCCCTGTGGAATAACGGGCAGATAAAACCACCGTAGAACCTCTATTATATTATAACATTAATGCTATTAATTTACATTCTGGAACCCAATGGCCTCGTACGTGACGATGGCAAGAGACCTGACGGAATGACCTTGATTCCATGGAAGATGGGGCGGCCCTTGGTTTGGGATGCAACCTGTGTTGACACCCTCGCGCCGTCACATCTTCCTGGAACACAAGTTGAGGCTGGCGCGGCGGCCGAATCCGCAGAGAACATGAAAAGGCGCAAATATAGTACCCTGGACAGTGGTTACTTGTTTGCGCCTTTTGGTGTCGAGACGCTGGGGCCGTGGGGATCAAGTGCTCACAAAATTTACAAAAACCTTTCGGAAAGACTGATCGAGGCAACACGTGACCAAAATGCTGGCCTCTATATGGCGCAAAGACTAAGCATTGCCATACAACGGGGCAATGCCGCCAGCATTTTGGGCACATTGCCCACTGGTAGCGGCTTCTTAGATTAAGTTTATTTACTTTTAGTTTTAGATAGATCATTTTAGTTTAGATTTAATTTAGTTTTAGTCCTTTTTTTTAAGTAGGTATTATTAATGTTTTATGTTATTTATTATTTAAGTTGTTGAGTAAATAAAGTAAATCAGAAACATAAAAAAATGCTTCAAGAATTTTATATCTCGGGACAACTTAACATAGCCCACCCAAAAGCCTCGTCCCACCTGGTAATTAAAGGCATCAAATAATTAATGAACACAATACTAATTATCTACACAATTATCTTTAATTCATCCATCACATTCTTTTTAAATATGTAAGATATTCGAACTTACTCTATTTGGATACGAGCTTAGCCTAACGGGTGCCTAATTTAATGAAGAGGGTAAATTTTAAACTGAAATGACTTTGTGTATAGAGCGAATGTAGGCATGCCAAGTTATATTATATATAAGGTCGAGGCTGGTAACCTTTGTCCCTTGCAAGTGTTAAGGGTAAGAGACAGCAAAGATTAAACTAATATTTAGAATAAATAATAATAAATTTAAGTAAATAAATGTGGGGACATTTCACACAGCACCATCTATCCCTAAACTAAGCATAGCTTGTGCCATGTACTGTGGGAACCAATTAAGTAATACAACATTTGGAAGCTTTTTGTTTGTAAGATTACAATAAATAACATTTAGATACAGAACAACCATCGATGTCACAATTGTGACAAATGTTTGTCCTGAGTGGAAATCGAACCCACAACCTATAGTTCAGAAAGCCGAGCTGCTACCAACCGCGCTAAAAGACCAATCATAACAAGGTTTTATTATCAAATGTGACTTTGCAAATGGTATGGTAGTTATCAATATATATAATAATATAGTATACGATGATGTGTATAATACTCCCAAAATAACAAAAAGAAATGTGAAGCCAGCCAAGCTCGAAGCGACTATAATATAACTAGGAAAAGAGTATAACGTATAATTCAACATAACATAACGTGTGGGGTCCGGTAACGGGACGCTCGTTATCTGCTTCATTGTGAACTGTGATATTGATATTGTTTCCGTGCACCAGTGGCGTTAGAACCAGCAGGTGGGGGAAATTTGATAGTAGAAAAACTTCTAAGTATAACTCGTGAACTTTTAACGTTTCTATGTTTTACACCACAACACAAGGCACTGCTTATGCCTACTCTAAGAATATATATAACCGTTGTTTGAAGTGTTCCATGTTTTATCTGAGCGGAACCACCTCAGTAGTTTCATTCCACATCTTGCAGGCAACACACATCCACACATCCACATCTTGTATGTGGCAGAAATATCTTTAGAAACAAACTGTGCGAGACTTCCACGGGTCCACGTAGTGTGGCTTAGTTTTTTGTGGTGATGCGCTGTGATTATAGAACGTTAAAACTGCTCAATTACCTTGTGGGTGCGAGCCACGACGTGGTTGAAACTGATGATGCACTCTGCGCGAAAACGAAACCCACTGCGAATGTTCCTGAAAAAAAAGACACAATTGATTAAATAAAATCGATGATATTAACTTTATCAATGACAGAGCCATTTATAGTAAAGATCCGTTTACTCGCTACCTACCTAAAACATATTGTGCTTTAATAGCGCTGTGCCTAAATCAAACGACAGGTAGGCATATTATTTGAGAACTAGATTAATTAATGATTTGTAGTTCAAGAAAGAGACAGACACCGTAGACTTATGTAAAGATTTGTTGAATTCATATGTAAATGACTGGCTAGTAGTAATCATGTATTGACAGTATTGTGCGCTGTGGAGTGGACGGCTAGCTACCAGCATCGGTACAAGCCGTCACGGCTGCGCGCGCGCTCGTAAACCTCCTTAGCATCGCGACGCCACATTTTTGTGGCCATATACAGTTCGTTTGTTTTAATTTGGCCGTGCCTCTCTGTCTGTGGCCGTGTTTAACGTGTTGCTAAGTGACTCGCTAAGTGGGTTTAGGAAAGAGGTACATGCGATTTTTAACGTTTAATTTTAATGTGAGATAAGTACTTTTTTATTCTGTGGATCAGATTAAGGTTAACATTATTTTAATGACGTCACCAATTATGTTTTTTATATCACATTTTTTATTTACATTACTTGCTTGCAGTTGAAGTTAATATGGTAACTATTATGAAGTTTTTGGCCTGATGGTACATACTGATGGTAGTACCTACTCTTATTTATTCTATGGTGATGAGAAATAAATGATAGAATGAGTTACTTGTCATGATCATCACTAACATTTCTCATTCGATCATTCTACTGATACCTATACATTTTCAGCGTATTTACTATTTAAGCCATTCGCACTCTGATTCAAAAACCTTCCCGTAATATTTTCACCCAATTTATCTAAGTACGTAATTCAATAATCGAATCAGCTTAACATCATCATAATGACTGCAGCACCAACTTAGTTCAGAGACTGAAGTATTCCAACTACACAAACTCGAGTATGATTTAATTAGACTATCACTGAAGGATAAGGCTTTTATGGATTTTTTATAGCACTAGCCTTAATTGCAAATATAATGGTGTCGATTCGGTGGTACACCGACTAACCTAAATATTCTCTAATTTTAATTTAGTACTGTCAAACAACACTTTGCTATTCGGACATGACACCTCTAACTAAAATTTAGAGACGATACGTCTAAATTACTCAACTTAGTTTACAAGTACGTTTAAGCTATTCGGCGAACAGATTATAGAGAAGTTTCTGCCTAAAATTTTAAACGTAAAATGTCAAAATAGACGGCACCTAAAATATGGCGATTAAAATTAGATTATTACGAATCCAGCAAAGACTTTTATCCAGACCACTAATACGAAATTAAAGCAGGGCAATACCGTACACACCACTTAGGGTGTGATTGATTCTCAGCTGTCAAAGTCAAAATCAGTCGTTACTTGGGTGTGCTTATAAATACATACCAAAAAAATGCCATCTTGCGTGATAAAACTGTGCCGAAATCACTCGAGACACGAATCACAGAAGCACACAATCACATTTCACTTGTAAGTGGCCTTAATAATGTATTTTTATAAGATTATTTTAATTATTTCTATTTGACGAAGAGTTAGAACGATTTCACAATAAAAAGTTGACATGTCAAAATCAGTGTTGCCACACGACATCTGAATAATTACCCGATTTCTTTTGTATAGATTTCCAACAGATCCATGTCTAGCTGAACGTTGGATAAAAGTAGTGCGAAAAAGTAGAAATGAAGATTGGTGGAAACCTAATACTCGCTCAACAATACGTTCAGCGCATTTTTATAGTAAAGATAAATATGTGACAAAAAGAGGCCGCCGCTAAAATAAAACGCGGAGCTATACCTTCAAGGGTAACACAGTAGTTACTTTTAGTATCATGTAGAGTCACTATGGTATTTCATGATTTCAGTAGACCGACGCACCCACTGTTTTCCCATTTTTAAGGTTATTTTTTTTTATCCTAAAATATGAAACATTATTTTGGTTGCGGCCCTGTACCTACATAACTGTTGTTCTTTAATCCCTTTAACTTGGTAATATTGAAAAACTCGTGAGTTATTAAAGGAAATGTTGAATAAACTGCTGCTTATACTTAATTTGAATCCTTTTTATTAAAAGATTGCATGAGATATCTATAGACCTTTTTCTTGTCTATAGATAGTAGTATGATGGTAATTAATTTTATTATTTTATATTGTTTTAATGCAGGCGTTACATAATTTTTATTATTTACATTTTACATCTAGCTAGATTTTTATTTAGGTACCCGACTAAATCGGATAATACTATTTATATGGTATGTTAAAAGAGGAACTGACATTAGAAGAAAAAAAAATGTGCTCTATGGTTTGATTCATGTTCAAACAAGGTTAAGTATGGAGACTTCGGTTCTGGACCTATGTAATAGGGGGAATTCTGTGGAATCCAGTAATTTCTCTGATAAAATGGTTGTTTTGTGATAGGAATGCACGACTAAAATATTGCACAGCCCGTAGGTATTGCACGACCAGGAATGCACGGCCGCATGGCCCGGAAGTGCTTCACATGGCTTCAAAATATCAGGCAGACAGGTCCAATACGAGTCAGGGTTTTGGTGGCACAGGAGTATTGTACGGCCGGTATTGCACAGCCCGGAACCCATGCACATGGTTTTGAAAAACTGGACTGTGCAATACAGGTCGTACAATAATTGCCTTGAAATATCGACATGCCCACTACTGTACGACCTGTATTGCACAAC
Organism: Ennomos erosarius; assembly: GCA_963580505.1. Classification (NCBI taxonomy): domain Eukaryota; kingdom Metazoa; phylum Arthropoda; class Insecta; order Lepidoptera; family Geometridae; genus Ennomos; species Ennomos erosarius. The sequence goes on along the minus strand of OY756978.1, from coordinate 540,445 downwards.
CCAGCATTTCGAAGCCATGTGCAATGTACATGTGTTCCAGGCTGTACATTCCTGATCGTGCATTATTGCCTGTATCATTTTATCACAGCCCGTATTGTACGACCAGGAATATACAGCCCGTAATTGGTGTACATGGCTGCCAAATATCAGACTGTCCAATACGGGTTCTAGTACCTGTGCAAAATGGTATATGCAATAGTGCACAATCCGAAATATACCTCCAGTAATCCGTGTACATAATTTCGAAATGATGGGGTGTGCAATACAGGTTGTACAATACTGGACATATCGATAATATAGTGACTCGGTTGCAGGTAGCGGCTCGGCTAGTGTTACTAGTCCTTGTTTCTTCAAAACACCACCAGAAAATACTCATCATCATCATCATCATCATCATCATACTCACCATCATTACCACCACCATAATCATCATCAACATAATCACCCCACCATCATCATCATCATCATCATCAACAGCCTAAAGACATCCACTGCTGAGCAAATGCCTCCTCCATAGAGCGCCACTTTCAACGGCTGCTCGCGTGCTGCATCCATCGGCGCCCGTGCTTTTCCCCAGATCATCGATCAACCGGGGCGCAGGGCTAGCTCCTTACGCCTTTACTAAAACTCAATGCAGCAAAATGTATATGCCGTATTTATTGATCAATTTTTACATCCTTAGATAGGTACCTAGTAAGTCCCTCCATTAAATAAATAACGTTTTTTAAATATAAATAAATAATTTCGTTATCTGTACATTTTCGTAGATTTTTTACGATATTTTTTTTGATCACCTAGTACAGCTACTCGACACTAGAGGCGTGAGTGGCGTTACTTAATTTAGGTGCACGACTATACAATGCTAAATTATGTTCGACGTAAATACCGAATGGCTTTTGTGACATCTCGCACCTAAACTAAAATTTTAATGTAGGCTAAAATTAGAGTTCTCTAAAATCACCGAATCGACACCATTGACGACTTAATAAAAAAGTAAAAAGAAATCTGCTCTACGCCATGTCATTGTAGAGGCCACCTATCGGATAAATCATACGCAAAAATCATCAAAGTATTTTGACAATGCTATCTAGTATCATAGACCCATGGAGCGTATTGTGATTTGTGGAACATAACGGAATGCGTCGTATTTGAATATTGATTACTGCTTTGTCCATGGATTTGAATAGAGCTAATAGATTTGATGGGATTTACTGTAGTTGTTACTAATTTGCGAACTCTAAAACGAATGATTTGAAGTCTTGTAAGAACGCACGAAGGGTCTCGAGTGGTGACCACGGACCGGAAGACGCAGCATAAGCCCCCACTAGATGGACCGACGATCTAGTGAAAACCGCGGGAGCCGATGCATACAGGAAGCAAGCAACCGCTCAAAGTGGCGCTCAGTGGGGAAGACCTATGTTCAGCAGTGGACTTCTTCAGGATGTTGATGATGAAGAACGCACACCTATTTAATAAGCTTCGGCTTGTAAATCACACTAATATTATAAATGCGAAAGCCTTTATTTGTGTATGTTTGTTACTTTTTCACGCTCGAACAGCTGGACGGATTTAGATTGAAATTTGATATGGAAGTAGCTTATACCCTGATTGATGGCTGATTTTTATTCCGATAACGGGAATAGTTCCTTTGTTTTTTTTTTTCTTTTTTTGTGCTACTATATATATTTGAGAACAACTCACCTGATGGTAAGTGATGAAGTTTTTTAAGGTGAAGCATGTTTAAATAATAAATAAATAAATAAATAATGTACTAGTAACAAAAATATTTTTTAATATTTGCACGCTTGCTTGCAGGCTGAATCCACGTGTCCACTACTTACTCTATGATCTTGTACCCAAATTAACGGTGTATTCTTGCAAATAAATAAATGATTGATTGAAAATCCCGTTAAGATAACTTCTATAGAAGAATCGATCTAATAAGGGGATGTAAATTTTATTCTGGCATATTTTTAGAAGACGGTGGCTACTTAGCCTATCGACTTTGGAAAGATGCCCGGACTATCAGTAGGTAGGTAGCGTCCACAAAATGCTGGCAGCATAATACAACGCTGCTTCGTTGTGCCAGCATTTCGGTCACAACTGGGTTAACATACTAACATGCAAATATATTTGATCCTGCATGTTAGAAACTTCATTAAAGATGTAGAACCTCATCGTTCATCCATCGACAATAGTTAGCACCGTTAAGCAGCTATAAGTAATTTCAATCAGTAATGAGCTCAAATCGGCTATAACTCATGGATCCGCGAGTCCAGTTAGGTTCAAGTTCATGTGATTAATTGTATGCAAGGCTGTGCCAGTAGGCCAGAGGCTTGTACTGTAACTAATACTTAATCTGGGCTTGTATGATCAACAGTCTCGTAGGGTAGGGTTATCTCAGTGAATCTACCTATACTACTAATGTAAAGTACAAGTATATGTTTCATAGTAACTAAGTACCTACTGTATATATGAATTTTTCTGTTGGTGTTTTCTGTGGTGTAATAAATTTTTGTAAATGTCTACGTGTATGAAAATTGTGTAAATAAAGATGCAAGAATTTCAATAATCACTATATTAGATTTGATTATATATAATTTTAGTCATGAGAAAAGGTGCGATTCATTTTTTTAGAGCAGGTAATGGACCGTATTGAGATCAGACATTTATGTCAAAATATTTTTTATTAAACACAACTTTAAACGCTCATCAATATTCATGCACCTTAATTGAATATTAATGAATTTTGACTACATATTTTTAAGAATAAATCTAAATATTATCTGAATAATTATTGTTAATTTTAAAGTCCTACATCAATTGTCCTCTCGTGCAGTAGTTGTGCGACGTGCGCGGGAGCAGGTTCGGCTCCCGGTAACGGGACATCGCTGGCCTCATTCTGGCTTTTTGGAACCCATTAGCTTTTAGGATTCCGTGGATTTTATGATTTTGATGAGGAAATTATTGGGTAGATTGAATAAAGGAGCTGATTGTAATATTTGACTACCATTTTAATGTAAGTAAAGTGTAATGAAGTATAATAAAGATTGAATAAGAGCGTTTTATAATAAAAATATGCAATGTGTTTTTTTTAAGTAAAATAAGTGTCTATAATGTTGTTTTTTACGGGATAAGAATATAATTAAGATATCTTGGTAATAAGTAAAATATCGATGGGTAATAGCTTTAATAATAATAAAGTCGTATTATGTTAATTGTTATCATATTTATAATTATTCAGCTTACTAAATTAAATTGTTTGATATAACCTAATTCGACTGCAGAATTAGAGCAAAAATTAAATGAGATTATAAAAAATCCTAAATTAGTACAGCACATCTACATATACCTACGGAAATCAGTACTTGCATAATTATTAATTTAAAGCAGATACATCGAAGTTACAATCAGTGGTTTCTTCTCTTGTTTCGATTTTTATTTATATTTTTGCTTATTGTTTTTTTTTTTACTGTATTGTGCGGCTTGTCGATTAGCACTAGTTTAACAACTAATTTGTCACGTCATTCAATCTCATAAAAAAACCACACAGATCTTTACAATATTATAGCGGAAAAAAATAACATGCGTCATAAATTCCTAAAATTTATTATCAACTTGCTCAAGGATGATGTCGACGGTTCAAGCAAAAAAAATAGCCGAAAATTATGCAAAATTTTTAAACCTTATACCTTTATAGGTTTCTCAGAATGTGACCTAATTTAATGTTTATAGGCATCCTGCTCGCGCCGGATGCTCTCAGGTCTCGGTGACGTCACGAGAAGAAAGTTCCGTCTTATGCCGGATTCAGCTGATGACTACATTGCGAAATATTTACCCGACAAATGTGGTTTTATAAGTTGATAGATTTAAGTCCTTAATCGAGGATATTTAATAGCCCTAAGTTTTTGTAAATAAATCGTTTTTAGAAAGTTATTTATTTTCCTTGTAACTTATATCAAAATGTATTCTTGACTCTGACTTTCAAAACATGGCGTAATTGTTTTGTTATTTACGAAAATAGTATTATATCGTCTCTAGAAATATTATATTTTTCTACCCTGTGAGCAAGTGTGGCTCGATTTGCTGAGTCAATAATATATTTTACAGATTATAAAGAGATTTTTATACATTTGTAATCCGGTAACAGTGCTCTTTTGAGTCTCGCTTTTTAATATGCTGCACGCTGTAGCTTGTACGAAAACTGCCGCTTTTAACACATTTTATCACAGAAAAGCATAATAATTATAATTTCGCTCAATATCAGTAATAATTAGTTTATTTTTAATTCCACAGCCGACGCAAATATCACCCGCCATTACATACCAGTTATTACAGCAACGAACTTAATTTACACAGCACTACTTAACCCGTCAGCCGTCTTCCATAATTGACGTCTGAACAAAACAATCATTATAGTACCATTACCGCTAACTAGATGTACAAAACAAATCTACCGGCAATTATTTGGGCTTTAATTTAGCTCTGATTCAGAAGTACAGTTAGACATTTCACTTTTTGAGACGGTCTCCCTCCCACTTTTTGTAAGCTCCGAGATGACCGCGAAACCTGGTTTAGTCAAAGTCAAGTATAAAGTACGTGAGCCACAGTACAGAGTGGTGAAAGAGATGTGTATTACTTGTGGTTGGAAACGAGTTTGTTTAAGACCGGTTATTTTTCAGGCTGTGGTGGGTGCTGTAACTTGGATTAAAACTGTTAATGCTATAATATACTAACATAGAATTAATAACAGATTCGGTGGGCCGTCCGTATTATCTTAAAATAGTAAATTGTTTAACAAGGCAGCAAACAATTATTTCTTGGGATTCAAAATACATCACTCGAGCTTAAAATAGTGTTGCTCCCGAAGTAGAGACTCTACTTTTATCATAAAATAAATAAGTGCAACTTATTTGCACCCCATTTTTAGTATCCGAGCATTAGATCATTCCCTAGAGGATTCCCTGTATCTAGGGACCCAGAAACTATGAGGACCATGGTCCCACAACACCCAGACACAGAACAAGTATTTGGGCTTTGGCCGTGCTTAAATACTTGTCCTGTTGCAAGAATAGAATCCGCCACCCACGTGTTCTGAGCCGACCTGCTCAACCACCACACCACCGAGGCTAACGAGAGAGAGCATAATCTGTCAGCACATTTTGTTTTCTGGAGGTAATATAAAATTATAGATACTTTCTTTGTCACAATTTTAGCTTTTGTTTATGAAGAACAAACTAGCTCTTAAGAATAGATGTACTTAATAAAAACTTAAGTTTTAATTTCAAGTTCAGATTCACCTTCATGCTGAAGTCAATTAGGTCTTAAATATACGTTAAAATTACCATATCTTAGAGCGCTATTATTAAGCATTATAACCCGAATCGTTAACCAATTATTATCAGTCTTTATAGCCTCTTAATAACCGGTAATTAAAACTGGATTATTAGGTCTTGATATTTTTCAGATTATTTAAATTTTATTCATTTATACCATCTACGTATAGTTAACGTTATAACGGAACAGAGTGAGTTAACCTCCTTTTCGTGTTTATTTTTTCTAGCAAGTATCATTTTATTTAGTTTTAGAGACTAAATAATATTGTTGTTTTAAAAATACGTTAAATCGATTTCAATCGCCCCATATTTATAGTGAAAGATACTGAGATGATAATTATTATTATGATTATACTTTTTCAGTCATGTTAGTTTAAACACAAAACTACTTTTTTAACTATAGTCTCATCATCTAGTTCTGTGTTGTCTGGAAGAGATCGCTTTAAGCGATAATACCGCCCATTGTGACAGTTATACATTTTTTATTACTTAATGATTTTTCCTTATGGTGTTTTCAATAAAGGGTTTTGGTGTGTGTATATTTTTTTTATGAGAATGCCGTGACGAGCTAGTCGTTCACCTGATGTTAAGCAATACGGCCGCCCATAACAGTTGCAGTGTCACTCGGAACTTTAAAATAATAAAGTTTCTCGTGACACTGCACTGCGCACGTCATCCTGAGACATCACAGTCTAGTAATCAGATTACTACTACACTGTGTAATCAGGTCATAAAGTCTCATTTGCCCAGTAGTTTCACTAGCTACAATGCCCTTCAAACCGGAACACAGTAGTGCTTGCACACTACTGCTTAGCGGCAGAATAACTGACAAAGCGGTGGTACCTACCTAGACGAACTTTGCAGAAAAGTCCTACCACCTCGTATATTTATTTATCTATGTATGTATATTGTATCTATCTACACTAATTTTGAAAAAAATTCTAGTAGACTAAACGGTAAGTACCTATGTCGCTTGAAATCAAAAAAGATTTATCTAAATTTTTTTACAGATTGTAATAGACATTCAAAAAATATAACCGAATAGAACTTCTTTTTTTGAAGTTGGTTTGCAAAAATACTTCTTATCACACATTTCTTATACTTCTTCAACACAACGTTTTTGATGACAAATTGGAATCATTTTTGGGAATTCAATCTTCAATGTTTATGATAGACTTAACATTCGAAGTTCTCATTTTCTTCTCAACTCTTATCAGAACTAAGACTAGTCAAAACTAAGACAAACTAAGAGTTGCTGAATTAACTAAGAGTAAACATTAAAAACTATTATATTTGACGGGCCCGATAGCTCAGTTGGTAGTCTCCCTGCCTTCTGAACTGAGGGCTGTGGGTTCGATTCCTACTCAGGACAAACATTTCTGTGTTGAACATAGATGTTTGTTCTGCGTCTGGGTGTTATATTGTACTCTATGTATGAATTTACAAACAAAAAAGTATATAATATTGTATCTGGTTCCCATAGTACAAGCTATGCTTAGTTTGGGGCTAGATGGCGCTGTGTGAAATGTCCACACATATTTATTTATTTATCATATTCTATTTCATTGATCAATAACCTCCATACACTTACATTATAAACTCATTATTTCCTCTCTGAATCTTGCAAACCCTAGATTTCCAACAAAGATATAGATCTCAACATAATTATCTTAAACAATAGTCTTGGTTATTATATTGAATAGGATGCAACTTTCCCTGCCATTGGAAAACTGATATTTTCGTGGAGAGCGATGGAGCGTTGCGTTCGAAAGTGGTGACTTGACGAGTGCCGCTAGAGCCTTCGCTCTGTTGTTACTAGATCAAGCCACAGATTAAAAAACAAGTATCTAGTCTAGTGAATAATACTAGAATTAACTAAGTTAAGTTTAGCGATTTAAGGCCGGTTTCTTTATAATTTGCTGCAGCTTGGCTTGATTAATTATTATTACAATTAAGTTACTTACCTTTTGAGAAATAAATAATCATTAACCAGAAGTTAGTTTATTATAAACTGGCACACATTACGGCGAATTTTCAAAGTGACTGGGTGAATTGCTGACATTTAAAACTGCTGATTATCAACAGTTAATTAAGTCTAATTAGATAAAAACTTGATTGGTTTGACTAATAACCAGGAGTTTTTAAGGTATGCGAACAATATATTTAGCCATTATTAAGATTCAGATGCCATTAAATTTGTCTCTCTGTCCGTCTGTCACCAGGCTCTATATTGTGGACCGCAACAGATAGACATTGAAATTTTCACAAATGATGTATTTCTCTTGCCGCTATAACAATAAATACTAAAAAATAGAATGAAATAAATATTTAAGGGAGCCCCCATAGTAAAGCAAAGGCGACTTTTGCTCGTTTTTATACATAGTGGTTTGGAAGCCTTCGTGCACGAGTCTGACTTGCACTTGGCCGGTCTAAAGTCTGTAAACAGATACTCATTTATTCATAAGTAAAATTATACGTCACTCATAAAAACAAGTTGTGGACAACATTGTGGAATGCAAATAAACAATTGAATTGAATTGAAATAATTTTTAATTAATTTTTTTTGTTGTAGTGGTACGATAATCTCCGTAATGACCACAGACCATTAAACAAACAGAGATGAACAAACCGCGTCAGCAGGTGAGTAAACCCGCGGGGGTCAGTTCAACACAAAAGACGGCACGTGCGGTACAGTTAGCGGGCGAGTGCGCGGCGGACCGCGAACAAGGCCGTTCGACGCCCGCGTTCGAGCTACTGCCTGGATACTTGCCTAATGTACGGGATGAACAGTATTATAGGTATAAGGCCTTCGTTCTCTATATTCGAGTAAAGTTCCGAGTTTGCTAGCCACCACGTAATGTCACTTGTAACTGCAGTAACGAATTTCAGAATGTCCGAGTAGCGCTAGCCGACCCGTAAACCAGGCTGCTACTTACAGGACACATCAGCTGCCGATTAGTACGTTAACCGACGGCTATAGCAAAACTTGTTGCAAGCTCGCATGTGTTTTTAATTTATTATTATAGTTTGCATGCCACACATACTGAGATTTACGGAACTGAAAACTACCAATCCTGTTGATTACGCTACTGCTATAAAAACATCGACTATTCCTGTTTCTATTTCGAGATCAGATACTTATAAATATAGAAATCATTGTATTTAATTACTAAAACAGTCCGCTCAGAACCGTGGGAAGCCGATGGATACTGGAGGCTAGCAGCCGCTCAAAGTGGTGCTATTTGGAGGAAGCTTATGTTCAGCAGTGGACGTCATCAGGCTGATGATAATGATGATGATGACGACTAAAAAAGTTTTTGTTCAATTATAATATGTTAAATACTTATATAATATTATGATATTTTTGTTTTGTGTTGTTTTAATTTTGATTATTGCGTCAAGATGAAACCATATTTCAGGTACCTATAGGTATTACTTATTACATTTCCTGTTGAACTAAACAATGTAATCGAAATTCGTATTACATTCCTCATTACATTAATTTAATTAGTTGATATACCCCTTTTTGTAAAGGTAAATCCTTACCTACTTACTGTTTTTAGGTAGGGAATAAATACTCTTTGAAGGGCACCTACCGCACCGCAGCATATAGCTGGCACATAAAAATGTCAAAAAAAATAAAAAACGAACCCAAAATGGCTTCTTTGACAGCAGTCAGAGTGACTATTGAATGAACGAAATGAACAGTTGACGTTGCTACAGATCACCCTAAATTTTTACCCACTAAGTAGCTGATCGAAACTCTGTTTTCGTTCGTGAAACTGGGAAGAACTACTCGACGTCTTTACGTCCCGATCAGTATTACTCACTGGCCAGCCAACTCGGAACTTTACTCGGATATAGAGAACGAAGGCCTAAGAGTTCTATTTTCTATTGACAGGCCCGATAACTCAGTTGGTATTCCTGCCTTCTGAACTGAGGGCTGTGGGTTCAGTTCCTACCCAGGACAAACATTTGTGTGATGAACATAGATGTTTGTTCTGAGTCTGGGTGTTACATTGTATGTATTTATAAACAAGACAGTATATAAGTATTGTATCAGTTATCTGGTTCCCATAGTACAAGCTATGCTTAGTTTGGGGCTAGATGGCGCTGGGTGAAATGTCCAAACATATTTATTTATTTATTCTAAATCTTTCTTTTTTCGTACCCATTCGACGCCCGTGTTCGAGCTACTGCCTGGATACTTGACTGGTGTACGGGATGAATAGTATGGAACCCTTCGTAAGCGAGTCCGAATCGCACTGGGCCGGTTTTTTAGGACCAAATCCTTCCGTCCGGCGAGTGAAGCACGGTCGCTAATTGTTTTAAATACTGTGACACATGATTGTCTACACAAAAGTTTGACAGTTCTTAAGTTTGCAACAATTCTCCATGACGTCACCATATGCGTAGTCGTCATAGAGCGATGATTTAGAAGTTAAACTTAGAAGCGCAGATGGGCATAAAATCTAAAATACTGCCCCGAATTTAAAGTTCGTGGAAATTCCATCAAAGTTCGCGTCTAATGTTTGCCAGCAGAACCTACACTACTGCAATCAAACTATACTAACACCACAGTCAAACAGTATCCACAGTACGTAGATTGCAGATACGATCCGACACAGCCTATCTCATAGCTATAACGCCTACTGTACGCGAGTTTACTGTAGCCCGTCACAGATTAGCCGAGAGTTACTACCGACCACGTGCGCGAATTTACATGGCCAGTTACTTAGCGCTCGCGATTGTACTGTTACTTGAGAGTTGGGAGTGTTGGACGTGTCTATGGAAAGTGATGACGATTGGCGACTACTGCGGTTCAAACGTGAGGGGTATATAAGTGGTCGCTTGAGGCAACCTGCGACTCTTAGAAGTGGCTGGTGGTTTCCATTTGTGATGTACTTACAAAGACTGAAAACACTATACATGAAAAGCCTCCATGGTGTGGTGGTTGAGCAGGTTGGCTCATAAACTAAAGGCGGTGGGTTCGAATCCCGCGACAGCATAGGACATAGGCGCAACTACTTGTTCTTTGTCTGGGTGTGTGTGCCCAATGTCCTCGTAGTTCTTGGATCCCTAGATCCAGGATCTATGTATCTGATCGTTGGGCGTTATTATTATTGTTATTACATGTATTAAGCAAACCTAAAAAAATGCCTGTAAATTGTAATTTTGGACTCCACAGGACAAGTCGTTCGTTAATCATTGAGTTGAGGTTTATTGTCTGGCTTTGACTATTTCATAATAGTCAGGCTTGTAATCAATAAAACAGAGCACGTGGCTTAGAGGTAGCGCGTGCGTCTTTTAAACTGACTAGTTCTGATTCAAAACTTCAAATCCCGGTCGGCTTTGCACTAATGACTTTCAAGTTATGTTTGAATTTGTATTTGATTTAACAATGTGTATGTGGTAAGCCGTCTGCCAAGTGTGGTGATTATGGCAAACCCTTCTATTAGCATCCAAAGCGATGTTTTATTTGACGTTGATGTTATGTTTGTGTTAAAATGGTGAAGGATACCACCGTAAATAAACCAACATGATCGATCACACTCACAAAATTCTAGAAAACATGATATTCACTAGACACACAAGATAAGTCTAGTAAAAAATATCTATAGTAAATGTAGCTATAAAATAAGAAATCGGAGTAAAAGATGTATCAGGTTTTTTTGATATAACCGATCGTAAAAAAAGGCTTCTTCTTAGTTCCTCAAAAATCCCATCAGTTCCTTAATTCCCCGGTCATGCCCACACAATGGGCCGAGGGCGAGGACCTCGGGCGCCGCCCCCGGACCGTTACTCGGGCTCCGGACAAGGACCTCTGTAAACACGCGCGCCTACTGGGATCATTTTAGAGTCATTTTTCAATTTTACAATAATTGTAACTGGAAGGAATTTTTAGGTGGTGTATTTTAAATTTTTCAATACGCGGTTATTAATAAATACAGTAATAAGAATGTAAATATAGTAATTTTATTGATTTAACAGCATTTTTTAATGTTAAAATATATTGTTGGGGATTGGATAGATTGTTTATTTATTTTCAAACCTTTTTAAGAGCATTTAATACTTTTTTACATAAAGAATGACGTGACGAGCGTAATCCTGAGACATCAGCCATCACACAGTCTAAAAAAATCTATGACCGTGAGACGAGTACATAAGTCTTATTTGCCCAGTAATTTCACTAGATGCAATACTCTTCAAAGCGGAACACAGTAGTGCGCACACTAATGCTTGGCGGAATAACTGACTTATTTTGTGTTGTAATATTATAGAAGGTAACGTAAGTAGAACTCATAATAGCTCGTAATCCGGCTTACTTTACGTACGAATCACGTCACGTGCTATTATTTTATGTTATTTGTAAAGAACATGACTGTATCCAGCAGTAGTAGGCATGTAATGGACAACTAGGCATGGCATTTAAAAAAAAATTAAAGTAACTGAAATTCTAATGCTCCTTAGATATCCCAAGTAAACGCGGCCTTACCAAGTAAGGCCTACCAGACTCGCTCTCAATGAAATGTGGGTCAAGTTTATTGACAAATCAGGACGTTGCCCGCATCCGTCCCTCTCCGACCCATACCTTCATCCCGCTCGCACAACACTGACCAACGGCTTCCACTATACACACTATATACTAATCTGTACTAGTACGAAATTTTAGTAGAAACTATTAGGTATTATGTGATATTGGGGTATAATTTCCTAGTCATTTTCCTTAGAAAGTCTTACCTAAGCTGTGTGTATTTGAAGTATTGAGATATTGAATTTATAGAAGGTTTCGGCGTAGAAACTGTTTATTAAGCTGTACGATTCTATAGTTCGTATTGAAACAGGTTTTGGTAAGATTTGGGAAGAAACATGGAGAATTAATGGTTGAAATAATACTGGATACTTTAGATAGAGGATGAGTAATTAAACTAAAACTTTATCTGTAGAGTAAATTGATCGGTACATACTTTTATTTGATAACCCTACTATACTGCACTAGAAATACCTTGGTATAGTTTGAGTCTTAATTTTTGTGTAGTTATTTTAAGTCGTATAATAAAGTACCTCAGTTTAATATCCATTATATATTAGATTTTGTAAGGACTTTAATGTTGAAAATTGCACGTATTAAAAACGTTAAACTCATAATTTTAAATATAGGGGATAGTAAAGGGGAGCTAATGGATGCAGGAGGCAAGCAGCTGCTCAAAGTGGCGCTCTTTGGGGGAGGCCTATGTTCAGCAATGGACGTCTACGGGCTGTTGATGAAACTTAAAAAAGGCAAGAAACCCTCACATCACCACAAAATGTCGCATTAATGTCACACCAAGACGCGTGTTCCCATTTCTTTACTATGCACTAATCTAAGCAAAATCTACTTGTTGGCTACTATTGGCCCGCTTAAATTAGGTGCAATGTACCTAATTTAAGTAGACAGTTTCGCTCAACTGTGGAAGATAAAGTTCTTCCAATGATTCTTTACGTATTATACGTACTCTTCAATGATAAAAATATTTCAACCTATACTACCATTTGCACTACAACTAATATTTTAAAACTCAGTAGTACCTGTACACCCTTAACCTATTTAAACAGGCATAAAAGCACTTGCACACATCCATTAACCCACTCCCGCGTCACGTTACATCCGGTCACATGATCTCACATCCGGCGTCTTCAATCAATATCCGGAATTATCTGGATCAATCTGATCCGTTCCGGTTTTATCCAACACGTAAATAAAAGGGTTGTTTTGGGTATGATTATGGGGTGTTTTTTGGGAGCTATTAAGTTTTTTGGATTTTAAGAGATGTTTTTTGTACGAAATATTATATTGTGTTTATGAATAGGCTTTTAAAGTAATAATGAAAACTTTTGCCATCTTAGTTCGGTGTCTATGAACTAATTATTTAGATGTTTTTGCAGAAATTATGTTTGGCATACAGGATAGAATTTTCTCATGAGTATTCATTTATATATCAATTTAACTTAATTAACAGTAAAGATTGGTTTTTCATTGTTATTTTTCGCTCTATGCCACAAATATATATTAACTACCTTCAATAAAATTACTCTTAGATTTTATTTAAATAATTAAACAATAAAATTGCACCACACCCGAACTGAATATGACGGGTTAAAATTAAATAAAAAGATCGATAATTCGATAAAAAAAAACATCTTTTGAATATTCCCACACATGTTAATTTTTTTTTACTCCTACCTGGCGTTCCGAATTCAAATATTGACTGATTGAAGGGTTCGCGGGACATCTGTCGAGGCCTTTTATGTCGGAGAAAGCCACACGCGAGAAAACCCCTTCCATCTTTCATATCCGTATATTTTGGTAACATGTGTGTAGGGATCTTTATTGTTCTCTCGAACATGTGTCCCATAGAAATTACCAATTTTTAAATGCAGGTATTTTGTTGTATAATATTTGTCCTTCTTAAAAGTACGAAATTTTATGTATTTTCCAAATTATTTTGTATAATTTTTGAAGTATGTTCTTTTCGATGTGTTATGGAGAAATCACTTTAGTGTAAAAAATAGTTTTGGAAAAATGATTGCTTATGAGTTCTTATTCTTTACGACTTATGACGTCATTTATTCATCAAGATAAATACAAAAAGGTTTTTAAAAGAACGGGTGCGAAATTTCTGCATCCCACTTTCCTTCAGACAAAATTAAAAATGATTGAAGAAAACTATTTATCTTTCTTAGAAAAGACTTCAACGCGCCCGCGAGTTGAATACATTACTAAGTTTGTGTTTTACTTTAGAAGCTTCTTCACGTATAAATATTCTTTTGTATATATAACGCCCAACGATCACATACTTAGATCCTGGACCCTAACTAGGATTCCCTTAATCTAGGACCCTACCAGGACCATGCTCCCACAACACCCAGACACAAAACAAGTATTTGCGCTTTTTTCCTGTACACAAATACTAGTCCTGTCTCGGGAATCAAACCCGCCATCTCTGGGTTATGAGCCGACCTTCTCAACTACGGCACCACGGAGGCTGTGAAAGTATCTATTTTATAAGCTCTATACAAAAACGCTGTAATTACGTTGTAGATAAACCTAGCGATAAATTAAACCAAAGATCAATAACGATATAACGCTTGTCCAATCTACAATGTTCTGAGAACCCGTGGATGTAGGTCACAGGAGCGCGGTCTGGTCCGGTCTAGTCTAGAATTAGGTCCACGAACTGGTTTGCGCCGGTCGATGCCGGTTAGATAGGCTTTCTCCGACGCTTACATTGTAGAGGCTGTGGCGTGAGGACACTACGGTGTGTGTTGTGTTCGTTGTGTGTGCGTCGCGTTCGTGATGTATGTTGAAAAAATGTGATTGCAGTTGTTGAATTTGATCATTTGAGCTTGTTACGTTTTACCTATACCACTCATCTAACATTCAAGACATAAGATTCATTTTACAATAAATTGAATTTGATTTTGTTAATTTGTTGTTTATTTGTTAGCTTGTTTTACAGTACATTAATCGGCATTATTCTCAGGCATACTGGTCAAAATATCTTATAACCTACAATAAAAGTGAAGTGGTAGAAATTTTCTCGAGGGGTGACCACGAACTAGAAGCCGTAGCGTAGGCTCCACCTAAACCTTAATTAGGTGGACAAACTTGCAGGGAGCCGATGGATGCATAGAGGCAAGCCGCATATATTGGTGCTCTATGGATCTATGCTCAGCAGTAGACGTCTTCAGCTGATAATATCAAAGTGAAAAGTTGTCTGTTTGGTTGTTTTAGTGGTTAAACAGATATCGACAATTACAAATTATTTATCATCCTGCGGAACAAAATATAATTATGGGTGGAACTGCAAGGTGTCCGAAGTTACTTTAAACCTAACACCTAATACCAAGTCTATTAAGTGGGTAGGATGATTGAAGTAGCGAGTATGCGAGTAGATCCTGCCCGTTAGTGGTCAGCTGAACGCTTTCACCGATGGCCAATGTCCGCGCGTCGCGTGCGCACACAACCATGTACTTGCGACGTGTTTAATGAATCTACTAACATTGGTTGTTTATTATTTTTGGAGTTACATTATTGGGATTAGATGCAGGTTTGTTTTGATTGAGGATTTGTCCAGGAAGCTGGGTAATACAATCATTTCAGCAAATAAAACTTACAGGACTCTGGGGCAACAAGCCCTGGGACAATAAGAAGTGGGGGCATAGAAATAAACTCGCAAAACCAGAAATGTTCTATACCTTTCAGATTTTTGTAAAAATACAGAATTAAGAAAATATTGGTAGAAGAGATAGTTTATAGCTGGTGATCAAAAGTAGTCGATATTTCACTTAGATTATCTGATAGCATAATACCACCACCCACCCTTAGTATTGCTTGTTTCTTGTGATATTGTTGTACATACAAATTAAAATAATTGCTGTGTACATAAATTAACATAGTCAGTCTAAACAGTCATACACTAAACCACACTCACCCATACCCACACACACCT
The DNA here is from genome assembly GCA_963580505.1 of Ennomos erosarius. Lineage (NCBI taxonomy): Eukaryota > Metazoa > Arthropoda > Insecta > Lepidoptera > Geometridae > Ennomos > Ennomos erosarius. Next base: position 524,616 of record OY756978.1, on the reverse strand, counting down.
ACTCACCCTTCCCTACACTTCCCTACTCTGGTCTCCATTCCATACCCACATACATCCATCCTATCCCTCTTCCCTACTCCTTCCTCGCCATCTACCGCCATCTATACACATCCCATCCTCACCCACCCTTCCCAGTTCCCACACATTTAGCATATTCTATTATGCTTGTCTTATCACCCCTAGTATATATCGGTATATAATATATAGTATTAAGCTGTATAAACTCTAGATTGGCTTAGTATTATAAGATGAACCTTGAAGAGAACTGGCTCCCACAGACTCAGGGTATCCTACCGTGGGAGCTAGTGACTTATAATTTGTTATCTTTTATTTATACAAATAAATAACTTTCTTTCTTTCTTCTTTCTTCTTCAGTCTATCCTATTCTAGAAAAAAAACTAATCACCTACGTTCTATAAGCGTTGTCACTTTAATTACAGTTATAAATAACGGGGAGCGGGGGGCGGGGAGCCGATGGATGCAGGAGGCGAGCAGCCGCTCTAAGGGGCGCTCCCTGGGGGAGGCCTATGTTCAGCAGTGGACGTCTTCAGGCTGTTAATGATGATGATGATGATGATAAATAACAAGGACACAGTTTTAGAAACATCAAGTAAGTTTTAGATTATTTTCATAACAGCCAACTTTTTGCCGATAAACGTTTTACTAATAACACCTTTCTCTTATCCTTATGAATGAATGCGCGAATTTATTTGTCACACAATTACACAACAGCCTTCAGAGGCTACACGATACACGTCTGCGTCGGTAACGAGGAAACCCGGTGACTCATCAACAGTCGCGCTGGTGTCGAAAGACGAAGCTTCATTCGGTAACTTGATCGTGATTAACTTTTACATTATTTGCTTTGACCTAATTAATTAATCATTCTAGGTTAAACACGTAATTTCAGGTCAAAACTTAGAGAAATGGAATAAAATTACAGCTGCGAAAAAATGTATTTAAATATATTTTATCTGTGTATACTCATGCCAAGCCAATTTAAACTAGACTTTATTTGATTAATTATTTAAGTTAAAATACATCTTTGATTCAAATTATTTGGTTCAGTGGTAAAGCCAAAAGGAAAGCTATTTTATTCCTATGCCTCAACTTTTCTTCCTCATCGGTTGCCAGTTCTGCGAGCAATGTTGCCTGCCCATTGACACTTCAACTTGCCAAGGTAATGTCCATTGTCCAGTTGTAAATACTACTTTTTGGAAGCGGTCACTCATCTAAGTAATTACCGCAGCAAACGTTGCCTAAGTTACTTAACTTCATCATAAATCAGTACTTCGTGAAGTGGTGTCGAAAGTACAGAAGTCAGGCCATCCTTGGATGACTGGAAACGACTATGTTTGGTTAGATAACCACAGATCTTTCATAACCTATTATCACTAAGATTTCCGAGATTACTTTGAACTTACGCCATTTTAATTGATTGTTTAATAAAAATTTAGGCAGTGACATAGGCAACGAACTTTGTGACGTAATAATTAATTTAGGTAGACTAATTTGATTATGAAAGACTGAAAAATCTAGCTCGGACTTTTGTAATTTGGTTTTTGTTTTATTTTGATTCTGACGTCATAGTTTTGTTCATTGCAATAGTTACAAAATCGTCGATAGATAAACCTTATTTGTTGTAAGTTTAAAACTATAGTAGGCTATTTTATGATATTATATAAACATCAATATGAATAGTTCATGGAAAAATTATGTTTTGATACTGGACGATTCGCATCCTAACTCTCTTTTCCTTTACAGATTTTACTTTTATTTAATAGGTAACTACTAAAAAATTATTGAAAAGCCCTGCTTTATTGTTTGGAACATCGACGATGTAATTTTGTATAAATATGACTTAATTATAAAATCGTAAAAGTATGAAAAATCATAAAATAAAATTTAAATAACTAAAACGTATTACAACCAAACTCCGAAAACCTACTAAAACTGATTCTTCACATCATCTAAAGCTGACTCTATAATCTGCAAGCAAGGCTAGCGGTGGTGCACTTGACATGCGCATGCGCATGGTCATTGCCGCGCTCTCGCGAGTGAAAGTTGCGCCCGCGCGTCTCTACCGCGCCGTCTCTCACTGGATATGTGTCATAGTTTGTAGGTTTGTAGCGTACACAACTAGAAATATAGAGATTCGACTACTACTGTGATACTATGGCATTATTCTAAATTCAATAGTATATTTTTACAAACTTATCTATAAGCTAAAAATTAATATTTATTATATTATTAATGGTAGAGACACAGACATAATTTCGTCACATCCTAAATCTATGAGTAGAGTCAAGTAGCAAATGTATTGTATGTTTTATACTTCGTTAGAGACGTTTAATCTCATTTTAAATCGATAATATTGTAATATTCTCCCTGAATACAGATAAGAGTTGAAGTAAAACATTACTTTGAACTCTACATTTATCATCATGTTATTTTACCTGTACGACAACATTTGATACTTTATAGGTGGTAAATTACAAAACTAGAGCGATAATTAAGTCAATGATTTTAATTATTGATTATCAACTCAACGAAATTAACCTGTTTTTGTCAGGTTAGTAAACTAAACTTTTTCATTTGTTTTCAATAAATATTAAAACAATTCGTTAAATAAATAGGTACTGTAATAGCTTTAAACAGATATAAATTTAACAGCTCCAGGCTAGCCTTAATATGCTTAGTCATTTTTTAAAGTGGATTCACTTATAACTTCTTAGTAATACTTGGGTTTAGATTTTAGGTGAAGGTAACACGATTCGTAGAGATGTTTGTTGTATTAGTAAACACATAAATAAGACTCCAATACCGAATGATTCACGGATACATTACTAAACATCGAATATTGGTAAAGTCATAGATAATTCATCTAAAAGCACTTTAGGGATGAGACATAGACAGACAATCTGATGAGGTAGTTTGAACAATTTTATAGATTGCAAGAATGTTGCCTAAGGATTTTTATTATTTTACATTTACTTACTATCTTATTAACTTGACATTTTTGTCTGTTACTTTTGAATTTTTTTTTAATGATTTAATATAATTGGTGTCAATTTTAAAAGAATTTTGAATATGAAGTAGAATAATTGATACGTCAATATCCAAAACAACCACATAAATGGTAATTATTTTAATAATAACAATTCGACTTTAATGATTACACTGAATGAATAAATAAATAAACAAAATCGAGAGTTTTTGGCGGGAAAGTTCACGTCGTTGCATTGTATTATTTTTCAAAACTTTTGCTTTTTCCAGTGTTAATATTTAAAATTGGTGGCGTTTTATGCATTAAGTGCTGAATTACGAGCATGAGTGAGGGCAAGTGATATAATGTGGTGAAACGTGATTTTTCATGTTGCTTCCAAAACTCTATAGAAGCTTCTAGTAAAGTTGTCACCACTTTGTTGGAGCATGACTGAGACTGGACTATGACTACTTGACTTAGACTGGACTATGACATGACTTTGCGTGAAACATTTTATAACACGATGAAATTATAATACTTGACACTGGCTAAATACACTATGTGTGGAGCCAAAATATGAGAAAAACAAAATAAAATCTAAATACGGCCCTGATAAATTCGCTGTTATTTAGTGTTTATAAGAAAGAGGATAGCTTAATAAATGCCATGGTTTTAGACGAAAGCTACATTTATAGTACAGCAATAATTAAGAATCTACTTCGAACAAAATTAAGGAGAAATTTAAACCCTATTTCTACATAATACAGTTCATTTCACGTCATCATTTTGAAGATCCATCTTCAGACCTATGAGTCAGTCCTGAGGAGTGCGTGAAGTAACCTGGTGGGCGGCGCGGAACAGTATGCCGGCCCCATTTGCCTCAGGTTTGTATGCTAAATATGAATGGCGAGATGACTGATAAGCGGTAGTGATTGCAAGCTCTGGGGGGTCACCATAACGTCTTATAGCATTATTACTTCAATCATACTTTGAAAAATGACATAAAAGTAAGAATATTGTAATGTTGATGATGCAGAGCAGTTTTGATGACGTCACGTTAAATCGTTCACTCAAATACAACTCATCCCGTTAATTAATCATGTTGACACACGTGCGACAGTGATAACGCCATATAAAAATGTAGACGTCACGTCCTCGCGCCGGAATACTTTACAAGTTCATGGTACGAATTCGAACAAGCATTACTGTCACAAACCATGATGGTTTTGTATTAATTTGTCGTAGAGCCCTAGCACAAACTAATAGCTTATGGCTTGTTGGTTACAGAGGTAGGTAAGTTATAGTGGAGGTTTGATACTCAAGGATGTAAAGAAAAAAAAGGAAAACAGATGAAAGAGGAAAACGAAAAGGAAGGTTCGAAAAAAGGAAAAGGAGGAAGGAAGGGTAAAATATTAGCGACGATTATATTTGTGTAATCATTACAAATATTAAAATGTAAACTTTTATAAAAATGCAACGTGCAGCAGTGCTACGAAAAGCTGTAGCCAGTCACTTTATCTAGATAAAACGTGCTACGAAGTGCTACGCTTACACCGACTATAAGAAAAATCCAAGCTAAAGAAAACTCTTTAATTGCAAAACATTTACTGTAAGCTAATAATACAGCAAACTGTGGTAGTAGGCGTGAGGCGTATTTATCGTCACAGGTATAAGTCACTGATAAAAGAAAGTCACAGTCAGTCACAGCGACAAAATACCTCCGGGAGCAGCGACACTGTGACTTGCGCGCGAATCTATGAGAGCGTGCTAAAATAATAGGTGCATCCTTTTCTCACGAAGGCGTCTGTAGCGTGCCAGAGAGGGACAAACCTAGTATTTTTTTCACAGGAGCTGTGACAGCGACATGTTTTGCCAGCCGTCAATTCAAAAGTAATAGGTGCATCCTTTTCTCACGAAGGCGTCTGTAGCGTGTCAGAGAGGGACAAACCTAGTATTTTTTTCACAGGAGCTGTGACAGCGACATGTTTTGCCAGGCGTCAATTCAAAAGTAATAGGTGCATCCTTTTCTCACGAAGGCAACTGTAGCGTGCCAGAGAGGGACAAACCTAGTATTTTTTTCACAGGAGCTGTGACAGCGACATGTTTTGCCAGCCGTCAATTCAAAAGTAATAGGTGCATCCTTTTTCCACATAGGCGTCAGAGAAAGACACACCTATTATATATCTACATCCTGTAACCGTGACTTGTGCCGCGAGTAAAAAATACTCGCTAGTATTTATTCACAGGTATTTGTCACAGGTATGGCTGAGTCACAGTCACAGAGTCACCTAGTATCTCGATTTACCTAGTACGACCCACCTCTATGTGGTAGAAATGACGTCATCGCTTCTTAAATACACAGATCACATCCCAGCAGTGTCCCAAAAACACGTTCTCATTTTGAAATTGCATTGATGCACAAAATCGTCCGCAAAAATGAGGTTACCTAACAAAACTGGTTTGAGTTTTATTTTTTATTGTAATGTAATTAGACTGAAGGATAAAAATAGTCTAGTTACTAGGTGGTAGGACTTTTCTGCAAAGTTCGTCTAGGTAGGTACCACCGCTCTGCCAGTTATTCTGCCGCCAAGCAGTAGTGTGCAAACACTACGGTGTTCCGGTTTGATGGGCATTGTAGCTAGTGAAATTACTGAGCAAATGAGACTTTATGATCTGTTTACTAATCTGTGTACTAATCTGATTACTAGACTGTGTGATGTCTCAGGATGATGTGCGCAGTGCAGTGTCACGCAAACTTTATTATTTTAAAGTTCCGAGTAACGCTGCAACTGTTATGGGCAGCCGTGTCACTTAACATCAGGTGAACGACTAGCTTGTCACGTCATTCATTCAAATAAAAAAAAATTTTTTTGTTGAATCTTACAAATATATTTTACTGTATCATATGTTTGCGTTTGACCACTATCTCATCTGATGGTAAGTGATGATGCGGTCTAGGATGTAACACGCTAGCCTACAGTTCACGCTCGTACCTTCAAAGAAGTCCTTAAGCTCTAGCAATAAATAACAAGTGCTTATGAGGGACCTCCAACTTTTACGTGCATTTATCTTAGCTAAGACATAATGATACACAAGTTTAGATAGATACTCACCTGAGGGTAGAGTAGCAAGATCAAAAGCAGCAGTGGTCGATAGGTATCCGTATCATTATTATCAGTCCACTGAGTATCCAGTCACTGACCTCAGACAACGCACAGGGAACAATCCAAAGTACACAGAGCAGGAGAAGTGTAGGTCAGGACTGAGAAAAGATAGAACGCTAGGTACTATGCGAAGGAATTGATAACTAGGTAAGCTAGGCTGGGATAGTGTGACGTCACTATAATGTTGTGGTTTGTTTTGAAAATAGGTCAACTTGCAAACTGCTGTTTTTATAATAATCTATTATATTGAACAGAGAAGCGTAAACTGTTCGTTTTTTAAATATTTTTAGTTCTAAGTGTTTGTAATGTGCCTCTAGGGATGTAACGTTAATTTATGTACTCACCTAAATGTTTTACTCCAAATGCCAGTGGAATTTTCAATTATTTAAATTATTCCATTCATAATTGAAAATACGAAGCGATTAGTGTTTATGCACAGGTAGGTGTAATGACCTCATTATTTAAATGAATTCGACGAACTCGCGAATTGTATAAATGATTATAGTTAGTAGTTTAATAACTATCTGTGACTTTGTATGTGTTAGCTTGTAAATTTATCGGTACAATATTTAAATAAAAAAATCTGACCCAAATCGCTCGCCGATATATTTTGATATTGGGGTCATGAAAAACAAGCCAAGGAAAATTGCATATCCGAGTATTTTTCCAAATTAGTGTTTAAACAATTATATTATGTGTAAACAAAGAAATGTGTTTAAATAATTATGCGTAGTGTGTCGGGCGGGCGGAGGCGCGCCGTTACAACTGTAAAAAAACCTGTCGCACGACCTTCCTACCGTATCAGCCGAAAAATAACCCGCGCGATACCGAGCGCGCCGCGAACCACGAGGAAAACTCTTTCCCGACGATCCACCAGAAACACATGCGGTTAGTAAGCAGAGCAACGATTAAAAACAACATAGAAAAAGAAAAAAGTAGGAAAGAATGTCATTGGCATAAAAATAAGAACAAAAAATATTCAAACGAATATTTACAAGAGGAAATTACAAAATAAATAAAATAGGTGGTAAGTAAAAATGTCGTCCGAAATTATTCCACTGTGTTCCACTGACACTGGCACGTCACTATTTTAATGCCAATTACAAACGTATTCCCGTACACTTGAATTTGAAATTAGAAAATGGAACAAGTGCGTGTCTTTTTTCTTTTGTTGGTAACGTACACTGTTTATTTCCGAGCGGGGTGGGTGTCACTGTGATCTCTGTGGTATTGTAAAGGGGGCACTACACTGCACTCGCGAGACGGGCGCGGGCCGCGCGTTTGGCTGCAGACTGCCGGCGCGCGCGCACCCCACTCACTTCCCACCAAAAATTTTCTACCACCACTGAGCAGCAGGGTGGCCAAACCGCGGCCCGCAGCACCTAGTCATGCAAAGCGGGTCGCTCGCAAGCGCTGTCGACTAACGGAAAACTCACTAGATTTTTTTTTTAAACTATTATTATTTTGTTTTGTTCTTGTCAACAAAAATACATACAACTTTAACAACTTGTTGTATTTTTTACATTTAGAAAAGCAATAGGAAGCAAAATATTAAAGAATTTTCAAAACAAAATTTTAAGAATCAAAAATCTTGCTTATTTACAATGAAACACTTCATTGTAACTAAGCCAATAAACTTATTACTTGAAATGCGGTAAAATAATACAAATTAAACGCACAATTACAGTTAATAAGGTATATTTAGACGTAATTATCTTTTACAGTCTGGTATCGTTGTAATAATATTTTAGAGGATGTGCGATCGGATACACGCAACGTTGCTATTTTTTGCGAAATTGATCAGTTGGATGTTGGAATTATACCAACTCCTTTAAACATTAATATTTCAGTATTTATTATGCATTCAACATCATAATTCAACTAGAGCCTGCCAAAGCTACCTCTGCAGTGGAATATTTTGGAACCCCCAAAAACTTTTTCATATAGCAATCAGGTTTTTATGTCATTACCTGTCAACTTCATAACATATATCAGTGTATTAAACAATCGGAACTTTCTGATTGGAGTTAGATTTTTGTATTTATAAGACAAAGAAAATATAAATTACATCCTCATTTTAACTGAAAACCGTATGCGGCGCATTTCTCTTAAAGTTGAGCATCCGTGGCGACTGCTATCTCCATGCGTACACGCACACTCTCACAGCGACTCTCGCACAAACACAAGCAAACACAGGCCTACAGACCTACAAACGGTACTTTCACTCAAGTTTATTCTTTCTAACGACAACTTAGGTACTATATTCGTTTGGCAATGTTTAATTATGAGTTTGCAAGCGAGTCGGTAAGTAGGCCACCCGATGGTTTTCTTCGCGGTCCCTCCCATGGCCCTCGGAAGGCCTCGTTTAGGTTAAAACTGATAATGTTAAGGTCACTGCTAATATATCACTATTTGTTGGTTACTAAGGTAATAAATCAGGTAGTTAACAAAATCAAAGAAGTTTTAAAAGCTATGGGAAATGCCAATAATATAGGAAGTTTATATATTCGCGTAACCAAACATGATTGAAAGTTTGAATTAAAAAAAAAAAAACTTTAAACCATTTATCTTCGCCATCAATACGCACGACAAACTAATCATTAAAAACATATAATATTATAAAAAACTATAACGGTAAATAAATTAATAATAAATATTAATAATTAAAAGAAATAATAATTATACCTATCTAATAGCATCACCGCGGCATCATAGCGGACGGTGAGATACCGTTGAGTGCGATACATTTTTAATTACAGTTAAGGCGAAGCATTTAGCGTTTCAAAGTTTTCCATAATGTTAAATTGTAAATGAGCATATATCCATAATCATACGGTGAAATGCGGACCACAGAATAAATAACAAATAAATTATGTACAGTCTAATCATATTGGTTTGTTTTGCAGGGCTTCTATAAGCCGATTAGTATTTAATGTTAATTTGAGCTCACTTGATTGGCATTTATTCTATTTCATAATAATATGATGTTTAAAGGTAATTTAAGGCCAAAAAGAATATACCAATATAACATAAAAAAAAATAGGTCACTGAATTTCCTACTTTAGTAACAATAATTTCATTGTGTTCGCCTTAACAGACGAATCTATTCATTACGCAGAATCGTGTTATGATAATTTTGTTCCTAATTAGTTTGCTAATTGAAGCCAAATTCGCACTCTACACGTTTTGTACATCTTTGTTCACGTGCACTTTGAGGGCGTCATCTTTTTGAGAACACTAAAAGAAGTGCGCCCCCTTTTAGGGATAACTGATACAATACTTAGATACTTTTTGTTTTTGTAAAGACATACATAGAATACAAGATAACACCCAGACACAGAACAAACATCAATGTTCATCACACAAATGTTTTTTCTGAGTAGGAATCGAACCCACGTCCCTCAGTTCAGAAGGCAGGGTTACTACCAACTGAACTATCGGGCACGTCAATAGGCATGATGACAAAATATATTTTTTTGTATAATTAATTATGTTCTTCAAAAGATAAACACTTGTGAACACAAAAATTAAATATATCAAAAAATGACCAAGTTACAAGCATTTTAAAGAAAGAGATAGCTCAAACGGCCAGTGACGTCAGAGCAATGTCATTATAGTACCTCATTACTAAGCTGTGGTAGCTTTTCATACAATCTTTTTGGCATGTGACGTCACGAGCAGATTTTTTATTGTTACTGTGGGGGCGCTCTGTTTCGCGAGAAAGGGACGGGAGATGCCTCCTGTAGAAACTTTACAAGCTTATTACCCCGTGATTTATTTACCGATTTTGCTTATTTTTTTAATGATTGCATTCATTTTTAATCTTTTTTTTTTTTTTTTTTTTTTTTTTATATATGTTGGCTCCACACATAGTGTATTTAGCCAGTGTCAAGTATTGTATATTTTCATCGAGTTTTAGAATATTTTACGTAGTCAAGTCTTAGTCATAGTCATAGTCCAGTCTAAGTCGGGTCATAGTCCAGTCTAAGTCATGCTCAAGTAAAGTGGTGGCAACTTTACAAGAAGCTTCTAATGCGCTTAATGAGCACTTAATGCGTAAAACGCCACCAATTTTAAACATTAACACTGAAAAAAGCACACGTTTTGAGAAATAATACAATGCAACGACGTGAACTTTTTCACGTTCCCGCCAAAACTCCATTTTTAATCTTCTTGTGAAAGTAATATTTATTTGTTCATTTTTAATAGTAGTCATCGTGCCTATTATAGTCAGTTTGTGCTACTGTCATCTAAAACAGTTATATTAAGCCCTAATATCAAGACGCGACGTAGGTACGTGATGAAACGTGCCTTCTCAAGACCTAACAACGGCATTTTTATTACAAACCATCGACACGATAGAGTTACTACATATTAAGTACTTTTCACCTACATGAAATTTTTCTAGGGTTCCGTGCTAAAACTGGAAACAGATCTCTTATGTAAATAGGTGTATGTAAATAGGTAATTTGCGTTTCATTTGTCTATTTGCCTCTTTTATATTCTACTAAATTTTTAACTGAAACGACTCATCATCATCATCATCCTCATCAGCCTGAAGACTTCCACTGCTGAACATAGGCCTCCTCCAAAGAGCGCCACTTTGAGCGGCTGCTTGCGCCTTGCATCCGTCGGCTCCCCACTTTTCTGCCCAAGTCGTCGGTCCACCTAGTGGGGGGCCGGCCTACGCTGCGTCTTCCAGTTCGAACTGAAACGACTGATGTTAAAATAATTACCAAACTCTAGAGTGGACAGGTCAATACATTCCATGTTTTCAATTCATCACAATAAAAATAGAATGATAACAATGTTAACATAATAAGTGGTCTTATAGCTATTACGACCATGTGCCGTGTGTTATATCAATTCTGTTACTAAACATGAGTGAATTTTAATTTTTTTCTACATACTAAGAACTAAATTGTAGAAAGAACCCTCAAAACGTAAGATTTAATTGTACTTGTCCATCTTAGTTTTAGTCCAAATCACTCACACTCGTGCTGCAGTACAACTATTTTAATTAATGAAGCCATTATTTAATTAACTCTTTCCTCAAAGACTATTGTTATAGCGATGTGCGGCTTTAACCATTTAATGTGAATTTTATTGCTAGGTATTGTTAATGACAGAGTGATTAATTAAGTCAGGTAATAATTATGAATTAATAGCTATATGTTGTAGTGGTGGTATCCACTCAGGCGCGGCGCGGCGGGCGCAGGTAGATCCCAAAGCGATCCAAAGTAAATTAGAATTTACTAACCTCAAATAGCGCGGTATGCTTTTGCATATTTACGGTTTATAAGAAAAAACTAAGCAGTTTTTTAAAATTTCAAAACTAGTTTTGGTAAGTAGCATTACTTGGCTTTCTAAACAAATGCATTTTTACGTGTGTTGTAGTATAAAAAACACACCCAATAACAATACACATAATAATTACACACATAAAAATAGCTCTGACACCGCCGAGTTGCAATTTACACTGAGGCATTTTTTTTCCTCCTGAACCATAGATACTTTTACTTTAATCGATAGTGATGTTCAATTAGTTTCGATTTTAGTCGGTTTATAACGAGTGACACCTCTAAAAATTGAATAGTCGATGTTTTGACATCCCTAGTATTGCAATCAGCTGTGAGCCACTATTGTGGTCTCTATGCACTTTAGGTTTTTCGAAGTGGACTACAAATGTGGCAGAAGCGCCTGAGCGGTTATAGATTTTATTCTTCTATTGTCAGAAACAAAAACTAAATTATTATTATCGTGATGAAAAATAAACTATTTTAAGTACGTAAGTATACAGTATACAGTATTTGATAACATGTAACGATCATTTGATGTACCATGATTTAAAACTGACTCTAAAGTGGCACTGCCAACACCCACTGCAGAACCAAACAGAAGATAACATTATATAGGCTTCAACAAAAGCTACAGAATTTTAATCAGTTGTAAATTGTAAGAATTGTCCAACAATTGACCACTGATGGGAAAGAAATGTTACCCGAATCGGAAGACGCATCGTAGGCTAGTCCTTGTGTACCGTGGATTCTTCACGAGGAGAACTATGTTTAGAAGTGGACATTCTTAAGGCCTTGTAATGATTTTTTTATGAGAATTAACGACGTTGACGATCTAGTCGTTTACCTGATGTTAAACAATACGACCACGGCCCAAAACAGTTTGTCGGAACTTTTAAATGATAAAGTTTCGCGTGACACTACACTGCGCACGTCATCCTGAGACATCACACAGTTTAATAATCAGATTACTAGACTGTGAGATCAGGTCAAAAAGTCTCATTTACCCAGTAATTTCACTAGATGCGGCATCGTGCCTTTCAAACCGGAACACAGTAGTGCTTGGCGGCAGAATAACTGGCAAAGCGGTGGTACCTAGACGAACCTTGCAGAAAAGTCCTACCACCAAGTATTGATTCACTAGTAACCCAAATACCTCAGCCCAGCCCACTAGTTCCTCAATAATATTAGTTAGTATCTACTCTCAAAATATATAAGTATCTAAATACTCACATACATATATCGTCTCATAAGTAGCCTATTGTTGTGCCGTATTATTACTGTTGTATATGAATCATCAAATTAAATCATAGACCGCTATAATGACAAATAGCTCTTTTCATATATACTTTCATGCAATTAACTAAAAAAATGCGTTAACGTTTTAAGACTTTGTCAAAATAAGTGTTGCTCGTTTTTCTTTAAAGGAAGGAGGTAGATTCGAATGTTTTTATGTTGACAAACTCCTTGATAGATGTATTGATGTAGTGTCTGGTTGATTACTAGGTGCCTTACATAGAGGCCCTGACATTGCGGAGGATGGTGGTTAGAATGATGGATGGTGTACGAATTGGTTGCTATTATCGGTATTGGTTAGTACAGGTTTAGTAGTTGTAAAACGTCGGTAATAAATACGTATTTTAATCAAATTGGTAGCGAATTTGGTACGAAAATTTTATAATCCGAGCGGCGATAAGTTACGCTACAGAAAATTGCTGAAAAAATTATAACTTACCTATCTGTTGCTATATTGATTATTTTATTTGTATTTTTTTTATAGTTTCTAAATGAAATTCGACTATTATAAAAAATGCGAAAAATAAAATATTTAAAAAAAACTGTAACTGATAGGTCTCGTGGTGTATTTCCCATGGAATTTTCTTCATTTCCATAGTATTTATCTAAATAGTTTAAACAATTTGCAAACACCTAAACTGGCTCAACTGGTTTACGTGAAAGCTACACAAATATACGTACAAACAGGCCTATGGATACAGGAGGCGAGCAGCCGCCCAAAGTAACCTAAAGTACGCGCGCGTAAATATTCGTGCTAGGCCTGCTGTAGTGGACGTCTTCAGGCTGTTAACGATGATGACAAACCGACAATAATATTTAGATATATTTTTATCTACACCTGTTTCAAGAACCTACAACATTTTTAACAACGAGTAGGTATTACTGATATCAAATACCAGTATCGAATAAGTACTAGGTTAGGTAGTCATTAAATTCGGCATAAAGTTAACGAGTCACGGCGACCTACTAACATGGATCCGATGCGATGTCGCCGTCACACCCTCCTTGTTTTGCTTTTATTAGCTGGACTGTCGCTAGCTTTGTGCTGAAAGGTACAGACATAGATATTGGTCTTATTGGGACAAACTGTCACTTGAAGTGATAATTTCCGTGTGATAATTGTGCTGTCATGCCGAGTGGTAACTGGTAATAGGTGGTGATGTTTTGTTTAGATATAAGCAGAAAGAGATAGGTAATTTTTTAATGTTTTTAGTTTTTTATTGTTTGTGTGTCAAATATAATCTAGCTTAACTTCACAATCTAACTGCAAAGTTTTGTAAAAAAATAATGTAATAACATTTAGAAAACACTACTTTAAAAAGTTTTTTTGATTTTTATAGCAGTATAGTTAATGTCCACTCCATGATTTACGGCTTTTATGAATACTCTCCACCCAAAGGTTACCTGGAAGAGATCGCTCTTAGCAATAAGGTCGCTTATCCCATTGTTCCCACGGTCATTTTCTTTTACATTATCTACAGAGCTATGAAGAATATGTCGCTTTCGCATCGGGAGGCGAAGCGGTTTTTTTTTGCTCTGTAAGTTTATCTATCTATGTTTTTTAATCAGGCTTGGCTCGTCTGTCTGCAATTTAAGTAACCGTATTAAAATATAAACTTTATAAAGGTGCCTACTTAATGAAATTCATGAACTTCCATCTCGCCATTTGCAACAGTAAATTTCATTGAACTACATCTACAAAGATAATATAATACCTACAGTACATTTATAACCTAAGTATGAGCTATATATACTACACTACACACGCGGAGTTGAATTTATCTCTTTATTAGCACTAGTGTAAGTACTCTCAACTTAATTTTAATCTATTACACTACATCTACATATATGAAATCAGCACCATCAATTCGTAAAATATGGCCAAGTTTGTCAATCTGTTTGACAGATAATCACAAAAATCATTGATAGATTTGGATTTACTACAAAAGAAAACAAGATTATAAGACAACTAAAACTTCTAGCAACACGGGCTTACTAATAAAATTATAATGTGTAATTTTAGAATGATAGACAATCTGTGCTACGCACTCATTCATTATTTGCTATAATGTATTTATTGCCTTTTTGTTCCAATGGATACCAAATCGTAGTAAGTTTTATTAATAGGAGTAGAGTCGAACCCAAACTCAATGGCGGCTGTAAAGTCGGCGCAGTAGCAATAATAAGATATGCGCGGTGAGGGCCATCACAGCCGCCATTAAGTTTGGTTCAGGCTCTACCTACCTAGTAGTTAAAGTACAGTTTTTAAAACTCGAAATATAATACGTGCGAAGTCAGGGCCGATTTGCTAGCAATATAAACGGCGGAAAAAACGACACAAAAAATTATAAGAATGAAAAAGCGTACGAGTATAAATAAGTAGATGACTGATGTCTTTACATAGATCCGCGCAAAAAATACTCGTTCGCGACTTGTTTGTGCCTGTTCAGGTGGGGTGCGGTGCGACTGCGAGCGGAGAAAGTTATATTAAATGATGATGAATTATTATAAACTGATTAATACTGTTTTCTGATGTATGGTGTGATGATGACGAATGTTAAACTATAATATTCCTTCAATTCGTACAAAGTGGTTCGATTCGACATTTTTTATTTATTAATTTATTTAATTAATTAATTAGACGGCTGAAGCCAATTACAATCCGAGCAGCGAAAGAATGGAACACATTACCAGCGTCTTTGTTTCCCGATAAGTACAACCTGGAGCTCTTCAAGTCGCGTGAATAGGTATCTTCTAGGCAAGCATGTACCACCGTAGACCGCATCGTCACTTTCCATCAGGTGAGATTGCGGTCAAATGCGGGCCTATCCAGTTATAAAAAAAATAGATTTATAACTACAGTGAAATGCAACTAGCCAATACACTACCTAATACAAAACATTTGAGCTATGTGTTGCAAATGCATAATGGCCATAGACAATTCAAGTCTCCTTGCGATCAGTAGCGCGCGCACCGTCCTGGCCGTATTGCACTGTTGATTCTTTGTGCCAAATAATATTACAATGTGTAATATAAAAGATAATCAAACGTGTTGCCATACTAATTGAAAAGAAGACTATGAAATAAAAAGGGCAATATTCTAAAAAATACAATACAATTACTAAAAACTAAAATAAATCTAAACTAAGTACTTATCTAAAACTAAAACTGTCTAAACTTATAATATACACTTATAAATAAAAAACTGCGTTTAAGTCGCTGTCTTAAGGGCAATATTACATTTAAAAAAACATTTAATTGTTATATTTTTTTATGAAAAAAGAAACCAGCCAAAAGATAATACTAAAATAAGTACAACAATCGATAATCATTTTTTTACATAACATTAGACTTACTTTATTATTTACCTCTGTACGCGTCATGTCTTTTTAATAGTACACAAATTAATAGTTCGCTTACGGCGCGACCACACCTCAATCTCATCATCCATTGATTCAACTTGACCTACAATATAATAACTGTTCCTAAAACCTGGCGTATGCCGACGCCGACGTGGCTACGTGCTAAAACACCGATTGCACAATACAGCGTCATTCGCCCCCACTCCCAGGGGTCCGCTCTGCCCCCAAATTCTGTCCCACTTTACCCAGTAACGGTTGACACGATAACACGACCACCACGAACCAACAGTTTTTGCCGAAAATTCGCGAGGAATGCCGAAAATCCAACTAGTCTTTTTCGTGTTCATTTGTTTGTTTTTTAACTTAAAACTGGGTCTTTGTTTGGCGCCTTTCCGCGGCTGTGGCTGCGCTAATTTGTGATCGATGTCAACCGTCAACGTGTTTAGCTAGTTAAGGCGCGGTTTGAGTTCTGTACGATTGCTTTTTTTTTAATATAGAAGCTTCGTTCGTTAAAAAAATAAAAACCTGCCAAGTGCGAGTCGGACTCACGCACGAAGGGTTTCTTACCATTTTTTGTATGGCAGCTCCATTAAATATTTATCTTACTCTATGTTTTAGTATTTGTTATTATAGCGGCAACAGAAATACACTATCTGTGAAAAGGTTTACTGTATAATTATCCCGGTTCATGAGACACGGCCTGGTGACAGACAGACAGAGAGACGGACAGCGATGGCTTAGCAGTAGCGTCCGCTTTACCCTTTGGGTACTGTACCCTAAAACACAGTTACAATACCTGCGTAATTTCCGTGTTCCGTAGGTTTTCTTTTTTTTCACGGGATATAAAGATTTTTCTGTTCGCCTCGTCGCCGCCGCTGATAGATGTGAAATCTACATAAACTCACAAACAAATAACCTTAACTTTCATTTAATTATAAAAAATAGTAACTATTTATGTGAATAAGTTGTAAGATAAATAATATTTATCTGGTTCGTTATAAATATAAAATAAAAATCTAAAATATAAATCTCAGCAGGGCACGACGACCGACGCGTCGTCCAAGCTTTCATTATCATGTTTCTAAGAAAAGAATTCAACGCGTGCTCTGGGTGTTTGTGGCGGGAATAGTTTTAGAAGTTTAGATCGATGCTGTTAGTGATAATTGGGGCTAAGAGTGGCTTTTTTCGGTCTAAAATTTAGTACTTTTAGACGGAGTACCTATTTTTGTTGATATGTTTATTTATCTTGGATGTTTATAGAAAAAAATTACGGAGAAAAAACAAACTGACGAGTTGGGGTAAATGTACCTATTAAAAACGGCTAAAATGTCAACATAATATTTTATTTTTATGAAATAGCGTATAGAATAAAAAAAATACTTTTAGTTAAAAAATATGAAACTGCTAACAGACTATTTATTGGGATTGAGCCATTTTTGTGGGGGTCACCACAAGGTCTTATAGCATTATTACTTCAATATTACTTCAATCATACATTGACAAATGACATAAAAGTAAGAATACTTTAATGTTGCAGAGCCAGAGCAGTTTTGATGACGTTACGTTAAATCGATCATTCGAATACAACTGCCATGTCATACCTTTACATCATGTTGACACTGGCGTGCAACAGTGATAACGCCATATAAAAATGTAGACGTCTCGTTCACACGCAGGAATACTTTATAAGTTCATGGTACGAATTCGAACAATATTATTGTAACCTTGAAATAATAATGCCAGGTGTTAGTTTTTTGTCATATGCTTGGTGAAGGAAAAATTTGGATATGAGACCACTTGTCACGGTTGCTTAAGTAAAGCATATCCCGGCTTGAGGAATGGATGGATGCGGGTTCGAGCCCCTCTCGTGATTCAAATTTTTCCTTTAAGATTAAGTTGTAATCTTATTATCTCATAGTCAACGGATACTCGGAACTAATACGGAAAAAATAACAATGAAATCAAATGTCACGAACTCACTGTAATTTGGCCAGAACTATTTTTTTTTGTAATGAGCAAGGCGTCCGCTCTACAAATTGAGATGAATTGTCGATCATTGATCGTAGTATCGTAATTAACACCCACCGGTCGGCGGAAATCAATCACCCAGTTGACAAGTCCGTTACTATATAAAATTGTGGTTAATGAATTTCGCTGGCACGGCTTACTACTCTTAACTGAGTCATGATCATTGTAGTGAAATTACTAGGCATATTATGAGACTTTGTTTGCCTTATCTCACAGTCTAGAAATCATATAACTGGACTGTGGCTGATGCTTTACAGGATGACGGGCGCACGAAAAAAATTACAATAGTCCAACAGCAGGGGATGTAGTCAAACTTTTCATAAAAAATGTTTTAGATGGCGCGGGCACGCTCAAAAGCCGACACGAGCCTAATATCATTCATCTCACTTCTTTACAATAATCTTACTGATGCATGCCGATTATACTTCCACCTTCACCTTCCACTTCGTCGCCGCCCAAGACACGTCTTGAGCGACCCGAAAGATCCTACAGCAGCCGTTGTTTCGGCTGCGCTAGGATCACCGGACCAGTCTAGCCCTTCTGGCTCAGGTACCGATTTCGGCACCGGTATAGGATACCAGCGTAACACAATCAGACACCGACCCCGCCGGCGAGGTCGACATACCCCCCGTAACTAGAATGGTCGGGACTTTCCATAGGGTCCACTCCTCCAGCGGACGTAGCCTTCTCGATCCTCTTATCCCGGCAACAGCCCAAGCCGAGGCTCGCACCCCTAGGGGTGCCCTTGAGCTAGTTGCCCCCCACTTTTGTCGGCTGGGTGCCTTAAGCGCCTGCCCTGCCTGGCGGGAGCCCGGTGACGCTGCAAAGGTCGGTAGAGACCATTTATACTACCAGATGCATATATAAAATCTGTGCATATATAAAATGTCTAAATGTCTCTTACTGACACGTTGCCATAGTAACCGGATAAAACCAGAACAGTACCGGTTTGTTAGTAGGTTCATGTAATTTGGTGTTTTTTCCATTCCATACTGTGCGTATAAATAATGATTTATATTACAGCAGTATAAAGTTTTACAACGTTGATGTGGTATATTATCTGTGTCACACATAATCTCTTTATTGTGTGTAAGTTGTTTATGAGTTTATGAATAGCATATTTTCATAAACTTACTATTAACTTATAATTATGATTAACATTAACAAAATAAGAAATATTATACGGCCGTAGATATAAGTTAAAGTTTTCTAATAAAGTTTCGTGTTCCGTCACAGAATTTTTTGAATGTCTCTGTTTACACCACAAAGCAAAAAAAATATACGCGCCCCAAAGCATTGTTTTCTTAATGCTCTATGGTTGACACGGTGCGACTACAGACAGACTAAATATTTTTTTATTACTGAAGATAAAAATCCCATTTCAATTCAAAACGATTTCTATTTTAAAAACATAATACCCGGATCATAATTTCGCTCGCGCAAAGCGACATTTTTCAAGAAATTAAATAACCTAACTTTCCTTCCAAATACATCTTATAACAAACACTCAAATTTACACCAATAATATCATAATATTTCCACTCTGGCTAACAGAATACGTAAGTTAATATTTGTTTTCAAAACATTAGCTATCTATGACCTCAACTATTTTAGCACTAAATTAATACTGTATAAGTATTTACAAGGTCTGACGTACGATCAGACCGAGTTACTGCTGCATATTGATAAATAAGTTTATGACGTAATTACGATTTTTGTTAAAATTTAAAATATGTTCACTGTTTAAGTGATTAATAGTAAATTAGCTTAAATATAATTTTATGTTTTACTTTTGTATGCATAAAATATAATTATAAGTTACTAATTATTCCCTATAAGCATGTATTTTCAGTTTTCAGTTCTATTGTTAATAATTTCGTGTATCTCTAGTATCTTCGTAATAGACAAGCACTATGCCGCCTGTGACACAGGTTTATTCCTAGTACAGGCACCTCTCTTTGTAAGACATAATATGTTTAGTTCCTAAGATTTATTTATTGTATTTCCATCATTTATGTAATTTTGAATAAATATTTATGATTATTATTATTATTATTATTAATATCTAAACAAGTTTTCATACTTAAAAACAGGATAGAACGAACTTGTGTGCATAACACTTTGCGAACCTTTGGCAGCCAATATTTCTCAAACGATACCTACGATCTGTAGGCCTAGCACGAATATTTACGCGCGCGTAAGTGTAAAGTTAACGTGAGGCAGTTGTATGGGGCGCTCATCAAATGCCATACAACTGCCTTACGTTAACGTTACACTTACGCGCGCGTAACTATTCGTGCTAGGCCGGCCTACTGAAAAAAAAATTGGTGTAGTAAACGTTACTCCACCAATAAAGTATTTAAAAAGAGGACTCCACGTTTACCTAAACCTTTATTTAACCTCTTCTAAACAATATCTCTTTATTCTTAAGCTAAATCATGTGAAAAGAGATGCCAAAACATTTATCTCACAGGCACAACACTCCATTGTCATCATCGCCATAAAAACATTTCTGTAACTAAACCGGATTGAAACGGAGCGCAATATGGATTTATTACTTTCTTCAACCGGGCAAATAGAATTAACAAAGGTTTTAGAACAAAGAGTTTTTTCGTCTTTGTCCATATAGCGGGGTATATCTGACCACTTCGCCCTTGCAACTTGCCGTAGACAGAAGTCAGTGTATTTGTTTGTATTGCACCTGCAATTTCCTCCGGTTGATTTGGTCCACTTCTTATGAGTAATATAGGCGATCGGGACCAACCACCAACGAAGGTCATATTTGTCTCACCTTGGTTGGATTGGTGTAAAATTCCACCTTTTAGATGGTGGTCGGCGACCGAATGAAGACACCAACCACTATCCACACGGTCGGATTTTACACCAACCCGACCAATGTGAGACAAATGTGACCTTGGTCAGTGGTTGGTCCAGATCATCATCCATTTCCAAAATTGACATCTTCCTAATTTGTCTTGATCCTCAGTCGTCAATTTCCAAAACCACCACTTCCGAACTTGTTCACTTCCGTCCTCTTCTTACCTCGTAGGACCGTAACGAGCTTTAAATACTACTATAGTGTTTGGAATGAAACAATTTTCAGGTTAGTTTCTTTAGGACTGAATATTGATGATGTTGATCTATTCTACAGATAGATATGAAATATGATTTTAGAAATAGTACCTATACATTTAGAAGTGTTGTATACTATTGAATAGACGGCAAATAAGCCTATTAGGTGTTTATTAAGCCCGCATGTGCCGCAAGCATTGGAATCTCCATAAGTTTCACGTGTTTAATTCCTAATGATCTCTGCAGATGTCCGGTGAAGCACTACACAACGTATGCAACAAAGAATCAAAGTGTGTCGCTTGTCGCGCGCGCATTCCGCACGCGTATTCGAGCGTGCGTGCGCCGGATTTGGCCCGCGCAGATGGAGCGGGGCTCAAGTCATAGGATTCGGGAGAAAATACAGGACATACAAAAATGAGTTTTTTTTTATGAGAATGAATGACTTGATGGGCTACTCGTTCACCTGATGATAAGAGACACGATCGCCCATAACAGTTGCAGTGTCTCTTGGGACTTTAAAATAATAAAGATTCGCGCGACACTGCACTGCGTTATCCTGAGACATCACACAGTCTAGTAATTAGATTACTAGACTGTGTGATCAGGTCGTTAAGTCTCATTTGCCCAGTAATTTCACTAGCTACAATACCCTTCAAACCGGAACACAGTAATGCTTGCAAACTACTGCTTAGCGGCAGAATAACTGGCAATATAAAAACAAAGTAAAATGAAATCAAATGCACTTTAGTGATTGTCACATTAGAATTACATGTATCTTTTAATAATGACTAAATAGCCATGACTCAGATTTTTACCTCCATGCCTCCATGTTGTAGTGAAACCTACAGTACAGTTGAAATAAAAGACTAAAACCACAGAGCTTGAATTCGCTACTCCTCTACTGCTTCTATCATATTTTTCTTTCCATACCTATTTCTCCTGGCGGTTGGCTCTGCTGGGCTACCACAACTTAATACAAACCATCAAGTTTCATAGCATCATTATTTCAAGGTAACAATAATATTGTTCGAATTCGTACCATGAACTTATAAAGTATTCCTGCGTGTGAACGAAACGTCTACATTTTTATATGGCGTTATCACTGTCACACGTCAGTGTCAACATACCTTTACATCATGTAAAGGTATGACATGACCTTTATATTTGAATGAACGATTTAACGTGCGTCAAAACTGCTCTGACTCTGCAACATTAAAGTATTCTTACTTTTATGTCATTTGTCAATGTATGATTGAAGTAGTATTAAAGTAATAATGCTATAAGACGTTGTGGTTGCCCCCCTGGTGTCAGAACTTTAAGCTGCCCACGTATTAAACATATTTGGCTTAACGACATTTTACTTATAACCCAAAAACGAGTGTTTTTTTTTTCATCGATAAGCTAACATTTTACCACGGTCTCAGTTTAGTTAAGGTTTGAAGGAAAACAATAATTTTATAACTTGCACCACACACGCGTATATAAACCGCGAGGAACGGATGAATTGTGTTATTTACGATCTTTAATGAATTCTTCTTCATTAAATGTCGCTGAAACACAGGGATGATGGTGGTTAATCCATGTTTGAGACTGCAAGAATGCTTGTTGACCAGTAGGCACCAGGCAACTAGCGTCGCAAATCCAACTGACCAAGCAGTGGTGTCGGCGATGATTTCCTAATGTAAGATTTTCGAAATTATTTATTTTCTAACTTCTTCGTAATCTTATTAGTCTAATATATGATATTTATTCTGTTTTTTTTTTAATGTTTGTAAATCCTTATTAGCTGATTATGATCACACTCGGCGTTGGAATCGGATCATGGTAGAAATGGTGTTTTTATATAAAAATTGAAACAATTTGATTTGAACAATATGGATGTTTATTGTAAGGTGAAATCTGGTCAAACACCTGAATAAAAAAATACATCTAGTTCATATGATAAACCAAGATTTTTTTCTATTGGCAGTATTTGTTTACTCTTTTCATTTTATTTATTTTTGCAAAATATATCGCTTCGTCAATTGCAATACCTACTTTGGATACACCATTAAATATATTGGCTTTATCAATATATTGCTCTATTTTACATTTAGAAGTAAGAATCGCAATCAAAGCACCGTTCGTTCCTAATTCACGATAAGTGACGTCATTTTATAACCTCGTCCTCGCCTTAGCAACTTTGTTCGTGGACCAAATTAGACTCTCATCTAGATTCGGATATTTTTACAACCTATAACGAACGATGGAAAATACGGTTAATACCAAACCATAAACCAGTCCATAAAGGCTAAAATAAATAAATAACGCCCAATGATCACCTAACCTAGGTTTATCGCATATTTTTTTGAATATACGTAAGCTCTTATTGTATGCCTAAGCTGTATTTTTGTCACGGTTAAACACAATAAAAATACATACCCACATCAGCACATCACCCTCTCACCCTCTCACCCAGACACAACAAGTATTTGTGCTTTTTTCTATGCACTAATTGTCCTGTCGCGGGAATCGAACACGCTTGGCCGGCTATGAGCTGACCTGCTCAACCACCACACCACAGACGTTGAATACTCGCGCAAGTTTAACTACAATGGTTAACGTTAAACCGACTTTACTTAACTGTACTCATCACAGATATACAAACAAAACCATTGTGAAGACTGCAAAAAATAAAATCTCTGTTCAAAGTGCCGGCTTCACCGTTGGATATTTCTTTTGTTGGTTCCGTACGTTTTTTGTTTGTTTTATGGGCCCGGCTTATTTTGATAGGTCTCGTTGGATGAGGTGGGCTTTGATTGAGATGGCATGCAATTGCCTGGTTATAATATTATTTTGGCCAAAGTTTTTTTAGTTTTTTTTTTTTTTTGACAACATTAGTTAGAATGACGCGGACGTGGTGAAAGAAATTTGAATTAAATTAATTAAATTGATTTAATTCGAGTTATTGACTATAATGGACTGGAAAAATCTAACTAAGACCAATCAAAGTAAAATTAACTCAATCAAGCTTTTCTGTGAATCTTACTTTCGTAAGTAACTTTCAGTAATCTAATGAAAATGAAAATGAAAATGAAATTAATTTATTTGCACGAAATATGGTAAATGTAGGTGTTATAATATAAAATGTTCAGCATATTCCACCAGAACTGGCATACAAAAATTATTACAATTGATAAATGTTAGGTGTACAAAATAATTCAATGTTAATCCATTTGACAAAATAGTCATGCAGTGTAAGTACGTAAATAACATAATAAAAATTGTTTAAATAACAAATAACAATAACAATGATAATAAACTCAATTAATAAAATAATATTTGGATAAAACATGTCTAAAAATAAAATAATGTTTTCAATTAGTTATTAATAATGTCTGAAATTCTAGCCTAAAACCACCAATTATTATAATTTACATTCGAAAAATTCTTTTAAATTGTAGAAACATTTCTCAGACAACCATTTAAACAACTTAATTTTAAAATATTTAAATGGCAGTTCCCTGATTGTCCTTGGTATCTTATTAAACACCTTTATGGCCATTAGCCTGCAGTTTCTTTGATAAAGAGTAGTTCTACAACTGACTGCCCTTAAGCTAGTGGGGTCTCTACTAGTAAACTGAAAGCGTTTGTAGTTCTCTGCTTTATCAAACAAGTCAGGGTGTTCTTTTACGAAAACTCCAATCTGCATGATGTATAAGCCGGCCAAAGTCAAAATCTTATGCTTTTTAAAAAGAGGCCTACATGAATCCAGCGGACCAACACCACTTACGGCTCTAACACACCTTTTTTGAACCAAAAAGGCTTTAGTAATGTCGGTGGAGTTTCCCCAGAGCAAAAGACCATACCTAAGAACGGAAGCCACGTAACCATGATAGGCAGTAAGGGCAGCACTTTCATTTACCGTGCGCCTTAACCGTTTTAATGCGAAAACAAAACGATTAAGTTTCGAACAGATATGTTCAATGTGTGATTTCCAATTACAAAACTGATCTACACATATTCCTAGAAATTTGTATTCCTAGGTCGGTTCTATTTTCTGACCTCTACATCTTACATCAAGATTACTTTTAACAGAGTTATAGTTCCTGAATTTTAAATACTTTGTCTTTAAGAGATTGACACGCAAATTGTTCAGTTCTAGCCATTTAACGATACAATCTGCCGCTAAATTGATTAAGTGTTCATGATTGTTTAATGTCATTCTATCTGTGTCGGTCACAACTACCGACACGTCATCTGCAAAAAGAACACACTCATGATTAACGGATAAAGGAAGATCGTTAATATATAGTAGAAATAATAATGGCCCCAAAATACTGCCTTGCGGCACACCATATCTGTTTACTAGATAGCTTGATCTAAAAAATGTGGCAACTTTGTCTTTATTCAGGGCAGCTATTTCCACACATTGTTCCCGATCATATAGGTAATCACGGAGCCAATTACTAAGCTTTCGTGTCGGCGGTAGCAATAAAATAGATTTAGCGGAGTCTCCATTGAATAATTGGAGACACTTTAAGTGGCATGGCCAGCTCTAACCGATAAAAAAACAATGAAATAAGAAAAAAAAAACAAAAAAAAATATCAGCGATTGATTTGCTAATCTTAAATCACTTCTTTACCTCGTACTAATGACACCTAATAACCTTATAAAAACCAAGCAATTATTATTACATCGCTAAGTTAACTCCGCCTGAACTTCGTTTTAAACCCTTGTGTTTTTTTATCTTCGCACGTGTTTAGTACATTAGCGACCATCGACTTAAGTTTTTAAAAACTAAATAATGTATGATTACTTCTCGTTATTGTAAAAAAGACCGATGACTGTTAAACTTTTTTAAAAATTTGAGCGGATGCTTTGCTTGTTTTCTTGTTCTTTGTACACGTGATCATGAGGCTTTATCTGTCAAAACAATGGTCTTGTGGACCACGTGTTTATAAAACTGTCACCCAATAGTTGAACAATTGGTTTTGTATTGTTCAACAAACAACGTCCTGTTGTAAATTTAACTGAAAAAACATCTAAGAAGCTTTGGACAAAACGCTTTTAAAACATTCATTGCAACTATAAAATTATTTGACAGACTAATTAATTCACAGACATAGAATATTTTCGCTTCATTTTATGTTGATAGATTAACCAGTTAACGCTGACCCGTGAAGTGTAAGTGCTATGGTATAACATACTCAGCTACTAAAACATGATTGACTCAGGCGTGAACTATAAGTTTATCTTAAATGTTAAATGAAACAAGAATAATTATGTAGTGAAACTCCGTTAGAACTCAGTTACTGGAACATTAGATATTCATGTTTCATTTTGTATTGTAGAAGTAGGTAATATAGCTTTTTTTATACCTAAGTATTTCATAACTTCTGTGGTGTGGTGGTTGAGCAGGTCGGCTCATATCCCGGAGGCGCTGGGTTCGATTCCCGCGACATTACAAGTATTTGTGCACAGGAAAAAAGCGCAATGCTCAATTGCGCAAGGTGCGTTGTTCTGTGTGAGGATGTAAGAGCATGGTCCTCGAAGTTCTTGGGTCCATAAATACAGGAAATTCTAGTTAGGGTCCAGGATCTTTTGTATGTCATCTTTCGGCGTTATTTATTATTTATTTATTTGCCCAGCACCTTCAGCTTTCTTTCCATGTGTGCAATTTAACTGAATGACATGGGACGAAACAATGTCGAGGTTATAATAATGTTAATCATCATCATCATCATCATTAACAGCCCGAAGACGTCCTCTGCTGAACATAGGTCTCCCCCAGCGCCATCTTGATCGGTCACTCGCCTCCTGCATCCATCGGCTCCCCGCGGTTCTCAGCACCAGATCGTCGGTCCACCGAGTGGGGGACCGGCCTACGCTGCGTCTTCCGGTTCTTGGTCGCCACTCGAGAACCTTTCTTCCTCATCGGTTGTCAGTTCTGCGAGCGATGTGGCCTGCCCATTGCCATTTCAACTTGCTAATTTTGAGAGCTATATCGGTCACTTTTGTTCTTCTGCGGATCTCCTCATTGCGTAATAATAATGTTACTGTAATTTTAATAACTTAAAGTTTGTTTTTTTAGCAATCATTGAAGGCATATCTCTTCAATAGTCATCGTTAATAAAGTCTGCTCAGGCTACATGTAGAGTAACCCGAAATGCAAGTAGAGCGTACACGGCTACTTGTCGCGATCTGGTTGGAACCTTAGGTATGAGATGTACTGAGAACAAATTACACGAATCCCATTTTTATCAGTTTTTTTTTTGCTAAGGCAAGTTGTTCGCTCCATGTCAAAATGTTTAAGCTTTTATGCTTCTGAACTGACGTCTAGGTAGATCGACGATCTGGTGAAAGCCGTGGGGAGCTGATTGATGCAGGAGGCGAGTAGCCGCTTAAAGAGGCGCTTTCTGGGGGAGGCCTATGTTCTGCAGTAGACGTCGTCAAGGTGATGATGATGATGAGTATAGCGATCCCCGTACCTAAACCATAGAATAGATAGAAGTGATAATTTTAATTAACTCGCTTCTACATAGCTACACACAAAACCACGTACTTAGTAACGAGTAGTAAATGTTTATGATTTTGATACATAGTATACCTTACACACGGAAAATGCCTTTTTGTTTTACTTGAGCTCTCCAGTTATAACTATGCTTGCCACGCATTATTTTATTATTAGAGTAGAGACTAGAGACCCGCCTCAGTGCTACTCTATGCACGATAGGGTTGATTTAGAAGTTATTCCAATACTAATTTACTAAAGCTGAGTGTGCAAGCAACTTAAAGGTAAGTGATTTTAGTAAGTTTGGTGTTACAACGCAAACGGGCCCCGTCCGGTGACAAAGCAGAGCATCCATTAGGTACGCGCGGAGACACACTTTGATTCGCTGCTTATAGGAATCGGGTGACAGTTCAATTAGGCACATCCCTTTTCTTGAACGAGAGAATCATTTATACCAAGACTTTTTTTGCAGGGAGGTGTAACCGGAAGTGTAACCGTTATCTATCTAAACTCATATTATTATCTATTGCTACTTCTTATGATTATTTTATTTGGGTAATTCTTTTTCTTATTCCTTTTCAACCAGCACTACAACTCGTTCCACACTACACAAAGGTTAACTGGAAGAAAATGCTACTTAGCATTAAGTTCGCCTATGTACTTGATTTACTCTTGTGCAATAAAGCATTTTCTATCTATCTATCTATCTAACCGGATTATGTGAGATTTCTACGTACTAAAACATCGCCGGTGGCTATCCTCGTTAGATGACAGAGGTACCGAGGGCTCCGGGATCTACGAGGAACACACTGGTTCCCCGGGATCTCCTACGGAACACATCAGTTCTGACACTTGCCAATTTATCTTGCCATAATATTTTTTTTATTTTTGTCCGAAATAAGGAACTCCGCAGGAGAACTAAAGTGACCGATATACCTATTAGAATTAGCAGTTGAAGTGGCAGTGGGAGGCCACATCGCTCGTAGAACTGACAACCAATGGGGAAGACAGGTTCTTGAGTGGCAACCACGAACTGGAAGACGCAGCGTAAGCCGGCCCCACCCACTAGGTGGACGACGATCTGGTGAAAGCCGCGGGAAGCTCATGGATGCAGGAGGTGAGCAGCCGCTCAAGGTGGCGCTCTCTGGGGGACGTCTTCAAGCTGATGATGATGATGAATAATTTTTTGTCACCACAGTCATTCCCATAACACACCACACATTATTATAACAAAGTATTTGCCATGATCTCATTCTTCGCGTTTAGATGTCGACTAATTCCTAAAATATAATTTTAATATGAATAGCAGATGGTGCTTTGATACCTCGTGATAGATCGACGAATTATACAAAACTCTAAAGCCTGCGATTCATCGTTGATCAGACAGCCTTCTTTGCATTTAAATGTAACTATTGAAGAAAGCGGCTTACATTTTCTAGGGTATCTCTGTCTAATCTCATGGACTAGAAAATGCAAATGCAAAAATAAGCTTTAGGATTTAATGGTTAACTTTTGGACTCCTATGGTCGCAATATCGTGTCATCCCGTAATTGTTCTTCTATTACTTGATGAGATGTGGAATTTTCTACTGTTGACTTCATCTTGGCGGTTATTTTCTATGGAAACACAGATTCCACACGATACGAAACCACATCGTTATCGTGTCTTGTTAAAACCGTGTCACAGCGTTAGATATACACAGCGTTAGTTTACATTAAAGTTGTCTTTATTTTGAATAAAATATATTGACATAAATGGTAATAGTGGTAGGTGGTCGTAGTGGTGGTGGTGCTGGTCTTTTGATGCGCTGATGTTTCGGAACGCGTCTCGGTAAAACATGTGTTTTTTGACAGTTCAAATCGCGCCAGAGAATTCCAGAGAATAGACTTGCAGATTTCTTATGTAAGACAAGGATTTCGCGTGCTTTCGAAGTAAGGAATCGATAGAGAATAAAGGCCCTGATCGAATGGAGACAAAGGTTTACCTACGTGGTTCTTATCTTTAACCACCTTACAAGCCCGTTAACTGACAAACGACCGCCAAACAATAGAAAATCCATCCACGGTGACTGACGGCAAATAAGGTTTTTATTTAAATCAATAAAGTTAAAAGCATTAACAAAAATCGTGCTTGCTCCTACACTTCATAAATTTAACTCCTAAAAAAGTAGTGCCAGTTCATAGTAAAGGATTTTTTTAATAAAAGAAAACCTTACAAGGAAACATCAAAACATTTATTCAGTCACAAACCTAATTCGTCTCACTCCTGTTTTCTGTTTGTGCGACAACCCCTGCAGCTACTTGTTGCTATTGTTGTTATTATACCTTTGCGCAATTGTGTAAAGGTAGATAGATAAAAGACAGGTGGGCGGGCAGATTGGTCACACCTGATTGTGATGACAGCTTGATCCTTTAAATATATTACAATGAAAAAAGAATTCACGTGAGTCAAGGCAATTGATGTGTGGAGCTTTTTGACTGAACAGCAAAAGCGACTGTTTTGAAATCGGAATGTCCTTTGTATTTTGATTTATTTAGTTAGGTAACTAATATAAACTTGATAGTCTCTTGTTTAAAAGTACCACTCCCTAATGTACCTTTCTTAAACTGTTTCAGTTATAGTACGAGCAATTCTCTAATAAAAAAAAGACCAAAAGAAGCCGATTTGTGGAAATAATTCTTGTAAAGGCGAGTTTTAATTGGAATAGTTGTAGAGTAAGGTGTCTTGAATAACATATTAAACTATGGGGGGTACCGCTAAGGGTTGGGGGGGGGGATAAAACCAATGATGAATATGGTGACCATAACATTCTATTTAAAGTACGTATTTCAATTTAATCAGCCCTCAAAAAATTTGTGATACAGATACAAAACACTAAACGTTGACGGTGATGAGCTAAGATCCTCAACCCTCCTAGTAAGATTTGCATTTAACTACTTACTCAGGTATCATGGCTAGACAAATAGAAATCAGGTATTGGTGGGGGTTAAAACAATAGGACTTTCATTAAATAGGTAACATAATATTTGAATAACAGTTTGAAGCTCCTTTGATTTTTCTTTCGCCCCTGGCTTCCTCAATAAAACAAAATCGTATTCAGTTTCAAATCAATTTCAACCTTCAGCACCCCACAGCGTTGTACAGTCTTCACAACAATCGCTGACCAAAATATTTACTTTTTATGAGCTTCTGTTGAGCCTCGTCCCTTTGACTTGTCAGGTATGACGAAGGTACACTCGTCTCAATTTATTTACAGCTTTGGTGCTGATTTGTACAATATCAAAGGAAGGAGAAACAAAGGTATCAAAGGCTGTTACAGTAGCATTTTGTTGCCAGTTCTACGAATGGTTTTGTATTTTTGTTATTATTCTATTGTTTTTGGTTTTTGTTCGGATCGGTCCCTAAATAGGGACCTCTTCTTTTCACCTGTATTTATTATTACTTACTATTTTGTTAACGAATTAATTTGAAAAGGAGGAATTATGTAATTGTAATTTCTAATTTCGTAGTTAAATTGTATACCTTGTGTATAGGAGGCAAACTAGATGAAACCTGAAACCTTACCCTTTATTATTTTGTATCTTATAAGAGAGTACTTAGATAAGTATTACTTAGCTACCTGACTGAAATAAAAGCGATTAAAAAACATTCAATTTACTCAAGAACTACCTGTCGACATAACCCAAATAACAAAATCTATTGTTGAAATTGTTTCTGACAGTTTTGTACACAGTTTTATATATAAGAGTTTCGGATTGAGAGCTCCCATAATAATGACTGTAGTTGTGACTACTAGCGCCATCTACTGGCAGTCTGGAAAACCTTTTTTATCATGACGGGTGCTACGAACTTATCATGCAACTAAGAGCTCTGATGCAGTGTTGAGGTAACTCGCTAGATGTCGCTACGGTCTACGTCTTTAATATTTCTTAGCTGACGTACTAGATGGCGTTAGTTGTAAAATATCTACGTATAGGCTGTTGAGCTGGGGTTCACCACAAGGTCTTATAGCATTATTATTTCAATCATACAAAACACATAAAAATAAGAATACTTTAATGTTGCAGATCCAGAGCAGTTTTGATGACGTCACGTTAAATCGTTCACTCAAATACAATTGTCAGGTCATACCTTTATAGCTTGTAACATGTTGACACTGACGTGCGACAGTGATAACGCCATATAAAAATGTTGACATCTCGTTCACAGGCAGGAATACTTTATACGTTCATGGTACGAATTCGAACAATACTATTGTAACCTTGAAATATTAATGCCATGAAATATGATGGTTTTGTATTAGCTTGTGGTAGCCCAGCAAGTCGGCTCATAACCCGGAGGTGGTGGGTTCGATTCCCGCGACAGGACAAGTATTTGTGCACAGAAAAAAAGCGCAAATACTTGTTCAGTGTTTGCATGTTATGGAAGCATAGTCCTCATAGTTCCTGGGTCCTTAGATACAGGGAATCCTAGTTAGGGTCCAGGATCTATGTATGTGATCGTTGAGCGTTGTTTATTAATTATTTATTTATAATAGGTCCGCCTGTTATACGTTTGAAAGGTCGCCGAACATCATTAACCGTAGTTCCGGATCCAAGCCAAAAGTAAACCCCTTTTGTTTTTTGTACCGCTATGTATTTGGGGAACATGAAATCAGATAAAGTAAGTAGGAACGACATAATGGGATATTCCATTATTCTGATTTCTATGGAGTATTATTTGTAACAAGAACTACTTAGTGAAAACTCTACTTGCTGATTTATTTATTTATTTATGAGAGAGCAGATCGGTCCAGAGCGGTCGGGTTGTCGATCCTGTTGTTGAGAAGCAAGTATTAATGCACCATTAGGGCACACTTCCTCCTCAACTCCAGGATATTCAAGTCGACCATACCAGCGACGAACAAGGACGGATATAAATAGGGATATACCCATACAGTTTTTTATACAGATAACGACCAATCTTCCTTTGCACGCGCTCTAGCATTAATTTATATTTTATTTCATGAGGATCCCATACTGAAGAACCATAATTAAGTTTACTACGGATAAATGTACTAGTCTGCAAGCATATGTCTTACTCTTGTTGCATTGCAATCAACGATCTGTAATCCTGCTCATTATGACAATGATTCGATGAGTTGAGAACACTTCGACGAGGTAAATAATCGGACCATATCTTTTTACGACCTGCAGTGACACAGATAAGACAGCAGCACTGAAAAGGTGATGATGATTATGACGATAATAATCATCATCTCCACGAATCGGAAGATGCAGCGTAGGCCGGCCCCCCTCTAGGTGGACCGACGACCTGGTGAAAGCCGCGGGGAGCCGACAGATGCAGGAGGCGAGCAGCCGCTCTAAGTGGCGCTCCCTGGGGGAGGCCTATGTTCAGCAGTGGACGTCTTCAGGCTGTTAATGATGATAATGATGACGATAATAAGCTAAGAAGCACTTCAATTTGTACAGACAAAGTCCCTCACAACCAACCGTCTCTTGCCCAGTGTGCGAATAGGATCACCCCAAGGAAGTTAAATGTAAGTATTTCTAATACAACGATCACGTCCTGTCTTACCATGGTAACATATTCAGCACGGTGCCGTACATAAGAGGGAAATCAAAGGGAATATCTAAGAAATGGACAGCAGAATTCTCTTCGGTATATTAAAGTCTTCTACGATCACCAATCTGCCTGCCAGGGGTGGTGGTTATGGGAAATCCCCCCTAATAAGCGTCTGAAGTGGCGGGAAGTTTGTGGGAGGCCTGTGTTCAGCAGTGACGTCTTTCAGCTGTTGATGTTACTTGTTGTGTGTGCTCCTACTTAGAGGAAGTTTGGCGTGTAGCGTAGGAAACAGCCTGTATCGATGGATGGATATTTTTTGTTTGAACAACACATGGCATTGTTAATATAAGGCATATGGCACACACATAAGGAGATATTATCTATAGTAATTTATACACACATTATTATTTTTCGTTTGCTATTTAATACTAGATAATTTTATTAATACAACTTAAGATGCTGATAATGTTTCCAGCATTAGTTGAAATTTGCAGGTTTGCCATAATCACGCGCTCGGTTCGCTTGGCAGGCGGCTTGCTGATCGCAGTAGATTTTAATTTACCGAGAGAATGCTGCTTTTTCCCTGGATATTCAGCGGACTTCAGTGGCAAATATGGTATAAATTTACATCTGAGGGCTACCGAACCGCTGTAGTTTGTAGCGGTCACCAATCGACGGGTAGTCGGAATTATATTATTAATTTAAAATCAGTCAACCATCGACCAAACGTGTTACCTTAACTTTATCGCTTTCAATCCGCTACGGATTATTAGCTAATCATCATAATCAATAGTCTGAATACGTTCACTGCTGAATTTAGGCCTCCTCTAGGGAGCACCACTTTGAGCGGCTGCCCGCCTCCTGCTTCCATCTCTCCGCGGGGTTTACCATATCGTCGGTCCACCTAGTGGAGGGCCAGCCTACGCTGCGTTTTCCAGTTCGTAGTCTCCACTCTAGAACCTTTCTTCCCCAACGGTTGTCAGTTCTACAAGCGATGTGGCCTGCCCATTGCAATTTCAATTATTATTAGTACGATCGACTGCAGTGTACTACATACTTAACATTTCTTATTTTAACCTTTTGTCAAATGATGTGTTAGAACTTGACCTAACATTACACGTATTAGCATCACAGTTAATCGTAGACTCGGCTTTGGTTTTGATGTGAGACTTCCATTTTGTTTGATAAACTTATAAACGATGATTGTAACGTAAGTGTTTTCATTTACTCCAGTAACGAATTATTTACAACCATGGAGTCCCATCAGGTACAAAAATAGCCCGAACTTGAAAAAAATGTAGTAATCATGTCTAGAGAGTTACAAGTTAGTGTCCAGTGTATTCATTTGGCCGAATACTTCGCTAACACGCAATAAATGTCGCTTGATAATCTTGCGTTTTGCAGGAATAAAATAATTCATAAAATAGCCCGAGTTATACCGTTGTATTGGATGAGGCATCTGTACTGTAGGTATTATATTATCTGGTTATCTGGGTTACAACTAAAACTTTTACAATGTTACTTCGGTAATAAACGGTTGATATTTATGTGTAATTAGAAACTACATAACATAATTAATTGCAATATAAAAGTTTGTTTGATTCGGCTCACCACTAGGTGAGGTGGATCTGGTGAAAGCCGCGGGGAGTCGATGAATGAAGGAGACGAGCTGCGAAAGTGGAGCTCTCTGGGGGAAGCCTATATTTAGCAGTGGACTTTTTCAGGTTGTTGATGATGATCAGTTTTCTAGATTGATTTTAGATGTTTTATGCAATACGGCTTTTTAGCTGTAACATAAATAGAAAGTCTATCAATGTTGAGAAGCTAAAGAAATATTCCTATCAAAAAAAAGTGCCGCTTAAGATAATTATATAATAAGCACTTATGGATAATGGATTAGCTATTCAGTGTTTTTTCCTGTTTTATCTTTAGCCATTTCAAACTTGCTAGAAAGAAACAAAACAAAAAATAGCTATTCTTTAGCTACACAATGTTTATTAGTAGGTAATGGGTTACTTTTTTATATTTGTTTACTTACAGGTAATTTTTATAATAACCATCCTTGTTTTATTTTTCAGTGTGGTAAGTGGCTTATTAGCTACATTAGGCGTTTTCTGGGTTTATCAATACAACAACACTCCGGAATTCAAGATTCCAAGTTTTGTGGATGTATTGGCCGGAATGGGCTTGTCGATCCCTGATGTTTTAGCCAAGCTACCCAAAACCATTAGCGATGTGATTACAAACGCAGGTCTTGATAAAATACCAAAAATAAACTTAACAGATGAAATAAATAAAATAACTCAAGATACTCTTAACGCCAAACAAGATAACAAATCAAACCAAGAAAACCAAGGAAACCAAGGAGACCAAGGAAGCCAAGAAGACCAAGGAAACCAAGGAGACCAGGGAGACCAAGGAAACCAAGGAGACCAGGGAGACCAAGGAAACCAAGAAAACCAAGGAGAAAAAGGAAACCGAGGAGACAAAGAAAACCAAGGAGACCAAGGAAACCAAGGAGACCAAGGAGAAAAAGAAAACCATGGAGACAAAAAAAACCATGGAGACCAAGGAAATGAACGTAGAATTATGAAGCCATCAACACTACAAAACAAAACGTTTATACAAACTCAACAACTTTTAAAGCAAATAGATACCCTCAACAACACTTTGCTAAAGCAAACTAAGCTTTGCTCATTAATTCCAGGAGGCTGTATGGGCTAGATTATACAGATAATGTATGTATTATGTAAGTGCTATTTTAAATGAAATCGCTGACAATGTATGCTGGTAATATTAACATAAAAAATACCAGACAGTTAAGTGAAACAATTCCCTATTTACACTCCATAGTAATAAAATTAGAAAACGCGTTACCGTTTCATATTCGTATTGAAGCGTACAGTTAAGCGTAAAGTTTATGAAACATAAATGCACTTACATTTCAAAAGAAGAAAAGAACCATTCAATGATTTGCCACCTCGGAGGTGCAGTACGTAGTAAATAGGCATGATGACTACTATTAAAAATGAACTAGTAAATATTACTTTCATAAAGAAGATTAAAAATAAATGCAATAATTGAAAAAATAAGCAAAATCGGTAAATAAACCACGGAGTAATAAGCTTTTTAAGTTTCTACAGAAAGCATCTCCTGTCCCTTTTTCGCGAAACAGAGCGCCCCCACAGTTACTATGAAAAATCCACTCGTGACGTCACATGCCAAAGAGATTGTATGAAAAGCTACCACAGCATAGTAATGAGGTACTATGAACGACCTTCCTCTGATGTCACTGGGCGTTTAAACTATCTCTTTCTATTCCGGTTTTTAAAATGCTTGTAACTTGGTCATTTTAGAGATATATAATTTTTGTTTACACAAATGTTTATCTGTTGAGGTCAATTAATAATTTATCAAAAAAAAATTTTTTGTCGTTATGCATATTATACTACTCTTTGGTGCAGAGGAAAAAAATCATGCACCAGCACCCGAATTTTCAACCTATCGAAAGGGTTTCGATTTGATTCATCTACATTCAGAATGAAACAGACGGGGAATGTAGATTTCGTACCAACACTTTTATTAAATATAGGTAACTTTTGACCGCAAACTTTTTGATGGATTGGGAATTGGGGTGCTGGTAAAAGATACAGATAGAGCTTCCAACAAAAATCAAAGTTCGAATTTGCTAGAATTTTTGACCATTGATTATCTTATTACAGTTCAAAACCCCCACCCCGTCTTGAAAATTCCAATTGAATGGTCAATACAGGGTTTTCCTTGGCCGGGAGTCTAACCAGGTCGTTGCTATGGTTACAGACAATACAACAAGCCATCCTGAATCATTTAGTAGTGGATCCCATCAATTTATTTCCAGAACACTTGGTATCCGATCACGGTGAACGTTGAATTAGAAATCAATTTTGGAAACCATAATGGCGTACATACATTCGACTTTGATACGATTGAGGCAGGCACATATTAGAAAACAATGCCTAAAACATAGAAACTATCTATGAAAATCATAAATGTAACGAAAAGTCGTTTCAACTTTCGATAAACATACTTTTTCCTACCTTCTCCTAAAATGGTGTAGAGCTACATTTCTAACATTAGAATTTTGAGAATGTAAAATTTAAAGCAAAAATCAAAATAGATACTTACTGGAATTATAGCTCTTAGAATTAGCAAGTTGAAATGGCAATGGACAGGCCACATCGCTCGCAGAACTGACAACCGATGGGTAAGAAAGGTTCTCGAGTGGCGACCACGAACCAGAGGACCTCGATGCAGCGTAGGCCGGCCCCCCATTAGGTGGACCGACGATCTGGTGAAAACCGCGGGGAGCCGATGGATGCAGGAGGCGAGCAGCCGCTCAAGTGGCGCTCTATGGAGAAGGCCTATTTACAGCAGTGGACATCTAAGGGCTATTGATTATGATGATGATGATGATGATGAGATACTGGAAATGGGGTGGTGTCTGAAATTTCATCTTCTGAAGTATCCACATTATAAATCTAATATTTGCTGCTCTTGCTTCTAAGTGGAAGCTTTAGGCAAAACACCGGCAATGTCGTCGGTGTTACAGATGTACCTATACATATGGTTAGTGGTGACCACTTACCATAAGGTGGGCCACCCACTTGTTGCCACATATCTCATAAAAGTACAAAAAAATCTTTTATACTTCTAGGTCATAACTAATTTCATCTATTGCCAATCTACGAAATACACAATGACTTGTTAGTCTTGTTACATGCTACATAGAAGGTAAGGTAAGGTACCTTTCCAGCATCGATCCAAATTCCTGTGGCCCATTATGACCCAGTTCTCGTCGCCGCCGCCGCCGGTGACACCGGGCTTCCAAACCGTACTTCCCCGGATGAATTGTTAATAAGCTTTCGATACGGCTTGTCATTTCGTTTTCTTACAGACAGCTTTTTCTTCCAACTGATGGCGATTTACTTGGAAATGTACATTTTAAATTACTGCCACAAAGTGCACCGATTTTTGATGAATTACGTGTTATTAAACTGTATAATTACCTACAGCTAGACAGCTTCTGTGGTGTGGTGGTTGAGCAGGTCGGCTCATACCACGGAGGCAGCGGGTTCAATTCCCGCGACAGTAATTGTGCACAGAAAAAAGCGAACACTTTTTCTATCTCTGGATGTAGTGGGACCAGTCCTCGTAGTTCCTGGACCCGTAAATACTAGGAATCCTAGTTAGGGTCCAGGACCTATGTATGTGATCGTTGCGTATTTTGGGCGTTATTCTGTGCGGTATCTATGCAGACATCATCAAAACCCTATAAGCGTAAATAGCCACCTCGAGCACAGTTTTGCGTGAATCGGCACGGCGGCGTTAACAATCAAACAAACCTAAAAAAGTACTTACATAAAAAATTAAAAAAAACACATAAAAAACTATCTTTTTAAATCATTTAAAAAGTGACATAAATTAATAACATTAACTAGTTAACAAGCCGTTAGCTAATTAGTTTGGGAGTCAGTGACATCGTTTGTGATCGATTCAATCGTCGGTAACGAACAATGACACCAACAAGGTTTCTGTTTTGATCGAACCCTAAAAATAAACGATAGTTGCGTCGAACGAGTTTGAAGCCCTTAAAACGACCTCTCCATCTCAAGCTTATTTTGGTAATATGGGCAGGGAGGAAGTAAGGATACGTTGGGGGCAACATTTTAAATATTATAATCACATCATCGCATCAACAGCCGAGGATGTCCATTGTTCCTATGATAACATAGGGGAAAAATAGAAATAAAAATAATATGGGGGCTTACCCTAATCACCACCCTTTGAAGGGGTGTTTACATGTTTAGTATCCCTTAGTAGTCTGTGGGCGTGTTGGTGATCGCAATAGATTATAAATATGCTGCCCATTCTCTTAGCTGGCTCTTACGGCATCGACGGGAAGAGATCCATGGTCCTATTCACACACCAGGTACTAAAGACGTAAACTTTATAAATATTTAG
Source organism: Ennomos erosarius (assembly GCA_963580505.1). Lineage (NCBI taxonomy): Eukaryota > Metazoa > Arthropoda > Insecta > Lepidoptera > Geometridae > Ennomos > Ennomos erosarius. Next base: position 485,352 of record OY756978.1, on the reverse strand, counting down.
GCTTGACAATTTTATGTACCTACAAACAAAAAAAACCGCAGTGCCTGCGTGAAGGTGAATCTTTTCTATCGCTGTGATTTGCCTGTACTTATAAGTAAATCTAGAAAAGTAGCAACTGCCTCTTTCTGAGGGCCTTTATATAACTACCTCAGGCCGTCTCTGTGAAGACCAGTGTAGCGTGTCGTAATTTCGAAGTCCCTCACGGGAATCCAACCCATAACATCCGTTTCCTTCGTCTGTGGTTATAGTACACGGGCAAAGTGATTATGTAAATATGGTTTAATATTGCGAGGTTTCGGATTTTCAATCTAGAACCCTTACTTGAAAGATAATGTAGAATTTATTGAGGTCAGATTCTACTTGATCTAATTATTTTACGGTTAAGTGGATTCAAAGGGAATTAAAGGATTAAATTGCTTTATACTATTTACTTATTTAGTTTTTATAATAGACTATATTTACTTTTAAATCGCGTCTCTTAATTTACTTATACCTAGGTAATATTTAATCTTTTTAGGCTCAATTTAGTACCTCGCATCGTTAATTCCTCTTGCATCCATCGGCTCCTGCAGTTTTCGCCAGATCGTCTGTCCACCTAGTGGGGGACCGGCCTACGCTACGCCTTCCAGTTCGTGGTCGCCTCTCGAGAACATTCCTTCCCCATCATTCTTACTTCAAAAATATACAAACCAATAAACGATTTAATGCGTGCCGTTGACGTTTTCAACGGCACCTTGCAATCCAACTGTCGCATCCACCGTTCCACTCCAGCTATTTTACCCTGAACACGGAGCGTCAGGACAGGACACCCCTCGACGTAGTCATGTGGAGCCACGCAGGTGTAGTCACGCTTCAGGTAACGTGGACACCATACGGGGAATACGTTTACGAATAGTTTATAGAGTTTATACTAAAGGCCGAAAATAGAACGCTGTTCAGCCGTGAATTGGTGCTCAAGTGACCATGTGGGGCAACTGGGAACATCCCAGGATTTCATTCATAATAAGTACCTACCTATATCGTCTATGATTGAGAAAATCTTCTGATAGCAGCTGAGCACCGTTATATTATACTTACGGGTCGTGTGGGAGGATGGTTGCTTAATATTTTTGTAAGAGCTTATTTGGCTTCCTTTCACAAGATCCGGTACAGGAAAAAATAAAAAACTATTGTTGTAAAGTGCAGTCCTGTTTTTCTTTTCAATAGCATTATGGTCATTACCGCAGGCGTTATAAAAGTACTCGGACATAATAAGAGCACTATTTTTCTTTGTATATAATATGTACTTAGAGAAGTATTTACCCCCGAATATTATTCAAATCCATTTTACCATTACAGGTACCAGTACCATATTTTATTTGTATCCAAACTTGTCATTACGTATAATTATGATTGTTGTTTAAAAACTTTAGAGCTTGCAGAACCATGGCAATTGTGTCGGACTTAACCACAGGCGCTTAGTGATATTAATAGAATATTAAAAAAATGATGCTCAGTTGTTTTGCGTGATTCTGAAACATATAAATAAATAAATATCTCCGACAAATTGCGTAGGTAACTATCGCATCTTGACGGGCCCGATAGCTCAGTTGGTAGTAACCCTGCCTTCTGAACTGAGAGCTGTGGGTTTGATTCCTACCCAGGACAAACATTTGTGTGATGAACATAGATGTTTGTTCTGTGTCTGGGTGTTATATTGTATTCTATGTACATATGTATTTACAAACAAAAAAGTATATAAGTATTGAATCAGTTATCTGGTTCCCATAGCTATGCTTAGTTTGGGGCTAGATGGCGCTGTTGAAAATGTCCACTCATATTTATTTATCTTTGTTAAATATTTTTTTTTATTTAGTAATTACACTATTCAATACTTTTAAGAGCTCCACAAAACTCTTAAGACAGCGACATCATAATGTTTGCCTTGTGTCTATATAAGTGTTATTGACTGTAGATATACGTTTAAAAAAATACTCCACGGTTATAAATATTCTACGGAGCTAAGCAGGAAATTCAAGCATTCAACAACCTGAAGATATCCACTGCTGAACGTAGGCCTCCCCTACAGAGCGCCATTTTGAGCGGCTGCTCGCTTCCTGCATCTATCGACTCCCCGCGGTACATTCTACACGGTAACTTCTAATAATTCTAATTGCTACATAAATATTGGAATACAAATTATTACGAAACTAGTTCAATATCCTCGTAGCACTGTCAAAATGAAGCAACAACACTTTTTAGCGTGAGGGTATTTAACCGTGCTTAAGCAATTTGTACGCTTTACAGACAAATCTACATTTTCTTTACGTTTCTTTATCATTCAGCAGTATAAAAGCGGATGTTTCAAATATAATAAGCCGTAATGTTTATAATCTCTTTATTTCTTTTCGAAAATATTCCTCATTAAATTTAAATGACCCGAACAACAATGTATGGAATGCGTAAGTACCTAAGTACCTTTTGAAGGGTGATACTAGAACTCCTATAAATAAATATATTAATAGATAAGACAACTCTGGTCATCCAAAATTATTTGAAAGGTGACTTATATACTTCTATACATAAATCTATAGATCTCATCTAACAATATGAACTAAGTTACATTATATACAAACAACTATACATAATAATACAACGTCCAATCTGAGGGCTACAATTCTACAGTACATACAGCTATGCTTTGCATTGTATTGTTATCGATATACAAGGATATAATACTGTAAAATTTCAGCTCAAATCCTTTACATTCGGTAAAGTTTACTAGATAAAATAAGTCAATAACCCTGTTATTTACATAGTTACGCCTAGCGATAATTTATAGGTTCCACAAAGTTAAATTCATCTACTTGCACGAAAGCACGCATCTTACAAGTCTAAACCATAATAGTGCTGCCTATTATGCTTTCCTTGTTATCGAGCAGCTCCGAGTACCCCGACTCATCACTACAGGCACTATCGTTGTCTCCCGTATTCTTGAACACCTCCGTCTCAGTGCTAGAGTTAAGGCTATCGACATCCGTCAAATTGTCGATAAGAGATTCGAATTTAGTTTCGAATTCCGCGAGGATCGTCTCAACGCCTCGTGGTGGGTACGTAGATCTGCGCCGAAAAGCGTTCTTCTCTCCAATAGGTATGTGATTGACTTCATCAGTGGTAACGTTGCCCGAGTTGAAGCTTCTAGAATTTTGCCGTTCGAAGCAGGTGTATTCTGAAGCTTCGTCGGTGGGCTTGTGTGCGTCCTCCTGTGGGAGGGAAGGAAGCGAAGAAGGCTCGGTGTCAGAGGTGGCAGTGCTGGCGGTCTCGCAGCCAGAAGAAACAGATCCGTCGTCGCTATCCGTGACGAGGTAGTTATTCTGAGACAGCTTACCGTCCGTCGCTCCGCTGTCGTTGATTTCGTTTGTTTCGGCGATCACTTCTAATCTCGACTCTTTCTCACCATGACTAGCATCATTCATATTAGTTTGCCTTACAATCAAGTCCAGCAACTCATTTGATACTGTTGCTGTTTTGCTGCCGGATTCTGAGAGCGTTCTGTGCATGACGCCTTCAGGGCACGACATTTTCCTCGGCGATTTTGATTCAGGTCGCCGCCTGTCTAACGTTTGTGAGGCGTAGATCTGGTCAATATTGCTGTTGAAGGAAGATCTCCGGGTGTCCTGCCGTGCATTCATCTCCGCTTCTTCCTCATCTTCCTCTGAGCACATTTCTTCTATAGCTCCCAGTTTGGGAGCAGATTTTGACCTTTCCAGCGGGGGTCTGTAGTTCATCGACCCGACGCTCAGCATGATCTTCCTTCGTGGCATGCTGGGGTTATCATACACACTGTTCGCGAGGCTGAGCCTGGCGTTTTGTTTCGAGATTCTGTCCTTTTTGAATTCGACTAGCGCTTGCTTCAACTTTATTTGTAGTTCCTCTGTAATTTTCTTTGATACGGATTCTTTGGTGCATAGGACGGCGTGACATCGGAGCTCGTGCTTGAGCTTTTTGCCTTCGTGGCGGTAGACCCAGCAGAATAGCTTGGGGTAGTGAGGCGGGCTGGCGCAGTATGTGATGCGGTGGGACCAGTACTCGGTGAGGCCGTGCTCCTTTGTAAACCCCTTGAGGCCGGAGTTGGTGACGGAGAGCTTCATCACCACGTCGGGTTTGGTGGACTGCTGGTAGTTCCGCCACAGCGTCGCCAGTGGCTTCTCTATGCAACTTTCACCTGGAAAGAAGAAAAACAGTGGTTAACTTTTGTTAATGGTTATATTTTGAGCTATTTCATGGTTCTCGAAAGTACCCGAGTTTATTTGACTACGGTTTGTTTGGGGAAATAAATTAAGACAAGAGTTTGAACGTAAACAACGGAATCCTATTAAATGTAAATAGAAACTGAAACACGTTTAAATTCTCCACCCACGTAACTAATTCAATCCATCTAAATTCAGGTAGTGAAAGCAAAAGGAGCCTGATTCCATATCAACACAAGTCAGTGTGAACTCAGTATCTATCTCAGGAATACAACGAGGAGTATAGCATAAAATAATGAATTCTACATTTTAATTGTGGAAGTTAATTATTGTTAATCTTCACAATTAAAATTTGTTTTATTTAAATGTTAAATTGAGAAGAGTTGCTTACATAACTCAAGTAGGTATGTTCAAAAACAAGTTGGAATAGAGTTCACCTAAATCGAAGTTATAGTTTTAAAGAGACATCACTGTTTTGACGTAGTGGCTTGTTATTATTTTAAACAGCGTAAATATTAGCAATGTTTCAATAATTTTGTTTAAAAACATAAATTTGGTTTTAGTTATTTTAACTTGGATATCTGTTTTATATCTTGGTAATGTTTCGTTGTTGTTGTATGTGTTTTTATTGTGCGAAATACAGACCTACCAAAAATATTGATCGTGAAGTATACATGTGATGCGCCATTATTGAAATTCTAAACATAAAGTACAAAACGAAAGCAATTGCTTAAAATTTGCTTTTCAAAACATTTAGAATAAATTATCTATTTAATTTATCATTATGTGTACCACTAGGTACCATCAGCCACCTACAGCATTTATTGAAAGGATAATAGATAAGTAAGTGTAGAGATACAGAATAGATAAGCATTCATAGATATTCTCGTAAGCTCTGCCAATAATTTGATCCTTATCCGCGCGTTTACTAACCTTCGGGCATTCTGGGATATTAGCTATTACAGCTACAAATATCTCGCGAGTTATAATGTCCAGTGTCAACGCCTGTATTATGCACCTACGTATTACCTACTTATGTTATAACGATACGGTTATTACCACAGAGCATTGAAACAAATGACGCTTCGCTTATAGAGCCGCGTTTTTTTTTTGCTCTGTGGTTATTATGATCCCTCTACACATTAAGCTCAGCTCTGTAGAAAAGCAGACTGGTCTGCCAACTGGTTGGTCTGGCATTTAGTTGTAGGTAAACACCGAGCGCTCGCGAATTTATACTAAAATGCTAACTTAATTATAAGCAGGTATCAAAATTCCGGCACCAACAAACCGGTGCAAATTTTTTGTGTTATTGTTGAGTTTCCTATGTTTTGCTGTATTTTTGGCGTAATTTATGCAAATTTATACTTGTGAACGTGTCACGAATTCAATATAGAGTAATATTAGGTTTGATATCCGTGGGGAGCATCAACTTATTCTGTAACCAGCTGCGCCCCGGTGAAACCGCGGATAAAACGTAGCCAATTTTAGTATTCCAAATTTCATCCAAATCTGTCCAGCCTTTTAAGCGTGAAGGAGTTACAAACAAACAATTACACACACAAAACTTTCGCCTTTATAATATTAGTATGATTAATATCAACGAATAATAATTGTACCTACTTATCTCTATCGAATCTTTTTGTTTCTACCATTGATAGACTCCGGTAGGTTACTCGATTTTACACAGGATGCAGTTTAATAGAAGTAGTCGTGTGGATAAATAACTATAATTTTAGCTAATTACCGAACAGGGATCTCTGCTTCAACTAGTAATAGAATAGATTCAAAAGTGTTTATGAAGATTTTTAGGCCAATTAAACTTAGTCTTTAAAAAAGCATATTCTAATGACTTACATAAAATGGCCATGTTCCTAGATAGGACGCTCAACGGTCACATACAAGATTGGACTTTAACTTACTTTAACTTGTTTAATTTATTGTATTGCAAATTACATTACAAACAGTCACACAGTTGAGTAATAGGTATTTCTGCTCTATACTGACTAATAAATAAACTTGTTGTAAACACAAACTGTAAAAGTCTCATTAAAAATAAATAAAAAGAATCCCAATAAAACTGCGAGGCGCCTCTGTGTCACAGCCTAACTACGGCGGCGACAGATATCTTGTAAACAGGGTGTGATTGTGTCACAGTGTAATGTATACGGTGGGACAGGTTCTAGGAATGTTCGATGACTTCGAGGAACGACACCGGTAAACATGGATGGAATCTAAATGATGTCGTCACGCATCGGAATAATTATATATAATTATTCTAGTACGCGATCAATAGTTTGGTAACTAAAATAATTTAGTACACAAGCAACTACAACTTACTAACTAACACCTCCTATCTTCTGTTGATAGTGGTAATTGACTGAATTCTACCAAAAACCGATTGTAAAATAAAACAATTCGCTAGTATTTTTTCTTTTTGATGTTTTTCTTATATCTCCATCATTTATAAACCGCTTTGAAAATTCTTCTTTGTTTTAAAAAGGTTTCGGAGCGGTTCTGTAGAAATGTTATCAGGTCTGATTCAGTGGCTTATTCCATAATTCCCCTTAGAAGGGGAATTTTGGAATTTTTATCCTGAAATCCCCTTTGCATCTTCTTTTCATGCCGGAAGGGGATTTTTGGACTAAAACGTCCAGAATTCCTCTTAACCAATATAATACGTTTTTGTAATCCCCTGCGAAGGGGATTTTTGTACTTTTAGTCCAGATATCCCCTTTGCGTTCCGTTTGCATACCGGAAGAAAACAATAATTATTAATTACACATTTGTCTGAATGTAGAGGTATAATGTCTGTCAAAATGCCACACCTGACATGGTTTTCAAATCAAAACAACTGGAAATAATAAACTGATGATTATTATTTCCACCTTTTTAAACGATTGGTTTGTGCCATCTTTTAATTATACTTAACAGAAAACAGTTACAAAATGAAAGAGCACATAAATTGGATGGAGCACCAACACAAAGACAGGTAAAATTGAATTCGATTAAAATTACTGAAGCCGTCAAGGTGAGAAACTGCCCTTTTGAAATGCAGCGTATCGTACATCATTTTCTTCCTACTTTCAATTTAACATTTATGAGGCCGCCGATACTCGATTACTTGTAATTTTCTTTTAAAAATAAAATAACTCGATAAACGGATTCAAGGAATGCAGAGAAATGTTGAGGCAAAAGAGTTGGTGCACCCTTTTTCCGGTCGGCAACTGTATAATAGTTTTTATAGGGAAAATAACTGCAAGTAGTTACCTACTTTAGTTGTTAGTTGTTTTTGTATATTTGTCGGCACAACAAACTCTAAGTGCAGGTATACCAAACAGTAGGTAACCATTCCTAATTAGATTTGGTTTAGGTGATTATGTTTTTTTTTACTGTTAGTGACGACATTATTGCGAATCAACTTTATAGGACGACCTTGGTCACAACACTCATAGGCCATAGTCTTCTTACATTGCATCTACTTAGCTTTATCTTTACTATTCAAGAATAGGTACTTGGTATATAATCATCATTAAGCTTGTATACTTATGGATAGCCTCGCCCAAGGCACGCTGCTGAGTCCAGTCCTTAGGTACCCATTAACTGCCAGCTACTTTCTTTAAATCGTTGCTCTATCTCGCCGCATCTAACGATTCAAAGTCTCCACTCTAGTGGGCAAACGCGCACCGCGAGAAAATTTTTCTAGACACTTTTTCTCGTCAGATATCATGACAAGAAAGTGGTATGGTAGCGCTTACGTTCTCACTCTGACAGCGAGGGCAAGTTTTCTCGCGGAGCACATGCTTGTAGTCCTGAGCGACTAGCATGAGCATCGCGAAAAAACTTGTCGTCGTTGTTAGAGTGAGACACTTAGGCGCTACTACAACATTTTCACGCTCGCTGACGAGAAAAAGTGTCGAGAAAATCTTGTAAGAACGCATGCTAGGTGGGCAGAGCGACTAGCATGCGCACCACGAGAAAACTTGTCGTCGTAGTTAGAGTGAGCCACACTTGGGCGCTACCATAGGACGTCACGGTCGCTGACGAGAAAAAGTGTCGAGAAAATCTTGTAAGAACGCATGCTAGGTGGGCAGAGCGACTAGCATGCGCACCACGAGAAAACTTGTCGTCGTTGTTAGAGTGAGCCACACTTAGACGCTACCATAGGACGTCACGGTCGCTGACGAGAAAAAGTGTCGAGAAAATCTTGTAAGAACGCATGCTAGGTGGGCAGAGCGACTAGCATGCGCACCACGAGAAAACTTGTCGTCGTTGTTAGAGTGAGCCACACTTAGGCGCTATCATAGGACGTCACGGTCGCTGACGAGAAAAAGTGTCGAGAAAATCTTGTAAGAACGCATGCTAGGTGGGCAGAGCGACTAGCATGCGCACCACGAGAAAACTTGTCGTCGTTGTTAGAGTGAGCCACACTTAGGCGCTACCATAGGACGTCACGGTCGCTGACGAGAAAAAGTGTCGAGAAAATCTTGTAAGAACGCATGCTAGGTGGGCAGAGCGATTAGCATGCGCACCACGAGAAAACTTGTCGTCGTTGTTAGAGTGAGCCACACTTAGGCGCTACCATAGGACGTCACGGTCGCTGACGAGAAAAAGTGTCGAGAAAATCTTGTAAAAACGCATGCTAGGTGGGCAGAGCGACTAGCATGCGCACCACGAGAAAACTTGTCGTCGTTGTTAGAGTGAGCCACACTTAGGCTTTACCATAGGACGTCACGGTCGCTGACGAGAAAAAGTGTCGAGAAAATCTTGTAAGAACGCATGCTAGGTGGGTAGAGCGACTAGCATGCGCACCACGAGAAAACTTGTCGTCGTTGTTAGAGTGAGCCACACTTAGGCGCTACCATAGGACGTCACGGTCGCTGACGAGAAAAAGTGTCGAGAAAATCTTTTAAGAACGCATGCTAGGTGGGCAGAGCGACTAGCATGCGCACCACGAGAAAACTTGTCGTCGTTGTTAGAGTGAGCCACACTTAGGCGCTACCATAGGACTGTCACGGTCACTGACGAGAAAAAGTGTCGAGAAAATCCAGGCAGAACATGTTTAGCGGTTCCCGGTTCTTCGCCTGTTTCTACGTCAGTTGCTATGTAGGTAACTTTTCGTATGACTATGATTACTGTATATTTCTTAGCTATGGTTTATTTAGTATTTTACTTCTGTCATAAAAATGATCATAAACGTAAAGGCATTAACCATATTGTTGAACTTGGAGAAACAAATGAACGGTTACATTGCAGTTGTGTTGGAGCTGTGAAACCTATATTTCTTGGTGACAAATATTGTCTGTAGGTATCAGTATTTTACGACGACCACATTTTATGAAAGCGTGGCTCGATAGAGCTGATACGAAAGAAAAATATAGCCTTTTTATTTTATGATGAAATCGTAAAGTTGGGTGCTGCTTATCAAGGTTTCAAAGGAATAGTAGGTAAAGCTTTTTACGCAAGCCTATCAAGAGGCACAAGCTTGCAAACTTTACAAATTACTATTTAGTTATTTCTTGGCATATTTCTTGTGAAATAAAAAAATAAATAACAAACAAGTACGACGACCGTGTATGCATATAATTTTCATCATCGTTTTTAGGGTTCCGTACCAAAAGAGTAAAGCGACCCTATTACTATGGCTCCGCTGTTTTTCTGCCTGTCACCAGGCTGTATCATCGTCGTATGTCGTTGCGGGACCGACACGCACTTGGCCGGTTATTAATACTTCAAATATTCAGGTAAGTATTCCCAATAGCTTATCATTTAGACCATTATTTATTACTATTTATTTATTATTTATAATTAATTTTATACATGAAATTATATTAGTTGCTTACAACAATCAATATTTAATCTACCTAACATTATCTCTAGGGTACCTACTTCATATTTTTTGCTATTTAATAGTTTGATTTGATTAGATTAAAGCAAACTATCGCCATTAGATTGTTTTTTTAATATGTGTTTTGTAATTACGGTTCTTTCTTATATGAAGTTTTTTGAAAACTGTTTATAAACGTTATACCTACTTAACATTTATTTGATGAGATCATCCTTTTTATTACCATGATCAAAAAATATTTGATTTGATTTGATTTGTGGTCACAAGCGGATGCTTAATAATTACTTATGTTTTATTAAATTTATCCTTTGAAATCAAAATGTTAAATACAGCACGGATTAAGGATTATGTATTTATATTTTACATCAATATTTCAATAATTAACAAAGGGCTAATTTTACCGTTTGTATCACAAATGAGTTCAATAGAACTAAGTTCTGAGTAAAAATCGAAAATCGGGTGTTCAGGATTTGGCTCTAACTGCGTTCTGGTTGTGTTGGTGAAATTAAAATTGCTGAATTGATAGCGTTTATTTGTAACGGTGAAATCCGACCTCCAGAACTAGCTGTTATCATCGAGTAAGTACAAAGTTACAAATTCGTTACCATCTAGATATCTGCTAATGAGAGAGCATGATACATGTATCTATCAACTCAAATATCGGATAATCTACGATAATTACGAAAGCACGTTTCGACATCAAATACCTACCATACCTGCAATACCTACTTGCGACTCTCATTTGAGAATGTCGTCTTGTTTTGTACTGTATACACATCTCTATAAATTCTTTACTGCCTACGTACATTAGTTTGGGGCTAGATGGCACTGTGTGAAATGTCCACACATATTTATTTATTTATTTATTTATTAAATTTGTTTCATGAATCATGAAATGAAAGCCTGTAGCTTTTTTATTTAATTTAATGAATGGTAAATAGTTGCGTTAAAAGAGCTCAGCCAACACGCATTGCAAAGAGAAAGGAACTGGTGGTTCTGATATGAAATTCAACTAGCGAGTAAATATAATCTGTGACATAATTGTTTGAACAAGTCTTGTTTTGAATACTAATAATTCAGCTCATTATAAAACGTGACCTTGGGCAGACTACATGGGCCCATGTGGAAAATTCTCTGATACATTATTCATAACGGAATACTTTAGATAATTTACGATTCGATAATAATTTAGTTTTTGAATTTGAGCAGCATGTGATGATTTCAATAGAAAAAACAAGGATTGGTTGGAATTTGAATTGGTGCTGTAGATAGAATACCTACCTCATCTCGTCTCGCCTCGTTGGGGATATCATAAAAGGGATTTGACATAATCCCCATACTTGGCAGGCGGCTTGAAGTTTGCAGAAAATTTTAATGCTGACTGAAAGTTACTGCTGTTTTTCCTTCAGCTGGCACTTACGGGATGAGATGGGGCGGCCCTATTCGCACCACACGGCAGTTTCATAACACACGTACCCTATAAGAGTCACTGAAACACGTTTTCATGATCATGTTTCCGAAAAGATTTGGCCTGTTTGACGTAGAGGGCTAAATCATTTTAGCATACATGCAATGATGAACGCAACAATTCAAGCAACGATAAATCCCTGATTCATCGATGCTTGTTTTACCATCTCCAAATGGATATTTCGAGTATTTGTATAAGCTTATTACCCTTCGTCAGCTATTTGAACTACGTATGGAAACGAGGCATAAGCTTGCATTTAACCAATGACTATAAATCCAGATGACCAACAATACAACCTCCCCTCGTACGAAAATTTGTAGTTTATTTCAACTGCTAATCCTACGAGAGGAAGCGGGACACCCAATATGTCTTTTGCTCCATCCTGCTCTGTCCTTTGTAATTTCGTATGAGTTTGTCTCGTTTTGTTACCTCGCCCCCTGCCCCCGTAGGTGAGTCGTGTTTGTACGAGAAATTATGTTCACGAGCTACCAACGGGCTTTATAATCTTTGCATTTAACACATAATATATGCAGTTAAGCGGAGGAAAGTTGGGTATCTTGGGCACGTACTGAGATACGAGAAATACCTATAAATAATGTGTAGGGGGGGTCAGCGTAAAGCTAAAATGAAGTTTGTGGGGAATTTTTTTTATCAGATAAATAGTTTAAGAGACATATCGTAAAAACCGTTTCAACCCTTATTTTCAAGATGGCGGCCGTGGGACAAGGGTGGCGACCCCACAAACTTCATTTTAGCTTTACACTTACCCCCCATACACATAAAAAAAATAAAATTGCGTCCTCTAAGAAACGCAACCCCAAATGTAACTTTTCAATGGACTAAATAACAAGACGCAATACATTATATTCAATCTAAGAGGATGAAGATAAAAGCTAAAACGTAGAGGTATAGGTCATGTTAAACTAGGCTGCAGTAAAGTGCTGCGATAAAACGCATATCTGCGTACCAAATGGTGCCAGTTATGCACTTATGGTCTCCGCGAGTCTGACGATTGAATTGCATAATGATATAACCCTGGGAAATGCGTATATTATGGTGCATTCCATCTACTAGGTAGTAGGACTCTTCTGCAAGGTTCGTCTAGTTCCGCATAGGTTATCCACCGCCAAGCAGTAGTGTGCAAGCACTACTGTGTTCCGTGTAAAGAATTAGTAGTGTAGCTAGTGAAATTACTGGGCAATTGAGAGTTTATGACCTGATTACACAGTCCAGAAATATTATTACTAGACTGTGTGATGTCGCAGGATAACGAGCGCAGTGCAGTGTCACACGAAAATTTAGGTGAATTGAATTAATAATTATTTATATGAAAATTGTGAGCTTGTCCGTCCAACTAGACCACGGACTAGGCATGGTAGATGTGAAGCAACGCTTACGTCACCGGGTGGAATGCCCGCAGTTAGGTAACTACCTACATATAGTATTAACGTAACGTAATGAGCCTCTACTACATTGATATGTCATCGTCTTATTGCAAGAACCGTTAGTTTAAAAAAAACCCTGGTTATTTATAAACTGTCGATTTATTGCAAACGAGTGTTAGAACTATTTGTGTAGATAAACCAAACTTATTTGTATTATCTATGGTCACTATATTCGAATGTAGTATGTAGACAGATGGTTGTCTACACTTGTCTGTTTTACGCTTTTGAAGAAAATATACTAACTTATTTTCCATCTTAATCTGGCTAATCTTTTATATACCCGCTGCTACCACTTTAGGTTATGGGCCCAGACATGCTGTGCTTCGCATAGCAGGGTATATTTTGGACCTAAACGGCAAAAGTATAAAATTTAAATTTCGTCGTTGAATCCGAAAGAGGAAAAGATGGCCGGAGAAGGAAGCGGTTCTTCATCTATCCCAGCGGAAAAACTGAAGGGCATCCAGGATTATCACAACTGGAAGTTTGCGATGAGGATGGTCCTAATCCACGAAGATTTGTGGGATTGTGTCGAGGAACATGACAAGGATGCTCGAAAACAAATGAAGGCACTAGCAAAAATTTGCTTGGCGGTGCATACGACAGCGTATCCTCATGTGAGAAATGCTAAGAGTGCATATGAAGCGTGGAATAATTTGAGGCGCGCTTATGAGGATAGAGGGTTATGCAGGAGATTCAGCCTTCTCAGGAATATGTTTGGCATGAAACTGTCAGAGTTTGGAAGTATGGAAACCTATCTCTCCAAAGTTACAGATGTCGTACAACAACTGAACGATATAGGATCTCCATTGGAAGACGATTTTGTCGCCGTGGTTATGCTGAGTGGATTACCAGCTGAGTACGATCCGTTGATAATGACTTTGGAAAATGGCTCAAGCAAGTTATCAAGTGAACTGGTGAAGGCGAAACTTCTTCAGGAACATCAACGACGTGATGATAAAACTGAAGCAGAGTCTGCCTTAGCTGTCAGAAAGGTGTTGAAGTGTTTTCGTTGCCAAAAGCCAGGGCATGTTATGAAAAACTGCCCATTGAAGCAAAAAGAAAACAAAGACAAAGTGAAGTCTAACAAGGCTAGTCTGGCGGCGCTTTCAGTTGCTGTAAAAGGCGATAACTTGTGGTGCATCGACTCAGGAGCTACAAATCACATGTGTAAAGACATGAATGTTTTTAGTGATTTTCAGGCTATAGAACCTCATTTAAAGGTTAATGTTGCAGTTCGTACGAGGCTGGAGATTGATATCGCCGGTTCAGTAAGTTTTTTGAGTTTGTTTGTTTTTCGATTGTTTTTCTTGATGAACATTGGAAAGTCGTGTTTTAGGCTTTATGACTTGCTTTTATTAGGCTAGCGAAATAATGAAATAGGTCGCGAACGGCAGTGGCCCTCTCGAGCATGGCACTTTCCGATGCATGCAAGGATTACGGAAGCATTTGGTAAAAACGCGAATGTTTTAAATGCTTTATTAAACATAACTAAAATAATTGTAACGACACTTTACAATGATAAAATCAGTCTGCACGTAGGTTATGTGAGTTGTCAATGTTTTGTATTAGAATTTAACATTGATATTTTAGGCGTCATTTAACAGGGCTAAAGTTAATTATAGCCGGATATTGAATCTGTGATAAAATGATGCTGGTGTTGTCACAAAACCTATAGTAACGGCCAAGTTTATTAAGTTTGTAACTAAACTAAACTTAGGGTTGTGCAAATGATTTTGTAGGATTTATTTTTGTAAAGTTATGTTGCTTTGTTTTGTAGGCCATAGGTATGTTATTGTTTTATAGTTGCTTTAAATATCAACTGTTTAACATTATTAAGTTTTGGTTTAAGGGCCGGTGTTAGAACTATTTGTGTAGATAAACCAAACTTATTTGTATTATCTATGGTCACTATATTCGAATGTAGTATGTAGACAGATGGTTGTCTACACTTGTCTGTTTTACGCTTTTGAAGAAAATATACTAACTAATTTTCCATCTTAATCTGGCTAATCTTTTATATACCCGCTGCTACCACTTTAACGAGCAATGTATCTCGCAATAAATCGGTCGATGTTTCGGTTATTTATAATTAATCGGCATCACTTTGTTTTTTCGTAATTGTGTACTTCTAGTGTGGTCAAAACTAACCTAACAATCTTTCTCGCTTCGCTCGTCGTCGTAACCTACTGGTTAGCTACTAGAGACTTAAAAAAAATCATAAATTACAGCAAAAATTGGTGCAATGTTCACAATTAACGCTACTAAAACCCGTTTTTTTATAAACTCACCGCAAGGAACCGACTGTTTATAAATAATCGAAATATCCCGTGTTACTGTAAAACACATCGTCAGTTTGCAATTAATCGACAGTTTATAAATAACCGGTTTTAATTTCGATTTTTATAAACAAACGGTTTTTACAATAAGATGGTGACAGTACATGAAATTTGAGTGTGTCCATTCTAATCTGAGCTTAAATTATTGTCAGTTTTAGGGAATACCATCGCAGCCCAATAGAGACAATCAGAGTTAAACTTAGAGCTGCTTCGGAGAATAATATTTTTCACTAATTATTTTAAATTTGAACTATGTATGTTTCTTTCTGTGCTTTTCACACTAAAACGGGAAATAAATGAAATAGAAAA
This sequence comes from Ennomos erosarius, assembly GCA_963580505.1. Classification (NCBI taxonomy): domain Eukaryota; kingdom Metazoa; phylum Arthropoda; class Insecta; order Lepidoptera; family Geometridae; genus Ennomos; species Ennomos erosarius. Next base: position 469,720 of record OY756978.1, on the reverse strand, counting down.
AAATGAATGAATGGATAGTGCTGTAAAATGAATGAATGGTACTGTAAAAGTGCTATGAATAGCGTATTTGCAATAAAACACTTTGATTTTGTTTTTGTTTTTTTGGTGGGCTCCGTTGGGACTTTGGGAAATCCTAAATCTCAATCCCTCTCCTGTTTAATTTATCAATAGTTTCTGCGGAATACCTATTGGCCATACGGTTGAAATTGAATATTGGTTAGTTTAAAAATATATCTTAGTAATTCCATAGTAACAAAAAAAACATTAAATATGCCTCAAAAAACTGACGATGGCTTTAAAATGCCAGCAAAAAGGTCGAAGATTAATAGTTTAGAAGCAATAAATTACCTTGGTCTGGCAATAATTATTAAAGATTACTGTTATTGCCAGAATATGTCTATTATAAATTTTATAAGGTTTTAATATTTACTTCTATTTGCCACGACTCGCGGGACCTTGACAGCAGAAGGAGGTGAAAGGTTCGTGAAAGGTGGGTGACTCATCCATTCATTCTTCTCCCTTATCTTTATCACTTGCTTCTCACTTCCTTTAAACCGTCTGTTATAAAGCGCAGAACTAATAGATCCGTGTGAAGCCGGGGCAAGTCAGCTAGTTTAGGTATATATAGATATATTTGTTAGATAAACAGGATGATTTTGACGACGACTAGTACAACATCACACCCGGTTTTCGACATTTAAAATCGTACACTTTATGCCTAATAAAACACTGCAATATTATAATAGAGGCATTCTGACCTCCACAGGTTGAACGACCTGTCGCCAGTTACATAAACATCACAGCAAGTGCTCGGAATTCCCATAATCAGAATATTAAATGAGGATTGACCCTTTTTTATTTACTCACTATTTGGTATTGCAGTCAGCTCACCGATCGGTATTTAGCGGTCAGCACTTGGACCAACCTCTAGGGAAACCAGCTCCGTGACTTGAATCAACGAACTGATTACCCATAGATAATCTTGTCAATGGAACATGGGCTAAAATATACATATTTATGTATAGGTATACATTCAATTATGTATGTATTATGTAAGTACCGCTTCCATAATTTGATGTGTTTTACTCCTAAGGAATGATTTGTCAACTGACTAGTCCTTCATATCCTCCATACTTCTTTATTACGATCGGCAAGTGCTCAGAAAATTTAAGCTGCCCAAGGCTTCTGACATGACTAATATACACCGGGATCGCGTGCCTTTCGAATCACGGTAGCGCTCAGTTGTAACAACCAATTTTTGTATCGGTCACCCATCCAAGTTGACCGCAGCAAACGTTGCTTTACTTTTATAATCGGTTAAGATCGTCAAGCTTTGCTATGAGCGCTTCATATCTAATGTTTGATCCTTATTCCAATTGTCATGCGTCCGCCGTCCAATGTCGAACAGTATTATACGTCTGCCTCCATTCCATAGAAACACGACACCAACCATATATCATTATCATCATCACTATCCGTAGATAGAGGTAAAAAGGCGTTGCATTCAGGGGGTCCCCGGAGCTCTGACTACGTCACCGGTCGAACTGTAGAAATGTTATCATAATTTATTTAAAAATTCTGGAAGACTAACTGGTCAGCAAATCATTTAGCATTATCAAAGTTCTCAAGGATTAAGGAAAGAAAAAGTCATCAGAGTACTTTTTCTTCTTACACTTCGATTGACTTTTGAATTTCAACAATTTAAAGGCGACCTTCGCTGTAACAGATCAAGCAATCAGTTCAGTAACCTGCGAGTACCTACAGAATCGAAAGGAAAGTGAAAGCTAACAGTGTAAACAGCGGTCAGCACTGTTACATATCGCGGACAATGCTTTTTGCACCTGAGATGTAATGGGCAGCTAAGTACGGTTGTTAGTTGCAGGTACTGTTATGCAGTCATGGTTATAGCTCAAGAAATATCTTTAGTACGCAATGATGATTAGGGTAGATACAATACTGACTACTCTAAAGCCCGCTACACATCTTCAGTTTTTAATGTGTGATGTAACTACCGCAGTCGGACTGCAATAAAAAATAAATAAAGAGGAAAAAAGATAAATTGTTAGGTGTATAGAACAATCAGTTCAAAATTATTATTATAATTTTTTTTTATTTTTTTTAATGGATCTGGCTATATTGCTTTTCTTACTTAATAAACAATATACTAACTTTAAAAAATAACACTGGCAAACAACCTACTCGATGTGAACACAACTTGCAAAATGTATAAGACTGTACAGGTAGGGCTGTACCGATAAGACTGTACAGTTAAAATTTAGAGTGAGTAGCTAAAAACCTATGCAATTCTATGATGTAGGCAGTGTCGGCTGTATAGAACGTACAAGTCATCTGAATGAGTGCAGTCGAACTGTAAGATTCGACTGCACAGTTAGCTCTTACAGTTTGAAGGTGTGTAAAGAGCTTAAGCGTTAGGTGGAAGGTTGAGAAACGCCTTAGGAAGCTGAACTTTGAGGAGAGTGAAAAAACAAGCTTTTAGTCTGCAACTGTTATGGGCGGCCGTGTCGCTTAACATCAGGTGAACGACTCGTCACGTCATTCATTCTCATAAAAAAAAGTGTAGAAGATCCATCATTTGATTGGTACACCTTATGCAACGACACAGCCTCAAAACGAATTTGTTTATCTTCTGTACTTCCCAAAGCCTCTCTGACTGATTCAAGTATTACCTCTTTGCGTAATGCCTTAAATACCAACGTGTGCGTAATTATAACGTAACATCTATACAGGTTCGTTCTTTGTCCGAACTTGATCCAATGAGGAATTGATTCTGTCCGCACCGCATCTGCTTCCTTGTACGATGGATTCATAGATCAAGCTTTACATAACTTTAAATGCAATTTGATCAGTTTTTTACGACATATACGTGCTTGTGTACGTAGAAACGTGCTTTTAATTCAAATGGACTTACATCATTTTCTTGTTACTTTTTTACTATTCAGTTATAGTTCTGACCGATAGTACTTCGTTCTTTACTTTCATCAATATTATACTTCTATTGATCTGTAAAAATGGTGTAAGTAATTATTAAAGTGGTAAACAGATTTTTTTTCTCACATCTCCATTTTTAGGGTGTGTCTGTCTTTCCGTCTGTCACCAGATTGTATGTCATGAACCGTTGATAGTTAGACAGTAGAAATATTCACAGATGATGTATTTCTGCTGTTGCCCGTTTAAATAGATAGGTAGGTACCTAATGGTACTGAACATTTCGTGCGCGAGTCCGGTTAGCATTTGGTCGGTTATTTAATTGCTAGCCTTACCTACAGTTCAAAAACTAACTGCGTGGATCCGGACCGCGGTGGCGTGGACGCGGATTGGGGTATCAATGAATATCATTTCGGAATAGACCGACCAAACGGGTGATATTGATAGTAACTCGTTTTAATATTTCATCTAAACGTTTGCTACTCAGTTTTCAATAATTAATTAGAATAGACTTCAAACAAATAATGTATAAGGATACATTACATTAGTATGTACTTAACAAGGTTTGAATGGATAGTAAATAATAGCATAGACTTAGTATTTCTTGTAAAATGTGGCACGCCATTGAAAACCACTTTATTTTACGACACTTATAAAATCTTCGCTGACATCGACACACTGCCCCACATGAAAGAAAGAAAGAAAGAAAGAAAAATGTTTTATTCATGACAACAGCAGATAAATTAGTTGAATATATTTAAGTTTACTAACAAATACACATCTGACAGTTGCCACGAATCGGTCCCAACTCAGCATAATGCTGGTCGCACGTCGTACGACCAACGCTGGTCTTCCGTTGGGGCCGTTTCGGTATCGTCACGGCTCAGCTTACAACAATACACAAATAAGTACTAAAACATATGAAAAACTAATAAAATAAAATAATAATAATAAGACACATAACAAGAAGATAAGTAAGTAAAACAGTATATATACATATACACATACAATACATTCCATACAGTGGTAATGTAACCAACATAAAAAAATTACAAATGGGTAAGTAATATCTGCAGTAATAAATTTTGCAATACTATTATTACAATGATATCTTAAAACATCACAAAAACAAAGAATGTTAAAAATAATCTAAGCATGTAAACAATGAATCGCTTTGTAAGGAGAAGAGTATGAGTGGGAAAATGTAAGGATATTTTTGCGTATGGGAAGGTGGGGGTTGTATGTTTGTGTGTGAAAGGTGTTATATGAGTGGTTTAGATGGCACTAGTATCATGTCTTAGAGCTTCCTCCGCTTTTTGATGCTCAAAAAGAAACTTTTTTAACTTGTATCTAAAACATGTAATACTTTGCAGGTTCCTTATGGGTGGTGGAATATTATTCCAACACTTTGTAGCCGAGTAGCGGAAGCTTCCTCTAAACGCCACCGATCTATGATGTTGTGTCATGAGTTGTGCCGCACACTGCCGGGACCCCTGTGATCTTCGACTGGACATCCAAGACATCTTATCGAATAGATATTGTGGTTTTTTATGCTTAATAACACCAAAAAGAAGGCAAGCTAAATGAAGCTTACGACGATGTTTCATTTTTAATAAGGCATGCTTGTTCAAGTACGGCGTCACATGGGCCCTCAACGGAATGTCGAAGCAGAAACGAGTGCAGGCGTTCTGAACTCGCTGTACTAGTTTTTGGGTTTTAGCTAGCAGACGCGGACCAACAACTGCATCTACATAATTTAACTTCGACAGTATAAGCGACTCTACTAGTTTAATCCGCAAGCTTTCTTTTAAATATGGCCTAATTCTATATAATACTTTAAGCTTGTAATAACAGCTTTTTATAGAATTAGCGACATGCTTTTCAAAGCGAAGGTTACAGTCCATGATCAAGCCTAAGTTTCGCGCTTCATAAACACGTTCGTAAACATGAGAACCGACTCTTTGACTATTTTTATGAAAGTTGCTGGTAATGCATGTTGTTGCAAACTCCAAGCGGAGTTTCCAAGTTATTGCTAAATAATTAAGAGAAGGCTGATTAAGGGCATCGTGGTGTTAAGTTACTTTAGTGAAGTGTGTACTGTGTAATGAATTAATTCAATTATAATATACATTTTTAACACGTTTTTTTTGAAAAGAGTTAGTTTGTTCTTCGTTAGCAGGGACTAAAATTGCTCATTAATCCCTAGGGACTAAAAGTGATTTGAATTTGAAATGTGGACAACGTTAGACATTCTACCATTTGACAACTCAGTTTTTCCACAGCTCTACCTGTAGCTAGGAATTTACATAAATAATAGCTTGAAACACATCCAATTGCACAGGCCTCTAAAAAACAATAAAAGTATCTGAACAAAATTTCCTAATTTAGTTCATTAAAGGTTCAAAATGCTTTAAAAAACTTAAAGATCCTATAACCACACAACATGCTTCAGTTTAAAAAAATATAGACTCAAGGGACGCAATTAAAACAACAAGCACTAGACTGAAAAATCAATTCACTTTTTGCAAGTCTACCGGTATCGCCTCCGCAATTTCTTTGCAACTCAAGGTCAGCTGACAATGCAGATCTTTTCCTCACATTACAAATTCTAGAACCATCGCGAGAAGGAAATCTGTCGGTTCGGTCCCGGAGCCGTTCAATATTCTACTCGCGTTACAAAGACACGCGCTGGGACATGAGGAAGCCGAGAATGAAGTGCTGGGGCTGATTGTTTATTGTTTACTTTTAGCAGACTAATGGATCCAGCAAAGCTAAATGTACTCAAGCGGAATTAGATCTGCGTGCATTTTGAGAACATTTGACACTAACTATATACAAAATGAATTAAGAATATCTAGTGTAATTGGTAAAGCGGCTGCGGCGGTTTTTTAACGGAATTACACTAGATGTTCTTGTTTCATTAAGATGAACTTCCGCAAGGTCTTGCCTGATTCAATCATTTAACTAACTAAAACGATGTCATCATACGTTTTCTTCCAACGCCATTGAACTTTGTAGATGTTGCAAAAACGCTCATGCTTTTGACTTGACTGTTGCAAAATTTGGTAAGAATTTATACCGAATACAAGCATAAAGCAATCGCAATTTTATTTTTATTTTATTTTGTTATCGTCTTACAGCTATCATTAAAAATTAAATAACAAAACAAACATAGAGAGCTCAATAAAAGCCTCCAAAGCTAGTAAAAAAAATATACTACTCAACTTAAATCTAAGTTCAGTAACTTTTCTTTAGACAGAAATCAACTTTCAGTCACAAATTTTCTTCAAAAAAGATCCAATATCTGGAAAGGGTTAACCAGACAAGAATACTGACTATACCAATAAAATTCAGCTACTTTACGATTGAGGAGTTGCATTGAAGCAAGGGCCGTTGGATCCGTCAACCGGCAGCAGTAAGTAGGCGACGCTTTCTCTCGCAAACAGCGGATTCCGAGCTTTCGCAACTCGTCTCGTCCACTGCAGGTTCGATGGTATCGCTTCCATCGGATTCCATTACATGGTATTCAAACTAATACATTTTAAGTAATATGTAACGAGTGTAACTCACGAATACTATTTTGATTTCTCGACCAGGTTGCGAGCATAAATATCTGATGCCGGTCTTCAGGAGGTGAGTTCACGTAGCGTGAACTAATACTAGAACAAAAAATACATGTTCGGAGAGAAGTTTCTTCCTATTGACGTGCAAATTACTATGATAATACAGACTCAAATATATATACTTAATATTATACGTAGCAAATACGTAGGTACGTGGTAATGTGACGGCAGCGGAGTGGCGTCTAAATATTTTGTGAAATTGGTGTTTGTGTTGGTGATGCCCATCATTTTTACTGATATCACACCAACCACTAACAAAGATTGCAAATAATGATAATAATTGGCAATTTAATGGAGGAGAGCCGTCCTTTTATCAGCTATAGTTACTATAATATAGTTATACAATTATTTTTTTCAGTAGCAAAGAACAAAAGAATATCGATTGCATTAATTCACTGCTGTTTGTGCGCCCAATTCATAACAAACATATAATGGGATAATAAAGTTGGTAATTAATGAGGCACTAATTTAAAAATATATATACTTGCCAAACTAGTCTGCAGATTAACGTTGTAACTATAGGCACATATGTTTCAAAATCAAGGAAGCAATACATCTTCAAAACACGACTGGTTCTCAAAACCTGTTACCCTATGACGTACTTGTCAACAGCCTGTATTATAATTATAGGTCCCAAAATTCACCTCTAACACAGATAATATAATACCTCTTATGTGAATTAAATAACATCTACCTCGTTATTAGATCAAAGGATTCTGATAATTAGATTTGACCAAATTCCGTTAAAATAATTATGCTCGTGGCATTGCAACTTAGAGCATTTATAAATGGAGATGGCAAGGCAAGGCGTACCCCTCTGCCGGTCATATGGCGCTATTTGGTCATATACAATATCATAGTGTGCGTGTAAACACTGCGTTACTACGCTACATTATATAACGGTGTGCGTGTTTTAATATGGTGTGTCTGCATTTACCCGCGCGGTTCGCGCGTGTGCTATGCGTGTTTACCTCATCTCCCGTCGAAATCGGCAGATAATGGTGCTCGCGGATTATAAATTTAACATCTCTATTGGTTAAATGTTCTAAGCATTTCAATTAATACGGTTTGAATTTCCAAGAATTTTCATAGAATTATAGGTATAGGTAATAGAGTTATATAAAAACCTGAGTTTTTGCCACATGATTTATGCAAAATAAAAATACGAGTTTTGTAAAATAAACAAAACCGCAGAACCTACTTTTTGGAATGACATAATAATCTTTGAGTGGCCTCTTGACTTGACCTTTTATATTAGCACTCAGACAATGTAAATTTTTATTTTTAACACGACAAAAGAAATTTCCAACATGTCCCAGGCGCAAGTCACAGGAAACGGCATCAAACGGTCGAATGACTTGTGAGTCACAATATAAATACATCTCGGAACAATGGGGTATGGGACAAATAAGTACCGTACGTCATATTCGACTGAACAATACTGCATCGAACTGGGTGGGAAAACTCAACGGTTCATTTTCCATTGCTCGTTTTTAAACACAGATTGAAAAATCTAATGATGATAATAGGAAATGTAAGCAGTTTGATGCGTTTAGTCGCGGTATGCAGGTCAGCATGGAATCTTTCCTGCACAATGCCACATTAGTATTGACTGACATACCGACTTGCGACGTGACCTCTACCATCTACGTAATTCTTATTATTCTTGCACATTGTTTTGTTATAATGCTTTTAAAAACTACGCCACAAAGACGCTTCATGTCTTTAGTTGAATATTTGCGGTCACTACTTTAAAGGGTGACCTCTACAAAAAGAGGTATTTGCAACTGAGCATTTCCGTGCTTTGGATGTCCACCCAGCTGTTGTTGTAAGGCATTATACGTAACCCAAGTCGGAAGCCTTTAGATGGCCTAAAATTTTGAAACCAGAGAGCTGACCGCTTGTCTATTCAGATGAACAAGAAGTTTAGGTCACTAGGGTAGGGCTATTGTTACAATATAAGTAGAAGCGGCGGCGCCCTGCGATTCCCGCTAAATATTTACTATTTATCTATTTTCCCCTTTCTCCGGGAATAAATACTCATAGTTAATCTCAGTGACGTGCAACATTCAAATCATGTCAACCATTTCAGTGTAATAACCACACAAACATACAACTTTTGTCTTTCTATAGTACAGACAACGACATTATTTTCAAAGCAATGGGATACACATTGTTTTCAATTGTTACGATCTTTGAATCATAATCCAGTTATTTTTATGGTATTGCCAAATTGTTGCTGTTATAGCTATAAGGAAGTACACGAAATTTAATTAATACTCGAAGCTAAGGCCCGGACTCTACCAAAGCGGAGACGAAACGGGAGGAGAGGAGATGTGTTGAAACAAGCTGCTCCGCTTTCCGCTTAGCTTCAGTAGATACGAAGAAGCAAAAAGAACATGAGATGTCTCATTTTTTAGAGCGAACAAAATAGAGGCCTTTTTGTGAGCTCTTAGCGCGATTCGAAACAGAGCCTATATTGGATCGCTTTGTGTTTTTTGTATGAAGATTTTGAGAAGCGATCCATTCCATATATAGGCTCTGTTTTGAATCGCACTAAGAGCTCTCACCACCTACTTACCACCTACCTAAATAAATAAATAAAAAAATATGTGTGGACATTTCACACAGCGCCATCTAGCCCCAAACTGAGAATAGTCCAAATAATAATATGGGTCTCTACGCCCTGTCGTGCTCGCTTGACGTTGAATTTCAGAACATTCTGTAGTATAGCGACTAGTTCCCCATAAGTTAGTTCTTCCCAACATCCAGCGTTCGCCGCATGCAGCTCCACTCCGCTCCTTCTCGCTCCGAATATCTCCGCACATCTCCGCTTTGGTGGAGTTCGGGCCTAAAACCATTGTAACACTAACTACTACTTGGCGCAACACTCGATCATTTCATACTTTTATTCCACAGTTTCTAACGTCTTATGTAAATGTACTATGTAAACATAATGTAACATCAAATTGTAGCTTTTGAGCTGAAATGCCAGACGACCGGAACGTAAGTTGTGTATATTTGAATAATGGGACCGTAAAAAGTTATAACGCGAAATTAAAGTAGTTTATGTAAGACAATGGCGGGAAGTAATCTCGATGCAGCGTTTACGTAACCGCAGATAGTGTGATGTAAGCGAGGTGACAATTACATAGTAATTTGAGTAGCTTCGGTAGAATGCGTGTTTCTAATTAGGTAACTAATTATATGTACCTACACTATCACGAAACAATTTTTTTACACATTACATAGGCTCGGATCTGACCGCAATCTCACCTGATGAAAAGTGACAATCCGGTCTACGGTGGTACATGCTTGGCCTAAAAGATACCAGCTGGGCTACCACAAGCTAATACAAAACCATCATGTTTCATGGCATTATTATTTCAAGGTTACAATAATATTGTTCGAATTCGTACCATGAACTTAAAGTATTCTTGCGTGTGAACGAGACGTCTACATTTTTATATGGTGTTATCTCTGTCGCACGTCAGTGTCAACATGATGTAACGGTATTACATGACAGTTGTATTTGAGTGAACGATTTAACGTGACGTCATCAAAACTGCTCTGGCTATGCAACGTTAAAGTATTCTTAATTTTATGTCATTTGTCAATGTATGATTGAAGTAATAATGCTATAAGACCTTGTAGTGGTTTGTGGTTCAATCGCGATTTAAAGAGCTCCAGTCCCAATTCAACCAAAACGCTATCAGGTGGAAGATCACGCTTAACAGGAAGACTAAACGAAAGAGATCTTCAGTAAGTGCATAAAACCTTCGGCTGCTGCTTGTGTTGTTTGCCTTCGACTGAGCCATATCGAAGCAGGATAATTTCATACACGAGTCACAAGGAGTGTATTATTTCGAGAATAATTCCGTGCGCGTTGATGAAGACGCGGACGCGATATTTCCTTTACAAGAACCCTTTTTAATTTTTATTAATGTTGCTAGTAGATTAATTAATCTACTAGGTTCCTCGATATAACAAAAAATGTTGACTTAGATCCGCACCATTCTGTAAAAAATAAAAGTTTTGAATGGTCCTGTTTTTTTAATCTGCTAGCCGGAATGTGAAATGGTGGAGTATACACTCCCGACTGCGACGTGATACCTAGGTCGCATCGCAGTCATAATATGTTTTTTATATCATCGTAAAAAACGCCATTTTCTAATTCAAACTATATAAAATGTAAATAGATAAAAGTTGACAAGGAATTCCGCATCAAATTAAAATATACAAAAGCTTTGCATAATTTCTCGATCAAAACTCTCTAAACAGAAACACTGCAAAAATAAAACTAGACTAAAAATTTAATAAACTACAAAAGCAACGAATTTCCTCGTTCAAATCTTCACGGAACGCTTTTGCGGCGCGAATTGTATTTCTTCATTTCGCGGTTTAGATCATGGCTTATACTGATATGTATTTACGAGATCATTCTATGGTATCTATAGCATCGTCCTAGTGACCGAGAGGTCAGTGCTAAAGGTCAACCAGGTAACTAGACAACTGCCTCATCTGTGACAATCAATCATGTGGAATTATTGTTGGTTATATTTCATTTTGTTGCTAAGTCTAGTATAATTAAAGCAGTTTATTGGATGTTGAGATAAAATTAACTTATCATACTAATAGTTGGTATCTAGTTGTGGCCATCATGTAAATAAGTAACTGCATTTTTTAGGGTTCCAAATACCCATAAGGTAAAATGCACCCTATTACTGCTATTACTAAGGGTTCGCTGTCCGTCTGTCACCAGGCTGTATCTTATGAACCGAAGTTGAAATTTTCACAGATGATGTATTTCTGTAGCCACTATAACAACCAATCCTAAAAAACAAAGTTAAATAAATATTTAAGTAGGCTCCTGTACAAGAAACGTGTTTTTTCGTGTTTTTAGATAATGGCGACCACGAACTGGAAGACGCAGCGTAGGCCGGCCCCCCACTAGGTGGACCGACGACCTGGTGAAAGCCGCGGGGAGCCGATGGATGCAGGAGGCGAGCAGCCGCTCTAAGTGGCGCTCCCTGGGGGAGGCCTATGTTCAGCAGTGGACGTCTTCAGGCTGTTAATGATGATGATGATGATGATGAGATACTGGTACGGATCTCTTTGTGCGCGTCTGACTCGCACAAAATAAGTTCATCCGATGCAAATTCGTTATTTAAATCAGCATGTTAACATAACTGTTATGTTTCAACAAAATAGCCGCTTTACACTTTCATATCTCCCAGTAGAGATATTACATGTCCGAGATTGTATAGTAAAGCTGGTTACAGCTCCGTGGGGGCCCATTAACAGTCTATTTCGAGTTTCGCACGAACTTTACATCCAACCTTTGATAGCTTTCTAAACAGACTCCGGAATTTTCCCTCATTCTGCTTTTAAACGTTTTACAAGGCGCACCGAAAACTGTGAAACATGTTAGGAATTAAACAAACACTAGGAATAAATCAGCTAGAGCTGTAATAGCAGTTCTCTTATTACAATGCAATAAAGTTCAAAATGTGCGATTTTGAGGGTGATACAGTATTTAGCAACGTGTTAGGCTAGCAACCACTCGCACAGTGACGGATTTATTCGAATAAGAAACATCTGTTCGATACGGTAATCGGTTTCATTTGATTGTTTGCCAAACGCTCAGAGCAGCGCTTTCTGGCAATCGCAGTTTTCATAAATATTGTTTTTGAAATAACGCCGAGTGCTGTTATGAATGGAATGTGACGCCAGCACGGGAATTGGTTAAAAATGGACGCAATAGATGCAAGTAAAAACAAACCATCGCCACAAAATGGCAGTCTAGAATAAATCGACATATTAAATTGACGATTATATTAACGAAACCAGATTTATTTGAACTAGATTTTGATGAATGAATTATCAGATTATTAGTCTCGTTATCCTGTATTATTAATTTAGTAGTAGCCTGCGCACATGTCTTGTTATTCCACTATAAGTACTGTTTCTCAAGCTTTCTCACAGTAATATTTGCGTTGCGCAATGCGCATAGTTGGGTGGCAAAGTAAATCCTTCTATACTGTCAGTATGTTTGTTTATTTTGTTATTGTGGTTTTTAGGCAAAATCTGAACCGATATAAACGAAAATTTGCAAGCAGATTGCATAAATCACTAGATATAATACAACATAGGATAGGTACTTTTATCACGAAAAGAAACCTCGGGCGCCTAGCGCCTGCGCAAATCAAACCTGTTGCAGAATAAATTACCAAAACCAGTTTAGAATAGGACTCTAATTAATTATTAAATCGTCAAGAGTCAGTATCCTATATTATAAGGTATTGTTATTAAATGTGTTATTATGATTCTTAATTATTTTATACCGTACGCCATTTTATTTCACTACACTGCCCTTCAGGGTTGGACACGGTAATATTTGTGTTGTGCAATATACGCACAGCTTGGTGGCAGAACATGAAATCCAAGATTAGGACTTAACTTGGACTTGCGAGTACATGACGTTATTAGCAAGGACGAACTGCGGCGAGCCGTTAAAAGCAAGAGGCAAGTAGCCGCTCAAAGTGGCGGTCTAGGGGCTCTACGGGACCTACATTCAACAGTGGACGTCTTCAGGCTGATTATTATGATGAGATAACTACAAAAAGATTTTTAAGCGATGCTGCGCAGTTGAATTTATATTAAGGTATGGAGTGGGACTGTTTTGGTCACAAACACTATCATCAGTTTCCTTCTAACCAGACCTTGTTTTGTCTATTTTAATACATTCCAAATTCAAACCATTCAGCATTTTATCCATTTCAGCGGGTAGGTCTCAAGGTCCCAACAAATTCTACAAAACGGATCACATCACATTTATTGTAACTGATTTCACGCACGGAATAACGACTTATGACTTTTAGACGAGCATTCGCAATGTGCTTTATAATATTATTGTGTATGGGATTTAATCATTGCTTTTATCTACTTAATTCAAAATTAACACTGATCAGCAGGGTTACTTTTGACACTCGATTTCAATCGTAATTTGGGATTAGGAACGAAATCGTGGCATTTGGTACTCTTAAATCCGATTCTAGCGCATGATTGGAATCTTAGTCCATGGAATTTTATGGAACTTAATGTAATCGATTCATTTCTACACCATCCGCTTTTTTAGCAGATTATTTAGCATTAGAATTGGGGATTGATTCGGATTAGAATTTGAGTGAAATTGGGATTGGATTCAAGGGTAACCCTAATAAGTAGTGGATGCAGTTTTTCAGACTACGTACAGTTAAAAACCTTGTTCATGAAATAACTGATACCATCTCCATAACAAAAATAATCTGTACTATAACAAGGTGCGATATAATATATTCTAAAGAATATGAAATGCCTCAGATATCGTGGGTCTCACGCCCACACTCGCCTTGTCTGTGTGCGTGATAATGTCAATGACACGCGGCGCCTATTGTGATTGTCAACCACATTTGAGAGGTTATGCCAGGCGACCACTGGGCTCTTAGCGCTATGCCTATATTATGTTCCCTTACCTATAGGTATCTATAGTAATGTCTATGAAACTTTGCCACACTGGAGTTAGGCGACACACGTTTTGTTCCCAGCAGTTGCACGGAAAAAAATTTACTGCGCAGCTATCTTCACAAACTCCAAAGTGGCAAAGTATTTCTGATATCAAAGGAGTTAACTATCCGGTGTAAAATTTTGTTACTGGCAGAAGATGTCTTTTTGCGTTGTCCTCTTATACGAATCATATCAACTATTCTATAGTATAGTGAAATATCGATAGCAATGAACGGTTGCACAGCTGACTAGCTGACAGCAGGTAGACTCAAAAACAGAGTTCAGTATTTTCAGTATAGTATGAGTGTTTTTTTCGATAGTTGCAGTCCCTGCACTCAGAACTTTATCTTTACAAGTCAAAAACAAACTGCAAAGGCTCCGACCGGAACAGAAAATTAAATTGAGGGATCAACTTCCATTTAAAAAATGAATAGCACGGGATCGTTTTGAGGTATCAAACCGGAATCGACCACTTTGTAATATAAAGTCTTGCTTAGCATTCACTGTGCACGTCATCCTAAGACATCAGCACGGTCTAGTAATATGATCGGCTGATATTTTAATATTTAATCGAAAAGCGTCTCATTAGACACTCAATAACTGGACGACTAGTATAACCATCAGCCGCGTCTATCAAGGATTCCATTTCAAGTCATTAGCAGTTCAGTGTCCGTTGAACTGCACGATGCGACCGAAGGTTAATTTGTGCGGTAATAATTAATCAGTAACTAGACCAGTCCTTATCTTCTGTAATGGAGTGTGGTAGTTAACGTGTGTCTTATCACGCACGTCTATACTAGTACTAATAGCTATTCTGTGGCCTGTAGGAGTTCTTAACCCCATCCATGTAAATTTTTGATACGAATTGTTATAAGTACCGTTTATAGTCAATAACCGACGACCTGGTGAAAGCCGCGGGGAGCCGATGGATGCAGGAGGCGAGCAGCCGCTCTGAGTGGCGCTCCCGGGGGGAGGCCTATGTTCAGCAGTGGACGTCTTCAGGCTGTTAATGATGATGATGATGATGATAGTCAATAATAAAATATCAGATGTATGTGAAATGAAACGTTTTACTATGTTCAAAATTCAGGTTGATTCTGTATGGTCAAATTAATAATTTAATGTATAAACAGCAGGCCAACCACACCACAACCTCTTATACCATTATTACTTCAATCATACATTTTTTTTTATGTGAATGTATGACGTGACGAGCTAGTCGTTCACCTGATGTTAAGCAATAAGGCCGCCCATAACAGTTTTGGGAACTTTAAAATAATAAAGTTTTGTGTGACACTGCACTGCGCACGTCATCCTGAGACATCACAGTCTAGTAATCGGAATACTACACTGTGTAATCAGATCATAAAGTCTCATTTGCCCAGTAATTTCACTAGCTACAATGCCCTTCAAACCGGAACACAGTAGTGCTTGCACACTACTGCTTGGCGGCATAATAACTGGCAGAGCGGTGGTACCTACCTAGACGAACTTTGCAGAAAAGTCCTACCACCTAGTAAAATTGACAAATGACATAAAAGTAAGAATACTATAATGTTGCAGAGCCAGAGCAGTTTTGATGACGTCACGTTCAATCGTTCACTCAAATATAACTGTCAATGTCGTACCTTTACATCATGTTGACACTGACGTGCGACAGTGATAAAGCTATATAAAAATGTAGACGTCTCGTTCACACACAGGAATACTTTATAAGTTCATGGTACGAATTCGAACAATATTATTGTAACCTTGAAGCATTACTGTCACGAACCATGATGGTTTTGTATTAGTTTGTGGTAAAGACACTGGTCAAGTGTGAGTCGGACTCTGCACTGAGGGTTGTAGTCCGTATGCTACTAACATTCGTGATTTTTGTGACACGACCGGAAAGGTCTACTAATATTCAAATGTCTACTCTATAAAACTGCCTAGTTGAAAAATTTTACTTGGCCATTAGTTGCGGCTTGAAAGATACATCCGTTACCGTTTAAGCTAATTATAGTACCTACTATAATTAGCTCAAATAAATAAACTAAATGATAGTAAAGACGTCCCCAATTAACACATACCTGCAAAGAGGCGTTATATGTAATTAACCTATTGAAGAATATAAAAGTAGTAACAGAAAAAAAACTGAATTAACTGAATATAATTACAAAATGGTAATTAATGAATTATTATGTATACAAAATACACCGTGAGTATATGCTACGACTCTTTCTATAACAACTTTGAGTATTTATGTATTTCTTATGTAAATATGTATAAACAGCTGTTTCCATTGACGAGCCGTATCTATGAAATGCTAACTTGAATGTTAATACAAAGTTTACTTATATAAAACTGACTTTTAAAAATATAGGAATTTAATCTAAATCTCCATTGTCTTTATCCGAAGCTCAGAATTCTACTTTTTTAATTATTATATCATTTATTTTATTTATCATCTAATCAACACATATAAACATTTAATATTTTATAGCTAAATTAAAAAACCGAAACCGAAAAAAGCAAAATAACGTCAAGACGAGGGAGAAAAAGGCCATGAATATCACATAATACACGAAGGTCCAGAGGGGCAACCACAACGTCTTATAGCATTATTACTTCAATGTTACTTCAATCATACATTGACCAATGACATAAAAGAAAGAATACTTTAATGTTGCAGAGCCAGAGCAGTTTTGATGACGTCACGTTAAACCGTTCACTCAAATACAACTGTCATGTCATACCTTTACATCATGTTGACACTGACGTGCGACAGTGATAACGCCATATAAAAATGTAGACGTCTCGTTCACACGCAGGAATACTTTATAAGTTCATGGTACGAATTCGAACAATATTATGGTAACCTTGAAATAATAATGCCATGAAACATGATGGTTTTGTATTTGTTGTAGCCTGCTTTACTATGTAAGAAAATAAAATTCCACCTGGCTCTTGGTAAATGAAACAAAAAACATCCTCCTGGATCGCATTAACGATTTATCAACGGTACATACTTTATTAATCATGTCAGTAGCGCTGTTCGTTCCACAAATGGCGTGCTTCTGCACCAAATATGGTCCAAGCGAATTGCATGATTCGAGTGTGCAGTTTAACTATTTAAATTTCAACTTTATTGCGCTAAAAATAAGGTTACTTCCCAATTTATAGTGAATTATGACAATTTAAAGTATGCCAAAATAAAACCTGCAGTTATTTAAATACTAACGCCATAGCAATAAAGTTAATTTTTGCGTGGGAACACGCAGGTTTGTGTGGGCCATCACCCATTCACGCATACCGATATGGTTATGTTCGCCTTGATATCATTTCGGCGTGCATGCCGCAGCTTACAGGTTATAATATCGAGAGACTATTTACATTGTTACAACAAGTAACTAATATATATTATTACAGTGTTCGGGTAGCTTCGACCTATCTTTTCGTCCGACATGCCAAACAAAAAACAAAGGTTTTCAATCAATTTGTGTTGCCATTGATGACAAATGGAACTGAGACGTGATCTTTTAGTGTTGGCCTCATTAAATAAGCTCAAAGTCGCGCAACAAGCTGTGGAGAGATAAGATCCGGAATGAGAAGATCCGCAGGAAGACTAAAGTGACCAATATATACCTCTTAGAATTAGCAAGTTCAAATGGTAATGAGCAGGGCACATCGCACGTAGAACTGACACCCGATGGGGAATAAAGGTTCTCGAGTGGCGACCACGAACCGCAAGACGCAGTGTAGGCCGGTCCCGCACTAGGTAGACCGATAAATTGGTCAAAACCACGGAGGCCATGGATGCAGGAGGCAAGCAGCCACTCAACGTGACGCTCTTTTGGGGTGGCCTATGTTCAGCAGTGAACGTCTTCCAGCTGATGATGAACTGTACAGATTGAAGGAAGAATACTATTTTACATTTCATAATAATTATTGTTTCACCTTTTATTCAACACGATGCAAGTTTCGGATGCTTACCTGTAAACAAAAAAACAAACATTTATTATTTAAAGAAACAAGCATTGCTGCTAATTTTTTAACGTATTTCTTAGTAACCATAAAAAAATTGCTATAGTTAATGAAGCAAGCAGTCTTTTTTTTCTGCAAGTAAGGTTTTTATAGCATCCTCAATTAGTTTAGAAATCGAGTCGGAAGCCTTCGCCAAACCCGTTTCTTTGTCGTACGCTAAAATATTCTGCTGTATAGATACTTGCTTGGTATCAAAAATTGGACAAAGGAATTAGAATTCAACGTGGTGCCTCCACCGGTCGTCGTGCAGCTAATAGGAGGTTAAGGCGTTTGGTATATCAATGAGTTTAGCAGACGTGTGCCCATCTGCACCTAAGCTTGACAGATCCTATAAGTTCGCGCTTATTGCTTACTGCAGCCCTACCACAAACTAATACGAAACCATCATGGTTTGTGATAGTAATGCTTCAAGGTTACAATAATATAGTTCGAATTCGTACCATGAACTTATAAAGTATTCTGGCGCGAGAACGAGACGTCTACATTTTTTATATAGCGTTATCATTGTCGCACGTCGGTGTCGACATAACAGTTGTAATTGAGTGAACGATTTGACGTGACGTCATCAATACTGCTCTGCGTCAACAACGTTACAATATTCTTACTTTTATGTCATTTTTCAAGGTATGATTGAAGTAATAATGCTATAAGACGTTGTGGTGACCCCCTTCCGTCCGTCCGTAGGTACGCGTAGGGACACGTGTAAACTTAAGAGTTGTTAATCTTTGGCGCAGACGGGAATCAATATTTTGGCATTCTATGTCAATGCCTATAAGTGTTGGAATAAATCTCAACTGCTGCTTTTTGTCAGTATTAGAGAAAGATGCTCAGTCATCGATTTGTGTTAAGTCGAGATTACATTTACAAATTGGTTATTTTATGAATGATTTCTCATCTCTACCTACTGATTCACGACTGAGCTATACATATATGAACGGCAGGTACCTACCATCCTGAAATTTTAGAATGTTGTCTGCACGTGCGATAAAGACAATAGAACCCGTAAGTGAATTAACCTACATTTCAGCGTTGCGGAGAAAAATGTGTCATCCTTGAAATCTTCAAAACATTTTGTTTTTGGGGTCAATCGTATCGATTTGCACATTATATAGCAATAACTATTAACTTGTGGTGCAATCACAGACCTAGGATATTTTCGTCTATCTTTAGGTGTCTATGGGTGCCCTTCCTTATTATTTTTTTCTTAGCTTATTAATTAAACGGCCGTAATCAATTATTACACCAATCCACGTCGATCGTTTTCTTGACGTCAAAAACATGATATTTCGGGGTGACATGACGTGTGCAGTGTCACAAAACTTTATTTCCAAGTGGCACGCAACGCAAGTACTGCAACTGTTGTGTTATTACTAGCTCGGAATGTTATCGTTTACAGAAGAATACGTAATTATTGATACGTATAAATTATAATTATTATTTTATCATTATCATTAACAGCCTGAAGACGTCCACTGCTGAACATAGGCCTGTTCGCCTCCTGCATCCATCGGCTCCCCGCGGCTTTCACCAGGTCGTCGGTCCACCTAGTGGGAGGTCTGCCTACGCTGCGTCTTCCGGTACGTGGTAGTCACTCTAGAACCGGTGTTCAGTTCTACGAGCAATGTGGCCTGCCCATTGCCATTTCAACTTGCTAATCCTAAGACCTATATCGATCACTTTAGTTCTCCTGCGGATCTCCTCCGGATCATATCTCGCAGGGAAACGCCGAGATATTATTTTATGCTAGACTTAAATTTAGTCATCACTGCTAGTAGGACAAACGAATGTGTGAGTAAAACAAACAGTAGATAACTGTGTTCCAGGTTAGATTCGCTCAGCTAATACATTTCCTTGTATACTACTTAACTGTGTCAATTTACTTTAAGAGTTAGTCAGAATGCAATTTAGTGCAGTGACTCAATTTGAATTTACTTTTAAATGCTTAAATGCAGTTTATGTTACAAATATCGTAATACCTAGTAATATATAAAATGAAATGTGCTTGTCACGCCAACACAGCTAAATATATTTAGCTGAAATTTTGCAGACGTTACCTGCTTCTAAAATAGAGTACTTACTAAGAGTTTTCGCGGTAAAGGCACAGGGCACCTCAACTACAGCATAAAACAATGATTTGTATTTTTTACTGTGACACAGTTTTGTTGATTTAGGTGAATTTTTTAATATTTGTTTAGATTATGCAAAAATTATGGATACATCAAGTTTACTTCAAGGAAATTTTGCCCCGTTACGGCGTTTAACACTAAAATTAAAAATTGTGTGGGAGTAAATTGCAAAAGATACATTTTCTATTAGCCTTAAGGTCTTGTTTAGTATACATAGGATTATCTGTCACTTAAGTTTTTAATTTATGTTACCCTTGATTTTAACATAAGACCTTATAATTTTCATTCAAATAGATTCATTTTAATGTAAAGGTAGAATTTAAATTAGGAACGGGATTTCCCTTTTGCACTAAAATTATTTCGGTGATAACGCTGAGTATGTGATGCTTTAAATCTTACCATAAATACTGTCAATAATAATAATAATTTATTCATTTATTTATTTAAATATCTCAAAAAATGATCAAGTTACAAGCATTTTAAAAACTGGAATAGAAAGAGATAGCTCAAACGGCCAGTGACGTCAGAGCAATGTCATTATAGTACCTCATTACTAAACTTTGGTAGCTTTTCATACAATCTCTTTGGCATGTGACGTCACAAGCAGATTTTTTATTGTAACTGTGGGGGCGTGTAACGCTCTGTTTCGCGAGAAAGGGAGATGCCTCCTGTAAAAATTTTAAAAGCTTATTACCCCGTGATTTAATTACCGATTTTGCTTATTTTTTCAATCATTGCATTAATTTTTAATCTTCTTTGTAAAAGTAATATTTACCTGTTCATTTTTAATAGTAGTCATCGTGCCTATTACAATTACGTAAATGTATACAGTTCAAGAGGCCTAGGTTATGTCTTTTAAATACTAGTTATTTTTCTGAGACTTATTAGTAAGCTAGTTAATAATAATAAATTGCCCACTTATTTACTTTAGCAAGTAGTTATTAGGTAATTAAGAAAATGTGAAGACAGCCTTGTAACGCATTGATCGGCAACCAAGAATGCCCAGTTAGGACAATCACCTAGTTTTAGCTGCAGGATGTATGGAAACAAGAAGTTGCGTTCATCATCATCATCATTAGCAGCCCGAAGACGTCCACTGCTGAACATAGGCCTCCCCCAAAGAGCGCCACCTTGAGCGGCCACTCGCCTCCTGCATCCATCGGCTCCCCGCGGTTTCCACCAGATCGTCGGTCCACCGAGTGGGGGCCGAAAGTTGGGTTACTGCACTATGTAATGATCTAGGGTGTATCGTGACGTCACAAATATTAGAAAGTTTTCTCAATTATAAATATATTTAAATCAAATAATTTTACGAGTAAATAAAAATCCAAAAATAAAGCAAATATTCGTTTGATACTGCACTAACTGGTATAGGACGTAGAGATAGTTATAAAAGTAGTTATTTAAACGTAAAATGAGGTAATATTAGAAAGCATAAAAACTCTTTACTCACATTTCATACTAAAACGGTTCATACTTGATCGCGAGCTAGCAGTCTAGAATGTGTCAAAGACTTTTCAAATAATTTCAGATTGGGAGATGTCAAGGGGAGTGGTGATTAGGAAATGAAAAAGAAAGATGGCAAAAAATATAGTTTTATCCTGATTTTATTTTTCAGAAAAATGTGTGAATGGTGCTACGAATGGAATAGAGAGGAAAAACGGGTGATTTTCTTTTCATATTAGAAACTACCAAAATTTATAACGAAAAGGAAGATTGACAAAGATAGGTATTAACTACAGGAGTGGAGAGGTCTAGGAATTATGGAAACCTAACGGAGGAAAATATGAATCAAGAAGTTGATATGAACCGATATCAACTGAGGGAAGTTATTACATTATTTCGTAGCTAGTATTTGCAAAGTAATTAGTTTTACCCAAGATTTAGAGATGTCAGTTATGAAAATGTTCCCTGGAGAGCTTAGGACTTTCCTTGTAAGTTGATGTTGAGTGCAGATGCTTAGTGTAGAATAAGAACGTCATGGGAAACACGCCGAGCGGGCGGATTGATGATGGTAGAAGGTTTTAATGTACAGAACGGAATGCGTAGAGCTTTCCTTGTAGGTTGATGTTGAGTGAAAATGCTTATTGTAGGACAATATCGTTGTGGACATCACGCTGAGCGGATGACCTGATGATGGCAGATGGTTTAATGTACAGAAGGGAAATCCAATGCTATTCTTTGCATATTTCCTAGTCGGCAGGAGCTTAGATGATGATGAGTGTAGATGCTTATTGTAGCACAAGATCATCGTGGACATCACTCTAGACGGAAGGTCTGATGATGGTAGGGGATTTTAATGTAGAAGGGAAGCTAGTGTTATTCACTGCACATTTCCTTAGCCGGTGGAAGTTTAGCGACATTCACGAAGGAGATGAAAGTTTTATTCCACACGATGATTAAAAATATCGTGAATACTAACTTATCACTGGATAATTATTGGGAATATTGTTGTAGTTCGATCTAGTATAAGTTCATAATTATTTTCTTAGCGGGTTGTTGTTGTGATCACGGAAATGATCGAAAGGTCTTATTCTTGCACGAAGATTGAAGCATATTTTTATATATATTTAGCACACTAATGTTATCATACAATAACATACAATGTTGTCATGGATTCAGCAAAAGCAGGTAGAGTTTTCTTTCGTCGGATCATGAAGGAAACACAGAGGTGAAGAGGAAATCTTTTCCCTGTTTATTTATTGTAAGTATCACGAGCGTATTTGAATATCATTCTAGTAGTTTCAAAATAGGTTCAAAATAATGTTTTCATGCGTCTATAACGTAAAAACTGGGAATTTAGATTAAGGTCTTCCGTAATAGGTAAAAGGTATTTATGTCGAGCAAGTCAGTGGCGACTATGAGCTGGAAGACGCAGTGTAGGCTGGTCCCATTGGGTGGACCGATGATCTGGACCGAGCCGCGGGAAGCCGATGGAAGCGGAAGACTAACGGCTGCATAGAGTGGCATGGGTTCAGGATGATGGTGGTGATGATGATGATGAGGTTTGACCTGGTCAGAGCCGTGGGAAGTCGAAGGAAGCGGAAGACTAACGGCTGCACAGTGTGACATGGGTTTATGATGATGCTGGTAGTGATGATGATGGTTTTTGATGATAATAACATCTTCAGGATGATGATAATGAGGGTCTTATGATGATGATAATGATTATGACGTCTTCCGGATGGTAAATACGGCGATGATGATGATGACGTCTTCAGGATGATGATGCTGATGATGATGTTGAGGGACGAGATAGGCAAAGATTTTATAAGATAAGATGCAATATATTTATTTATCTCAAATCTATGGGCATAGTTCAGTTTGGTAAAGTTTAGATTTGACATTGTTTTAATGAATTTTCAATAAAATTTAACTTTTATTTTACAACAAATTTATAATATTTTTCAAAAAGTAATTATTGTACTTCGTATTTATATGGGTCAAGCATAAGCAGTACCTGTTAGTGACTCCTTACCACACGGATAGGATAGCTAATTGTATAAATTCGAATGAGAATAACGTCTTGTTGATAATTGATATCCCTACATATAATAAATGTGTAATTCTGATGCGCTACGGAACACACACATAATGATGTCAAATCTAATTTATCCCATAGGTTCTATTGTTCAAAAAATATCGTAACCGCGATGCAGGACTACAAGGCTTTTTGCCCTTCTCCATACATTTTCTAATTTATCGTATCTAACGCCATCTAGGGACAATAGTTTGTAGCTGTTTGTTTGTTTGTTTGTTATTGAACAAATCCCTAGATACTGAACTGATTTTCATGCGGGTTGCACTAATATGCTTAGAAATAACCAGCGCACAACATAGGATATATTAAAATACAAATATCATTAAAAAAAATCGGTCAAAATTATTAAATATCATTACGAAACCGGACGGAATTTTATACAACATGGCCGCTTCATGGTGAATTTGTTTTTTGCTACTGACGGTTAGTTTGTGTCACAGTAATTTTTTTATGTTGTATTATGGCTCCACACAAAGTGTATTTAGCCAGTTTTAAGTATAGTAATTTTTCGTCGTGTTGTTATTGAATATTTTACATGTTTCACGTAAAGTCCATCTGGAGGCACAGATTAAAGAAAAAAAACGTGTGCAAGGCCATGAACAAAGAGTAATAGGAGTTAATTTCGGTAGTAAATATGCATTAAACAGTGGAATGAAATTTTACAATTTATTAGATTTGATTAACCATTATTAGTTTTTCTATTTAAGCCCTTGCAGGTTGTTTGGGGTTTTTGGAGTAAAATAGATATACCATCAAATTATATGTAAGTATAGTATGAATCGATTGCATTCAAGATACAAACATGTTAATTATACTTAAGTGCCCGCAGATTAGAGAAATAACCGGCCAAGTGCGAGTTGGGCTCGCGCACGAAGGGTTCCGTATCATTATCTATAAAAACTAGCAACAAAACGTTTGATGTATGAGAGAGAAAAATACTAAAATACAGAATAAAATAAGTATTTAAGGAAATAACTACTTATTTTATTCTGTATTTTTTGTAATAGCGGCAACAAAAATATATTTATCATCTGTGAAGATTTCAGCTGTCTAACTATCACGGTTCATGAGATACAGCCTGGTAACAGACGGACAGACGGACAGTGAAGCCTTAGTAATAGGATTCCGTACCCAAAACGGACTGACGACGTCTGTCAGGCTGTCTGTCCGTCTGTCACCAGGCTGTATCTCATGAACCATGATAGTTAGAGCTTTACCCTTGGGAGTATAATCTTGACCCTTGCTACGCCTATTTTTGGCATTACATAACGTTTATGTTTGGCCCACAGGTCTGAGGGCCAATGCATACTATTACCACCATAGGCTAATGCAGTGGGCCAATGATACTCTTACGTTACGTATAAATTAAATACTCTTTGAATGATACAGAAGTATAATAATACTCTTTGGAATGATGGAAGTAGATTTTTTTCTCTAATCTGTGTACGAAACATGTTATGTAAAATGCCCTGGGGGTCTAACAAAGATCACAATCACAAAATGTATCGAAATGACATTCGCTACGGAAAAGTTAGCGATTTCCGAAACGTCGTTTCAGTACATTTTGGAGTTAGCGTTTGGCGTTAGCGTTAGCGGTTGGTATCTTTGCTAGACCCCCAGACTTTGCCCTATTGTAAAAATGTTTTGAAAGCCTAGATTTTAATATAATATAGGTTTTAATTAAGCATGAGTTCTATGATACTTATCGAAATATCATCAAAAATTTTTCTATAGTTAAGTAGCCATGAGTGGAGATTACATCAAAATTGGTCCAGGAATATCAAGGATAATAATTAGCGTACCTACGCTGTTTTGAGAAATATTATAATTAATTATTTCATCCATGATTAAGACATGTCATTTTTACTTCGTGGAAGTGATTATACGAGCAGAAAACTCAGTGTGGCTGATAGAAAATCAGTTTTTAAAAATAAAGCCATTACCCAAACCGAAACCTGAAAAGTAACGTAGTCCATGCGTGGCAACGCCGCGGGCAGTAGCTAGTCAATAATATATTTACAACTTACAATACATACACTTTGTTCTATGGATCAAACATAACTTTAGCATATTTCATTATACTGAAATACGTCTTAGATATGTGGATGATTTCTATGAAAGTTCAGGAAAAGCAAAGTCAGCCTGAATTCATAAACGGTTCAATGTCTATAGTATACAAAATATTTGCATAATATTATTATAATATCAATAAATACAGATATGGAAACTATTAGGAATAAATGAAATGAAACGAAATGATCTTTATTTCCGACACACAATATCGTGAAAGGAACAATATAACACGGAACAAAAAATAAGAAATTTATATAAATATACGATACTCTTAAGCGATATTGCACGATGTCAGGAACAAGTCCCGGCTCAGCATACAACTTATTATCATCATGTAATTATTTCGAAATAAATATCCTGAGTTTTTATTCAACATTATTAATCTCCATTTTCATGTCGGCCGAATCTTCGAGAGAGGTGCAGAGGTTCCACACAGCGCGGTTGTGCATATTACATAACCTACGGGCTCTTCTTTGTAGGAGAATTCAGCAAGACATGTCTGATTGTCATTCATCGAAACTTATTTAAAAAGGTCATGTATATCTCATAGATAATAGTATTTAATCTCGATAGATGTATTAACTCTAAATTTACAGTTTTCCAAAATATTATATAGCATCGTAACTTGACCTTATAATTATTGTAAAATCAAATATTGTTAAACCAAAAAGAATTTAAAAAAAAAGAAAGAATAAAAAAATAAACCCTGAGGAGTTTCTTTGGGCTTCTTCTCAATCAGGAGTAATCGAAGTTTCCGGATATATTTTTAAAACTCAAAGTTAGTTATGAGCGACAAAATAATTCTAACATTTAATTATATATTCTGAGTACTAAAATTCAATAAAAGTATTTTGGTAAAGTAAATTCTAAATTCATAATCGTTTGAAATAACTTTCTCAATAAATAATTTGAGTTTTATTTATGTTTTATTTATTAATCCATAATATAGAGCATAACGTAGGAAAGTAAGGGCAATGAATTGTAGACGATCATCGTAGATGGACTTTAATAAACCAGATTTAGGTTTTGCATTAATTTATAGTTAGGAAATGGGGCTCAGTAGACAGCGTCATGATAAGCAGAAGTGGTTTATCATGACTTCGCTAATATGGTTAAAATAGGCGTAAGGAAATGGTAGAATGGGTTGTAAGCATTTCCGGTAGAAATGATAACATTTTTGTACTAGTGGAGAATCTTGGACTGAAAAGTTGGTAGTGGGCTAAAGTTGTAAGCACTTCCGGTAGAAATGATAACATTTTTGTAACTAGTGGAAATTATTGGGTCGAATAGTGGAAGTGTAACAAACGGGAATTTTATATTTTTTAGGTAGTATTCGTTTAAAAATTCTGATAATATACACTTGAATTATGTTTCAGAAGTTCAATTATAGGAAGTACTTCAGGTTTTCTAAATTAGGTTAATATGAGTTGTTTTGTGGGGATTTACGTTTAGATTGCAGTGAATAGTAGGATAATGGATATTCCAATTTACTACATTGATCGCGTATTGAGTCGGTGGTGGTTAGGAATTGTCTCATTACTTTAAAAGGATTTGGATTACTACATTATCACAACGTACGGGTTCTACCACTTTTAGGAGACGATCACTTGGCCATATCAAATCTAAAACATACATCAAACTTAGGTTAAACTTAGATTATTTCTAGGTTCTTTTTATCAACAAACTTAGGTTAATTTTAGGTTCTTTCTATCGGTATTGATTATTGCTAGCGGTTAATTTCAATTCATACATATATTTACATTTAGCCATTAAAGTTAGTTATTAAAGATACAATTAGATGAAGATAGAGGGGGTAGAAATGGGGGATAGATAGGGGGGGGGGTTGTTACAACTATGATTATTAACACTGGTACCATCGCTTTGTATATCGCTTTGTATTGTACCATAGTATGGGCTATTTTATTTTAATTACTATTTTGCTAATTTTAATTTTGAATGACTCTAAAGTAGTAGGTTATAGAACCGTATTCGACAATAGCATATTCCTTTTGCATACTTATCTAGGTAATATAACAGCTGAAATTAACATTTCAAACGTACGAAATTCATAAGTAACCTTGACATAACTACCTACTACGAAAAATATGTTACTCTACAGAAATAATAATTACAAATACAGTGCAGAGCAGAAACTTTAATTGTATTAGTAATCCGTGACCCCGGTAACCTGACCTCAATGAGTGGGGTCATCTCCCGGGACCGAGCGGGAGTGGGAGTCTAATTGGACGACGATTCTATTATAGTGAGATGCTTTTAGTTTTATAAGATGATCCTTAAAACTTTTAAAAGGTTGGTTTCAGGCTTTTTATATGCATTTTCGGACCAAGTTTTCAGCAAAGTTTTAAAATACTTTAGTTCGAATGCGATTGTCTCTTTAGAACAAGCATTTTAACATTTTAAAGTTGATTTAGTAGTGGGCGGTCTCTGAGACCCGTTTGCCTATTTTGTTTGTCAAATTCACACCATTTTAGTCCATGTTTGTAATACAACAAAAAACCAAGGTTAGTTTGAATTAGTATGTTATCCCGAAAGGGCTGATGATGAAATTAGGCGTTAAATTCTGTTTTACACTTAGTTTCATCAATAATTTATCTGTCAGTCATAGCAATGACTGTAATAAAACTCACAGAAAAACCTCTCGTGTAATCAACGCCATAGAATTGGTTTTACCGAGTCGTCTATGCTTACGCTTTTACCTTTCTAGTCACCTTTTTGTTTTTTTGCCCAGAGTCATGTGAAGTCGTGATTAGCGCGTCAAGCGATTCCACGATCGACACTTCCATTCATTAGGGTTCATTAAGATTCATCAAGCCACCGTCGGTGCATCGTCACAGACTAGCTGATTATTACTGAGTACTGCATTAACTGGTGCTTAGTCACATTTTCGTTGTAGGTAAAATCTTATTCTGCGGCACAAATGACATTTCACGCTAACTCGTGCTGTTTTTATTAACATTGTATTGTCTATTGTTTGGAGAACAAAGTGGCTGGTACAATAATCATGGTAGGTACTGGTTTTTAGTTTTAGAAACAGTGTAGATTGAGGGATAAAATTGTGTTTAAAAATAGCAGGGAAACTGTAAAGTTATTGTACCTATACGTAATTCAGGACCTGAAAATATAACCTACTTCCCTGCAATTTTTACTAACATATTGTTTAACGGGATATTGCCTAATTTTGAAGGCTTTAGTTGACAGTATTTAAAATACTAAAAATATACCCGTCTCTTACATTCCCGTCTGTTTGACAAGACAGCAACAGAATTAGTAGCTATAGATCTGTCATCTAAAGCCTTTAAAATTGGCCCCATGTAAGTAACCATGGAAATTTAAAATCTGTATTTATTAATTTTTGTTTTAATTGTTGTTTAAGTGCCTTATTTGTTACTTATTTGTTTGCTATTATTCTGAGAAAACAATTCATATTGTGTAATTAAATACGTTTGCATTGTGTACATAAAATAAACAAATGTGAACCAATCACACACCAGCATCTGGCCCATCTAAGCTAATAAATATGATGGCGGAATACATAAATAATAGAAGTCAGCACTTAATTAATTTTAACATTGTTTTCGAATTAATTAAGTACTTATATCGAGAGCTCAATATCAATGTCAAGCTTGAAAGGTCGCGTCTGGTGAGGTCTACGCTCCGTCCAAACCCTGTCCAAATCCAAAACCCCGAAGGCTTTCAGCTGGAACTCCAAAATCGCTTCCAGTGCCTTGCCGATTGCAACACAGTGGACGAGTTGAACAACGGGTTGGTGGAAACTGTCCAACCTGTTGGAGCTGAGTTCTTCAAGACCCAACGCCGAAAGAGGACTCAGAAACTCTCAGGAAACACTCTTAAATTAATGGCAGACCGGAGCGAAATGAAACTAGTCTTCAGTTGATATGTCAGCCTACGGTGAACTCAATAGACGTATCTGGAGTTCCATGCGACACGACTTGCGTGCTTTTAGTACTTCACGTATTGAGGCCGCAATTGAGCGGAACCAAGGCTCTAAGGTGTTCGCAAAAGATTCGTCTATTGGGCAAAGCCAAATGACAAAACTGAAGACCGAGAATGGTAGTGTCATTTCATCCAAGCCTGAGATCCTGAGAGAGATTGAGAACTTCTATGGACAGTTATACACCTCGACACGTGAGCCCGCTACTAACACAACTAAGGACACCAGAGTCAAGTTAGTCCGACACTATACCGAAGATATCCCGGACGTCAGCCTGTACGAGATTAGAATGGCCCTCAAACAGCTTAAAAACAACAAGGCGCCAGGTGAGGATGGAATTACGACCGAACTTCTGAGAGCGAGTGGTAGGCCGGTACTTATAGTCCTCCAGAAGTTATTCAATTCTGTCATCCTTGAAGGTACAACGCCGGAGGCATGGCACAAGAGCGTGGTGGTGCTCTTCTTCAAAAAAGGTGATATCACCTTATTGAAGATCTATAGGCCCATCTCGCTCTTGAGTCATGTGTATAAGCTGTTTTCGAGGGTCATTACAAATCGTCTCGCATGCAGGTTTGATGAATTCCAGCCTCCCGAACAAGCCGGTTTCCGAAAAGTTTTTAGCACCATAGACCACATCCATACGCTACGCCAGATTATACAGAAGACCGAAGAGTATAATCGGCCGCTATGCCTAGCGTTTGTGGACTATGAAAGCCTTCGATTCAATCGAGACTTGGGCGGTGCTGCAGTCCTTACAGCGATGCCAAATTGACTATAGGTATATCGAAGTGTTGAAGTGTTTGTACAGTAAGGCCACTATGTCAGTCCGACTACAGGACCAGAGTACGGAACAGATCCCATTGCAGAGAGGCGTGAGACAGGGAGACGTTATTTCTCCGAAACTGTTCACAAACGCATTGGAGGATGTTTTCAAGCTCTTGGAGTGGAAAAGATGTGGCATCAACATAAATGGCGAGTATATCACTAACCTTCGTTTTGCCGATGATATAGTCATGATGGCGGAGTCGCTCGATGATCTCAGCACCATGCTCAACGACCTCAGTAGAGTCTCCCGACAGGTTGGTCTTAAGATGAACATGGACAAGACGAAAATCATGTCAAATGTCCATGTTCCACCTATACCGGTAATTGTTGGGAACGATACTCTCGAAGTTGTCGACAAATACGTCTATCTAGGGCAGACTGTCCAATTGGGTAGGTCCAACTTCGACAAAGAGGTCGCCCGAAGAATCCAACTCGGTTGGGCAGCGTTCGGGAAGCTTCGACCTATCTTTTCGTCCAAAATACCACAAAGCCTGAAAACAAAAGTTTTCAATCAATGTGTGTTGCCAGTGATGACTTATGGAACTGAGACGTGGTCTCTAACTGTTGGCCTCATTACTAAGCTCAAAGTCGCGCAACGAGCTATGGAGAGAGCAATGCTCGGTGTTTCCCTGCGAGATAGGATCCGAAATGAGGAGATCCGCAGGAGAACTAAAGTGACCGATGTAGCTCTTAGGATTGGCAAGTTGAAATGGCAATGGGCAGGCCACATCGCTCGTGAAACTGACAACCAATGGGGAAGAAAGGTTCTCGAGTGGCGATCACGAACTGGAAGACGCAGAGTAGGCCGGCCCCCCACTAGGTGGACCGACGACCTGGTGAAAGTCGCGGGGAGCCGATGGATGCAGGAGGCGAGCAGCCGCTCTAAGTGGCGCTCCCTGGGGGAGGCCTATGTTCAGCAGTGGACGTCTTCAGGCTATTAATGATGATGATGATCGAGAGCTCATGAGTCGGCTACGTCATTCATCATTCGCTACAATCCTGACTCGACACGGAAATGTAATGAAAGGTCGATAGCATCCTGCATCATTATTGGCATTAAGTCAATTACAG
Source organism: Ennomos erosarius (assembly GCA_963580505.1). Taxonomy (NCBI): domain Eukaryota; kingdom Metazoa; phylum Arthropoda; class Insecta; order Lepidoptera; family Geometridae; genus Ennomos; species Ennomos erosarius. The sequence continues at coordinate 437,971 of OY756978.1, read as the reverse complement.
ACTACAGTGGGTCTGAAACACATTTATGTTGGCATATTTTAATAAGTGGTTTTTTTTAACGATCACATACATAGAAACAACTAACTAGGATTCCCTGTATCTCGGGACCCAGGAACTACGAGGACCATGCTCCCACAACACCCAGACACAGAACAGGTATTTGCGCTTTTTTTCTGTGCACAAATACTTGTCCTGTCGCGGGAATCGAACCCGCCACCTCCGGGTTATGAGCCGACCTGCTCAACCACCACACCACGGAGGTCAATCAAATGTCAATTTTAATTATTAATCCAAGACGAGAATAGTTTGGGCATGTTTTTTTTTAACTGGCTAATGCTGTTGGTCTCTCCCGACCTATACAGCGTCACCGGGTAGGATGGTTTGGGCGTCTACACGTTTAAACATAATAGAGGGACGTGTATTTTGTATCGTTGTTATAATGCCGTTTGCTAACCTTTTCACAAATATTAAAGCCAAATACGGTAACAGTGTTCAGGCTTTATGCAGCTTTTAACGGGAACAGTCCATTTATCTATAATCCCACATTATTTGCACGTGCCGTCATAAAGATAAAAGTGTTATCGAAAGTATGCATATCTATGATCGGTTGTTGATAATTTGTGATTTGAATGTAATTTGCTTAATCTAATCTAGTGTTGTAAATGAGCCGAATAAATAACATATTTTGATGGCTAATAATTTTCTTTTTTTTTTTTCGCTAATAGAGGGTAATCTTTGTTTGGGTTCCGGTTTTTTGCTGTAAAAAGTCCCGAAGTAAAGATTGGAAGTGGCTGGCGTGCTTGTCATGGAGCTCTACGTTGGTGAGACTCTGGATCTGATTCAGCAGAGGCTTCAGGCTGATGATGATGATGATGATGATGATGATATAAAATCAAGATGAATACAGAATACAGAATTCCATAACAGTTGCAGTGTCACTGCGCACGTCATCCTGAGACATCACACAGTCTAGTAATCAGATTACTACACTGTGTAATCAGGTCATAAAGTCTCATTTGCTTAGTAATTTCACTACACGGGCTACAATGCCCTTCAAACCGGAACACAGTAGTGCTTGCACACTACTGCTTGGCGGTAGATTAACTGGCAAGGCGGTGGTACCTACCTAGACGAACATTGCAAAAAAGTTCTACCACCTAGTAAATTTACACCTAGTATAGTTAGCTATCAAAAGACATCCATCAGCATGTGCATTGTGTCAGACGCGGCCTGAATATGGTGACTTTCTACCGCTCTCCGCTCGTCCGCGACGATCTATGTATTACGTTACGACACAATAATCGCCTTCGCTGGACAGTTCTCGATTATCAAGTATTGTTTGGTTTAGGGCCAGCATGAAGTAAGACACGATCGCGAAAGATCGCGTCATGTTCAGAACAAACGTTTGCAGAAAACACGCTCTTCACAGTAGTTCACATCATGAAAAATATTAGATTTGTTTTAGTCATTTAGCTAAAATAATTAATATCATCATTAAAGCCTTAAGATGAGAAGTATTTGAGTTTTAACTAAAAAGTTTTAGTCAAGAGTTTTCCTCATTGTTTTTTTTAAACTAAGCTTTGTAATATTTTTAGCGAGGATTAATTCAAGACAGTTTCACCTTAATTAATTACTCCCAAAAGAATACCAACACAAACACAGGTTGATGTTATTTTGGTGAAAAATAACAAAAACATTCTACAGCTTCAAATCTCATATATACGATCCAGTTAGTTACCCTATTGTTAGCACAAATCAATGAAATTGTATTTCCTACTTATTATTATTTTCAATGAGGTTTACAGGTCAGGTCAAGGTAACAGATATATATTCACATGCAAACTTTCGCATTTAGGATAGGATACAGTATCGATCTTAGAATAAGTAGCGGGTATTCTAAGGCATTGATTTTAATTTGTCAATTCACCGCCGCGCCGCCGGCGCCGCCATACGCAATAAATGCAACAAATTGTACATCGACATTATACCTAAATCAACATCAAATTAGGTCAAAAACAAAAACCCATTCGATAACACATGTTTATACGATTACACAGCTACTTACAGGGTGAGTCATTAAAGATTTCGCATATTCGCCGTAAGTAATTATTATTAGTGCCGTAACCCACATACCCCGTTTTAAAAAGTGCCACGCAGCGGCGAGACATCGCGCTATATGCTAGTTGTGTAACTTGAGGTTTTGTTATGTAAATGCCGATTAGTTGCTTACATCGGATGTGGTACTGACGCTTCTAAAGCTATAATTCTTAGGGAAACTTTTTGAAAACTAAGATTTTAGATTATGCATGTTACTTACGTGACACAAAGTACTTACTACTACTACTTTACTACTATGTAGTGGTAAAAGACGAATCCTTTCTTGAAGGAGATGTTAGCAAGAAAATGGTTTAAATGAAGTATTTCATTATTCGGTATTAAAGTACCATAATGTCCATAATTATGTCTGTTATGTGTAATAATCTGGGAGCAAAATTTAATTATTATTGGTTCAGCCATTTCGTATTATATCCCTACTACATACGTCACATGGATCAACAAATAAATATATAATGAATGTACAAAACAAAATATGAAGGTTCATCAGCAAAACGTGCTAATAACAGGTCAATTATCATGTCGTAGGCTTTGTGGCTTTATTAACTTTGACTTGTGTGTGATTTCCTGTTTATTTTAATTGATATATCTTGCAAAAACTTCGTACAAGCAATTAGATATTAGTTACCTACATCATAATTTTACAGAGACAGTTATTCTTTGATGTTGCCAGTTTTTTTCGATTGAGGCGAATTCACGAGCAATTTAGTTCAATTTATATATTAATATAGATTCATTCTTCAGCATATTCGTGTATTTATTTTATTTAGAAAGAAAAGAAAGAAATACTAGAAAAAATGTATTTATTATGCGTGTTCGATGTCTTACATAGAAGATCTCATGAAAACATTCATCTTAGATATTCCGACACAAACACTGAAACATTTTAAAAATGTCTGTCTGTTAAGGTAATATTTAAAATACTTATAAGTAGGTAGAGTTACATTTTTATGTTATTAAATGACACAGTTTCAGTTATAATTATCATACACGGTACGATTGCTGGAACATTATCAGTAGCAAAAAACAGCAGGAACAACATTCATGGAACCCAGTTGTTAGTGGGCATAAAATAATTTAAATAATTAAATAATTATAATTATCAGCTCGTTATTGTCAGTAGATTGCTATATAAAACAATTAAACACATTACTACAATGTTAATAAAACTAAAAGGTTATTTCGAATCTGTGTTGTTACTTCTCAAATAAAAATAAACAGATGTTGATTATTGCATTTAATTTTGTTAAAGTCTAATAATAAAGTATCACAAATTAAAGGTGTTTTATCATCCTTAATTTAGGAACTTTTATCCATTAGAGTATTTCAAGGAGTGCCTAAAGTGGAACATTTTACCAGTGTCTGTGATTCCGAATAGCCATAACCTTGGACGTTTTCAAGAGAACAATGAACAGATTTCTTATAGGGGTGCTTGCTATATCATTGACCACAAATTGTTACGTAACATCGAGAGGATTCTGATCAAATGCAAGCCTACATAGTAACAACATACACAAGAACAAAAAACATATTATTTGTCATGTTTACTTATCTTTTCTATAAAGGGTCGCAGCTTCAGTTCCGTTACCGTAGCTATTATAATTATTATCTGGGGTTCCGTATAGAGTATTGGTTACAAGGTCCGTAATCTCAGGCATGTCAATCATAATACAAAATGACAAACGTTTCTGCATTTATTATAATTGCAATCAATAAGCACTTTTCAATACCTTGTCGTAATAAATATTTGAACAATAATTAACAATTTAAAGGGACTGGTAATTAATTTAATGTGACAAAGTGATTAATAAGCTGAAAGGGTTTTAGTGTTGATTGTCAAAGCGAGTATTGGAAAGGTTACGGAAGTCACGTGTGGTCAAGATGGCGCCGCCGTTTCCGGTATTGCTCGTGCGCGTTAAGTTTGAGTTGGCTTGGCTACAGTAAATATATAATATAAGCAGTAAGGAATTTCAGGTGGATGTGTGAAACGTCCACACATATTTATTTATATTATTTATTTTATTTATTCTAATGACAAAATATCGTCTTATGACCGTTATGACTATCGCGTATTAAAATACATACTAAGTTTAATCAGGCATTTTTGAATACGCGTAAAAATGAGTTTTGCGTATCGATAATGCTATGCAAATTGAATAGTAGACAATGCTCTGTGATTGATTATTTGTGTTATTTTGTTTGTAGATTACTTACTGGTTTGACGTATACTGTGACCTACTGTACATCAAGATTTACGAACAATTAATATACTTTTGAAGTAATTATGACATACCTTTTATGTTTTTTGTAGTTTATGATCCCTGAATGTGAATAATAGATGTTTAATATTTATAATATAAACTACTAAAAAGCGCCCCGTGGGGGCTTAATAATCATAATGTTGTTGATCCCGGTAATAATAATAACAATTCATGTGAAATTTTCATCAAATTCAGATTGGCCTCTTTGGTGAAAAAATTATACTTACAAACAAACAATCAAATAGATAACGTTTGACATTCATATAATTATAAGTAAGTAATTTATCTGCTGTTGTCATGAATAAAACATTTCTCTTTCTTTCTTTCTTTTTTAATACATTCATTTGTTGAAGGATTAAATTTATTTTTGGGACTGAATTTCTCAGACATTTATTAATACTACTGATGACAACCTATGATGAATATCAAGGTTATTAAATAAACGGTAACCTAGGCATTTTATTTCTTGTCTTCCATTTTTTCAATTCAACAGCGCAGTTTTTATCTAACTTCAAAGTCGACGATGGTTTGACTTGACGTGATATGTTAGAGACATCACCTATGATATGGGGTTTTATAACAAAAACTCTTGGCAAACCTAAAAATTTTTTTTATACAAAATACAAATAGAAATCTAAAAGTTTACACTAATCAGTCCCAAAGTGCGAATATTCCAAGCGCGTATTTTCTCATTTTTATGTTTTAACAAACACAGTAAACAAAGGATCGGCAGTGTATTTTATTGGTGTTATGAATATTTTTTTATATTAACACTTTAACGCAAATTCAGCTAATTATTAAACCAGTAAGTCCAGTAACTTTGACGTCTGTTGTCTGTTGATTCCGGAAATAATAGAGTTGATAATAACCATAAAATATAACTATTTTTAACTTTATTATAATCTTTATAATTACAGAGCGTAACGTCACGATACGTTTGGCAAGATATACTATAACAAAAACATTATATCGAAATAACTTGACCTACTACAAAAACCTAAAGTACTCTACACACCATACAACCTTTAATTACGATGTGTTAACCTCAATCAGTTAACTGGCATCGTGAGGAGGTGTGTTGAGCTCGACCATTCACGAGTTGCATCGTCTTGAGGCGTGCGTTGCGGCTCCCCCATCCAGCAGATTGCGGCGACAAATTGATTGACGGATTGCATCGTATGTAGAGGGCTATAGTTGTACTGTTTCTCTTACTTGGAAGGAGTTATCTTGGCCTGCAAATAGTAGGTAGTAATACCATGGAAGAAGGATTCTTGTTCCAAGTAATACGGAACTTTATTATTGCTCGTGTTACACACAGTATAAGTAGGTGTTAATTTTAGTAGTACAACGGAGTGACAGTTGCAAGAACAACTGGTAAGAAACTTCCCGTGTTACTACTAAGCCTGTCGTAGTAACACGGGAAAGAATTATCACCCAAGTTACTACTGCTGATAGCAGTAGTAGTAACACGAGCACTAAACGTGTGGAATGTCGGCACGCTGGATAAACGTTTATTCCCGTTAGAGTTAGAGGTTTGATAACTGGTTATCTAGGGGGAAGAAAACGTCCTGTTTTATTACATTACTGGTTATGAATCAGGAATATATTTTCCAATTAGAATACCAAGTTATTAACTGGTTGTATCTATAGATTTAAATATGAAAACTATATACTGTGCACCCTATACTTACGTCAGTGGAAGGGACACTATTATCCCAGATAATATAATACCTATACAGTACTTTTATTTTACATCTGTCTATCTAGGATGTACATTATATAGAGCAGGTTGGTATATATGAGAACAAACCTAAAACATACTATAACTCCACCTAAATTGGATTGGATTCTCAACACAGAATTCAAAGGCTCTACTCTACCGATTTGTATGCTCTACACATATAAATAAATTTAAAAAAAGCTGTGTTTATCTTTTAAAAATTTTGAGTTCACCGACTCCACCCTAAATTGGCATGACGTGTAATATAAAAGTCACCACGACATTCTAAATAATTTATTCTCATGCGCCTTAAGGATAAAGAAACTATACGACTCTACATCCGTTCATTAGCATTTTAAAAATTGCTTGTGGCAATAAAACAGCTTTCAAAGAAAGCCGACAAATACAGTTTTCTCACTCTCACCTTTTTCAAAAGTGTAGTGAAAAAGAAACAGAAATATATTGGCAACAGGATTTTTCTTAGGCCGGTTTTCTTTACTGGCACCAATGTGTAAGTTATACCAAACCAAAAGAGATAAAAGGCAAATAACTTAAAGAAATAAACACATGCCAAAGAGATTTTAGCACGTTACATAATACAAAAGCACTGGTAATAAAAACCAATAAAACAAGTAAACATGAAGATATTATAGTCCTCAAAATTTAGCAACCAGCGGTCGGTATAATCTTTAAGATTTTCGCAGCTAGCGGTCGGGTAACCATAGCTCAGTGGTAGAGCGTCCAATCCGGTGAGTTGGGGAGCGTGGGTTCAAATCCCGCTGGTATCTTAGATACCTTTAGTGTGGTTTACACTTTAAAATCCCCACAAGTAAACATTATATATTAGTATCAAGGTACACGGTTTTGAAGTGTAGGTACACAACAGGACTTGACATCACCGGTTCGGTTGTCGAAATACATAGGCAGGTATATAACATGTAATAGATCCAACAACACAAACTTCGTAGAACCCCTCATTAAGTAAGTACCCCATTAACAACGTGTTTGCCGTCTCCGAGACGATGGTTTTTTATTTTTATTTTTAGACAACAAAAAATTGGCTTGAGTTTTTTTTTAACTGGCCCTTAGATCAGATTATGCAGATTATAGTTACTACTTATTCAAATCACAGAGCATTAAAACAAATGATGCTTCGCATAATACAGGCGAAGCGGTTTGTTTTTTGCTCTGTGATTCAAATAGTGAATTTTGAATGTGTTGGTTTTGTACAGCATTTGGATAAATACAATTTGTCTGTACCTACTAACCACTGAGTGAGTGGATAGTTGAACAGAATGCCACTGTCTGTCAGTATAATTACAGATGGGTAGGTTTAGCAGCTAGACCGGTCCCTTTATTTGGTGGATCGACGATCTGAGGGGAGCCGATGGATGCAGGAGCGAGCAGCCGCTCAAAGTGGCGCTCTCTGGGGTTGGCCTATATTCACAGGCTGATGATGATGATGAGGTATAGCTGTTCGATGTCAATTTCGAGAAAGAGAGCATAGTACCTACCTAATATGTTTTGTGCTGTGTGTTTGTGTAATTTTAATATTAATAATATTGTTTTGCCAAAGTTATAAAAACGTATTTAGACTTACAAATTTAAAACTTGCCGCACTGGTTCTTTGACGTCAATAAATGTTTTATAAATGTTGTTCCTATTTATTATTAGTTATAAATAATATTATGATCTATTAAGCAGGTATGTAGTATGTACTAAGTATATCTATAAATGTATATTATAGAGAGAGAAAAAAAATATATGGTGCAGTTATGTATGTTATGGATAATAAATTATTATAAATAAGTGAGAAATAATAAAAGAAATCACCAACGATTATAGTGTGTGTACTATATTTTATGGAGTGATACGTACAACCCCATGGGACCCAACAGATTATTTTTCTTTGGCCCCAGTGAGTTACCTGGAATATTTATTGACACTGTCACAATTTATTTATATATACAAATGTAAATGTAAACTCGCGTTACGTTTCTACTAGGATTATTCCACTCGCTAAAATTGAATTGATGTGTACATATCTATCGTAATTTATTAGTTTGCGTCAACAATTTTTCTTGTAAGTTTATTCTAGAGGATGAGTAACCAACATTACGCCTCGAGATCTTCCTATTTTTAATTTTATCGTGCACTATCACATTATACCGTTACCGTTACCGACATTACCGTTTTTATCGTCATAGATATTTTGCACATATTAGCTTTTTACACGTAGTAAAGTTAAATCTATAAGAGACCGCACAAATCAATCCAGAAACGTCTTAACAATCAGCGTAGGTAATCATCATCATCATCATCATCAGCCTGTAGATGTCTACTGCTGAACATAGAGCAGCCAAAGAGCGCCACTTTGAGCGGCTGCTTGCCTCTTGCATCCATCGGCTTCCCCACGGTTCTGACCAGGTCGTCGGTCCACCTAGTGGGAGACCGGCCTACACTGCGTCTTGCAGTTCGTGGTCGCCACTCGAGAACCTTTCTTCCCCATCGGTTGTCAGTTCTACGAGCGATGTGGCCCACTGCCACTTCTACTTGCTAATTCTGAAAGCTATATCGGTTCTATTATTCAAAAAATATCGTAACCGCGATGCAGGACTACAAGGCTTTTTGCCCTTCTCCATACATTTTCTAATTTATCGTATCTAACGCCATCTAGGGACAATAATTTGTAGCTGTTTGTTTATTTGTTTGTTTGTTATTGAACAAAACCCTAGATACTGAACTGATTTTCATGCGGGTTGCACTAATATGCTTAGAAATAACCGGCGCACAACATAGGATATATTAAAATGCAAAAATCATTAAAAAATTTTCGTCAAAATTATTAAAATATCATTACGAAACCGGACGGAATTTTATACAACATGGCCGCTTCATGGTGAATTTTGTTGGTTGACTGACGGTTAGTTTATGTCACAGTAATTTTTTTTATGTTGTATTATGGCTCCACACATAGTGTATTTAGCCAGTGTTAATAAAAGTAATTTTTCGTCGTGTTGTTATTGAATATTTCACATGTTTCACGTAAAGTCCATCTGGAGGCACAGATTAAAGAAAAAAAACGTGTGTAAGGCCGTGAACAAAGATTAATAGGAGTTGATTTCGGTAGTAAATATGCATTAAACAGTGGAATGAAATTTTACAATTTATTAGATTTGATTAACAATTATTAGTTTTTCTATTTAAGCCCTTGCAGGTTGTTTGGGGTTTTTGGAGTAAAATAGATATACCATCAAATAATATGTAAGTAGTATGAATCGATTGCATTCAAGATACAAACATGTTAATTATACTTAAGTGCCCGCAGATTAGAGAAATAACCGGCCAAGTGCGAGTTGGGCTCGCGCACGAAGGATTCCGTATCATTATCTATAAAAACTAGCAAAAAAACGTTTGTTGTATGAGAGAGAAAAAATACTAAAATACAGAATAAAATAAGTATTTAAGGGGTTAAATACTTATTTTATTCTGTATTTTTTGTAATAGCGGCAACAAAAATATATTTATCATCTGTGAAGAGTTCAGCTGTCTAACTATCACGGTTCATGAGATACAGCCTGATGGTGACAGACGGACAGACGGACAGCGGAGCCTTAGTATTAGGGTTCCGTACCCAAAACGGACTGACGACGTCTGTCAGGCTGTCTGTCCGTCTGTCACCAGGCTGTATCTCATGAACCGTGATATTTAGAGCTTTACCCTTGGGAGTATAATCTTGACCCTTGCTACGCCTATTTTTGGCATTATATGACGTTTATGTTTGGCCCACAGGTCTGAGGGCCAATGCATACTATTACCACCACAGGCTAATGTAGTGGGCCAATGATACTCTTACGTTACGTAATAAATTATATACTCTTTGAATGATACAGAAGTAGATTTTTTTTCTCTAATCTGTGTACGAAACATGTTATGTAAAATGCCCTGGGGGTCTAGCAAAGATCACAATCACTAACGCTAACGCCTCACGCTAACTCCAAAAATGTATCGAAATGACAGTCGCTACGGAAATGTTAGCGATTTCCGAAACGTCATTTCAGTACATTTTGGAGTTAGCGTTTGGCGTTAGCGTTAGCGGTTGGTATCTTTGTTAGACCCCCAGACTTTGCCCTATTGTAAAAATTTTTTGAAAGCCTAGATTTTAATATAATATAGGTTTTAATTAATCATGAGCTCGATGATACTTAACGAAATGCTGAAAATAGGCTTCCCTTGGAGACCACCACTTTGAACGGCTATCGGTCACTTTAGTTCTCCAGCGGATTTCCTCATTTCGGATCTTATCTCGCAGAGAAACACCAAGCATAGCTCCCTCCATAGCTCGTTCCGCTACTTTGAGGTATCAGAACAATAATGTTTTACTTATAATAAGCAGTCTTGAATTCGTAAACTCTTCGTTTTTGAAATAAATATGGATGCGTGGTTGGCAAGATTCGGATACCTAGAAATTCTAAGTATATTTAGCCTCTAGCCTTCCTGTGACTTTAGTTTTTCTTTTTTTTTATGAGAATAAATGACGTGACGAGCTAGTCGTTCACCTGATGTTAAGCGACACGGCCGCTCATAACAGTTGCAGTGTCACTCGGAACTTTAAAATCATAAAGTTTCGCATGACACTGCACTGCGCACGTCATCCTGAGACATCACTAGTAATCAGATTACTACACTATGTAATCAGGTCATAAAGTCTCATTTGCCCAGTAATTTCACTAGCTACAATGCCCTTCAAACCGGAACACAGTAGTGCTTGCACACTACTGCTTGGCGGCAGAATAACTGGCAAAGCGGTGGTACCTACCTAGACGAACTCTGCAGAAAAGTCCTACCACCTAGTATATAGTTTATAATGTTAGTACATTATGTAGTGCGCGGGAGTTGTAGACCCTTTCGTTTTCTACAGGATGTATCCAATTGGTGCAGATGCTTGCAATCATGCCTGTAGGTACTCATGATTGCATTAGGTATTTGGCCGGTATTGGGTGATGTTTTCACATTAGACTAATCATTTCGCAATCACAAAGTTAATGTCTTGTATAAAAAACGACGGGCCCGATAGCTTATGGGTTAGGATAGGTTGTAGGTTCGATTCCTACCCAGGGCAAACATATGTGTGATGAACATAGATGTTTGTTCTGCGTCTGGGTGTTATTTTATTTTTATTTTATTTTATTTTGTATTCTATGTATGTATTTACAAAACAAAAAGTATATAAGTATTGTATCAGTTATCTGGTTCCCATAGTACAAGCTACGCTTAGTTTGGGGCTAGATGGCGCTGTGTGAAATCTCTAGACATATTTTTATATTTATTTATTTTTTAATTAATATTTATAATTTATACTACGGTTATAGAGTAAGAGCACGTGATGATCTGCCTACGTTATAGTTTATAGTATGTGTCTGAGCCTTGCGGGTTCTTGGTCCATTATTTATATGTATAGCAATAAAAATCAATTTTAGATAAAACCACTATCTCATTTTTTCAGAACAAAACGGTATACTTTAATAATTATATTTTAAGGAAAATAATGGATTAACTATTTGCATGACGATAATTTGGAGATACCATGTATTTACCAAATTATAATGAAATACCTACCATTTTTTTCCTTCACCGCTTAAAAGGTATTGTCCCTGTTTTTTCTGGGTGTAATAAATAAAACTGACTAATTCATCAAGTATAACTTTTATTAAATAGCTATATAATTATATTTCCAGTTAAAAAAAAGTCGACATTTGATTGTAACCGGTTTTATAATACCGTAATTATATATCACGCTTGTATAAAATTTATATGATAAATTATGATATTACATAGTCACTATTAAAAACCGGCTTCGCCTTTGACCGTTTGTAAGCTTTTTATGAAAATTATTATTTATGTTACAGGTATCGCCGTCAATCCGTACAGCCAGCATTATAAAACGACTAGTAAAACGATATCTAAAATTACAACTACATCATAGTACAATGATATCAATGTATTTGGTCAGGTATGTTTTGCCATCTCTTTCTTATGCTGCAGGTAAATAGCCTCAAAATGAGACAAAACAGTATTCAACTGAACAGATAATTGGTGGCACTATAACTTAATTATAATGTGTAATAAATACGACTTTAAACACACTCAACAAAAAAAAGTGTAGAAAACACAACTATGATCATAACGTGCATACCCGACGGAAAGACCGTAACGTAAACTATTCCATGAATTATTATAAAATAATAGCATAAAAATAATATAATATCGTGATAATATTTGTAAACTATAAGTTTATAATTATTTTATATCGTTATTTTTAAATAATCTGCTTTTACTCTTATTTGCATCTGATTCCTTTGCACCTTTCTCCCTAACATCTTTGTCACTATGTGAAGAAATATTTTTTCAAGCCGTTACAGGCATTATGAGCGATCTGTGCCATTATTTAAGACAATAAGGTACTCTACCAATAACCCATATAACACTAACTATATTTCTCTACCAAACACAACTCACTTGCGCGGACAGGACGAAGTAACAAAACGAGACAGTCATACGACATTACAAAGAACAGAGCAGGATGGAAGGAAGACATAAGTGTCCCGTTTACTCGCAAAGGTTTAGTGGTTGAAATACACCAATGATTTTCGTATGTGGGGAAATTGTAATATAATTGGTCAACTGGATTTATATTCAATGGCCTTTTCATATGTAGTCTGTGATCAAGAAGATTATAGCCCTATAGCTTTAGTAGGGTAAGACTTTTCAATTTATTAGCGGGTATAAAGTAGATATTATCTATGTCCTCTTGTCATAGTCCAAAACACTTCAACTAAGAATAAATATTACGGCACGATGTGGCAGCTATAGTGGAAAGTAAACAGTCGCAAATATGAAGGAATATTTTTGTTATTTATGCTTTTGCAACAGACTAATGTTTATAACTATATTAATATTTACGTACTCAGTATAAAATAGCAATAATATTATTATACTTGGACTTACATGTTAGCATACTTAATTTTGGAGTTCGCATTTATCCACATTATTGTAAAGGCACGATTGGCATCGCTTTGGACTACAAAACGATTATTAATAATATAATCTGTGACAATAGTAATTCGAGTTACATACAACCATGTCCACGTTCACACACACACTATAAAATGCTCCATCACACATTACAAACAAGTTACATACCTACAAATAAAATGCAAATTATGTATCACATCATTCACATATACATACGTATATGTATATAAGCTAGTGCCTATAACTTCAATCCAGCAACAATTTTTTGCCGATATCAAACTTTATGTGAACTTCCTGTGTATAAATAATATTATAGAAGTGCCTAAAGGCATAATTTTTATTATGAGCTTTTGCTAAATTTTATGGTATTAAACATCGATACTAATCTATCGATAAAACTATCGATAAATTTATATTCTAACGCAGGTTTTTCGGTGATAAAAAGTTAAGTAACTAGGTATAATATCTATAAGTTCATTTATTTTCCTTGTGTGTTGTTTCATTTAAATTATTATTGATAACTAATAAGTTAGTTTTTATTTGGACACTGACAGGAAAATTTAATGTTTATATAATTATTACCATATAACAAACAACAGCCTCACAACATTGTCATTTTGTTTCCAATGTAAACAGCTATAATGCTTAATAATGTTACAGTGTGATTTCTAAGAACAATTTTATTTTATCACAAAACATAGTTACTCGTAACTATAAAGTAACATTCAGTAACTCGTTACTAAGCTCAATAAATAATGATATCTAATATGTGTACTTTTTACATTCCACGTATTTATATACCTCGGTTCTTATTTCTACAAAAACTTGGATCAATCGGGAAAACATCATAAAGTGATTTTGTAGCAAGCGATGTTAATGTTGTTTAGCAAGTCGTATTGTATGGACAGTTATAGAAAGTAGGAGCCAGGTTGTACTTAGAAAGGGTAACATTGAGCATAATTTCTCATAAAACCACGTCGAATCGTAGCCCACGTGTAGTCATTAAGGTTCGCCCGTAAATATCTATCGGTGCTAGTGATGGGGTGCAGTTTTGTAGACGCAAACTCAAAATAAAATAACTCATAGAAATCACTATTAATTTCATCATTATTTTATAGGTTAATGAACCAAGAGGCCACAACGATCAGGCAAAGGGACCGTGATCCAAACTTCATATTCAGGGATCGATTATTACACCTGTATTATGTACAAACATAGATAAATTTTCAGCGTTTATACTATTTAGTTTTGTGAAATTCCCAATAAAATTTTAGCTTTCTCATTTTTTACAGACATAAATCGTCTCTATCCTAAAATATAAATTTCGATTTATCAGTCAGGCAAGCATTTAATTATATGTCGATGTCACCAAATGATAATTTCACCTCATCATGTTAAAATAAAATTACTGACACAAAAACACATAATAAATATATTTTTGGCTGAGGGTAGAGCCCTGCATAGATAGGTAGATAGAACGATCTAATCACAACGTCCAATCAATCAATTAATCTATCACATAAGACTAACAACCGCTAACTCTAACACTACTATTGAACGTTGACCTGACTGACATCGTAACAGCTAAGATTAACAACTCAATTTAAATCAGAGCACTACTTGTCAATTACTAGTTAGCTATGAGCTGTTGAGTTAAAAGAGCTGTTCAGCTCACGAGCTAGTTCATTAAGGGCCGCACTAGTGGCCGGCCACGGTCCCGTTAGCGTAACGGGAGGAAGCCAGCATTAACCACTTAATCGTGCCCTTCCTTACATTTCTGAATATACTTAGAAATTAGTTCGGAATATATCGTTTGGATTTACATTTTATTGCCTTAGATTTTGCATGTTATTGCATGTCGTTATGTTTAATAGGTGGTGATATTGATGGAATTTTAGTTTTGCATGTATAGTGTTTTAACGATGCAGTTTTCGTGTATAATATGTCTCTTTCTACTCTTTACATACATCATTCGTTTATGATACTTACGTCGTCATTAAATTATTCACCCTCAGTTCGTCATTTAAATCTGTCATCAATTTGTTGAATAGACTTTGATTTATCCCCGCCCCAAAGACACACTAATAAGCATAAGTAGCTAAGTACTCCATATTAATTCAGAAAACCATTGATGTTATAAATTTATTAGCAATTTTGACCTTTATCTTTTTCCGAGAAACCCTATATCCTCCATATTTTATTTCTGTTCTTTGAGGACATTTAAGAGATCAAACGACTCAAAAACGAAATATGATTGGAAGAAAGTTGAAGGAATGTTGTCAGAGTTATTATTTTTTTAATGATTCATGAAAGTTCCTGTTTTCATTCACAAAGAACGAATGAATAATCTAAGCTTCAATTGAGCTTTGATTACTGAAACCTTTTACAATACTCTCATCTCATTTTCATTGTTCCTTTTGTTCCAAGGTTCTTTCATCATTAACAGCCCTGCTGAACATAGGCCTCCCCCAGGGAGCGCCATTTTGAGTAGCTGCTCGCCTCCTGCACCCATCGGCTCCCCGCGAGTTTCATCAGATCGTTGGTTCACCTAGTGGAGAGGGCTGACCTACGCTGCGTTTTAAGGTTCTTTAGCTTTTGTTTAATTGGGAATTTGTCACTCTCCGATCACACGGAACAAAAATATGTCGAATTTTTTATCATTACGACGTATTAGACTCGCCATCTTTGTTTATAGAACACGTAAAATTAGGTCATTTCTAGAATTGTCGCATTGTATCAAATGTAGATGTAACCAAAAATAGACACAAAATACATGGCCTGCGCACTTCCTCTGGTGTTATCTGTGATGATCAACAATCGAATAATTGAATGCGCCATTCAATGATAATGAACGCCAAATATGTATGTCAGTACGTGCTCATAGATGTCATATCAAATAATGTCGCAATAATATTGTGACTACTCCTACACAGGTGTTGCTGAACTACGCTAAATAATTAAAAACTTTGGATTGCATCAAGTTTGTACTATTTTTTACCGCTCCTTATCGTATACGTGGACTACGACCGACGATCTAGTGAAAACCGCGGGGAGCCGATGGATGCAGGAGGCGAGCAGCTGCTCAAAGTGGCCAGCAGTATGTTCAGCAGTGGACGTCTTCAGGCTGTTAATGATGATAATGATCGTATACGTGTCACTTAATTTATTTTTTCGTATAAATAGCGCAGTTATGACAGTTCTCATAAAAAATGAAAAAAGTTACTAAAAACGCCATTTTACAGTAAAAGAGATGCTTAACCTAGGCAACCTGCTAACAATAATAATCATTGTTTTCTTTTCGTTGTTGTTGTATTTACATGTTAATAATAAGACGCTAGTTTCTCCAAACTGGTCAGCCAACGCCAACGCACATAGTTTGCAGTAGGAATAGAAGAGATAGCAGCATCTACACACGTCTGAGTGCGACAAGAACCCGATGCATCAGACTCAGTTTTTTGCTAAGTTATGTTAGAAGGTGAATCATCTTTACCTATTGCAATTAAATCTCTGGCCACCACCACCAATAATCAAAAATGGTATACCATTACCAATAATTATTACAATTTTATTTCTGCGAAGATGATTTAAATGTGGTCGTCTAAGCGGGAAAGCCTAATTCAAAAATAACACTTCTAGAAGTGCCGTTATATTGTTTCATCACACATTTACAGTATTATCTTTATTGATTTTACAAAACTTTACGTTACATAACTGAGTCGTAAGACCGCAGGTTAGCGATATTAGCTCCATCAGCTATTGGTGGTGACCATGGGTAATCCGTGTGGATATATATTGTGGTTATTGACGCATAACAAATATTCCATAATGACCTATTCATGTTTTCATGGAATCTCACTTTAAAAACAATGACATTCTAAATGCTGTCTCTTAAACGTAATATTTTCTAGATTTTGAAAATGCAGTTTAGTGGATCTGGAGCGTCAATGAAAAGGTGCGGTTAGAGACTGACTAGTATGTTGAAATGAAGCACTTTCCCACATTCGTCATCATCATCAGCCCGTAGATTTCCACTTCTGATAGGCCTCCCCCAGAGAGCGCCACTTTGAGCGCCACTTTCCCACATTATTAACTATCAATACAAAGTCTGACAGACTTCGGTTAACTATGAATTATTTTCAATACTATTCAAATTATTTATGCTATGCCATGAAATAAATCTTAAGGATTGCTAGGTCCATGTTAATTAACTCTGCAAAGCCGATAACGGTTTGTTTTATAGTAGAACTTTATGTTTACACTAAACAGGCATAACTACCATGGCATGTTCTTACTTAGCTCAGGGGTTTAAAGAATGGCTTTTGTTTAAATTGGACAATTTGTATCTGAACCTAGTATGGCTACAGATGTACAATTGTACATGCCATTTTGTCAATACCATCTACTTTCACCAGCTGCGCGAGCGCATCTTGGCATATGATAGTAACTAGTACTTAATCATTGGCCCTGCTCGTTGCTGGTTCACCGTGAACATAACAAGTGTATGTGTCGACACGAAATGCCTTATAAATTATCAGTACATCCTTGGTGAGTGCCTTTACATTTCATCGTATGTAATTTCTCTAGATGCCACTATCTATACTAATACAGACTATATGAATAGTTATCTAGCTATTCATCTCATCTGGCTCTTCTCTTATTCCTTTAGATGCGTGTTTATTTAATTATTTAGATAGTCTTCTGTTGGTTTTTCTAGATGATTCTCTATATCAGTGTCTTAATCTGGGCACAAAATAATTAATACCAAATAGGTAGAATGAGGAAGGAGCTGCTGTTTAATCTGTCCATGAAGTACATAACACGCGAAATTCAAACATCGACACCATGGTGCATACTGTACGCTGATGATATCGCAGTCATCACGAAAAGTGCCCCCGAACTTCAGAACTCTCTTGACCAATGGGTAGAAGGGCTCGAATCTCATGGACTACGAATCTGCCGGATGAAAACCGAGTATATGGAATGTGATTATAATGGCAATAAAGACATTGGGTGTAATATGTAAATTGACTACAAGCCCCTGCCGAAAGTATCACGTTTCAAATACCTTGGATCGGTGCTCACCACCAACGCACTGGTAGATGAGGATGTTAGCCACAGAATAAATACCGCTTGGCTCAAATGGAGATCTCTGTCCGGTGTGCTTTGCGACCCCGAACAGTTGTCAGACTAGCGCTTATGTACGAATCAGAGTACTGGACCTCGAAAAAGACACATGAACAACAACTACATGTAACTGAAATGAAGGTGCTGAGATGGGCCGGAAGAGTTAATCGTCTTGACAAGGTCCGAAACGAATATGTCAGGGGCTCTTTCAAGGTCGCACCAATTACGGACAAACTGAAAGAGGCGAGGCTTCGGTGGTATGGACATGTAATGAGACGGGACGGGGTATGTAGTTATCGAACTATGCCGTGAAGAAGGCGATGATTATCCCAGCAAACCCGAGGGGAAGAGGCAGACCATTAGCCACGTGGTGTTCCAATGTCTATAAGGAGACGAAGAACCTAACCCAAACTGTGATAACCCAGGACAGAATATCCTGGCGCCGCATTACGAGGAGGCCCAACCCCAGATGAACTGGGAACATGCGCAGGAAGAAGAAGAAGAAGAGGGAGGACCTCTATTGAAAAAATTTAACGATTGATTGATTGATTTTTTGTTTTAAAATTGAACTTTTTCGAAATTCGACCAAGTATAATATTATAGTCTAACTTACACAAAATGTTATCTTCAAGTTCTTCAACATCTTATATACCATCAACCACGTCAATTCTTCCTGGTTTTTTTTCCTGGTTTTCCGAACAACTTCTTATCTAACCGGGCTCCAATCTAACACACCATCTTTGTCTTGTTTCTAATCTAAATTAAACCTTACCCAAACAATAGATGGCAATAATACTTATAACATGATTTGCATAACACCAACGGCAGCTATGATGATCGTATCCTCACATATATGTACATATAGAGTATACCGAAGAGTATACCGATCGGGAATACATCGTAGTCACAGACAGATGACGTCAAAGGAATCGCGGCGTAGTTGCTCTGTGTTGAATGTTGATAGATTAATTTCATAACGGGGCACGTATGACGTCATTGCTGACATTTCCAACGTGCATCCTGCCAATTTTGTCCTATTTTATAATGTACCTAAGGGTAATTTATAAGAACCTACCTATCTCTTAGCAAGATTAAAAATAAAAAGTTTTTTTTATGTGAATAAATGACATGACGAGCCAGTCGTTCACCTGGGGGGTTATTCGCTACGACACATGAGATTCCTTGCCAATAACGCGTGACGTGTAACATGCTCCAAACGTAAATGCGGGCTTTAACGCGCCACGACATGGAATTAACATGGAATCAAAAAATTGTATTCTGTATTCCACGCGTTAGATTGTTTGTGCCCAGTGTTTTCTGTGTTTTGACGTGCGTGTAACGTGTGTTGTTGTGTTTGTCAAATTTGACAACGGCATACAGAATAGCATTTTAAACCCAAAACTCCACGAAGATATCGTAACGCGCCGCGTTACGTGCGTGAATGGTCATACGGAATAAGGGCCCAGATGTTAAGCGACACGGCCGCCCATAGCAGTTGCAGGTTGTTGGTCTTCTTCTTCATTTAAGAGTTGAACTCTAGTCTGTGGAGTTTCTTCCATTATTCGCAATTTTCTGCTAGTCTTTTTTGCTCTTGGTACGACATGACATTAGCCTTTTTTTTAGTTGATCCAAGATTGTTCTTCATACTTCACGGCATTCTTGTCATTTGGAAGAACATTGGGTTGAACCCTGGGTTACTTTCCAAAGTTTAAACTTTAACTATAAACATAATAAAAATACATTTTGCACATTTACTAGGTGGTAGGACTTTTCTGCAAAGTTCGTCTAGGTAGGTACCACCACTTTGCAAGTTATTCTGCCGCCAAGCAGTAGAGTGCAAGCACTGTTGTGTTCCGGTTTGAAGGCCATTGTAGCTAGTGAAATTACTGGGCAAATGAGACTTTATGACCTGATGTCATAGTCTAGTAATCTGATTACTGGAATGTGTGGTGTGATGTCTCAGGATGACGTGTACCGAGCAATGTCACGCAAAACTTTTATTTTAAATTTCAGAGTGACACTGCAACTGTTATGGGCGGCCGTGTCGCTTAATACCAGGCAAACGACTAGATCGTCACGTCATTCATTTTCATAAAAAAACCTAAAATCCAATGGTAACATTCATTACTGGTCAATATTAGTTGAATACAACTTTACAATGTTTCCAATTTTCCGCGGCCATTTTCAACCTTGACATTTTGCTAGCTTTAGTTTGCCTTAACTTAACGAAATATTGAGAATTATTGCCAGATTTAAATGAAGTAGCTGACATTAAAAGTTTGTTATGTAGGGTTATAGGTAGATTATGTTCATTCCATGTGTATGTTTTGAACGGTTAAGTATAATTATTACAAAAGTACTTCAACATGTAGGTAAGTACGTGCGTATTTATTTGAATATTTTAATTATAAAATATATGATTTAATTACACAATCAGCATCATTGCGCTGTTTAATATTCACTTAGGTAATTATATTTTAGTTAAAAACTACCTTCTAAAAACACAATTAAGTAATAAAATGTATTAACCATTTTATATAATATATTTTATTTAATATTATTTCTCACACTATATAAATTATGATGAAACCCTGACAAAATAACAGGTATATAATATTTTCATTGTCATGAACAAACATTAAAAATTATTATACAAACTCGATTTTTGCGAATCCACGATGTTAAATAATTCGTATAAAGAATAAAAGGTAGATAACTAGATATAGGCGTATACGTATAGGCAAAAATATTAGACGCATAGGACAGAGTGATTGCCGAGTAATCTGCATGATTAACGAGTTTTTTATCGATAACCACGACGCGTTGATCACGAGCTAAAAATTATTATTATATTTATAACGATAACACAACATTTTATATATCTAAATAATTTTCCGACGCAACGTGCGCTGGCCCCCCACTTGTTGGACCGACGATCTCGTGAAAGCCACGGGGAGCCGATGGATGCAAGAGGCGCTCTCTGGGGGAGGCCTATGTTGAGCAGTGGACGTCTTCAGGCGGTTAATGATGCAATATTTTTCACTCATTTGTAAAATATTTAACTATAAATCACTAAAAGAAAATTATATGAAAATAGACTTTTTTTGTGAGAATGAATGACGTGACGAGCTAGCCGTTCACCTGATGTTAAGCGACACGGTTGCCCATAACAGTTGCAGTGTCACTCGGAACTTTAAAATAATAAAGTTTCGCGTGACACTGCACTGCGCACGTCATCCCGAGACACCACACAGTCCAGCAATCAGATTACCAGACTGTGTAATCAGGTTATAAACTCTCGTTTGCCCAGTAATTTCACTAGCTACAATGCGCTTCAAACCGGAACACAGTAGTGCTTGCACACTACTGCTTGGCGGCAGAATAACTGTCAACGACTCTTACGACTCTTCAGAAAAGAACTAATTGATACTTAGAACTACTTACCCTTAACTTGGAACTAGGTACTTTAAGCATTTTCAACACGGCAAAAGCTATTTGTAACCAATTACAGTACTAATTTACACGTTTAACAGACTTTTTTTAGTCATAGAATGAGATTCTTGCGCTCTGAGTCCTGACTCCTTACATTTAATTATAACCGGCTCCACATTTTGCTCTACAGGTAACTTAGGACTATTTTTCAAAATCCGCTTTGAATTTCCATCTCATATCCCACTTAAACGCATATTGCTGTATCTGTCCTTCTCATGGCAAATTGTGTGCGTTGCACCTAATTTGAGCAGACCACTTTAGATATGTCTGCCTTTTCATTTATGTTTTCTTTAACAATATGATTAGAGCAGCTCTAGTACTAAGTTTAATTATACAGCTTCCAGCTGCTGAGAGCTAATATAATAAATAATTATACTTCTGCTGTACAGCTTAGCTGTAATGTACCTAATGTACCACATAGCGCCTGTATCCTTTATTATTATACTATGGCTCTACCCGCCTCTTAATCAAATTAGAGATCGAACTAGTTTTACCAGTTTATATGATATTAAAATGGTGTCAAATTAAAAAAAAATTGTTGCTCCATCCAGTTGGTAAATGTATCCTGTGCCTGCGTAGATTAATTATTTCTTTGTTTTTATCTACATTTATTAGGATATTAGAAGGTTTTTCTGTTCGCTTAGCAAGAAACAAAGATGTGTCTACAATGATAAAATAATCTGCAAAGATGTTGTATGTTGGATGTGGTTGGAGGGCGCGGGTTCAAATCCCGCTGGTTGCTAAAATTTTGAGGACTATAACATCTTTATAGATCTAAAGTGTGGTATTCACTTTAAAATCATTCCGATGAAATATTAAGCATTTGCTTCTTATATTTGTAATTTTGTCTCTTGAAAAGGTTAAGAAAATAATAAGTGCCTATTAGGTAACTATTAGTGTTTGGCTAAAAATTGGTGATATTGGATGTCGTAATGAGTTGGTCATAGCACAACATAAGAAGTTTTATGCTAATGATCCCCCAGTGCGTGCAAATATTTGAATACCTTGTTTACACTTTAAAACATGAAAACGGGTGGATCAGACTGAGTATTTCTTGGAAAATATGTTTATAGGAAGGTAAGTAATAGTAGGTATATTTTATGATAATTATGCAAGGTGATTGCTCATGTAGTTTACGTATAAAATCTGGCAAAATTTATTATTTATCTCTCCCCAAAGGGCATTCCTATCTATTTTCGTTTCGTCAATCAAAATCATATTTCAAGTTTAGTTTCTGCAAAATATTTTTATAGAAGTGAGCCGATCAAAGTAAGGCAAGATACAACCGTAGGTGGACGATATGTTTCGTACTTGGGTCGAGTAGAGCCTACACTACACTCCATTAACGAATCAGATCGGTTTGCTTTTCTGCGCCCGCGCCGCGCCGCGGCCGGCGTTCAAAACGCTGTGTGCCGACGACCGGGCGCAAGGACGCGCTGGTTAGGCAACCAATACGAGCAACTTGGGTAAAAATATGTAAAAAATAAATTATAATGAATACACTAATGCGTTTACCACAATAAAGTTGGTGTATGGTCTGTTTTTATTCATCAGAGTGGGTTGTAAATGGTTTTGCAGTTCTGCGGAATAATAAAATCAATCTTCTAAGATTAGATAGGCTACATTTTGGCTGATGTTAAATGATGGTGCGGTAGAGGATGTAAAACGCTCGCTTAGTAGAAAAAGAAAGTTTGATGTGTTATTTGTTTAACGCAATTTTCAATTCTCATATTTAAATGATGAAAGCTGTAATTAAATAGTGCATTTTACTTGTGAAGCTTTTTTTAAGTGCTACGTACTACACCTATATATGGCTTAGGCTGGGTATTTCACCAATAGGTAAGTTAACCAAACCAATGGTAAAAAACTGTTTGGTTAGAATTTGTTACAGTTTTTAACCATTGGTTGCCTTAACTATTGGTGGAAAAAAACCTACTCTTATTAAAATATTTCTTATTATTCATACAGGCACATGTTACAAAGCGTAGAGTCAAGTGGGTGTGCATCACACTACACGTAACTTGACTGATATTGATAAAGTTTCTCACAGTAATAATTACAAATTCAGGTAGATATACACATTTAGATCATTATCAATGCTACAAACAACTTTAATAATTATATTAACCACACAGCACACTATTATATTCCAGTTACTAACCTATCATTATTTTTTAGTTATAACAAAGCCATAACAAAAACAGCAGAGTACTTATAATGATGCATCTTCTGTCACACGATTTAAAACGTATTAAAATTAAAGCAAAAACGGCTTACGTAAAAACGATAGGCAGCAAATATAACATTCTTTAAGCTATGAAAGATTTTTTGCAGTTGTTTAGGTTCAAAATTATTTTAGGTATCAAAAATGCTCTCAGCGACACTGAACTCTGAGGGTAATTGGCAATATGACCTCATGAAAGGAAACTGGTTTTTAAGATTAATGTTGCTTCTTACAGTGTTTTTAATAACATCGATGTTTCTATTTGAGCATTTAATTTATATTGTGTATTATATGAACAGGTATTAAATCCCTAAAGTTTATATTTTATATATTTTCATAATTATTTTTTATAAAAAGGGCTTGCCAATTTTAGACTAGTAGTCGAATAGCACTGGATGCTAACTATGCGTTTGGTTTTAGTTTTATCATGTAGGAATTTTTATTTCTTAAGCACTTACATACCTAATTACCCACAAGTACGTCTGTCTATCAAAATAAAAGTTTGTGAGGAATATTATGAATATTAATAAACTTATTATAACAAAAGCGTTGGATGTGTTTGTATACCATCGTAGTAAGTTATAAACTTAGGGATTTAACGCGTACCTACTCAATATTTACACATATGTTTTGATGGCCCATTTCTGTAATTAAAAGCAAACACAACACAGTTGGCCAACGATGAGCTTAATAAATAATATACTAAGGCAACCACAATAAAAATAGGTTACACAAAACACTACTAAGACTTATTACAGTAGCACGGCTGTGTTTTAAAAAAAGAAAAAAAGCGAGATTTTTTTGTTGAGATGTTCTTGAAAGAAATGTTCTCAGTGGCGACTAGGAACCGGAAGACGCAGCGTAAGCTGGCCCCTCGTTAAAACCACGGGGAGCTGATGGATGTAGGAAGCAAGCAGCCGCCAAATTGGCGCTCTGCTAGGGATGCGTTTGTTCAACAGCAGACGTGTTCAGGCTATTGATGATGACTGTGCTTTAATGTGAACCAAATAGATCCTAAATTAATTTGGTCCTATTTTACAAAATTAGGTTGGTTAATTGTATTCTTCTATGTTGGCATGTTGCAATACTGGCTTGCGCGTGAGTCAGACGGTTGAGCAAGATTATCTTTAATTTTCTAATGAAAAGATACGATGTATATTGGAGGATGAATAATATTTACAATAAAAATAACAACATTATTTCAGTGAAAAATGTACACATCTGAAAGTTTACAAAGTTTAATAAGTTCTCAAGTATTTAATTTTTTATTTTTTTATTACCATAACGTTGGAAAATTTTATTGTTATTTCATAATAATCATTTTTTACATAAACTGTATTTAATTACGTATAATGATTTTAATTGTCTTTTATTGTGCAGTATAATAATGCTTTTAGGACACTGATGGGTCTACCACGCTTTTGCAGCGCATCAGGAATGTTTGCGGATGCAAGAGTAGATAGTTTCACAGCGATACTCCGCAAACGAATTGCATCCGTAATGCACCGGGTGCGTTGCAGCAGCAACGGCTACCTGCAACTGATTGCGGAAAGGATGGATGTGGACAGTGTCTTCATGAGGCATTGGACTCGAGTCCATATCGTGAAAGAGACTGTCCGCTCATCCAATTCTATATATAAACCTTGATTTGTGTAATTGAAACTATTAATGTAATATAGCGCTTGATTTGATATTTATGTGATTTTAATAATAAGCTTTTTATAATGGATGTCTGGCTATGTGTAATTTGTGTAATAATGTTAATTAATAATAATTTAATTTAATAATAATTGTATTTTAATGTAATAATAGGAGTATATGGACTATAATATAATTTTAGTAATGTGTTATAGACTGAAATAAAAACATTTGAATTTGAATTTGAATTTGAACTTATTTTTTGCGATGTTATATTAATGACGCATCTAACACTTTAAATTGGCCAAGTTCAAAGCTTGTGTAGCGATATCGAAGGCATTCGATTAGTTATGCGTTCGAGTTAATGATCAACTAACATAACTGCAGTTTCTAAACACAGCCATCATACTAAATACTAACTGCGATGCTACTTATGTATAACTATAATTTACTTCTCATTAGTCGTTAATCAGTGGGTTTAGGAACGCAATTATAAATAATGTAGATGCGGCCATCCGTTAAAAATAAACTGTAAAACTTTGCCATCGCTGAAATAGAAGTGATCGATTTGAGTCATTTTCTTTGAAGGGTTTTCATAGTAATTATCTCATTAAATCCGAGGAGTTTTTGAATTTGTTGTTTCATTATTTTTTGAGTGCATTGATATGATAAATACAACACCCTCAACCTGTTAGCACATTTTCAAATCACTGACGAGTCAAAATATTCTAAAGTCTTTGCATTGTCTACTTTGTATCTTGCCAATTCATTAATATTGTCCTATACAATTCTACATAATATTTCTGGAGTTAGTTGTTTCTAAGAAGTAACGTTACTCGCTCTTGCTTGCCGGTGCATACGAACAGGTTTCTAGAATAACAATAAAATAAAATTAGCTCATTTTAGAAATCAACATTTTCGATCTATTTACATCCATTATTATACCAGAGGTTTAAAGCACTTTGACATAGAATTTGAGACATAAAATTTTATGTCACGATCTTGTTTGACGAGAATTTTAAAAACAAGCATCGTTATTTTCTACTTAATTAACATTTTTACTTGCATTAATTAATATAGAAATCGATTTAGTTTATAAATAATCTGGTATTTAAATAAGTGAGATAGCGCAAGCAATATTGAACTCTGGCACCCATAAAATATAGTTAATTGTAGCAATTTTATCTGCACTTGTTTAGTGCTCTATCAACTCTACGGTCGTTTGATGATAACAAACCTCCATTCCAGTTTGAAACCGATTCAATTCAAAAACTATTTTATTTCTAATTTATCTTTTAACTTTTTATTTTATTTTAATGCGTGTTTAGTTTTAGTGATCAGAACTTCCTTTATAACTAGTTTTTCCTGTTAAAGTTTGGTTTAGAAAAAATGTAAGCTTGATGGTATTATATTTTTCGTACCTATAATTTACATAGTTCATAGTATTATAAACTAAGTAAATTCAATCTTATTTTGAAATTGTTTAAGATTGAGTTTCATTGTTTACGTTATTCTGAAGTCTAATCAAAAAATATAATATTTCCACTTTTTTTTTATAAACGGTTATTTTTCGTTCATTGTATAATGAACCGTAAATGTCTTAAGTATCGGTAAGGATCAGTCGTTTCATTGTAAACTATAGGACATTAAAGCAGTCATTAAAATAAACAACGTTGAAAAATTAATGTGCAAAAAGAGTACAATTAATTATATTCGTACTTAACTAAATTAGCTCTTTGCAATTCATATAGTTGATATATGCCTTTTTAGTAAAATATACTTAAAAGCTGGTGCCATTGAGCTTAAATTACACTATACCTAATATTGACAAAATATTTGAGAAAAGTCTGTAGTATGTATAATTGTATTTTATCACTTTGAGAAACCAAATTATAAGGTCTTTCTTTTAAAATAGCGTATTAGGGGTAAGTACTAAGGGTTTAAAAAACCGCGCTCAAATAGGGAGATAAAAGACTGGCTGGATGAAGAAATGCAGTGAAACTGACTGAGTTTTGGAAAATGACCGTGAAAAACTGTCACTGAAAAAATTGGATTTTTATGTTTAACTGAGGCAACGAAAATTCTGTTCCCTCGTGCTCTGTTATTGTTATATTTGGTGTAACAATCGTGCGTGCATTGCTTGCGCCATGACTCACATTGCATTGTGCAGTTCTAATTACATACAATAATTATGAAAAACGTGGTGAAATCGTTTGCACCTGTTAATCTAACTTGTTATAAGTAATTGGAAACTTGTTACCAGAATAATGTGAGTAATAATGGAAGTATTTTTAGGAAATTCTACGCCTTGATCTAACAATCTTAAGCTGTAAAGAAATAATTAATTTTTTAATCGTCTTTACTTAATGTTTTTTTAGTTGTTTTATGTTTATATAGTAGCCGTAGGCCAGCCCCACCAGGTGTACCGACAATCTGGTGAAAAACGCAGGGAGCCGATGGATGCAAGAGACGAGGAGCCGCTCGAAGTGGTGCTCTGTGGAGGAGGCCTATGTTCAGCAATGGACGGCTTCAGGCTGTTGATGATGATGATGAGTACTAAAAAGCTTAACAGGTTCGCGTTTTGCGCATTAATCAAATATCTTTTATATTATTAGGTACTCAATTTTAATAACTATAGTTTCTTTAAAATTCTTTTGAGGTACACGATATGATGAGGGTGATTACATAATTTATATAAACTGAACCATATTGTATACAGACATAGTTAAATTCTCTATCAAAGTAACCTTTCAGCCAAAAAGAGAAAAACATGTCTTGCAAAGAAACATGCCACAGCTTACCAAACATGTTTCTCTACAGGTATCTCGTTGTAAACAAAGCAGAAGGTGTATAAATATGTTTAAAACCTTTTACACTACAATGTGGACGTATTCGTGTCAAGAGTGTGTCCTAGATTGTAGGAACACGCTCTATTTTCCACGGCAGCATCACTTTCTACCGCGTATTGTAGTCACTAGAGACAGTTCTATAAAAGCTTGTTGCATATTATCTTCAGAACTGTCGAGGGCTCATAGTAAAGCTAGTCGAGCAGTTCTTAACCGATCGGTAAAATAACGCAATAGGCATGATGACTACTATTAAAAATGAACAAGTAAATATTACTTTCATAAAGAAGATTAAAAATGAATGCAATAATTGAAAAAATAAGTAAAATCGGTAAATAAACGACGGAGTAATAGCTTTTACACTGGAATTCATAATCACGGTGGGGGCTCCTCTAGGGGATGATTCAGGCGCTGTGTGGCGAAGTCTGGTTTTATGCATTTCATAAACAAAATTAAGTAAGTAGTCCCCAATCCGATAATTCTGACATTGTCAAAGGCAGGATACTATGAAAGTGAAAGAAGAATGATCCAATATTCAACCTCTACGTGAAAGTTTAATGATATATTTTGGGGCTTTGTTCATCCCTTCACTATGTTAAAGTTTTTACAGGAGGCATCTCCTGGCCCTTTCTCGCGAAACAGAGCGCCCCTACAGTTACTATGAAAAATCTACTCGTGACGTCACATGCCAAAGAGATTGTATGAAAAACTACCACAGCTTAGTAATGAGGTACTATAACGACCTTCCTCTGACGTCACTGGCCGTTTGAGCTATCTATCATTATTGAGCAGCTATCATTTTTTGAGATATTTAATTTTTGTTTTCACAAATGTTTATCTCTTGAGGAATATAATTAATTTATAAAAAAAATTTTTAGTCATCATGTCTATTTGCTTCTATCTCTATCGATAAAACTATTGGTAACGTCACTCGCTACAAAAAGTACTATTTATAACTTAGCACTATCTTGCTTCAAAGAGCACTTTAATCCATGTCATAAAAATTCTGACCTAGGGCTGTCCATAGTGAGCTTTAACACTCAAAAGTTTAAGTTTGCTACAGTCGAAATTACTCTGCTTCGGAAATGTTCGATGTCCTCTTTCAGAAAGCCAGTAAAATAAACACCTGTAGCCACAGAGCAAGAAAAAATAAACGCTTCGCCTCCCGTGCGTCATATTCTCCAAAGCTCTGTGCCTGTAGCGATCGCCACGCGTTGCAAGCGTCAAAATCAAAATGATCCTACTAACAATAGTTCAAAGTCAAAAAAGTTGAAAGTTTAATTTTATACACAGAAAGACACATCTAATCATTTACAGAAATTAGCAAAACTTTTCATCTATATTTTAGTCTGAATAGAATTATAATCAACCTACACGTGTAACCATGCTCTAAGACGTGTAGCATCTTGTAAATTTGACAACTAAGGAGGTCAATTGAACGGGGCAGCTGCTCTCAAATGGATTGTTATTAATCATACCAACGTGAAGGCTCGGATTACCTGCTCTTGGAGCTCAAAACATTTTTTTACCGTCCTAAATTTATTTATCTGTGCTGTTCAGTGAACTCGACCCTCAGTCTACAATTAACTATGAAGATGTTCCGAGTCAGTGATCGCTTAAAGTTAATGAGTTTCTTGGATTTGATTTGACTCAAAGTATAGATACACAGATACAGTATAATTAATAGTGAAGGCTAGTTGAAATTCAAAAATCAACTCTTTAGTACAATATGATCCAAATGTTCTAACATCTAAGTTTCTAATCGGCTGCATTAAACATCCTCGCGACCTTCGCGGTACACTTTCTAGGGGCAGCCACGCGAATCATAACTACTGATTAGGTTTAATGTACTACGGTATTTATAGTACGTACCTAAAGGTAAATTATGATGCATAGAACCTACAACAACCTTATTGCTTTTATCTAGTGTTACCAGAAAATATGGATGTAATTCTTTTTGTTTGTTACTTAAATTGCTGCCCTCGTCCGTATTGTTTTAAGATTCTATAGAGACTTATCTATACCTACTATGCATTTTCTTTTATGTATATACTCATATTTATTGTTCTCAACTTTTTCACTAAATAAGTATCAAATCCCTATACCAAAATGTCTGTTTAATAAAGTCGTATTCTTATTAGATTCTATCATGAGTTTTCTTCCAAATTCAATTTCATTGTGCGCTGGGCGAAGTTTGCCAAACCCAGTTCCTAACCTTTTATATATAAATTTTTGACACATATTTGAAACTTAATCATAGCCCAAAGTTTTATTATTTTCCTTCAAATGTTTGGCTTGTTTTAAATATTATTTACGTTGGTATGCAATTATGCATTGCATACGTTAAATCATTATTAACTACACTGCAATTTCAATCAGAAGGATTGCCCTTATACAATACGGCTTCTTTTATGTATGCCCTTTTCATAAACACTGATTTTAGAGTGCAGAACAAGATTAAATTCTTTAATTTATTATTATCATATTATCTCTTTTCTATTATCTTTTTATTGAAACAGGTAGAGGTAGTTTTTTTCAATATAATACATGTTCTTAATAATACGTCCAGTTGAAAGCCAGCAGCCGTACAGTCGTTGACAGTACATTTTCATTGTTTTTTGTTTGACCTCAACTCACGTGATGGAAGCCATGGCCAGTCGCGGAAAAGGTTTAAAACTGTGTTCACTCATCTAAAGTACCCACTACGTTGATATTACGTAAAGACAGAGACGTAGTTTGAAGTCTAAATTACTAGAGAGATATGGTAACAAAATATAATCAGCACCATCAGACGCAATTTTGAAAAATGTTCCAATTAGAAATATGATCTAAATATTATAAGGTGCAGAAAAGTAAGTCGATCGTTCGCTGTAGTAGGTATCTGTATGTACGTGTTAGGTATGCATATGGGTTAACAACCTGCGCGATAACCGCTACGTGCCTATCGATACATGTAACACACGGTGAACTAGTCGCCGGAACACCGGTTACTGTAGATGTAGACTGCAGCTCATTGGGAAATGTCGAGGTTTATTCATTCAAAACACAGCAGTGTTATAATGTTTATCAGCAGGATTACTCTTGACACTCGATTTCAATCGTAATTTGGGATTTGGAATGAAATCGTGGCATTTGGTACTCTTAAATCCGATACTAGCGCACAATTGGAATCTTTGTCCATGGAATTTCATGGAACTAAATGTAATCGACTCATTTCTACACCATCCGCTTTTCTACCAAATTATTTAATATTGGAATTGATTCTGGTTAGAATTTGAGTGAAATTGGGACTGGGTTCAAGAGTAACCCTCTAGGTCACAATTGAAATTAATAGAATAGAATCGAACAAGTTTTTACGTGGATTATACAAACAGTAACAAAAACAAACAGAGTAAAAACGCTATCGCAATGACATAACAACGCTCATTATTTTTATTTTACAATCAAACCGTGACTCGAAAGTCGTTGAAAGCCTTCGCAGTGATGCCAATTATCTCAGGCCCCTTTTTGTACTCGTTAGAAATTATTCAAAAACATCTTCATGGTTTTTTAACTCCGTAGAACTGGTATTGTTAGTGTACCACGTCACTACATCAAAGCAACAAAAACTACACATTTTGTCATTATGAAAAAAGTAACTCCATGTTTTAGCTAAATTATCTTTACCATAAACTTCTGATTCGGTTGTATTCTGTCAATCCGATCCGAACTAAAGTTTTTAGATAAACGAAGATTGATAAATCAATAGCGACTTGAACACCAAAATGCTTTTCAACCATCCAAAAAGTTTTACTCGAATTTTAAAGATTCAAGCATAAACTTGAGTCACCTGACTACGTAAATGAACATTGTCAAAGAGAATATTAAACGTTTTAGTGCAACGGTTAGAACTAGCGACAAATCTCAATTATGTTAATGATGTAGAGGAATGTGAACTGTTCACCATTGGTAATAGAGGTCATGGTGTCTGCAAATCAAATGGTTCTATGGAAGCCGCCGAGCGTGTCGTGGGAGCGACCAAACAATGATGCTTGGAATGTGATACGAAAAAATCGAGTAAGTGAGATAGAGCTACAAAAGTATATAGAAATAGTGATGAATGAGAAAAAGACCTGAAGTGTGCTTCCGTTGAAGGGGACCGTGACTTGAACTTTGGTGACGATAGAGTATCAAGTGATATTATGTTACCGGTAATTGACTAACAAGAATTTAAATTGAAAAGTAATACCTATGATACTTAAGTACTAATACGTACATTTATAAATGTATGTTGGTATATTACAAAGATTGCTTCGTTGTAGCCGCACCATAAATACACTCTAGACCGATTAGAAATGAGGATTTTATTACCTATCGTGCAAATTTTATCATAGCCATAAAACTTGCAGATGATAACGATCAAAAGTTATGAGAATTGTGACTAAACAATCACAAGGAAGTATT
Source organism: Ennomos erosarius (assembly GCA_963580505.1). Lineage (NCBI taxonomy): Eukaryota > Metazoa > Arthropoda > Insecta > Lepidoptera > Geometridae > Ennomos > Ennomos erosarius. The sequence continues at coordinate 405,073 of OY756978.1, read as the reverse complement.
TGAAGAGCCGACAATATTCCTTATTGATATTGTTAACGATGTGTTTTGTTAGAACATTAGCCGCACGGTGTGTCCACGTGACGGCGTGATAATAGCTTGCGTCATAGCAATTAAACAACAAACGATGCCAAAAATCTTCATCAACAGCAATGTTGCCATGGAAATATTTTACCTAAGATCACAATTAATAAATTATCCTTAACAGTGATAATGCTGCTACTTATATTTATGACGCTAAATGTTAAGTTATTCAATTGTTTCAATATAATTTTATGTATGTAAATTATCAAACAATCCTTTTTTTTTCTATTTCGCAACCTTGTTATTTCCCACGATAGTCAATGTGTAAAAATTTGGCTCTGGCTATCTGCAAATGTAGTAATAATAGAAGCATAAAATTTTATATCGCGATAATTATAGTGTAAGTATACAGGGTTACAGGAAAAATTGTGCTAGATCCGTTAAGGGCGTGGAGTACCCATCATTTCTGACTTATTTCACTATGAAACAACCTAGCCTCAACTTAATATTTTATTTAGATATTCCTTAGAGAAAAATACAATTTCTAATATTTTTTGTATTTCTTAACTTTCACTTGTCTACTACGGTCTATTCAATTAACTTATGTACTATTTTAATGATTGACGTCCTAAAACATCTTAATACACATGTAAAAATGCAATAATCATAATAATAAGACACACAAAATACCCAAAATTAAATTTTGTAGCCTAAAAATCGGCAATTTTCGCAAAAAATATTAAAAGGCGAATATCTCGAAAAGGGTTAAGTTTAGGCTAGGGTGTTACATAGTGAAATAAGTCAGAAATGATGGGTACTCCACGCCCTAAACGGATCTAGCACGATTTTCCCTGTGACCCTGTATAGGTATGTATGTGACTATATCTAATATCTATAGGTGTAATTTTCATGCTACTAAATAAATGTATTCAAAATATTTTTCGTCATTTATCCAACTTTCAACTTTGTATTGAATGCAAATAACATGTTCTCTCTACACTTATATACTTACCTTGGTATTTTTTCCTTGTTTACACAACGCGCATGCATGATTTGAATGTAACTAGTACCTACGCCTACGAAATCTCTTCGCCTATTTAGAAATAAGTATAACACGAAGTAGCGTCAACAGGACAATAAATTATGAACGTCGTCAATTCGCTAACCTCACCTAACCCAACTGACCCGTAACTCATAAGTTAATGTCATTAAGCCGTCCGTCTGTCGTCACGATCATAACAGATTTAGCCATGATCTTCACATTCCGCACTACGACGGCTAATCTGAACACGTTAATACACGTAAACACTGTAGAGATAAGAATTAACAGTATGTTTACTAAGCTGGCGTAGCTGTTGGTTTAACGCACGATGAATGTTTTAGTTTATGACGCTTGCTTTTCGCTTTTCTTATTAGACTCGGTCATTACACGAAATATATCCTAGTCTTTCCATATTAAATAAGTACTCACCGTCGTAATAATCACTAATGTCATCAAAAATAATGAGGGATATAATCAAAATCAAAATAAAACGATTTTCAAATTTAAAAGTCAGGAGTGTAGTGTTGTAAAACTTAAGGCAAGATAAATCATGAGTACATCCGGGTTAGAAATAATTAGATAATCGCATCCAGTAGTGATCATAAAGACGCGGAGTTATGCTGACGATAGTATTAAACATACTTAGTTGCTTCTTGCATTATTATAATATTCAGTTTATTACTACGGTTTGAAGGAAACACAGATAATAATACTGCATTGTAACATACCATATTTTATCAATCTGAATCAAACCAAATACTGATCTCAAATGAGAACAAATCCATAATAATTATTGTGATATTGTTTTGAATTACTTTGACGATGTTATGGTAATTCAAAGTATTCAAACAAAAAATAAGCTACACTGTTGAATTTTTGTAACATATCAAGAATTCAAGATAGAGATGAAGTAAAAGTGCGTACACATCAGGATTCTATGCAGCACAACTTTCACTATCTGTCCAAGTCTGAGACAGTAGCACGTCTGACCCTCGCTGATATCCATCCGATATCTGCAATGACCGCGCGAACTGTTACTCTCGCGCTCGCATTGCAACCGAGTTGACTGCATGATTCCAATTTTCCAATAAATACATGACCGTGTCTCAAGGTTATCATTTCAATATGTTCTAGTGTTTAGAAATCATGACTGTGTTTGTCTCTCAAAACAATATTGCCACAATAAGTATGGTATAAAATGTAGCTATTACAAACTCTACAGAGGAAAATTAAGAGTCGCATTACATAATTATTTTATAATCATATAATTCTATTTTTTAGTTAAGCCAATGCACCATAATTTATTAACATGTTATACCTGGTTTCTCTGCGATTGTTTCAAATAATTTTATCATTAAACCAGGCCGCGACGCATGCCATGAGCCAGCTAACGAAAGTCTATTTGATTTGAATATGCTATTAACATGTATCTTCTATTTTTTTTTCTAAAGAAAGTACACGCTATACACGTAGAAGGTTTAACGAGATTTTCAAATTGAAAAGCCGTTCAGTACAGCCATTTTCGGGCAATTGTTAAATTGTCAAGTACTCATAGAGGTTTCAAAGGCACTCCAGTATAGTTTTATTTTTAGAACCTATCAGAGCATAAATTACTGCAACGGCACTGTTATAAACCATTATACATTTATAAATATTACTATCATCGTTATTGTAAAGTGACATAATATGCTCGTTCATTTGCTATTCGGTATCTCAATTTGGAGATCGAATCGTTTTGCTCGGACGATTTGCCTTGGTCCACTTACGCAACATTCACATTTACAGCCTAATCGACGAACCGTCCTTATTATTCACTACAAAAAGTCAGTTTAACCCTAGACAACAATTATTAGAACTACATTTTTCATATTATTATGACTTTTGCATCTTAATTCACACACCTGAGAAAAGATTATGGGTAAGGCTTTCGTTGCAGTATTACTTCCTACAGCGCTTCAATATTCTAGTTACACCAGCACCAATTTTGTTGCTAAATAAGTACACTTTGTAACTCGTACGTGTATTTATGACGAAATCTGGTTTATGCATAATCAATTTGTTTATTGGGTTGTGACAACCACAAGGCGGATCACCGGGAGCGTTGCTAGGGCCCGCTCTTTTCTCAATGTTTACGAAATCCCTTATCAAATCATTGACCTGAATTCTTTTGATAACTGCAATATTTGGTGAAGTGATCTGACGGCAATTGTAATCATTCTTATCTTGTGTAAATCAAATGAAACAGCAAAAGCCTTATTTGGGAAGACTTACCTCTAGCCCATCCAGTGAGGACGTTTCCAAGATAAGCCACTTTATAAACGGGATCAGGGTCGCTGATGCGAACACTGTTCGTTCTCCGGAGCAGCTTGCCGAGTCCTCGCGACAGCTTCCCGATGGTTCGAGCAGTGAAGTCCTTGCCTGACGCACCATCGGCCAGACTCACCTCACCAGGCAAAATCGACTTTGGCTGACCGTTTTCCTGAACTTTATGTCCCATCAACCTCGGCATCAGCAGTGGAATCGACTTTTTCCTTTCCGGTGTTAGTGTCTTGGCCTGGTTAACGCTGTATACATTACAGTTCTTCTTAAAGTTCTGGCCATTCACGTCTTTGGTTTGGTCTGCGTTATCAGTCTTATCTAGTTTGTCCTCATCAGATTTCATGAGAATCCTTCCGTTCAAGTTCTCGCTGGAGGCAGTGTTATTGTTGTTTAGGTTATCTGTGCTCCCGGAGCTGAAGCGGAATTCAGAGCTGGAGCGTCTCTTCATAAGCGAGGGGTTCCTCAACATGATGCTCGTCTCGCTCGAGCTCCTGTTCTTCAGGATATGTATTTTCTTGACTCGTGTCATTGTACAGTCAACCTCGTCAGTACTGACCATCCTTTCCGTCTTGCCTTCCTCGTCCAGGAAGCGCACTCTCAGTCCATTAGGTTTGCATTCGGCTTTTTCCGCATCTTGCAAACGATCTGGTTGGTTTTTTGCGCCGGAATCGAGGCAGTGGCGCTCATTTTCACTCAACGTACCGAGTGTCATTTTTCTTATTGAATAGACCTCGCTTTTTGTCAACTGTATTACATTCTGACTGGAGGTTTGTGCCGATGAGAAAGTTCAGAGGCCCTGGAATGAGCGCCGTCTTCGGAACGACGATCCAAATGTAGCTGGTCACTTCCCTCGATAAATACTAAAACACACACAGAGTTGTACACACCGCGTCCATTAAAGAACGACACCGGTTTGGAATGTAGCCTTCTCCACACTCACTGAATGCACTCGTGTTTCGAGAGAGAACTTCGATAAAAAGTGTATCAATTAAAATTCCGTCGGATGCACTAGATACGATGATAGTACAATAAATAACCGATTGTAGTTGTTTCACTAATAAGTCACTCAAGAGTTAAATGTCGTGTGTGGCGCAGGGGGGACGTGACGCGTGCTTGCGCAGTGAGTCGCGGCGGCGGAATGACGAAGGCGCGCGCGGGCGGCGGTGGCGGCGCGGGCGCAGCGCCGGACTGCGATCCAGGCTTTGATTTAATCCACTTGCAGCTTAATGCGCAGTTGTCAGCACATCTGGAACAAAATACGCGTTGTTATGGAGTGAGGTTGTTTTGGATTGGACCAATAGTGGTATGACTACACGACTGCTCGACTGTCCGCACAGATAGCGTATCGGATAGTACGTGATTGTGATTACCGTAACAGGTGCTTTAGGTCGGTTACATTACAATCCTATTTAATGACTATCTTTTGCACGACACGAAGAAATGTATCTTTTTGAAATATATCATTTTGTGGGCCGGCAGGATACCTGCAGCAGGTGATTGCAGAATGTAGAATCGTTGATGTAGAGTCTGCAGAGTTGCGCAAGCGAAAGCTCGCTTTATTTATTAAAAGATTGTTAAGATATTAAATATAGTCCAGTACTGCGTTAATAATTTGATAATGTCATCAAATCACATGGGTATCCAATCGTAAATTAACTATATGGAGTACAAACGCTAGAACTCAAAGATTAAAGTTTATCAATAATTTAAAAATAATAAGAATTATGAAGGTATTTAGGTAACATATCGTCTTTTATTTTCTCATTAAGGACATTAATTATATTTACAAACTGAAAATATTTATAAATAAAAGAATTAGCCCCTTGACTGCCGCGTCCGTCGAGCCAGCGAGTTGAAAAGCAGAATTTATTCACATAAAAGATCTCAAGTATTTGTACAAGTTGTTTTGCAGAAAGCTGTTATTAAAGCAAATAATACTAATGCTATTTCATTTTGTTATGTATTTGATGACGTCATCTATATAAATACGTCTTTTAGAGACTCTACCATACAACTCTAGGATTATTATTAAGTGGTGACATATGCTAAGACCTGATATTTACGCTATAAAGTAGAGCAACTTTACCTAATTTATATAATTATTATGTTTCACTCTAAAAATGTACACGCCCCCTTCCAATCTCTTTACCCACACTTGTAATAACAACGTTTAGGTCCATTACAATTATTATCTGTGGTAATGTTATGTTATGACAAAACAAAACTGTGAGATAAATGCTCTACCATCATCGCAACGGCCTGAAGACGTCTACTGCTGAAACATAAGCCTCCCCCAGAGAGCGCCACTTTTAACAGCTGCTTGCCTCCTGCGTCCATGTACTCCCCGCGGTTTCAATCAGACAGTTGTTCCACCTGATGGAGGACTGACCTACACTGCATCAAGAAAAAAATTTTGTAATTGTAATTATAGAGTAAGTTATGACTTGGTTATGGTTTGGAGCTGAGAAATCAAATTTAAGGGTATTTTAAAGCTAAATGTGTGTTAAATCCTTCTTATTTATAGCTGTTTATCTACATAGTTCGAAAACCAAAGGTCCACTTCATGTGACTACTGTGTGATATTCTGTATGTGTGTAATTGAGGGATGGATGGATGCGGGTTCAATCCCCGCTCGTGATTCTAATTTTTCCTTTACATATTAATCTGTAGATTACGCTGAGCAGGCGATACTGCTATAAAAATCATAAATATTGATATTCTGTGTTTAGAGTAGTCTAATATCAAGTTACGAAATACATGACACTCTCAAGCAAGAGTTACAAGTCTTCATATCGTTAAAGTTTTATTGTAACGTATTATTCTGTACCTTATTGTTCAAGTGTTGAAATATATCATTGTCGCCTAGAGTCTATAGACTTAAAATTAATAAGTACTTATGTTTGATTCTACGTTTGAAACCACCAAAGACCAGGCTACCTGGTTTCTGAGATGATCCTAAATTTCTTTTCATCGATAGAGTGTTTGTTATATCCGTTATGTTTTGTACGAAACCCTTCGTACGCGAGTCCGACTTGCACTTGATCTATTTTTGTATGCTCTGTGGGTGATACTTATACAATACTGAACTTGAAATGAAATGAAATAAATTATTTGTAAGAATTTTGGGTTACAGTATTGCAAAGATGGAATAGCACATAATTCTTCCAACAAAGTTCTGCCTATAGGTGCAGGCGTACAAATATTTAAATTTTGACCCCGGAAACCAAATAAAGGGGTAAGAATGGTTTTTTATCTTTCAACGTGAGAAGAAAATTTGAAAAAATAAAACAAAGCTGCAGGTGGATGTGCCATAAAAGTTCTATCCCTTTATACTTTATTTTTACACAAACAATTTGACAAGTACCCACGGGAGCCTTTTTCGCGTCTCGACGCTCATTAGCAAATTTCTTTCAGGGGGTCAGCGACTTCACCAGTGTCAATGATAGACAGGCATGGCTGTCCAATGCAATATCACTCGCATTCAATTTAGAATTTCACAGCGTTTCGCGAGTAATTTCGTTTCAGCCGCTGACACGCTTCACAGCGCAAATGAAATTGGCTACGAACGTCTCGTAGAACTAGCAAACGTAATACTTGAGTCGAGACCGTCTAACAATACTCTGATTTGGTCAGCACTGAGCAGCAATATTGTATAGAATCGGAAACTTTTAACAGCCTAGATATAGGAGGACAGCTTGGCGTATTCAAAACATACCATAACATCTGCTTCTGTATAGAATAGGAGATGTTTGATAAGTGGTTTTATAGTACTGAATTGTATAGTGTCAGAACATTAGATAGCAGACACACACTTATATTTATACCTGTGGCAGGTGGGTTCATAGACTTAGGATGTAGCGACAATATTCTGGATTTGTAGTTGCGGCAATGGTGGTGTCAGACTTAAAAATGTTAATATCAATAATACAATTAACAAATTAACTTTTATGAGTTTATCTAGAAAAACGAAACATTTAATTAAGATTGCAAGTAATGAACCTCTAGTTGTTAAGTCATTATTTTAATTGTTTAAAATTATCAGCATTTGCAATGATTGCCAAAATTTATGGAGTGGCAAAAAGGAAGGTAATTAAAAAATTACACTGAAGTAAATAATGCTCCAAGAACCAGTTAAGTAATTTAGGTAAAGTATCCTATAACCCACCTTACTTACAAGGAAACTCACCGCTCGCCTCAATCACGTTATTTACAATGACCATAAACTTTCATAATTCATAATAATAATTCATAATAAACTTTAAAGAACTATTTTAAAGTCACAATTTAGATTGTAAGTAGTAGGATTTACGTGTTCGAGTCTTTACAGACTAAGAGCTGTTTATAAACTGAATAATCTGTCTACTCAAACTATGTATGTAGTTTAGGTAAGTATTTCGGCGGTCCCACACTGCTGTTTTGTTTTAAAATGTTCAAAATAAGTCGTTATTATGTTTAATCGTTTTATAGCAAGCATTATTTTACTAAGATTAAATTAGGTACCTACAATAAAAAGAGTAGCATGTAAATGTCTGGTAGGTATACGTACAATAAAACGAGTAGCGTATACATGGATGACCCTTCTAGAAACACGATCTGTGTTATTAAATATGCGATACGTCGCATTAGGTTAGCTCTCCTCTAAGTATTTCAATTAATTCATCATCTATTTATGTACCTAACAATATTATTTCTGTGCATGTACAAATTACTCAGTCACTCGTTTATTGATATAATGGCATGCAAATTATACATCAAAAAGATCTTGAGTATTTCTTTTCTTCTATTCCAGCTATTCGAAAGCTCAGCAAGTAAACTTCAAAACCATCTTGAACTCTTACTCACTTTTACTCTACTACTATTTATATTAATTTTAATTGTTTAATCCTCTTTTGGCCTTATTGTAACCTAAATCCTATCTTTATAATATTATGTTAAATGTAACGCTGTTGGATTACCGAAATAAATAAATAAATAAATAAATGCCGAGAGAAGCAAATACGATACAAACAAATGTACGAACAAATTGCCGTAACTATCCTACAAGAAAATAACAACAATGGGTACGATTGCCTTAGCGAGAGGAGAAAAACTAACTTTTGTGTGATATTTTTCTCAGTATATAAACAATACTATCTGTACACCGAGTGTCTCGCTAAACTTCAACCTAAATACCTAAAAGTCTTGGGAACTACCAATCACACAAAAAAGTCCCAGACAGAAAATAATATTAATGCTTACATTGGTGAAGAAAACTTCGTAAGGAAACCAGCATGATGACACATGCCCTTGGAAACTCGAGAGCACGTGTCATCCAACAACCCGCACTTGGCTACCGTAGTGGATTCTGGCCTATAGCTCTCCCTGTCAGACAATGCCTAAATACCAGCACAGTGGACCGTTTTGGCTAATGATACTACATAACAGCCCTGTATGCAAAACAAACTAATAGCTAACGTTATGCTAATATAAGTTTTAAAGAAGTTGGGCCATGGACATGGACAAACGAAAAACTGCCTGAACTTGAAAAAAGTGTAGTAATCGTGTCTAGAGAGTTACTAGTTAGTGTCCAGTGTATTCATTTGGCCCAATACTTCGCCAACACGCAACAAATGTCGCTTGATAATCTTGCGTTATGCAGAAATAAAATAATTTGCAAAATTTTTTTTTAATTCTTTATAGGCAAAGCATTTGACTACTATCTCACCTGATGGAAAGCGATGACGCAGTCTACGGTGGTGCATGCTTGCCTAGAAGGTACCTGTTCCCTCTAGACTTGAAAACTCCCAGATCATAGCTGGAAACAAGGAGGCCGGCAAGGTGTTCCTCTCAATGGCTGTTCACACTATGAAGTGCATTATCTGGGGTATGACAGATCGACAGAGCCCAAATGGTATTGCGAAACAATGATATAAGTGATGATTTCCAATACTCCAGAGATACAATGCTAAATATAAAGTTGCACAATGGCAGGAGACGCCGCGCATCGCCGCCCGTGCTCCGAATAACGATGATCGGTAAAGTGATATAATGTCATAATGTAACACAGACTGTTCCGTAGGTCGATAACTAAGGCAAGCCTTGATTGTTTATGATACGATCGTTTTAGAGTAGGATGCCTAATTTGTTATGTATTATTTTTATAAAAGGTTAAGGAAATTTGGCAGACTTTTTGTAAAGTTTTGAGGGAAAACTCAGTTTAAATTTTAAAAAGAAGTACTTTTTCTGCTCTGTTAGAGGGAAAACCCAGCGTATCTTGATTTTTAATCCATTAATTATTGTTAGTAAAATATTTTTAGAAGTAGGTACGAATTCAAGCTAAATAAAACATTATATAAAAGTTGCTGGCGTAGGCACAGATTACATTTTGAGAAGTCTCCCGGGCATTTTAAAATGATTTTTTAATGATTAATTTCATTTTAGGTTGCTCTACAGATCTAATGTCGTCCTGGGGGTGAACAGACAGGCTATTATAGTAATGAAATTATGTAATAAAATTAATGTTAGATATAAAATTTTTCAGTAATGAGTAAGTACCGTAAGTACTATTAAAACTTATTTAGATAATATATTTTTTGTACAAAAAATGGAAGCTTATTTTACGTATGTTTTTTACTTTTATGCTTATAAATTCGAAGCTAGTGCGTGCTTAATAAAAGTTAAATTTCTGACTACCTATATTTTATTGGAATTTGCTATATCATACGAATCTTTTAGGTACAGTTAGCGTAGTACTATGGTAGTCCAATAATGTTTGTTCAGTGTGGTAGGTACGTGCAGTCGTGCGATGCTATATTTATTTATTTATTTATTTATTTAGCACTAGTTGGTACACTTACAAGATATAGTATGGCTATATAAGTATATAAAATGTGTATTATAAACTACAAGGTAGGTACAACTTATGTACATAAGTATAACATAATTATTATGGAGCCTTAGATCCCGCACTAGACGTGCCTGTGTCGCAGGATCTAGCCTCTTACGTTCCTTATGAGATAGGTATTCTGTGCAAGTGTGTTTGATTTTGGTATGGAAGTGAGGGTAGATGAGTGTCAGTGATGTAAGGTATTTATTTTGTGTGTATTTTGTATTGTGTTTGTGTAGACGAGAGGATATGCGTGAACCGATTGTGATGAAGCTTCGCTTACGGATTGGTATTAACGGGGAATTCTAATCAGATATAGGTCCAAGAATGTCACAGCCCGTCCATTTGTATTGCCATTGGCAATACAAATGGACGGAGGAAGCCACCTGCATCATACTGTTATGGTTTTTATGGTTCGTTATTTTTATGCCTGTCTGTAATACTTTGCAAATGTACCTACGTCATTGAAAAGAGTTTAAATTCTGGCTGAATTCGCATGATATGTAGACACAATATAATATTCAGTTCATGAGTTTTGAAGGCTCTAACGTATTGTCCAAAGGTTCTAAACAAATGAATAGTGTGCTTATATTCCATAAATAAATTAATCCTTAGAGGCATGCCTGTTAACAAACAATAATGTATAACCTATCTTTTTATTCTTACAACAGAGATTGTAGAGACCGTATACCATTTTTTGTATAAAAGCGAGCCGTAAAAGTAAGTAAAAGTGAAGTAAATATTTATTTGACCAAAGATAAGTTACGTGCATTCCCTATAATGTAATAAATAAAATAAAAAAGTGTTTGTATGTGGCATTCACGTCCAGAATACCTGAACTAGTTTGAATAAAACTTCGCACCCTCTTCTTACAACATTTGGGATCAATGGACAATTTTTATCCCGGAAAGTTTAAAACAGCCACGGGGAAACGGGTTAATTGTGGTATCTTGTAGGCAAGCATCGTCGACCGCGTTGTCATTTACTATCCCGATATTTGTTAGGCATCAAAGGTAAAAAAGATATTCAAAATTGCTATAGCGAAACAGCGGGGGGCCCCGCCAATAACATGTATAAAATTTGCGAACTAAAAAAACTTGATTGTACAGAAAATAATATGTAAACAAAATTTGTTACTCAGTTATATACGTAGTCAACTGCAGCATGCACGATTAATGTTTGTTTAACCTACATCATCATAATAACACGTGGCTACTCGTTTCACGTTTGACCTCATACAAAATCCAACATAGCAACAGGCAGATATAAAATAATACAGGGGTCATTAAACGAATTGGTTTAATGTAATGAAATGACTAATCAACAAACTTAATTAACTTATTAATAAAATTGATGTGTTGTTTCCTAACCTAATCTAATAACACATAACATTGTTGCTAAAAGTCGGTTTATCTAGAGTCAAGCAAGATAGCTAAAGGACTATGTCGCTATAAAACTCTTCACTTTTCTTCAGTAATTAAAACAATATTGAGCATTTCTTTCTGAGACATAGTCCAAATATATATGATGTCTTAATACGCGTTCCCACATGTTTGTTTCATGTTTTTTTATGATGGTGATTGACGAGACGATCTAGTCGTTCACCTGATGTTAAGTGACACGGCTGCCCATAACAGTTGCAGTGTTACTCGGAACTTTAAGATAATAAAGTTTCGCGTGATACTGCACTGCGTGTCCTGCATTCAAGCCATTTTAAACAGTTTTTTACCTCAAAACCAAATAACCATTATCCTTATTATTCTCATTTACCTACCTGATCGTGTATCGATCTCGAATCAATAATTTGAGATATTTTATCCTCAATGTTTCTCTTTAGGTACCTGGTGTACACAGACACATGATTTATTTTATCAAAATAACGTAATGGCATTCAAAATACGGCACTCAATCAATCATAGATTTATGATTGATTGAGTGCTGCTGCATTTTCATTGAAAATTATGAATATTGCCGCGGCGCCTAACGCAGTTGGCACGGATGATTTTGATACCTTTATACGTTTTTATACCTTGTATGTACTAATTAAAACCAGTAATTCATTATTTTAATTAAATTTTGTATTGTAGCATTTGATAAAGTAAGTTTTTTCATTTTTTGGAGTTATTATTATTACCAAACCAATGTGTTAGAATTCAAAAATTTTGGTCCACACGTGACCGGTATCAGGAGTAGGTATCTAGTTTCAAAGGATGCTAATGAATTCAATTACACCCAGTATAATACAATACTCTAGGTATTACTATATTCAACACATAATATAATATTTCATTGCACAAAGGCACGTAAATCAAAGGTAAGCATGCGTTTACATCACCTACATTGAATTACCACATTACATACTTGTTATCATGCAAGGATAAACCTATCGTATACCTATTTTACATTGCTTTGTTTTGGTACGAACATTTTCCGGTGTTACAGTGATTGGTGAACCGTGAACCACCGATTGCGCAGTATTTAACACTTAAAATACAGCATTTAAAATAACGCCAAATTAACACACTTTTCGCCTTGTGGTTTTTGATTTGGATTGTCATCCCGCCTCATTGAAATATCATTATCATCAACCCGAAGACGTCCACTACGGCCTCCCCGATAGAGCACCACTTTGAGCGGCTGCTTGCCCTCTACATCCATTAGCTCCCCGCGGTTCTGATCGTCGGTCCACCTAGTGGGAGCCGGCCTACGCCACTCGAGAACTTTTCTTATCCATCGGTTGTCAGTTCTACGAGCGATGTGGCCTGCCCTTTGGTACTTCAACTTGCCAATTCTAAGTGCTAGACTAGTTCTTGTGGATCTCCTCATTTCAGATCTTATCTCGCAAGCAAACTCAGCATTAAAATATCAGTACACGGGTATTTCTATCCGTTGCAATAAAGTTACACGATCGCCTACGCTTAGGACAGATATAATTTTACGGCCAATCTAGTGAACCAATATTTCTGCGATGCCGATAAAGGGCAATCTGTAGCCAACAAAAATGCTGGCAAAATGAATTAACCAAATAAAAAGTTGATTGATGTAGTAAAAATATGGGTAATTTGATCCGAAATATTAAAATTAAAAACGGAACTAATCGATTTGCCTAAAAGCGATTATATACATATACTAGTATTTTGCTCCGTGCGCGGGCCGCGTGCGGCCCGCGAGGACGTTATCGTGGCTGTTGTATTTATAAAAATGTTATACTTTAGTTTAAACTTGTAATTTTGCAAGAATTAGTACAAAACAGCGGTATTTTTCAAAGAAAATGATAATTGATCTGACTTTTGCATGGCGGCCATCTTGAAAAATGCTGTCAGTCATGTAAAACGTCAAAATTTGAAATCAGCCTCTTTTAAAATCCCCAAATATAAAATATCAGCCGGATCTGAGTTACTATAAAATCGGACGCCATTTTGAATCTGCCATCTTGGAATTATTTTAAGTCTATGAGAAAGCCTCCGTTGTTCTCTTTAACATGAGTCAAACACGCTATGCTTGCCTCTATTAGTTCCGATAGTGTGCGCCATTTAATTTTGTCAATTTTAATATTGTCCCGAAAATACTCAGTTGTTAGGTAAAAATAGGTTAGTTTTGAAGTTAGGTTAGATCAGCTAAAGCCAATTAAAAAACGTCGCATAAGTAAACATTATAAATGTAGCAATGGGTAGTTTGAAGCTCCTCCTCGCTTTGCTTGTCGTCGTGATGGGTAGTTTGAAGCTCCTCCTCGCTTTGCTTGTCGTTGTGATGGGTAGTTTGAAGCTCCTCCTCGCTTCGCTCGTCGTCGCGATAGGTAGTTTGAAGCTCCTCCTCGCTTCACTCGTCGTCGCGGTAAGTAGTTTGAAGCTCCTCCTCGCTTCGCTCGTCGTCGCAATAGGTAGTTTGAAGCTCCTCCTCGCTTCGCTCGTCGTCGCGTTAGGTAGTTTGAAGCTCCTCCTCGCTTCGCTCGTCGTCGCATTAGATAGTTTAAAGCTCCTCCTCGCTTCGCTCGTCGTCGCGATGGGTAGTTTGAAGCTCCTCCTCGCTTCGCTCGTCGTCGCGGTAAGTAGTTTGAAGCTCCTCCTCGCTTCGCTCGTCGTCGCGGTAGGTAGTTTGAAGCTCCTCCTCGCTTCGCTCGTCGTCGCGATAGGTAGTTTGAAGCTCCTCCTCGCTTCGCTCGTCGTCGCGTTGGTGATTTTGACAGTATGTATGGCAGCCATTTTGAAAAACGGTGGATGTCTAAAAGAAGCTAAAGCATGTTAATAAGTATCCTTGCGGATACTCAGATATCAATTTTCATACGGATTGGAGATCCATAACTATTCAGTAAAAAATATGAAATTTTTCAAAATGGCGGAATCAAAAATTTTTCCCCATATTCTTACTAAGTATCTAGGGGGAGTCTTAGATATCGATTTTGATCCTGATCGGATAACTTTTTTTGTAAGTCGATACGTCTCCATCCGCCATCTTGAAAAAAATCTATTTTATTAGTGTTTTGTTTTGTTCCTTTATACATCTTTACTCGATCTCCCGAAACAACTTTTCTATTAAATCCATATTGGAGGCGTAAAAAAGGAAAGTTCATATTTCGTTAAAATCACCTTTGTATGGCAACCCTATTGAAAAATGGCGCATGTCAAAATTTGATTTTAGAATGTTGATCAGCATCCTTGGGGACCGTCAGATATCGATTTTGATCCGGATCGGAGAATTTTTTTTTTCCGCCATGACCAAAATTTCCGCCATTTTGAAAAAAAAAATTTGTTGTTCTTTTCCCTTTTGGCCTTCAAACAATATTAGTTCGAGCTCTTTATACTAAAGTATCATGGTTTCGACGTCATTTCTGGTTTAAATTTGTATGGAAGATTTTTTTTTCCGCCATTTTGGATTTTTTTTATTTTCTCTAAAATTGTCCCAGGGTTTGCTATGACATTCCTGAGAACGCATATGACCCATCTCACATCGTTTAGCCAGGCCGTTGATGGTCACGATGATGGAAGGTCGGAAGACCAGGTCATCAAATGTTTTGAATTAAGAACGTCTATTTTTATACGAGCCAATAAAAAACGGATCAAAATTTCTCATAGGTATCGAGAAACAATGAGCCAAAAATAAAAAAAAAAATTTGTATGGCAGCCATCTTTAAAAATGGCGGGATCCAAAATATTTTTTCAAATATCGAATCAGGGACCCCAAAAACCCCCCGATGCAAAAAATCAGCCGGATCGGACCAACTTTCAAAATGGCCGCCATCTTGGATCCGCCATCTTGGATTTTCATGACGACCATCCGAAAGCGCCTATCCTCCTCTATGACATTTGGTCGAACACACCCCACCTACCTCTTACCGTTTCCGATTTATAAGCGTTTCAATTTTGTATGGAATTTTTATTTTTTTGTATGGCAACCCCCATTTTTTTTTATTTCTCTCCAAGCGTCCCAAGGTTTACTACAACTTTAGTTAGAACAGGTCACCCATCCGACTTATAGTTTCCGAGAACCGTTGACCAGTTCCATCAAGGAGACGACTTTTTGCTGATGTCAGCTTTTTCTGGTGGTCACGTGACCCATCTCTATACAACCTCATACTCGGTTTTTTTCCACCACTTCCAGGAGCTGAGATCAAAAGTGTCAGTCAGTGAGTGGGTGAGGAACTTTATATATTATAACTAGTATTTTCCTCCGTGCGCGGGCCGCGTGCGGCCCGCGAGGACGTTATCGTGGCTGTTGTATTTATAAAAATGTTATACCTTAGTTTAAACTTGTAATTTTGCAAGAATTAGTACAAAACAGCGGTATTTTTCAAAGAAAATGATAATTGATCTGACTTTTTCATGGCGGCCATCTTGAAAAATGCTGTCAGTCAAGTAAAAAGTCAAAATTTGAAATCAGCATCCTTTAAAACCCCCAAATATAAAATATCAGCCGAATCCGAGTTACTATAAAATCGGGCGCCATTTTGAATCCGCCATCTTTGAATTATTTTAAGACTGTAAGAAAGCCTCCGTTGCCCTCTGTAACATGAGTCCAAACACGCTATGCTTGCCTCTATTAGTTTCGATAGTGTGCGCCTTTTAATTTTGCATGGCGGCGTTTTTGTTATGTTTCTTCAAAGAGTGTCTATTTTATTCAAGGTTCCCGAAAATATTCAGTTGTTAGGTAAAAAATGGTTGGTGTTGAAGTTAGGTTAGATTAGCTAAAGCCAATTAAAAAACGTCGCATTAGTAAAACATTGTAAACGTAGCAATGGATAGTTTGATCGTCGTCGCGATTGGTAGTTTGAAGCTCCTCCTCGCTTCACTCGTCATCGCAATAGGTAGTTGGAAGCTCCTCCTCGCTTCGCTCGTCGTCGCGATAGGTAGTTTGAAGCTCCTCCTCGCTACGCTCGTCGTCGCGATAGGTAGTTTGAAGCTCCTCCTCGCTTCGCTCGTCGTCGCGATAGGTAGTTTGAAGCTCCTCCTCGCTTCGCTCGTCGTCGCGGTAGGTAGTTTGAAGCTCCTCCTCGCTTCGCTCGTCGTCGCGGTAGGTGAATTGAAGCTCCTCCTCGCTTCGCTCGTCGTCGCTGTAGGTAGTTTGGAGCTCCTCCTCGCTTCGCTCGTCGTCGCGATAGGTAGTTTGAAGCTCCTCCTCGCTTCGCTCGTCGTCGCGGTAGGTAGTTTGAAGCTCCTCCTCGCTTCGCTCGTCGTCGCGGTAGGTAGTTTGAAGCTCCTCCTCGCTTCGCTCGTCGTCGCGATGGGTAGTTTGAAGCTCCTCCTCGCTTCGCTCGTCGTCGCATTGGTGGTTTTGACAACATGTATGGCAGCCATTTTGAAAAACGGTGGATTTCTAAAAGAAGCTAAAGCATGTTAATCAGTATCCTTGGGGACACTCAGATATCAATTTTCATACGGATTGGTGATCCATAAAATAATCGGTAAAATGTATGAAATTTTTCAAAATGGCGGAATCAAAAATTTTTCCCCATATTCTTGCTAAGTATCTAAGGGGAGTCTTAGATATCGATTTTCATCCGGATCGGATTACTTTTTCTCTAAGTCGATACGTCTTCGTCCGCCATCTTGAATTAAATCAATTTTTTTAGTATCCTGTTTTGTTCCTTTACATATCTTTACTCGATCCCCAGAAACAACTTTTGTATTACATTCATATTGGAGGCGTAAAAAAGGAAAGTTCATATTTCGTTAAAATCACCTTTGTATGGCAACCCTATTGAAAAATGGCGCATGTCAAAATTTGATTTTAGAATGTTGATCAGCATCCTTGGGGACCGTCAGATATCGATTTTGATCCGGATCGGAGAATTTTTTTTTTCCGCCATGACCAAAATTTCCGCCATTTTGAAAAAAAAAATTTGGTGTTCTTTTCCCTTTTGGCCTCCAAACAATATTAGTTCGAGCTCTTTATACTAAAGTATAATGGTTTCGACGTCAATTCCGGTTTAAATTTGTATGGAAGATTTTTTTTTCCGCCATTTTGGATTTTTTTTATTTTCTCTAAAATCGTCCCAGGGTTTGCTATGACATTCCTGAGAACGCATATGACCCATCTCACATCCTTAAGCCAGGCCGTTGATAGTCACGATGATGGAAGGTCGGAAGACCAGGTCATGAAATGTTTTGAATTTTGATTGTCCACTTTCATACAAATTTATAAAAATAGGATCAAAATTTTTCATAGGTATCGAGAAACAATGAGCCAAAAATGAAAAAAAAAAATTGTATGGCAGCCATCTTTAAAAATGGCGGGATCCAAAATATTTTTTCAAATATCGAATCAGGGACCCCAAAAACCCCCCGATGCAAAAAATCAGCCGGATCGGACCAACTTTCATAATGGCCGCCATCTTGGATCCGCCATCTTGGATTTTCATGACGACCATCCAAAAGCGCCCATCCTCCTCTATGACATTTGGTCGAACACACCCCACCTACCTCTTACCGTTTCCGATTTATAAGCGTTTCAATTTTGTATGGAATTTTTATTTTTTTGTATGGCAACCCCCATTTTTTTTTATTTCTCTCCAAGCGTCCCAAGGTTTACTACAACTTTAGTTAAAACAGGTCACCCATCCGACTTGTAGTTTCCGAGAACCGTTGACCAGTTCCATCAAGGAGACGACTTTTTGCTGATGTCAGCTTTTTCTGGTGGTCACGTGACCCATCTCTATACAACCTCATACTCGGTTTTTTTCCACCACTTCCAGGAGCTGAGATCAAAAGTGTCAGTCAGTGAGTGGGTGAGGAACTTTATATATTATAACTAGTATTTTCCCCCGTGCGCGGGCCGCGTGCGGCCCGCGAGGACGTTTTCGTGGCTGTTGTATTTATAAAAATGTTATACTTTAGTTTAAACTTGTAATTTTGCAAGAATTAGTACAAAACAGCGGTATTTTTCAAAGAAAATGATAATTGATCTGACTTTTGCATGGCGGCCATCTGGAAAAATGCTGTCAGTCATGTAAAAGGTCAAAATTTGAAATCAGCCTCTTTTAAAATCCCCAAATATAAAATATCAGGATCTGAGTTACTATAAAATCGGACGCCATTTTGAATCTGCCATCTTGGAATTATTTTAAGTCTATGAGAAAGCCTCCGTTGTGCCTTTGTTATGAGTCCAAACACGCCTTGTCGGCTTCTATAAGTTGCGATTGTGTGCGTGTTTTAATTTTGTATGGCGGTCATTTTGTTTTGTTTATCAATTATATGACAATTTGAATCAAGGATCCTGAAAATATTTAGATCTTAGGTAAGACAGGTTAGTTAGATAAGCTAAAATCAATTAAAAAGGTCGCATTAGTAAAACATTGTAAATGTAGCGATGGGTAGTTTGAAGCTCCTCCTCGCTTCGCTCGTCGTCGCGGTAGATAGTTTGAAGCTCCTCCTCGCTTCGCTCGTCGTCGCGGTCGATAGTTTGAAGCTCCTCCTCGCTTCGCTCGTCGTCGCGATAGGTAGTTTGATGCTCCTCCTCGCTACGCTCGTCGTCGCGGTAGGTAGTATGAAGCTCCTCCTCGCTTCGCTCGTCGTCGCGATGGGTAGTTTGAAGCTCCTCCTCGCTTCGCTCGTCGTCGCGGTAGGTAGTTTGAAGCTCCTCATCGCTTCGCTCGTCGTCGTGGTAGGTAGTTTGAAGCTCCTCCTCGCTTCGCTCGTCGTCGCGATGGGTAGTTTGAAGCTCCTCCTCGCTTCGCTCGTCGTCGCGGTAAGTAGTTTGAAGCTCCTCCTCGCTTCGCTCGTCGTCGCGATAGGTAGATTGAAGCTCCTCCTCGCTTCGCTCGTCGTCGCGGTAGGTGGTTTGAAGCTCCTCCTCGCTTCGCTCGTCGTCGCGTTGGTGGTTTTGTCAGTATGTATGGCAGCCATTTTGAAAACCGGTGGATGTCTAAAAGAAGCTAAAGCATGTTAATCAGTATCCTTAGGGACACTCAGATATCAATTTTCATACGGATTGGAGATCCATAAAAAAGTTCAGTAAAATGTATGAAATTTTTCAAAATGGCGGAATCAAAATTTTTTCCCATATTCTTACTGAGTATCTAAGGGGAAACTTAGATATCGATTTTCATCCGGATCGGATAACTTTTTCTGTAAGTCAATACGTCTACATCCGCCATCTTCAAAAAAAACAATTTCATTAGTATACTGTTTTGTTCCTTTTTACATCGTTACTCTATCCCTAGAAACAACTTTTTTATGACATTCATATTGGAGGCGTAAAAAAGGAAAGTTCATATTTCGATAAAATCACCTTTGTATGGCAACCCTATTGAAAAATGGCGAATGTCAAAATTTGATTTTAGAATGTTGATCAGCATCCTTGGGGACCCCCAGATATCGATTTTCATCCGGATCGGAGAAACTTTTTTTCCCGCCATGACCGAAATTTCCGCCATTTTGAAAAAAAAAATTTTGTCATATCTTCCCTTCCGGCCTCCAAACAATATTAGTTCGAGCTCTTTATACTAAAGTATCATGATTTCGGCGTCATTTCCGGTTTAAATTTGTATGGGTGATTTTTTTTTCCGCCATTTTGTTTTTTTTTTATTTTCTCTAAAATCGTCCCAGGGTTTGCTATGACATTCCTGAGAACGCATATGACCCATCTCATATCGTTTAGCCAGGCCGTTAATGGTCATGATGATGGAAGGTCGGAAGACCAGGTCATGAAATGTTTTGAATTTCGACTGTCCACTTTCATACAAATTTAAAAAAAAAAGTTCAAAATTTCCCATAGGTATCGAGAAACAATGAGCCAAAAATGAAAAAAAAAATTTGTATGGCAGCCAGCTTTAAAAATGGCGGGATCCAAAAAATTTTTTCAAATATCGAATCAGGGACCCCAAAAACCCCCCGATGCAAAAAATCAGCCCGATCGGACCAACTTTCAAAATGGCCGCCATCTTGGATCCGCCATCTTGGATTTTCATGACGACCATCCGAAAGCGCCCATCCTCCTCTATGACATTTGGTCGAACACACTCCACCTACCTCTTACCGTTTCCGATTTATTAGCGTTTCAATTTTGTATGGAATTTTTATTTTTTTGTATGGCAACCCCTATTTTTTTTTATTTCTCTCCAAGCGTCCCAGGGTTTACTACAACTTTAGTTAGAACAGGTCACCCATCCGACTTGTAGTTTCCGAGAGCCGTTGACCGGTTCCATCAAGGAGACGATTTTTTGCTGATGTCAGATTTTTCTGGTTGTCACGTGACCGATCTCTATACAACCTCATACTCGGTTTTTCTCCACCACTTCCAGGAGTTCGGGAACAAAAATGTCAATCATGAGTGAGTGAGTGAGTGAGTGGGTAACGAACTTTATATATTATAACTAGTATTTTCCTCCGTGCGCGGGCCGCGTGCGGCCCGCGAGGACGTTTTCGTGGCTGTTGTATTTATAAAAATGTTATACTTTGTGCTAAACTTTAAATTTTGCAAGTAAAAGTACAAAACGACGGTATTTTTCAAAGAAAATGATAATGCGCTTGACTTTGCATGGCGGCCGTCTTGAAAAATGCTGTCAGTCAAGTAAAAGGTCGAAATTTGAAATCAGCATCCTTTAAAACCCCCAAATATAAAATATCAGCCGAATCCGAGTTACTATAAAATCGGGCGCCATTTTGAATCCGCCATCTTTGAATTATTTTAAGACTGTAAGAAAGCCTCCGTTGTTCTCTGTAACATGAGTCCAAACACGCTATGCTTGCCTCTATTAGTTTCGATAGTGTGCGCCTTTTAATTTTGCATGGCGGCCATTTTGTTATGTTTCTTCAAAGAGTGTCTATTTTATTCAAGGTTCCCGAAAATATTCAGTTGTTAAGTAAAAAAAGGTTAGTGGTGTTGAAGTTAGGTTAGATTAGCTAAAGCCAATTAAAAAACGTCGCATTAGTAAAACATTGTAAACGTAGCAATGGGTAGTTTGATCGTCGTCGCGATAGGTAGATTGAAGCTCCTCCTCGCTTCACTCGTCATCGCAATAGGTAGTTTGTAGCTCCTCCTCGCTTCGCTCGTCGTCGCGATAGGTAGTTTGAAGCTCCTCCTCGCTACGCTCGTCGTCGCGGTAGGTAGTTTGAAGCTCCTCCTCGCTTCGCTCGTCGTCGCGGTAGGTAGTTTGTAGCTCCTCCTCGCTTCGCTCGTCGTCGCGATAGGTAGTTTGAAGCTCCTCCTCGCTTCGCTCGTCGTCGCGATAGGTAGTTTGAAGCTCCTCCTCGCTACGCTCGTCGTCGCGGTAGGTAGTTTGAAGCTCCTCCTCGCTTCGCTCGTCGTCGCGATAGGTAGTTTGAAGCTCCTCCTCGCTTCGCTCGTCGTCGCGATAGGTAGTTTGAAGCTCCTCCTCGCTACGCTCGTCGTCGCGGTAGGTAGTTTAAAGCTCCTCCTCGCTTCGCTCGTCGTCGCGGTAGGTAGTTTGAAGCTCCTCCTCGCTTCGCTCGTCGTCGCGGTAGGTAGTTTGAAGCTCCTCCTCGCTTCGCTCGTCGTCGCGGTAGGTAGTTTGAAGCTCCTCCTCGCTTCGCTCGTCGTCGCGATAGGTAGTTTGAAGCTCCTCCTCGCTTCGCTCGTCGTCGCATTGGTGGTTTTGAAAATATGTATGGCAGCCATTTTGAAAAACGGTGGATGTCTAAAAGAAGCTAAAGCATGTTAATCAGTATCCTTAGGGACACTCAGATATCAATTTTCATACGGATTGGAGATCCATAAAAAAGTTCGGTAAAATGAATGAAATTTTTCAATATGGCGGAATCAAAATTTTTTCGCCATATTCTTGCTAAGTATCTAGGGGGAGTCTTAGATATCGATTTTCATCCGGATCGGATATTTTTTTCTATAAGTCGATACGTCTCCATGCGCCATCTTGAAAAAATCAATTTCATTTGTATTTTGTTTTGTTCCTTTATACATCTTTACTTGATCCTCAGAAACAACTTTTCTATTACATTCATATTGGAGGCGTAAAAAAGGAAAGTTCATATTTCGTTAAAATCACCTTTGTATGGCAACCCTATTGAAAAATGGCGCATGTCAAAATTTGATTTTAGAATGTTGATCAGCATTCTTGGGGACCGTCAGATATCGATTTTGATCCGGATCGGAGAATTTTTTTTTTCCGCCATGACCAAAATTTCCGCCATTTTGAAAAAAAAAAATTGGTGTTCTTTTCTCTTTTGGCCTCCAAACAATATTAGTTCGAGCTTTTTATACTAAAGTATCATGGTTTCGACGTCATTTCCGGTTTAAATTTGTATGGAAGTTTTTTTTTTCCGCCATTTTGGATTTTTTTTATTTTCTCTAAAATCGTCCCAGGGTTTTCTATGACATTCCTGAGAACGCATATGACCCATCTCACATCGTTTAGCCAGGCCGTTGATGGTCACTATGATGGAAGGTCGGAAGACCAGGTCATCAAATGTTTTGAATTAAGAACGTCTATTTTTATACGAATCAATAAAAAAAGGATCAAAATTTCCCATAGGTATCGAGAAACAATGAGCCAAAAATGAAAAAAAAAATTTGTATGGCAGCCATCTTTAAAAATGGCGGGATCCAAAATATTTTTTCAAATATCAAATCAGGGACCCCAAAAACCCCCCGATGCAAAAAATCAGCCCGATCGGACCAACTTTCAAAATGGCCGCCATCTTGGATCCGCCATCTTGGATTTTCATGACGACCATCCGAAAGCGCCCATCCTCCTCTATGACATTTGGTCGAACACACCCCATCTACCTCTTACCGTTTCCGATTTATAAGCGTTTCAATTTTGTATGGAATTTTTATTTTTTTGTATGGCAACCCCTATTTTTTTTTATTTCTCTCCAAGCGTCCCAGGGTTTACTACAACTTTAGTTAGAACAGGTCACCCATCCGACTTGTAGTTTCCGAGAGCCGTTGACCGGTTCCATCAAGGAGACGACTTTTTGCTGATGTCAGATTTTTCTGGTTGTCACGTGACCGATCTCTATACAACCTCATACTCGGTTTTTTTCCACCACTTCCAGGAGCTCGGGAACAAAAATGTCAGTCAGTGAGTGAGTGAGTGAGTGGGTAACGAACTTTATATATTATAATAACTAGTATTTTCCTCCGTGCGCGGGCCGCGTGCGGCCCGCGAGGACGTTTTCGTGGCTGTTGTATGTATAAAAATGTTATACTTTAGTTTAAACTTGTAATTTTGCAAGAATTAGTACAAAACAGCGGTATTTTTCAAAGAAAATGATAATTGATCTGACTTTTGCATGGCGGCCATCTTGAAAAATGCTGTCAGTCATGTAAAAGGTCAAAATTTGAAATAAGCCTCTTTTAAAATCCCCAAATATAAAATATCAGCCGGATCTGAGTTACTATAAAATCGGACGCCATTTTGAATCTGCCATCTTGGAATTATTTTAAGTCTATGAGAAAGCCTCCGTTGTTCTCTGTAACATGAGTCCAAACACGCTATGCTTGCCTCTATTAGTTTCGATAGTGTGCGCCTTTTAATTTTGCATGGCGGCCATTTTGTTATGTTTCTTCAAAGAGTGTCTATTTTATTCAAGGTTCCCGAAAATATTCAGTTGTTAGGTAAAAAATGTTAGTGGTGTTGAAGTTAGGTTAGATTAGCTAAAGCCAATTAAAAAACGTCGCATTAGTAAAACATTGTAAACGTAGCAATGGGTAGTTTGATCGTCGTCGCGATAGGTAGTTTGAAGCTCCTCCTCGCTTCACTCGTCATCGCAATAGGTAGTTTGTAGCTCCTCCTCGCTTCGCTCGTCGTCGCGATAGGTAGTTTGAAGCTCCTCCTCGCTTCGCTCGTCGTCGCGGTAGGTAGTTTGAAGCTCCTCCTCGCTTCGCTCGTCGTCGCGGTAGGTAGTTTGAAGCTCCTCCTCGCTTCGCTCGTCGTCGCGGTAGGTAATTTGAAGCTCCTCCTCGCTTCGCTCGTCGTCGCGGTAGGTAGTTTGAAGCTCCTCCTCGCTTCGCTCGTCGTCGCGGTAGGTAGTTTGAAGCTCCTCCTCGCTTCGCTCGTCGTCGCGGTAGGTAGTTTGAAGCTCCTCCTCGCTTCGCTCGTCGTCGCAATAGGTAGTTTGAAGCTCCTCCTCGCTTCGCTCGTCGTCGCATTGGTGGTTTTAAAAATATGTATGGCAGCCATTTTAAAAAACGGTGGATGTCTAAAAGAAGCTAAAGCATATTAATCAGTATCCTTGGGGACACTCAGATATCAATTTTCATACGGATTGGAGATCCATAAAAAAGTTCGGTAAAATGAATGAAATTTTTCAAAATGGCGGAATCAAAATTTTTTCTCCATATTCTTGCTAAGTATCTAGGGGGAGTCTTAGATATCGATTTTCATCCGGATCGGATAACTTTTTCTATAAGTCGATACGTCTCCATCCGCCATCTTGAAAAAATCAATTTCATTTGTGTTCTGTTTTGTTCCTTTATACATCTTTACTCGATCCCCAGAAACAACTTTTCTATTACATTCATATTGGAGGCGTAAAAAAGGAAAGTTCATATTTCGTTAAAATCACCTTTGTATGGCAACCCTATTGAAAAATGGCGCATGTCAAAATTTGATTTTAGAATGTTGATCAGCATCCTTGGGGACCGTCAGATATCGATTTTGATCCGGATCGGAGAATTTTTTTTTTCCGCCATGACCAAAATTTCCGCCATTTTGAAAAAAATAATTTTGTGTTTTTTTCCCTTTTGGTCTCCAAACAATATTAGTTTGAGCTCTTCATACTAAAGTATCATGGTTTCGACGTCATTGCCGGTTTAAATTTGTATGGCGGATTTTTTTTTCCGCCATTTTGGATTTTTTTTATTTTCTCTAAAATCGTCCCAGGGTTTGCTATGACATTCCTGAGAACGCATATGACCCATCTCACATCGTTTAGCCAGGCCGTTGATGGTCACTATGATGGAAGGTCGGAAGATCAGGTCATCAAATGTTTTGAATTAAGAACGTCTATTTTTATATGAACCAATAAAAAAAGGATCAAAATTTCTCATAGGTATCGAGTAACAATGAGCCAAAAAATAAAAAAAAAATTTGTATGGCAGCCATCTTTAAAAATGGCGGGATCCAAAATATTTTTTCAAATATGGAATCAAGGGCCCCAAAAACCCCCCGATGCAAAAAATCAGCCGGATCGGACCAACTTTCAAAATGGCCGCCATCTTGGATCCGCCATCTTGGATTTTCATGACGACCATCCGAAAGCGCCTATCCTCCTCTATGACATTTGGTCGAACACACCCCCTCTACCTCTTACCGTTTCCGATTTATAAGCGTTTCAATTTTGTATGGAATTTTTATTTTTTTGTATGGCAACCCCCATTTTTTTTTATTTCTCTCCAAGCGTCCCAAGGTTTACTACAACTTTAGTTAAAACAGGTCACCCATCCGACTTGTAGTTTCCGAGAACCGTTGACCAGTTCCATCAAGAAGACGACTTTTTGCTGATGTCAGCTTTTTCTGGTGGTCACGTGACCCATCTCTATACAACCTCATACTCGGTTTTTTTCCACCACTTCCAGGAGCTGAGATCAAAAGTGTCAGTCAGTGAGTGGGTGAGGAACTTTATATATTATAACTAGTATTTTCCCCCGTGCGCGGGCCGCGTGCGGCCCGCGAGGACGTTTTCGTGGCTGTTGTATTTATAAAAATGTTATACTTTAGTTTAAACTTGTAATTTTGCAAGAATTTTTTTTTTTTTTTTTTTTTTTTTTTTTTTTTTTTTTTTTTTAATTAGTACAAAACAGCGGTATTTTTCAAAGAAAATGATAATTGATTTGACTTTTGCATGGCGGCCATCTGGAAAAATGCTGTCAGTCATGTAAAAGGTCAAAATTTGAAATCAGCCTCTTTTAAAATCCCCAAATATAAAATATCAGGATCTGAGTTACTATAAAATCGGACGCCATTTTGAATCTGCCATCTTGGAATTATTTTAAGTCTATGAGAAAGCCTCCGTTGTTCCTTTGTTATGAGTCCAAACACGCCTTGTCGGCTTCTATAAGTTCCGATTGTGTGCGTGTTTTAATTTTGTATTGCGGTCATTTTGTTTTGTTTATCAATTATACGTCAATTTGAATCAAGGATCCTGAAAATATTTAGATCTTAGGTAAGACAGGTTAGTTAGATAAGCTAAAATCAATTAAAAAGGTCGCATTAGTAAAACATTGTAAATGTAGCGATGGGTAGTTTGAAGCTCCTCCTCGCTTCGCTCGTCGTCGCGGTAGATAGTTTGAAGCTCCTCCTCGCTTCGCTCGTCGTCGCGATAGGTAGTTTGATGCTCCTCCTCGCTTCGCTCGTCGTCGCGGTAGGTAGTATGAAGCTCCTCCTCGCTTCGCTCGTCGTCGCGATGGGTAGTTTGAAGCTCCTCCTCGCTTCGCTCGTCGTCGCGGTAGGTAGTTTGAAGCTCCTCCTCGCTTCGCTCGTCGTCGCGGTAGGTAGTTTGAAGCTCCTCCTCGCTTCGCTCGTCGTCGCGATGGGTAGTTTGAAGCTCCTCCTCGCTTCGCTCGTCGTCGCAGTAGGTAGTTTGAAGCTCCTCCTCGCTTCGCTCGTCGTCGCGATAGGTAGTTTGAAGCTCCTCCTCGCTTCGCTCGTCGTCGCGGTAGGTAGTTTGAAGCTCCTCCTCGCTTCGCTCGTCGTCGCGATAGGTAGTTTGAAGCTCCTCCTCGCTTCGCTCGTCGTCGCGGTAGGTGGTTTGAAGCTCCTCCTCGCTTCGCTCGTCGTCGCGTTGGTGGTTTTGTCAGTATGTATGGCAGCCATTTTGAAAAACGGTGGATGTCAAAAAGTTCGGTAAAATGAATGAAATTTTTCAAAATGGCGGAATCAAAATTTTTTCCCCATATTCTTGCTAAGTATCTAGGGGGAGTCTTAGATATCGATTTTCATTCGGATCGGTTAACTTTTTCTATAAGTCGATACGTCTCCATCCGCCATCTTGAAAAAATCAATTTCATTTGTGTTCTGTTTTGTTCCTTTATACATCTTTACTCGATCCCCAGAAACAACTTTTCTATTACATTCATATTGGAGGCGTAAAAAAGGAAAGTTCATATTTCGTTAAAATCACCTTTGTATGGCAACCCTATTGAAAAATGGCGCATGTCAAAATTTGATTTTAGAATGTTGATCAGCATCCTTGGGGACCGTCAGATATCGATTTTGATCCGGATCGGAGAATTTTTTTTTTCCGCTATGACCAAAATTTCCGCCATTTTGAAAAAAAAAATTTGGTGTTCTTTTCCCTTTTGGCCTCCAAACAATATTAGTTCGAGCTCTTTATACTAAAGTATCATGGTTTCGACGTCATTTCCGGTTTAAATTTGTATGGAAGATTTTTTTTTCCGCCATTTTGGATTTTTTTTATTTTCTCTAAAATCGTCCCAGGGTTTGCTATGACATTCCTGAGAACGCATATGACCCATCTTACATCGTTTAGCCAGGCCGTTGATGGTCACGATGATGGAAGGTCGGAAGACCAGTTCATGAAATATTTTGAATTTCGATTGTCCACTTTCATACAAATTTATAAAAATAGGATCAAAATTTACCATAGGTATCGAGAAACAATGAGCCAAAAATGAAAAAAAAAATTTGTATGGCAGCCATCTTTAAAAATGGCGGGATCCAAAATATTTTTTCAAATATCGAATCAGGGACCCCAAAAACCCCCCGATGCAAAAAATCAGCCCGATCGGACCAACTTTCAAAATGGCCGCCATCTTGGATCCGCCATCTTGGATTTTCATGACGACCATCCGAAAGCGCCCATCCTCCTCTATGACATTTGGTCGAACACACTCCACCTACCTCTTACCGTTTCCGATTTATTAGCGTTTCAATTTTGTATGGAATTTTTATTTTTTTGTATGGCAACCCCTATTTTTTTTTATTTCTCTCCAAGCGTCCCAGGGTTTACTACAACTTTAGTTAGAACAGGTCACCCATCCGACTTGTAGTTTCCGAGAGCCGTTGACCGGTTCCATCAAGGAGACGATTTTTTGCTGATGTCAGATTTTTCTGGTTGTCACGTGACCGATCTCTATACAACCTCATACTCGGTTTTTCTCCACCACTTCCAGGAGTTCGGGAACAAAAATGTCAATCATGAGTGAGTGAGTGAGTGAGTGGGTAACGAACTTTATATATTATAACTAGTATTTTCCTCCGTGCGCGGGCCGCGTGCGGCCCGCGAGGACGTTATCGTGGCTGTTGTATTTATAAAAGTCTTATACTTTGTGCTAAACTTTAAATTTTGCAAGTACAAGTACAAAACGACGGTATTTTTCAAAGAAAATGATAATGCGCTTGACTTTGCATGGCGGCCATCTTGAAAAATGCTGTCAGTCAAGTAAAAGGTCAAAATTTGAAATCAGCATCCTTTAAAACCCCCAAATATAAAATATCAGCCGAATCCGAGTTACTATAAAATCGGGCGTCATTTTGAATCCGCCATCTTTGAATTATTTTAAGACTGTAAGAAAGCCTCCGTTGTTCTCTGTAACATGAGTCCAAACACGCTATGCTTGCCTCTATTAGTTTCGATAGTGTGCGCCTTTTAACTTTGCATGGCGGCCATTTTGTTATGTTTCTTCAAAGAGTGTCTATTTTATTCAAGGTTCCCGAAAATATTCAGTTGTTAGGTAAAAAAAGGTAAGTGGTGTTGAAGTTAGGTTAGATTAGCTTAAGCCAATTAAAAAACGTCGCATTAGTAAAACATTGTAAACGTAGCAATGGGTAGTTTGATCGTCGTCGCAATAGGTAGTTTGAAGCTCCTCCTCGCTTCACTCGTCATCGCAATAGGTAGTTTGTAGCTCCTCCTCGCTTCGCTCGTCGGCGCGATAGGTAGTTTGAAGCTCCTCCTCGCTACGCTCGTCGTCGCGGTAGGTAGTTTGAAGCTCCTCCTCGCTTCGCTCGTCGTCGCGGTAGGTAGTTTGAAGCTCCTCCTCGCTTCGCTCGTCGTCGCGGTAGGTAGTTTGAAGCTCCTCCTCGCTTCGCTCGTCGTCGCGGTAGGTAGTTTGAAGCTCCTCCTCGCTTCGCTCGTCGTCGCGGTAGGTAGTTTGAAGCTCCTCCTCGCTTCGCTCGTCGTCGCGGTAGGTAGTTTGAAGCTCCTCCTCGCTTCGCTCGTCGTCGCGATAGGTAGTTTGAAGCTCCTCCTCGCTTTGCTCGTCGTCGCATTGGTGGTTTTGAAAATATGTATGGCAGCAATTTTGAAAAACGGTGGATGTCTAAAAAAGCTAAAGCATGTTAATCAGTATCCTTGGGGACACTCAGATATCAATTTTCATACGGATTGGAGATCCATAAAAAAGTTCGGTAAAATGAATGAAATTTTTCAAAATGGCGGAATCAAAATTTTTTCCCCATATTCTTGCTAAGTATCTAGGGGGAGTCTTAGATATCGATTTTCATCCGGATCGGATAACTTTTTCTATAAGTCGATACGTCTCCATCCGCCATCTTGAAAAAATCAATTTCATTTGTGTTCTGTTTTGTTCCTTTATACATCTTACTCGATCCCCAGTAACAACTTTTCTATTACATTCATATTGGAGGCGTAAAAAAGGAAAGTACATATTTCGTTAAAATCACCTTTGTATGGCAACCCTATTGAAAAATGGCGCATGTCAAAATTTGATTTTAGAATGTTGATCAGCATCCTTGGGGACCGTCAGATATCGATTTTGATCCGGATCGGAGAATTTTTTTTTTCCGCCATGACCAAAATTTCCGCCATTTTGAAAAAAAAAATTTGGTGTTCTTTTCCCTTTTGGCCTTCAAACAATATTAGTTCGAGCTCTTTATACTAAAGTATCATGGTTTCGACGTCATTTCCGGTTTAAATTTGTATGGAAGATTTTTTTTTCCGCCATATTGGATTTTTTTTATTTTCTCTAAAATCGTCCCAGGGTTTGCTATGACATTCCTGAGAACGCATATGACCCATCTCATATCGTTTAGCCAGGCCGTTGATGGTCACGATGATGGAAGGTCGGAAGACCAGGTCATCAAATGTTTTGAATTTCGATTGTCCACTTTCATACAAATTTAAAAAAAAAAGTTCAAAATTTCCCATAGGTATCGAGAAACAATGAGCCAAAAATGAAAAAAAAAATTTGTATGGCAGCCATCTTTAAAAATGGCGGGATCCAAAATATTTTTTCAAATATCGAATCAGGGACCCCAAAAACCCCCCGATGCAAAAAATCAGCCCGATCGGATCAACTTTCAAAATGGCCGCCATCTTGGATCCGCCATCTTGGATTTTCATGACGACCATCCGAAAGCGCCCATCCTCCTCTATGACATTTGGTCGAACACACCCCACCTACCTCTTACCGTTTCCGATTTATTAGCGTTTCAATTTTGTATGGAATTTTTATTTTTTTGTATGGCAACCCCTATTTTTTTTTATTTCTCTCCAAGCGTCCCAGGGTTTACTACAACTTTAGTTAGAACAGGTCACCCATCCGACTTGTAGTTTCCGAGAGCCGTTGACCGGTTCCATCAAGGAGACGATTTTTTGCTGATGTCAGATTTTTCTGGTTGTCACGTGACCGATCTCTATACAACCTCATACTCGGTTTTTCTCCACCACTTCCAGGAGTTCGGGAACAAAAATGTCAATCATGAGTGAGTGAGTGAGTGAGTGGGTAACGAACTTTATATATTATAACTAGTATTTTGCTCCGTGCGCGGGCCGCGTGCGGCCCGCGAGGACGATTTCGTGGCTGTTGTATTTATAAAAATGTTATACTTTGTGCTAAACTTTAAATTTTGCAAGTACAAGTACAAAACGACGGTATTTTTCAAAGAAAATGATAATGCGCTTGACTTTGCATGGCGGCCATCTTGAAAAATGCTGTCAGTCAAGTAAAAGGTCAAAATTTGAAATCAGCATCCTTTAAAACCCCCAAATATAAAATATCAGCCGAATCCGAGTTACTATAAAATCGGGCGTCATTTTGAATCCGCCATCTTTGAATTATTTTAAGACTGTAAGAAAGCCTCCGTTGTTCTCTGTAACATGAGTCCAAACACGCTATGCTTGCCTCTATTAGTTTCGATAGTGTGCGCCTTTTAACTTTGCATGGCGGCCATTTTGTTATGTTTCTTCAAAGAGTGTCTATTTTATTCAAGGTTCCCGAAAATATTCAGTTGTTAGGTAAAAAAAGGTAAGTGGTGTTGAAGTTAGGTTAGATTAGCTTAAGCCAATTAAAAAACGTCGCATTAGTAAAACATTGTAAACGTAGCAATGGGTAGTTTGATCGTCGTCGCAATAGGTAGTTTGAAGCTCCTCCTCGCTTCACTCGTCATCGCAATAGGTAGTTTGTAGCTCCTCCTCGCTTCGCTCGTCGGCGCGATAGGTAGTTTGAAGCTCCTCCTCGCTACGCTCGTCGTCGCGGTAGGTAGTTTGAAGCTCCTCCTCGCTTCGCTCGTCGTCGCGGTAGGTAGTTTGAAGCTCCTCCTCGCTTCGCTCGTCGTCGCGGTAGGTAGTTTGAAGCTCCTCCTCGCTTCGCTCGTCGTCGCGGTAGGTAGTTTGAAGCTCCTCCTCGCTTCGCTCGTCGTCGCGGTAGGTAGTTTGAAGCTCCTCCTCGCTTCGCTCGTCGTCGCGGTAGGTAGTTTGAAGCTCCTCCTCGCTTCGCTCGTCGTCGCGATAGGTAGTTTGAAGCTCCTCCTCGCTTTGCTCGTCGTCGCATTGGTGGTTTTGAAAATATGTATGGCAGCAATTTTGAAAAACGGTGGATGTCTAAAAAAGCTAAAGCATGTTAATCAGTATCCTTGGGGACACTCAGATATCAATTTTCATACGGATTGGAGATCCATAAAAAAGTTCGGTAAAATGAATGAAATTTTTCAAAATGGCGGAATCAAAATTTTTTCCCCATATTCTTGCTAAGTATCTAGGGGGAGTCTTAGATATCGATTTTCATCCGGATCGGATAACTTTTTCTATAAGTCGATACGTCTCCATCCGCCATCTTGAAAAAATCAATTTCATTTGTGTTCTGTTTTGTTCCTTTATACATCTTACTCGATCCCCAGTAACAACTTTTCTATTACATTCATATTGGAGGCGTAAAAAAGGAAAGTACATATTTCGTTAAAATCACCTTTGTATGGCAACCCTATTGAAAAATGGCGCATGTCAAAATTTGATTTTAGAATGTTGATCAGCATCCTTGGGGACCGTCAGATATCGATTTTGATCCGGATCGGAGAATTTTTTTTTTCCGCCATGACCAAAATTTCCGCCATTTTGAAAAAAAAAATTTGGTGTTCTTTTCCCTTTTGGCCTTCAAACAATATTAGTTCGAGCTCTTTATACTAAAGTATCATGGTTTCGACGTCATTTCCGGTTTAAATTTGTATGGAAGATTTTTTTTTCCGCCATATTGGATTTTTTTTATTTTCTCTAAAATCGTCCCAGGGTTTGCTATGACATTCCTGAGAACGCATATGACCCATCTCATATCGTTTAGCCAGGCCGTTGATGGTCACGATGATGGAAGGTCGGAAGACCAGGTCATCAAATGTTTTGAATTTCGATTGTCCACTTTCATACAAATTTAAAAAAAAAAGTTCAAAATTTCCCATAGGTATCGAGAAACAATGAGCCAAAAATGAAAAAAAAAATTTGTATGGCAGCCATCTTTAAAAATGGCGGGATCCAAAATATTTTTTCAAATATCGAATCAGGGACCCCAAAAACCCCCCGATGCAAAAAATCAGCCCGATCGGATCAACTTTCAAAATGGCCGCCATCTTGGATCCGCCATCTTGGATTTTCATGACGACCATCCGAAAGCGCCCATCCTCCTCTATGACATTTGGTCGAACACACCCCACCTACCTCTTACCGTTTCCGATTTATTAGCGTTTCAATTTTGTATGGAATTTTTATTTTTTTGTATGGCAACCCCTATTTTTTTTTATTTCTCTCCAAGCGTCCCAGGGTTTACTACAACTTTAGTTAGAACAGGTCACCCATCCGACTTGTAGTTTCCGAGAGCCGTTGACCGGTTCCATCAAGGAGACGATTTTTTGCTGATGTCAGATTTTTCTGGTTGTCACGTGACCGATCTCTATACAACCTCATACTCGGTTTTTCTCCACCACTTCCAGGAGTTCGGGAACAAAAATGTCAATCATGAGTGAGTGAGTGAGTGAGTGGGTAACGAACTTTATATATTATAACTAGTATTTTGCTCCGTGCGCGGGCCGCGTGCGGCCCGCGAGGACGATTTCGTGGCTGTTGTATTTATAAAAATGTTATACTTTAGTTTAAACTTGTAATTTTGCAAGAGTTAGTACAAAACAGCGGTATTTTTCAAAGAAAATGATAATTGATCTGACTTTTGCATGGCGGCCATCTTGAAAAATGCTGTCAGGTCATGTAAAAGGTCAAAATTTGAAATCAGCCTCTTTTAAAATCCCCAAATATAAAATATCAGCCGGATCTGAGTTACTATAAAATCGGACGCCATTTTGAATCTGCCATCTTGGAATTATTTTAAGTCTATGAGAAAGCCTCCGTTGTTCCTTTGTTATGAGTCCAAACATGCCTTGTCGGCTTCTATAAGTTCCGATTGTGTGCGTGTTTTAATTTTGTATGGCGGTCATTTTGTTTTGTTTATCAATTATATGTCAATTTGAATCAAGGATCCTGAAAATATTTAGATTTTAGGTAAGACAGGTTAGTTAGATAAGCTAAAATCAATTAAAAAGGTCGCATTAGTAAAACATTGTAAATGTAGCGATGGGTAGTTTGAAGCTCCTCCTCGCTTCGCTCGTCGTCGCGATGGGTAGTTTGAAGCTCCTCCTCGCTTCGCTCGTCGTGGCGGTAGATAGTTTGAAGCTCCTCCTCGCTTCGCTCGTCGTCGCGGTAGGTAGTTTGAAGCTCCTCCTCGCTTCGCTCGTCGTCGCGATGGGTAGTTTGAAGCTCCTCCTCGCTTCGCTCGTCGTCGCGGTAGGTAGTTTGAAGCTCCTCCTCGCTTCGCTCGTCGTCGCGATAGGTAGTTTGAAGCTCCTCCTCGCTTCGCTCGTCGTCGCGGTAGGTGGTTTGAAGCTCCTCCTCGCTTCGCTCGTCGTCGCGTTTGTGGTTTTGTCAGTATGTATGGCAGCCATTTTGAAAAACGGTGGATGTCTAAAAGAAGCTAAAGCATATTAATCAGTATCCTTAGGGACACTCAGATATCAATTTTCATACGGATTGGAGATCCATAAAAAAGTTCAGTAAAATGTATGAAATTTTTCAAAATGGCGGAATCAAAATTTTTTCCCATATTCTTACTGAGTATCTAAGGGGAGTCTTAGATATCGATTTTCATCCGGATCGGATAACTTTTTCTGTAAGTCAATACGTCTCCATCCGCCATCTTCAAAAAAAAACAATTTCATTAGTATACTGTTTTGTTCCTTTGTACATCGTTACTCTATCCCTAGAAACAACTTTTTTATGACATTCATATTGGAGGCGTAAAAAAGGAAAGTTCATATTTCGATAAAATCACCTTTGTATGGCAACCCTATTGAAAAATGGCGCATGTCAAAATTTGATTTTAGAATGTTGTTCAACATTCTTGGGGACCCTCAGATATCGATTTTCATCCGGATCGGAGAAACTTTTTTTTCCGCCATGACCGAAATTTCCGCCATTTTGAAAAAAACATTTTTTCTATATCTTCCCTTCTGGCATCCAAACAATATTAGTTCGAGCTCTTTATACTAAAGTATCATGGTTTCGGCGTCATTTCCGGTTTAAATTTGTATGGCGGATTTTTTTTTCCGCCATTTTGGATTTTTTTTATTTTCTCTAAAATCATCCCAGGGTTTGCTATGACATTCCTGAGAACGCATATGACCCATCTCACATCGTTTAGCCAGGCAGTTGATGGTCACGATGATAGAAGGTCGGAAGACCAGTTCATGAAATATTTTGAATTTCGATTGTCCACTTTCATACAAATTTAAAAAAAAAAGTTCAAAATTTCCCATAGGTATCGAGAAACAATGAGCCAAAAATGAAAAAAAAAATTTGTATGGCAGCCATCTTTAAAAATGGCGGGATCCAAAATATTTTTTTAAATATCGAATCAGGGACCCCAAAAACCCCCCGATGCAAAAAATCAGCCGGATCGGACCAACTTTCAAAATGGCCGCCATCTTGGATCCGCCATCTTGGATTTTCATGACGACCATCCAAAAGCGCCCATCCTCCTCTATGACATTTGGTCGAACACACCCCACCTACCTCTTACCGTTTCCGATTTATAAGCGTTTCAATTTTGTATGGAATTTTTATTTTTTGTATGGCAACCCCTATTTTTTTTTATTTCTCTCCAAGCGTCCCAGGGTTTACTACAACTTTAGTTAAAACAGGTCACCCATCCGACTTTTAGTTTCCGAGAGCCGTTGACCAGTTCCATCAAGGAGACGACTTTTTGCTGATGTCAGCTTTTTCTGGTGGTCACGTGACCAATCTCTATGCAACCTCATACTCGGTTTTTCTCCACCACTTCCAGGAGCTGAGATCAAAAATGTCAGTCAGTGAGTGAGTGGGTGAGGAACTTTATATATTATGATAAATAATAATATATATATAGATATCCCCATGGGCACTTAGTTGATCAGACGTGCCATATAGGTAGTAATTTGTTGATCTGATTTCACTTGTTGATCCGGGTAGTATTTGTTGATCCAATACCGCATCACCGTCAGTACGTGGCTCCGATTGGAGCCACAAGTGCAACCAAGAGTAATAATAATAATTACGTGTTTTTTATACAAATCCACCTTTTTTGCGTTTGAGCACTAGTTGATCCGATTCAAATGAGCCAATCAGGGCCCATAAATTACATAAGTATTTTGATATTTTTACCATCAATAATAGGTTCGAGTAATAACTCTTCTTCAATTTGCATACAATCTGCTAAAATTCATAAAGGTGCTACACCAAACATTTATATTTATTTTTTCTAATTTATTTCTTTGCTGATTTTTATAATAATACATTTCCAGCAGATTTGTTTCTAGCGTTAAAAAAATAAAGAAAATAAATAAATTATTAATTATTTATTTTATTATTAAATTTCCCTATAATAGTACTTCATCATTAGCCTGAAGACGTCCACTGCTGAACTCAGCGGCTGCTTGCCTATTGCATCCATCGGCTCCCCACGGCTCTGACCAGGTCGTCGGGCCACCTAGTAAGGACTGGCCTACGCTGCGTCTTCCAGTTCGTGGTCGCCACTCGAGAACCTTTCTTTTCCATCGTGTACTATTTAGTAGCCCACAAATAATTCACTCGTTTCAAAACGTTTAAAACAATTTAAGTAGAGGTTTCATTTCTGCATTCTATAAACCTCTCGGATAGGTGCTCGAGTGGCTACCACGAACCGGAAGACTTAGCTTAGACCGGCTCCCTACTAGGTGGACCAATGATCTGGTGAAAACCGCGGGGAGCCAATGGATGCAGGAGGCGAGCTGCCGCTCAAAGTGGCACTCTCTGGGGGAGGCCAATGTTCTGCAGTGGACGTTTATCCAAATCCGTTCAGCCGTTTCGGCGTGAAGAGGTAACAAACATACACTCACACAAACTTTCGCAATTAGTTTCTTCTTCGGTAAACGTTGTTCCCGAAATTGCCGCATAAATAACACTAAACTTGATAGTGTTGATAACAACAAAAGATAATATTTGCCTATTTTCTTGTTTAATAATTCTAAATGGCTGTAATATTATTGTTAAATTCAGTAATTTAAGGTACGGAACCTTGAATTTTAGTCAAAAGTACCTACACGTTTCAAGGTTTTGGGAGTTTTTATAATCTTTATAGGGTTTGTGCATCTTACTCTAAAATTTGGTGCAAAGTAAATATTTAAACTAAAATAAAATTATCTAAGACTTTGTTATTAACATTATTACCTAATAGTAAGCAGTAGTAGTAGAAATTCTTCAAGAATCAATACCGAATGAAAACTCAGAAGCTCTCAGAAAAACTCGCGAATTAATGGCAAACCATAGCGATGAAACTGCAGTCTTCAGTTGATATGTCAGCCTACGGTGAACTCAATAAACAAATCTGGAGTGGAGTTCACAAAAAGTGGAGACAAAACTGAAGATGAGAGTGGTGTCATTTCATTCAAGCCTGAGGTTCTGCGAGAGATCGAGAACTTCTATGGACAGTTATACACCTGGACATGTAAGCCCACTACTAACACAGCTCAGGACACCAGAGCCAAGTTAGTTCGACACTATACCGAAGATATCCCCGACTTCAGGCTGTACAAGATTAAAATGGCTCTCAAGCAGCTTAAAAACCACATGGCGCCAGGTGAGGATGGAATTACGACCAACTTCTGAGAGCGGGTAGTAGACCAGTGCTTATAGTCCTACAGAAGTTATTTAATTCTTTCGTCCTTGAAGGTACAACGCCAGAGGCGTGGCACTAGAGCGTGGTGGTACACTCTACTCGCGGTGGTACGGTAAAGGCTTTATCACCATAGACCACATCCATACGTTACGCCAAAATTTATAAAATTAAATGAAATTAGTTTATTTGCAACAACAACATTTAGGCACACAGTAAGCATACATATTGGCAGGTATACTACCTACAACTGTAATCAAAGATAAAAACCATTGTAACAAATCGGTCCCAAACTCAGAATTTTATACAGAAGACCGAAGAATATAATCGGCCGTTATGCCTAGCGTTTGTGGACTATGAGAAGATCTAATCAATCGAGACTTGGAGGGTGCTGCAGTCCTTACAGCGATACCAAATTGACTATCGGTATATCGAAGTGTTGAAGTATTTTCTACAGCAAGGCCATAATGTCAGTCCACCTGCAGGACCTGGGGGTTCAGCAAAGATCCCAAATGCTAACGCTATCGCCAAACGCTAGCTCCAAAATGAAATCGCTTACTTCTCGGCAGCTGATGTCATTTTAATACAGTTTTGTAGTTAGTTTGGTGTTGGCGTTAGCATTTGGGATCTTTGCTAGACCCCCAGAGTGCGGAGAAAATCCCATTGCAAAGAGGCGTGATACAAAACGTTATTTTTGCGAATCTGTACACAAACACGTTGGAAGACGTTTTCAAGCACTGGAGTGAAAAGGATCTGGCATCGACATAAATGGCGAACACATCACTAACCTTCGTTTTGCCGATGATATTGTAATGGTGGGGTCACTTAAAGACCACAAGTCAGCACCATGCTCAACGACCTTAGAAGTCTCCCGACAACAGGTTGGTTTTAAGATGAACATGAACAAGACGACTATCATGTCTAATGCCCATGTTCCATCTGAACCGGTAATATTTGTTGGGAACGATACTCTCGAAGTTGTCGACAAATATGTCTACCTAGGACAGACTGTCCAACTTCGACAAAGAGGTCGCACGAAGAATCCAACTTGGCTGGGCAGCGTTCGAGAAACTTCGACCGACCCATCTTTTTTCTAAAATACCGCAGAGCCTGAAAACAAAATTTTTCAATCAGTGTGTATTGCCAGTGCTGGGAACTGAGTGAAGATCTCCTATTGATGGCCTCATTTGTAAGCACAAAGTCGTGCTACGAGCTATGGAGAGAGTTATACTCGGTGTTTCCCTGCGAATGCGAAATAAGATCCGCAATGAGGAGATCTGCATAAGAACTAAACTGACCGATTTAGCTCTTAGAATTATCAAATTGAAATGGAGATGGGCAGGCCAAATCGCTCGTAGAACTGACAACCGATGGGAAAGAAAGGTTCTCGAGTGGCGACTACGAATTAGAAGACGCAGCGTAGGCTGGCCCTCCACTAGGTGGACTGGTGATCTGAAAACCGCGGGGAGCAGGTGGCGAGCAGCCGCTCAAGGTGACTCTTTGTTGGGAGGCCTGTGTTCAGCAGTAGATTTCTTCAGACTGTTGACAATTGTAATGATGATGACCTAATAAGTAGCCAAAAAATTAGTTTTTTTACCAGCCAAATAAAAGATTTATGTAAAACAACATGAAAAATTCAAAAATAAGTAAGTACAAAAAGTATTTTTGTGAACAATATTGAGGTAGGACCATTTCAATTGTTTTTTTGCATTTCACAATGTAGATTTTTTTTCAGGGGGCATAATTTTTATTTATTTTAGTTGTAATGGTGATTTTTCAGAAACATTATTTCTGTTTATAATAAATAACGGCTAATCGTAATTTACTTAATTTTAATATGGTTTTTTTGCTGGTGCCCCAAATCATACGGTAAAATGATAAAAACTCCCAAAACCGCAAAACGCAAGTAGGTACTTTAAACTAAAACTCAAGCATGGAACCTTAAAAATTTACTGGGTTTAAGAATAACATCACAGCTACTTAATACAAACAGCTGGCAAATATTATATTTTTATTGTAATCAACAACACCATCAAATGTTATTTTACCCGACATTTTGTCCAATTTCGTACGTGTAGACTCTGTGTGCCAATAGAAGTCAATTGATACATGAAAATGACTTTATGAATATTAGGTCAAAGACGGAGAATTTTCTCAATTTCAACAAAATATTGAATACTTAAAAAGAAAATAAAATTTGCAATACTAACTTAAAAGATAGCCCACGGTAGATCTACGAGCCAACATCCTGTATATTCGGTTCGGAACCAACAAATACTGAAGCACATTAAAAAATATACCTACGTTATTTAAAATAGTTTCGTTTTGTCGGATCAAATTAAGCTCTAATTTTGATAATACATATAAATGGAGCTACTTATACGGTGTATTTCGACACGGATCAACATACGACTTTGCATTTGGTATACAAACTGGAGCCAATAAGTGTTTAAGCATTTCAGAATTTTGGCCGTTAAGGAGTCGATAAAGTTCAAAATTGCAATGAAAAAAATGTCGCGTATATCACTTTCTCAATGAATATGTTTGGCAACGTCGCAAAGTAGAAGGCGACGTTGCCACTCCGCATAAGATATATGCAACCGGAGTCGAGTAGTGAGGCGAAAAAGGTGGAGTCAACAATGCACGGCAGTCGGGCTGGATCAACTTTGTGCCCAAGTTGGTATTTATATATATATATATATATATATAGTTGGTATTTATATATATATATATATATATATATTATATATATATATATATATATATATATATACTCGACTCCGGTTGCATATATCGCATGCGGAGTGGCAACGTCGCAAAGTTGAAGGCGACGTTGCCAAACATATTCATTGAGAAAGTGATATACTCGCATTTATTTTCATTTTAATTTTGAACTTTAGCGACTCCTTAACGGCCAAAATTCTGAAATGCTTAAACACTTATTGGCTCCAGTTTGTATACCAAATGCAAAGTCGTATGTTGATCCATGTCGGGATACAGCGTCTATGTGGCTCCATTTATATTATAAATATTAGAGCTTAATTTGATCCGACAAAACGAAACTATTTTAAGTAACGTAGGTATATTTTTTAATGTGCTTTAGTATTTGTTGGCTCCGAACCGAATATACAGGATGTTGGCTCGTAGATCTACCGTGGGCTATCTTTTAAGTTAGTATTGCAAATTTTATTTTATTTTTGTGTTAAGTATTCAATATTTCGTGGAAATTGAGAAAATTCTCCGTCTTCGACCTAATAGTCATAAAATGATTTTCATGTATCAATTGACTTCTAATTGGCACACGGAGTCTACCGGTGGTACATTTGATGGTGTTGTTGATTAGAACAAAAATATAATATTTGCCTGATGTTTGTATGAATTAGCTGTAATATTATTCTTAAATCCAGTAAATTTTTAAGGTTCCATGCTTGAGTTTTAGTCAAAAGTATCTTCCTACGTTTTGCGATTTTGGGAATTTTTATCATTTTACCGTATGATTTGGGGCACCAGCAAAAAACCCATATTAAAATGAAGTAAATTACGATTAGCCATTATAAACGAAAATAATTATTCAAAAAAATCGCAATAGTAACTAAAATAAATAAAAAATAATGCCCCTTGAAAAAAAAACTCTATAGTGGAATGCAAATAAACAATTGAAATTGAAATTTAAAGTAGGTCCTACTTCAATATTATTTAAATACTCTTTGTACTTAATAACTATTGAATTTTTCATGTTGTTTTACTTAAGTCTTTTACTATTTTGCTGAAAAAACGTCATTTTTGGTTACTATTATTAGGTCATCATCATCACCATTGTCAACAGCCTGAAGACGTCCACTGCTGAACATAGGCCTCCCAACAAAGCGCCACCTTGAGCGCCACCTGCTTAACGCGGTTTCCAGATCATCAGTCCACCTATTGGGGGGCCATTCACGCTGCGTCTTCCGATTCGTAGTCGCCACTCGAGAACCTGACTTTCCCGTCGGTTGTCAGTTCTACGAGCGATTTGGCCTGCACATCGCCATTTCAACTTGATAATTCTAAGAGCTATATCGTTCACTTTAATTCTCCTCCAGATCTCCTCATTGCAGATCTTATTTCGTAGGGAAACACCGTAGCGCGTAGCACGATTTTGTGCTTACAAATGAGGCCATCACTAAGAGATCATATTTCAGTTCCCATCACTGGTAACACACACTGATCGAAAACTTTTGTTTTCCGGCTCTGCGGTATTTTAGACGAAAAGATGGGTCGACGCTTCTCGAACGCTGCCCAGCCAAGTTGGATTCTTCGTACGACCTCTTTGTCGAAGTTGGACAGTCTGTCCTAGGCTCCTAGGTAGACATTTTTGTCGACAACTTCGAGAGTATCGTTCCCAACAATTACCGGTACAGGTGGAACATGGGCATTAGACATTATTTTCGTCTTGTTGTTCATCTTAAAACCAACCTGTTGTCAGGAGACTTCTAAGGTCGTTGAGCATGGTGCTGACTTGTGGTCTTTAAGTGACCCCACCATTACAATATCATCGGCAAAACGAAGGTTAGTGATGTGTTCGCCATTTATGTGGATGCCAGATCTTTTCACTCCAGTGCTTGAAAACGTCTTC
Organism: Ennomos erosarius; assembly: GCA_963580505.1. Classification (NCBI taxonomy): domain Eukaryota; kingdom Metazoa; phylum Arthropoda; class Insecta; order Lepidoptera; family Geometridae; genus Ennomos; species Ennomos erosarius. The sequence goes on along the minus strand of OY756978.1, from coordinate 362,377 downwards.
CAACGTGTTTGTGTACAGTTTCGCAAAAATAACGTCTTGTATCACGCCTCTTTGCAATGGGATTTTGTCCGCACTCTGGGGGTCTAGCAAAGATCCCAAATCCTAACGCTAACACCAAACTAACTACAAAAATGTATTAAAATGACATCAGCTGCGGAGAAGTAAGCGATTTCATTTTGGAGCTAGCGTTTGGCGATAGCGTTAGCATTTGGGATCTTTGCTAAACCCCCAGGTCCTGCAGGTGGACTGACATTATGGCCTTGCTGTAGAAAATACTTCAACACTTCGATATACCGATAGTCAATTTGGTATCGCTGTAAGGAATGCAGCACCCTCCAAGTCTCGATTGATTAGATCTTCTCATAGTCCACAAACGCTAGGCATAACGGCCGATTATATTCTTCGGTCTTCTGTATAAAATTCTGAGTTTGGGACCGATTTGTTACAATGGTTTTTATCTTTGATTACAGTTGTAGGTAGTATACCTGCCAATATGTATGCTTACTGTGCGCCTAATTGTTGTTGTTGCAAATAAACTAATTTCATTTAATTTTATAAATTTTGGCGTAACGTATGGATGTGGTCTATGGTGATAAAGCCTTTACCGTACCACCGCGAGTAGAGAGTACAACCACGCTTTATTGCCACGCCTCTGGCGTTGTACCTTCAAGGACGAAAGAATTAAATAACTTCTGTAGGACTATAAGCACTGGTCTACCACCCGCTCTCAGAAGTTGGTCGTAATTCCATCCTCACCTGGCGCCATGTGGTTTTTAAGCTGCTTGAGAGCCATTTTAATCTTGTACAGCCTAAAGTCGGGGATATCTTCGGTATAGTAACTTGGCTCTGGTGTCCTGAGCTGGCTTAATAGTGGGCTTACATGTCCAGGTTTATAACTGTCCATAGAAGTTCTCGATCTCTCGCAGAACCTCAGGCTTGAATGAAATGACACCACTCTCATCCTCAGTTTTGTCTCTAGTTTTTGTGAACTCCACTCCAGATTTGTTTATTGAGTTTACCGTAGGCTGACATATCAACTGAAGACTGCAGTTTCATCGCTTTGGTTTGCCATTAATTCAGGAGTTTTTCTGAGAGCTTCTGAGTTTTCACTCGGTATTGATTCTTGAAGAATTTCTACTACTGCTTACTATTAGGTAATAATGTTAATAACAAAGTCTTAGATAATATTATTTTAGTTTAGATATTTACTTTGCACCAAATCTTAGAGTAAGATGCACAAATCCTATAAAGATTATAAAAACTCCCGAAACCTTGAAACGTGTAGGTACTTTTGACTAAAATTCAAGGTTCCATACCTTAAATTACTGAATTTAACAATAATATTACAGCCATTTAGAATTATTATACAAGAAAATAGGCAAATATTACCTTTTGTTGTCATCAACACTATCAAGTTTCGTGTTATTTATGCGGCAATTTCGGGAACAACGTTAACCGAAAAAGAAACTAATTGCGAAAGTTTGTGTGAGTGTATGTTTGTTACCTCTTCACGCCGAAACGGCTGAACGGATTTGGATAAACGTCCACTGCTGAACATTGGCCTCCCCCAGAGAGTGCCACTTTGAGCGGCAGCTCGCCTCCTGCATCCATCGGCTCCCCGCGGTTTTCACCAGATCATCGGTCCACCTAGTAGGGAGCCCGTCTAAGCTAAGTCTTCCGGTTCGTGGTAGCCACTCGAGCACCTATCCGAGAGGTTTATAGAATGCGGAAATGAAACCTCTACTTAAATTGTTTCAAACGTTTTGAAACGAGTGAATTATTTGTGGGGTACTAAATATTACACGATGGAAAAGAAAGGTTCTCGAGTGGCGACCACGAACTGGAAGACGCAGCGTAGGCCAGTCCTTACTAGGTGGCCCGACGACCTAGTCAGAGCCGTGGGGAGCCGATGGATGCAATAGGCAAGCAGCCGCTGAGTTCAGCAGTGGACGTCTTCAAGCTAATGATGAAGTACTATTATAGGGAAATTTAATAACAAAATAAATAAAAAATAATTTATTTATTTTATTTCTTATTATTTTTAACGCTAGAAACAAATCTGCTGGGAATGTATTATTATAAAAATCAGCAAAGAAATAAAATAGAAAAAATAAATATAAATGTTTGGTGTAGCACCTTTATGAATTTTAGCAGATTGTATGCAAATTGAAGAAGAGTTATTATTCGAACCTATTATTGATGGTAAAAATATCAAAATACACTTACCGTTACTAGCTTACCGTTACCTACTCTGATAATAATCATAGCATATAATAGGTACTGGTAAAAATTGGCACATAATTTTTCACTGACCGCAGAAACAATGTAGAGTTTAGCTCCGTCTTTAAACCTCATGTACAAACTATACTTGAATAAGATAATACCTGCCAAGGACGCCAGCAACCAATTGCTGAGCTCGTGACAATTTGTGGGCTCTGATTGGCTCATTTGAATCGGATCAACTAGTGCTCAAACGCAAAAAAGGTGGATTTGTATAAAAAACACGTAATTATTATTATTACTCTTGGTTGCACTTGTGGCTCCAATCGGAGCCACGTACTGACGGTGATGCGGTATTGGATCAACAAATACCACCCGGATCAACAAGTGAAATCGGATCAACAAATTACTACCTATATGGCACGTCTGATCAACTAAGTGCCCATGGGGGAATCTATATATATATATATATATATATATATATATATATATATATAAATATTAATATAATATATAATATTAATATATTATATAATATTATATTAATATTTATATAATATATATATAAATATTAATATAATATATATAATATAATATATATAAAGATTTCACTTGTTGATCCGGGTGGTATTTGTTGATCCAATACAGCATCACCGTCAGTATGTGGCTCCGATTGGAGCCACAAGTGCAACCAACAGTAATAATAATAATTACGTGTTTTTTATACAAATCCACCTTTTTTGCGTTTGAGCACTAGTTGATCCGATTCAAATGAGCCAATCAGAGCCCACAAATTGTCACCAGCTCAGCAATTGGTTGCTGGCGTCCTTGGCAGGTATTATCTTATTCAAGTACAATTTGTACATGAGGTTTAAAGACGGAGCTAAACTCTACATCTGCGGTCAGTGAAAAATTATGTGCCAATTTTTACCAGTACCTATTATATGCTATGATTATTATCAGAGTAGGTAACGGTAAGTGTAAGTATTTTGATATTTTTACCATCAATAATAGGTTCGAGTAATAACTCTTCTTCAATTTGCATACAGTCTGCTAAAGTTCATAAAGGTGCTACACCAAACATTTATATTTATTTTTTCTATTTTATTTCTTTGCTGATTTTTATAACATTACATTTCCAGCAGATTTGTTTCTAGCGTTAAAAATAATAAATAAAATAAATAAATTATTTATTATTAATTTTATTATAAAATTTCCATATAATTTCCCTATATTATTTAGCCTGAAGACGTCCACTGCTGAACTCAGCGGCTGCTTGCCTATTGCATCCATCGGCTCCCCACGGCTCTGACCAGGTCGTCGGGCCACCTAGTCAGGACTGGCCTACGCTGCGTCTTCCAGTTCGTGGTCGCCACTCGAGAACCTTTCTTTTCCATCGTGTACTATTTAGTACCCCACAAATAATTCACTCGTTTCAAAACGTTTGAAACAATTTAAGTAGAGGTATCAGTTCTGCATTCTATAAACCTCTCGGATAGGTGCTCGAGTGGCTACCACGAACCGGAAGACTGAGCTTAGACCGGCTCCCTACTAGGTGGACCGATGATCTGGTGAAAACCGCGGGGAGCCGATGGATGCAGGAGGCGAGCTGCCACTCAAAGTGGCACTCTCTGGGGGAGGCCAATGTTCAGCAGTGGACGTTTATCCAAATTCGTTCAGCCGTTTCGGCGTGAAGAGGTAACAAACATACACTCACACAAACTTTCGCAATTAGTTTCTTTTTCGGTAAACGTTGTTCCCGAAATTGCCGCATAAATAACACTAAACTTGATAGTGTTGATGACAACAAAAGATAATATTTGCCTATTTTCTTGTTTAATAATTCTAAATGGCTGTAATATTATTGTTAAATTCAGTTATTTAAGGTATGGAACCTTGAATTTTAGTCAAAAGTACCTACACGTTTCAAGGTTTCGGGAGTTTTTATAATCTTTATAGGATTTGTGCATCTTTCATTCTTACTCTAAGATTTGGTGCAACGTAAATATCTAAACTAAAATAAAATTATCTAAGACTTTGTTATTAACATTATTACCTAATAGTAGGCAGTAGTAGTAGTAGAAATTCTTCAAGAATCAATACCGAATGAAAACTCAGAAGCTCTCAGAAAAATTCGTGAATTAATGGCAAACCAGAGCGATGAAACTGCAGTCTTCAGTTGATATGTCAGCCGTCGGTGAACTCAATAAACAAATCTGGAGTGGAGTTCACAAAAACTGGAGACAAAACTGAAGATGAGAGTGGTGTCATTTCATTCAAGCCTGAGGTTCTGCGAGAGATCGAGAACACCAGAGCCAAGTTAGTTCGACACTATACCGAAGATATCCTCGACTTCAGGCTGTACAAGGTTAAAATGGCTCTCAAGCAGCTTAAAAACCACATGGCGCCAGGTGAGGATGGAATTACGACCAACTTCTGAGAGCGGATGGTAGACCAGTGCTTATAGTCATACAGAAGTTATTTAATTCTTTCGTCCTTGAAGGTACAACGCCAGAGGCGTGGCACAAGAGCGTGGTGGTACTCTCTACTCGCGGTGGTACGATAAAGGCTTTATCAGCATAGACCACATCCATTTTATACAGAAGACCGAAGAATATAATCGGCCGTTATGCCTAGCGTTTGTGGACTATGAGAAGATTTAATCAATCGAGACTTGGAGGGTGCTGCAGTCCTTACAGCGATACCAAATTGACTATCGGTATATCGAAGTGTTGAAGTATTTTCTACAGCAAGGCCATAATGTCAGTCCACCTGCAGGACCTGGGGGTTTAGCAAAGATCCCAAATGCTAACGCTATCGCCAAACGCTAGCTCCAAAATGAAATCGCTTACTTCTCCGCAGCTGATGTCATTATAATACAGTTTTGTAGTTAGTTTGGTGTTAGCGTTAGCATTTGGGATCTTTGCTAGACCCCCAGAGTGCGGAGAAAATCCCATTGCAAAGAGACGTGATACAAGACGTTATTTTTGCGAAACTGTACACAAACACGTTGGAAGACGTTTTCAAGTACTGGAGTGAAAAGTATCTGTCATCGACATAAATGGCGAACACATCACTAACCTTCGTTTTGCCGATGATATTGTAATGGTGGGGTCACTTAAAGACCACAAGTCAGCACCATGCTCAACGACCTTAGAAGTCTCCCGACAACAGGTTGGTTTTAAGATGAACATGGACAAGACGAAAATCATGTCTAATGCCCATGTTCCACCTGAACCGGTAATATTTGTTGGGAACGATACTCTCGAAGTTGTCGACAAATATGTCTATCTAGGACAGACTGTCCAACTTCGACAAAGAGGTCGCACGAAGAATCCAACTTGGCTGGGCAGCGTTCGAGAAACTTCGACCGACCCATCTTTTTTCTAAAATACCGCAGAGCCTGATAACAAAAGTTTTCAATCAGTGTGTATTGCCAGTGCTGGGAACTGAGTGAAGATCTCTTATTGATGGCCTCATTTGTAAGCACAAAGTTGTGCTACGAGCTATGGAGAGAGTTATGCTCGGTGTTTCCCTGCGAATGCGAAATAAGATCCGCAATGAGGAGATCTGCATAAGAACTAAAGTGACCGATTTAGCTCTTATAATTATCAAATTGAAATGGAGATGGGCAGGCCAAATTGCTCGTAGAACTGACAACCGATGGGAAAGAAAGGTTCTCGAGTGGTGACTACGAATTAGAAGACGCAGCGTAGGCTGGCCCTCCACTAGGTGGACTGGTGATCTGAAAACCGCGGGGAGCAGGTGGCGAGCAGCCGCTCAAGGCGGCTCTTTGTTGGGAGGCCTGTGTTCAGCAGTGGATTTCTTCAGACTGTTGACAATTGTGATGATGATGACCTAATAATAGTAGCCAAAAAATTCGTTTTTTTTTCAGCCAAATAAAAGATTTATGTTAAACAACATGAAAAATTCAAAAATAAGTAAGTACAAAAAGTATTTTTGAGAACAATATTGAGGTAGGACCATTTCAATTGTTTTTTTTGCATTTCACAATGTAGATTTTTTCATAATTTTTTTATTTATTTTAGTTGTAATGGTGATTATTCAGAAACATTATTTCTGTTTATAATAAATAACGGCTAATCGTAAATTACTTAATTTTAATATGAGTTTTTTGCTGGTGCCCCAAATCATACGGTAAAATGATAAAAACTCCCAAAACCGCAAAACGCAAGTAGGTACTTTAGACTAAAACTCAAGCATGGAACCTTAAAAATTTACTGGATTTAAGAATAACATAACAGCTACTTAATACACACACAACACAATATATATTTTTGTTGTAATAAACAACACCATCAAATGTTATTTTACCCGACATTTTGTCCAATTTCGTGCGTGTAGACTCTGTGTGCCAATAGAAGTCAATTGATACATGAAAATGACTTTATGAATATTAGGTCGAAGACGGAGAATTTTCTCAATTTCAACAAAATATTGAATACTTAACTCAAAAAGAAAATTAAATTTGCAATACTAACTTAAAAGATAGCCCACGGTAGATCTACGAGCCAACATCCTGTATATTTGGTTCGGAACCAACAAATACTGAAGCACATTAAAAAATATACCTACGTTATTTAAAATAGTTTCGTTTTGTCGGATCAAATTAAGCTCTAATTTTGATAATATAAATGGAGCTACTTATACGGTGTATTTCGAAACGGATCAACGTACGACTTTGCATTTGGTATACAAACTGGAGCCAATAAGTGTTTAAGCATTTCAGAATTTTGGCCGTTAAGGAGTCGATAAAGTTCAAAATTGCAATGAAAAAAATGTCGCGTATATCACATTCTCAATTAATATGTTTGGCAACGTCGCAAAGTAGAAGGCGACGTTGCCACTCCGCATAAGTTATATACAACCGGAGTCGAGTAGTAAGGCGAAAAAGGTGGAGTCAACAATGCACGGCAGTCAGGCTGGATCAACTTTGGGCCCAAGTTGGTATTTATATATATATATATATATATATATATATATAAGGTAGGTAAGTAAACAAATTAATGTTATCGTTACTGAGTAATAAATCTCGCTCACGATTTATACCTATACCTACCTTATATCTTTCCTTATCTCATACCATATATTTATCGACGGGCCCGATGGCTCAGTTGGTAGTATCCCTGCCTCCTGAACTGAGGGCTGTGGGTTCGATTCCCACCCAGGACAAATATTTGTGTGATGAACATAGATGTTTGTTCTGCGTCTGGGTGTTATATTGTATTCTATGAATGTATTTACAAACAAAAAAAGTATCTAAGTATTATATCAGTTATCTGGTTCCCATAGTACAAGCTATGCTTAGTTTGGGGCTAGATGGCGCTGTGTGAAATGTCCACACATATTTATTTATTTATATTTTAATTTACATTAATCCATCATTTTCACAGAAACCGCGTTGTGAGGCGTGTTGTCCCGGTGGTGTGAGAACAGTCTTTTCTTCTTCGTAAGCACTTTCTGGTCCATTTCTGGACATTTGCCTCTTCTATTTTCTGCCATCCTTTCCAGTCGTGTGCCTTGGCCATCCAGTCATGACCTACCCCATAGATTTATATATCAGGATATGCTCGAAGGAACATTTTATTTTGTCAAAATGGCGTGGGAAAAGTCAGCGTCATCTATTAGATTTCGCGTGAACTACGACAAGTTGAGAAAATTAGGTGCCTATCGCTGCCATTATGTCCGTCAATGTTAATTTTTACAATGATTATTCTTAATATAAATTCGATTATTTTGTTACAAAACAGAGAGTAATATTGAAAATATTGAATTACTTGAGGTAAGAAACTTGGTCTTTCTTTTTACTGCACTTTTGAGTATAAATTGTGCAACCCTTCACAATACAACTTGTCATATTATGTTTGTGACATTCGACCGATGCCTTCTAACTTCCATCACAGACTGAGCGCTAGTAGATGCCAATCTGTGAAATTGGCTCCCACTTTGAAGCGACCTATAACCAGTCATTAGGCCTGTCCTTAATATATATGTCTATGACCTACCCTCTAATATCGTCCACCCATGGATAAAATAATACCAACGCATTTCTTCCCGTGGGAAGGCTAAGGGAATATCCAGGGAATGGCCAGCAGCTTTCTCCTCATTACATTTAAATATAAATTCAAATTTTTTTGCGATCCATAATGTAACATTAGATAGTGGTAATCATGTAATCAAGCATTGGTATCATTATGGACCCTGTTGGGCATTACAATAGGCATGATGACTAAATTTTTTTTTTGGTTAAATTAATTAATTATTTTTTATGTCAAAAGATAAACATTTGTGAAAACAAAAATTAAATATCTCAAAAAATAACCAAGTTACAAGCATTTTAAAAACCGAAATAGAAAGAGATAGCTCAAACGGCCAGTGACGTCAGAGGAAGGTCGTTATAGTACCTCATTACTAAGCTATGGTAGCTTTTCATACAATCTCTGGCATGTGATGTCACGAGTAGATTTTTCATAGTAACTGTAGGGGCGCTCTGTTTCATGAGAAAGCGACAGGAGATGCCTTCTGTAAAAGCTTATTACTCCGTGATTTATTTACCGGTTTTGCTTATTTTTCAATTATTGCATTCATTTTTAATCTTCTTAATGAAAGTGATATTTATATGTTCATTTTTAATAGTAGTCATCATGCCTATTGTTACTAGAGAGATTAAAAACGATGACTCAATAAAGTAGACAGTTGCTATCAGAGAGTAGAAGACGAGCCATGGAGGCATACATGCAGCCTTGTATGTAAGACACGAGCAGGAAAACCGCGGGCTCAGGTCGCGTGCCCTGCCGACACCTCTTCACTTGATAGCTGATACTATTTATAGTAAATGTGTTGATTAGAACGACGGCCATATTCAAATGGTGACATCATTTATCAAAGTAAGCTTTATGGTGTCACAGTGTAGGGATGATCACGCAGTTTCTTATAAATTATACTGAACAGTCTATCAACTATAGGTAGCTATAGACCTCAAAAGTAGAACCAACTGCTATGGGGAATAATGGTTCTTGAGTGGCGACCGCGAACCAGAAGACGCAGCGTACGCCCGCGACCCCCCATTAGGTGGAGCGACGATCTGGTGAAAGCCGTGGAAAGCCAATGGATGCAGAAGGCGAGCCGTGGCTCTAAGTGGCGCTGCCTAAAGGCCTATGTTCAGCAGTGAACGTTTTCAGGTTGCTCATAATGATGATGATGACATTTTGATCCAAAAGTTTAATATACGTTTCGGTGAAATTAGTGTACGAAAATAGATAGATAGATAGATAAACTCTTTATTGACACCAAAATATTAAAAATAAAATAAACAGAAAATCTTACAAGTAAATCAAATCAAAAAATAATGATGCTGATGATGGATAAAATAGTACCAACCAATTTCAAATCTTAAAATAATTAACAGCAGCTTGACAAAAGATTACTAGTCTATGCTCATAGTCCAATCAAAAAATAACATGTATGTTCGTGTCCACTGAGCTTCGAATCAAGTTTCACCTCGGCCCGCCCGACCGTTACTAGTTATAGTTAGCCCTACACTGCACGGCTGCTTCCTATTTTTCGCTAGAAAGCGCGCAATTTCCCGGCTTTCCCCGTTTCTATCGGGGCGGGCGGCTGTGATCGGACACCGTGAACCTTCCAACGCGCTGGGCGGCTCGTTTACCGGACGGCTGACGTGTGTGTATTCAGCTGTTACCATCATAAATGGTCTATAATTCTAATGTATAACGTAATAAGTGTTTTGGTTTGAGCAGTTATAACTTCTATGCAAATCCAAATGATACAACAAACTACACTTAGATGCATATCCCAATTCAAGGAATAATATAGAATGTAAGAATGTAGCGAATCAAGCAAAGTAGCCAATAAATAGGGAACGTGACTCGTCTGAGATTACTTGGATGTAATTGTAATTAAATATTTATTTTCCTACACAAATACTTTGAAGATCTTGAGTTTCAGAGTAGAGAGCGACACATTCGACAACTTACAAACTACTAAATTATGAGCATACCCTGTAATTAATGGTCGATGTGTATTTGTGGCTTTTTGTTGCTCAGGAAAACTCAACAAGTGTGTTACTTGGACTTTGATATTTACATTCTAATGTATTGTACCGAGTTGAAGGTACAATAGGTACCCTAAAGGAAGGGCACAGACGACACGAGCTTCGCTTTCGTAGCTGTCGTCACGAACTACGAATATGTGTAGTTGGTGTTACGTGGCGGTGCAAGGTGACCTGTTAGATAGACTGTTATATGGAGGAAACAAAATAGTTACCTACGTGACTATTTTGATAATAAATTCTATCGTAGAGACATAGAACTTGAGAAATATCTAGCTACATACAAGGTGACTTTGAATTGGTATATTATCCCGAAAGGGGGTAAATCTACACCCCAAGGTAGATAATGCTTCTTCCACGACTTTAGTAAATTAATAGTTTTTCATTGAAGAAATGCCATGTAAAATTTGCGTTCGAAAATAGCCTTAGCGCAGCTGGGTGGTTGAACTTCGTACTTGACCGAGTGCACATAAATGAGTTTAATGACCTGTGTTTAGAAATGAATTTATAGTATCTTGCTAATTCTCGTAGCGATCGCACGTGCAATTTTGCGAGTGGATTTATTCTTTACCATGGAGGTTTTGCCCAGTTTCAAGTAAGGCTCTCACAATTTGTAGGGTATCATGGTCCCAGTCCCCCCATTCCGGGATAACATAACAATTTAAGGTCACCTTGAATATTATTTCGGTTTCAGATTTGCATCATAAGTGGCCTTTTGTGTTTAAAATACATACGTTTGTTGAAAAATAAAATATGTGTAGGTACCTATAGTAAACTGTATGATATTGCAAAAGTAACTAACTTGAAATTTACTGCATTGGCAGTTCGATAGGTATAGGTATAGGTAACTCAATTATTATCACAACCAAGGCGAATATTTTACCTCGAAACATTTTGTAATTACCTAAAATTATTTGCCTCACACAATGAAACTACTCAAGTCTCAATAATACTCAATACTTAATTATTTATTGCAAACATGTGTACATATTTTTAATACAGGTGGGATGTACGAGTGTGCAGGACATATGACCCAATCAGGGTATAGCAACAATTAGGTCAGGACCAGCCCGATTCATTAAATAAATCTACAAAAAAACTTTGGCCAATGTTATGCTAAAGTGGCTTACTTTATCAGTTAAACATTAATGTGTAAAAGTTATATTTTCAATATTTAATGGTTTATAGGTGTTGTAGACTATAATATTAGGTACTTGTTATAACTTTCTGTGCGCTTTGGCATCATTCTGTAATGTATTTATTTATTGAAGTTCTAGTACCTACTCACTGACTCACTGTGAGTACTACAACTTTAATAAATAGTTGACAGTATTTAAAATACTAAAAATATATCCGTCCCTTACATTCCCGTCTGTCTGACAAGAACAGCAACAGTTTTAGGAGTTTTGGATCTGTCAACTAAAGCCTTTAAAATTGTATAAAACCGGTAGGTAATAATAATATTGTATATATGTGGCCTAACGCCACCATGAAATAAATAAATATAGCAGCATCGCCTGCTTAGCGTACTCAGCACACTAATTTAATGTAAAGGAAAAATATCCATAACGAACGTGATTTGATTCGAACCCACGTTTGTCCGTATCTATAGCCGAGGGCCGAGAAACGCTTGACATGAGATCAGCAGTCACCATGTCCCGCCTGACGGACGGATGCAGTTTCTAACTCCATTCATGATCAGAACACTGAAATTAATATATGGTTTTTGTGTTCTTATGTTCTTTTTATTCCCGACGTTTCGTTATTTATTGCCTGGTATTTTAAACACAATTTAGTCCTTTTACTTCAATTTAAAAAATCAGTGCTATTCTGAGAAAACGTTGAAAATACGTTATCATAATAAATAATTATAATTACTAGATGCTGCTTTAACAAAAACAAAAGACTGCGCAACTCTACAAAGAAACAAAAGAATTTCACTTAACTCATGTCTAACGGAGCGCTGCAGAAAGAAGTGAAAAGAAAACAGTTAATTGTATCATCTAGCATTAAAACAATATAAATAAATACATAGCTCCGGCTCCTATATCATATTACAAGATTCACAAACAACCTTCGTCGATCGAAACGCTTTCAATATAATGAAAACAAGCCCTTGGAGACGGGAGGAAGACCGTTGTCTTGCCGAGCATTATAACATGTCACTGCTTATTTAGCACTTAATGTTGGGCAATAGGGTCCAGTATCCCATGGCTACTGTAGGTGTATTATCTGTGCCCATGGAAAATGCGGGATAATAGCGAACCTACACACATAGTAGCATAATAGGATTGCATAGAATTACATGACATGAATGATGGCAATGGGCAGGTCACGTCGCTCGTAGAACTGACAACCGATGGGGAAGAAAGGTTCTCGAGTGGCGACCACGAACCGGAGGACGCTCCCTACAAGTTGGATCGACGATCTGGTGAAAGCCGCGAGGAGCCGATGGATGCAAGAAGCGAGCCGCCACTCAAAGCGGCGCTCTCTAGGAGGCCTATGTTCAGCAGTGCTCTTCAGGCTGTTAATGATGATGATGATGATGACATTACATGAAGAAACTATTATCTAAATTAAGAGACATTATATAATGTTATTTAGATAAAAATGAAAAATAAAATGCTGTTTGTTAACTTTTTTGTAAAAACTTCCACCGGCCACGTTCGGTAACACGTGAAGTTTCAAATGCAATATAAATGATTTAGTTACCTACACATAAACTAGGATTATTAGTACAACGTATCTACTAAGAGTTGTTTGATAAATTATGAAAAATGAGTTAAGTAGGTACCTAGAAGCAAACGACCTATTGGTCTCACCTGTTTAGACAACGTGAAATTAAATCATGGTAGGTATAACTGTCTAACCAACAAAGAATAATTAATTTTAATAACATTTATGTAAGTAAAGTTAAATTAGGTACCTATAATTAAATCATATTTTCCCAGAGTAAAAAATCATATTAGGTAAACGCGTGGTGTCGATGTTTGAAAGCTCCCCGTGCCGTCTGTAAGGAATTTGAATTAATATTAGTAGCCTATAACTATAAAGATATCATAGTCCTTAAAATGTTAACCACCAGCGGAATTTGAACCCGCGCCCTCCAACTCACCGGATTCGACGCTCTACCAACTGAGCTATGGTTTTACCTGACCGCTAGCTGCGAAAATCTTAACGACGTTTAGCGACTAAGCCGTCGTGGCGACAACTATAGTACCTATAATAGACACGTATATACTCATAAGTAGTAATTACGATACTGTAAACAGTGTGTGTTATTCTGTCTACGATGAAAATACCTCAACAATACTACTTCAATAATACTCAATAATACTTCTAGGCTATGTAAGGACCACAGAGGTTTGAAAAATATGACGCTTCGCACTCTGTGGTAAGGACGAACACTGACAAGCCGTATAGCGCAGATAGCAACTAGTGTTTATAGTTTTCTGAAAGAACGAGCGTGTGAAAACGATTAATATGCGTATTAAACTAAAACAAAGAGAAATGTGTGTGGAAAAATCCTGGGGGTCACCACAACATCTTATAGCATTATTACTTCAATCATACTTTGAAAAATGACATAAAAGTAAGAATAATGTAATGTTGTTGACGCAGAGCAGTTTTGATGACGTTACGTTAAAGCGTTCACTCAAATACAACTATCATGTCATACCGTAAATCATGTTGACACCGAAGTGCGATAGTGATAACGCTATATAAAAATGTAGACGTCTCGTTCTCGCGTCGGAATACTTTATAAGTTCATGGTACGAATTCGAACAATATTGTTGTAACCTTGAAGCATTACTGTCACGAACTATGATGGTTTTGTGTTAGTTTGTGGTAGGGCTGCTGATCGTTAATTTTATTGTCATTTCCGTATTGTGATCTTGATGGCGTAGTAAACAAGTGTTAGAGTAGTTCTGAGACAGGACACGTCCGGCAAACTAAGGGTTCGCGTCCAATGCATACCAATGAGGAGGAAACCTGCCGGAAGGAAAACAACAGGGAATAACATCTATGTTTTTATATCTACTACAGTCCACAGCTATTGTAAAGAGTAGAAATCATGTTGACGTTTAGACAACAGACCAACGTTTTTAGCATCTTTTATCTGTACATGTTTTCAGCATTTAGTCGCTTTGATACTGAAAAGGATCTGTCTAAAATATTGAAAACGCGATTTGATGTAGAGACGAATCAGAAACGAAGTTATTCGCCAGAGAACTACTCAGCGAATCAGCAAGGTGGAGTGGCAATGGGGTGGTCATATCTGTCAAAGAACCGATAACCGTTGGGGTAGACGTATTCTGGCGTGAAGACCGCGAATCGGTAGACGTAGGACGAGCTAAAGCGAGATGATGACAATGTAGAGACGTCTACGAATGAATCGGGTTGATATTTTCGTGGTACAACGGTCACAGTTTGAGAATAATAGTTGCAACGACTAATTTTCTTTTTGCCTAAAAATGTATAATTATATTAAATATATATACTAAATGTATTGTAATCAAATTCCATTTCATTTTGTCTATAAATGTATCGAATACTTTTAATATTCAGAAACTTTGAGACTTGTAAAAATTGGATTATACAGATGTATCTTGTTTTAAGCTTTTTCAGTAGCTACGCTGCTACGTAATACTAAAATGTAAATTTAATAAATTTATCTTTACTGAAATTATCTACATTCAAACTCAGCACATTACAAGAACAATAGACATCGACCTCACGGTGGCTCGTATCACGTATACAATTTATAATAATTTATTATTTCAGAGGCTGCGACGATATTATAACATACAAATAACCATTTTAATATATTATCATACAAACAACCCTTGTGGCGTCGCGCTTGATTCCAGACGTTGGTAATTTTAATTTTCCACTTGCGGGAAGTTTGTGGAAAGTTAGGGGAAATATCTAGCAACCCTTATTTTACCAGATTTGATGTTCCGAGATGTAAAGTATTGTATGTTGGTCCTGATAGTATTTAATCTGCGGGTTAATTTGTAAAGGGAAAATTTGAGTGACGAGCGAGACTAGAGGTTCCGTGAAATTACATTTCTGAGAGGAACTCAAGGAAAGTAAGTAATTTAAGATTCTAAAAGTAACTTAAGAGGGGTGATCATGGAACTTTGATTCCAAAGTAGAAACATTCCTAATTTTAAAATTCGTAACGATTTTTTTAAAGTAACTGTTGCATTATAATTGCTGTGACTATGTATAGAAACTGTCAAATCCTTACATTTTGCTTGTAATGTGTTTTTGTGTATATTGTTTAAGATAATTGATTGAATCAGGCGTGACCTCGCGGAAGTTTATCTTAAATATAAAATGAAACAAGATACACACACACACACTAGACACACTAGATATTCTTGTTTCATTTTGTATGTATATTGTTTTGTAATGCCATGTAGTTAGTGTAATGTTGTGTGTTACTGTCACGAATAAATGTATTTTCTTTCTTCTTTCTCTTTCTTTCTATCGTTTGCAAGCTCCATGATCGCCTAGCAGGAGCCATTATTAGACATACCCATGATACATACAATTATCTACATTAATCGAAATAATAGAATCATAAATCTTGCAATTCTGTAAACAAAAGGAACGGGTTCCTTGGAGAGTCATTAACAGCTTTCCTGAAGCAAAGAGCATCAAGCAATATTCCCGGCGCCATTTTCCCCCGTGCTCAGTAACGAGCGCATAGTATCCAATATCCTCTGAAGCCTCCACTAGAAAAGCAGCGGAAGGTCGTTTGTCCCATTTGTCGGCAATCTTCCATATTACATTTCAGATTTAAATAGGTTCTGATTATTTTATAACATCCTAAATGTGCTCTTTCTCTCCTACAATTTACCTTTACTAAAAGCCCTTGTTTTTGTATTAAAAAGTATCTTGTTATGATTTTGATGGTGGTAAAAAAACTTATTGTGCACATCCCAATTGGTTTAGCCATTTTGGCATAAAAGACAGAAACCAAACCGGCATAGTTATTTGTGCATTTTAAACTTGCCGCTTTTTAGTCAAACTGCCCTTGTAGTGTTTTTGCTTTGTAGGCAATCTGATCATAAAGGCTTTTTTGTAGTCGGTAGGTATATTAGTCTTCTAATGAAAAGTTTGTCTGTAAAAGTAGCCTTTGTTTCAACTGGGAGGAAAAATTTCAAGACCTTCATGCAAGATCTTACAGAAAATACAAATTTTTACAGAAGATTCTAC
This sequence comes from Ennomos erosarius, assembly GCA_963580505.1. Taxonomy (NCBI): domain Eukaryota; kingdom Metazoa; phylum Arthropoda; class Insecta; order Lepidoptera; family Geometridae; genus Ennomos; species Ennomos erosarius. Next base: position 345,840 of record OY756978.1, on the reverse strand, counting down.
CACACTCTTTAGCTCAGCAATTTTATAGTAAACTCAATACCCCACAATTTTCTGCATTCCCTTTTATAAACTGCATCACAAAAGGTCAAGTGGCCCCAACCACCGTGGTTCCTTCGTGGCTAGGCCTTCACTAGTTCCTCTGTAATGGCCGTTTATAGGACAATAGACGACTGAAGTGGCATTAACAGCGTCGATGGATGCATTATAAATCTCTTGGTTCTTTTGTTAAATCGGAGATCACTTAGTGACTTCGAGGCGGTGAAGTGTCGTACCTATTTCTTATTGAAATCACTCGATACGAAAACACATTTCATATAAAAATGTAGTCATTCACTATACTACCATCCCATCCATTAATAAACAAAAAATTATACAAAACACACACATAATTGTATGTCAGTGAGACTACAGATAACCGAAAATTATACAAATCGGAAACAAACAATACCCTTATCTCTTTACATACATAAGCCCTCCACATTGCTTCCAAAATATGCGAGGAAATGTTTTACGTTCAAAATCAGATTCCGCAAACGAATTATTGTTCTCTTCCGATTGATGAAACAAACACCCGAAATGAAACTACTGGAGCGGTGAATATACGAACACGAGAAATCCGACCTAATAATATTTGTTCGATTTGAGCAGTCTGCAAATGGGATTGTTATAGGAACGGATTATTATCGGTCGTGCAAATAGATCTGAGTTGCAAAACAAAACAGCTCGATTGGTTTTTTTGGTTGGCTAAATAATAAAAGCAAACATTTTGAAATCACTTCAGAAAAGACAAATAATCAGAGGTTTTTAATCGCCAGGCTGATTCAAGGGAAAATAGAACTTCAATTATGATCCATAAGACAAACAAGTGTGAAAGATTGTTTGTGAACGAACCATGACTGACATGAATCCTATGTCGGAGGAGATTTCACGTAACTTGAAGCTCTCAAAATCAAAATACATTATACAGACGCTCACAGCAATAATGGTTACGCCCGTTTTTTATCCAAAAGAAGAGTTGGTGCTGATTTATATTATGATAACAAGGTACTCCAAGGTGTTCTTGGATGTAAGTTGTAACTGTTACAACACCAACCGTAATTTTTGTTTTAATTCCTGTGAAGAAATCGCTTAATGCGATAAGGCCGCCCGTTGTGCTACCATTCTATTATAAATTTGTATCTATGTACATTCTTGTTTATTGGTGTTCAATAAAGTATCATTGTATTGTACTCCATAATCGAATTCTATGGTAATAATCGTACTTTTAAGTTAGTACTTGGGAAAACCGAAAAACACAGCGTAAGCCGGCCTCACTATAGGTGGACCAACGAATTGGTGAAAACCATGGGTAGCCGCGCAAAATGGCGCTTCCTGGGAGAGGCCTACGTTCAGCAGTGGACGTTTTGAGGCTGTTGATGATGACTTGGGAAAATGATTGTAATACGAAGTATGAAATTGCGATATATGTAAAAGATTTTCCCACACAACTTCATTAAAGTCAAGAAATATCAAGGAAAGTATTTCCCAGCTGTATGGGCTGATAAATAATAATTTTAAGTCATTAATTATACTATTTATGACGTTATAAACTAGCATCTATCATGATACTCACAATGTGACGGTGAGCGGGGAGTGAGTCATGTCTCGTAATGTTTTTCTCTCCACTAACAACGTTGTTTGGACCCCATAACTACAGTACGGGGAGCTTCAAGAAAGCCTCTCTAAGGGTAGGCAACGCACTGGCAATGCCCTTGGTGTTGCAGATGTACATAGGCGGCGGTTACCATCAGGTGGGCCGCCTGCTTGTTTGCCACTCATTACATAAAAAAATAAAAAAAAGGCACGTAACTGTAATGAAATGCGGAAAAAACACAGAAACGGTAGAGAACAAGACAAACTACATTACCACAGACCACAACAACTAAATAGAAGCCTGTGTGACATTCAAGTAGACAATTTATATTCAATCATGTGAGTAGGACTCGTAGCCGTTAGCTAGTTACACGAGGAATATATTGGGGCATAAAACCTGTGACGTATTATACTAATGCATGAGTGTGGCACTTCAATTACTCGTTGATTGATTGATTGTAGTATTACTGTCTTTTTTATGCGAATGAATAACATGACGAGCTAGCCGTTCACCTGATTCTAAGTGACACGGCCACCCATAGCAGTAAGAAGTGGCAATCGAAACTTTAAAATAAAGACCTCGGAACTTTAATTGTAATACTAAGCAAAAATAAAAGAAAGAATGTAAATAATGATCATACAATGAGCGATGAGACTGCCTACTCTACTTTTATGTATTGGGGTTCTCTGCAATAATTTTTAAATCATTTGTCTTCTTCGTCATTTTTAAATTATAATCTCCTTACATCTTTAATTTTTTCTTTTCATCTGTACTAGGTGACGGTTACCACTTAGGTACTTAGGGCCGCATGCTCTTTTGTCGCTCTTCATATAAATTAACTTTGTTCAAAATGTTTAATATACCAAGTTCTAATATAAAATAAATCGAAGTCAATTATTGTTTGAATAAAATTGTAAACTGATGGTTATTTATTATTTATAACGAGCACGCGCTGCATAATAACAATTGATTAACAATTAAAAGCTGCACGAATTTGTCAACTGGCCACCGTTAAATTGAAAGTCGTAAAAGCTGTTGAACTTAATTAGTAGCCTACATGATATATTTTAAAACAAGTACATTGCGTGATTAAAAGTATTATAATAAAATTCTAATCAACTTACCCGAAAAATTTATTGCTCACCCCACGAAATTTATCCGTTACATTCGTTACGAGGTACGTCCGTTAGCTACGGCGTAGAACCGCGGGCGTCGCGAGTGGCGGGCTGAAGCCGACTGAACGCTACGCCGCCGCTACGGGCTTACAAACTTTCACGCAAAGCTTTTTTGTTCGTGTTACATTACTCGGTTTATAACTACGAGCTACCCAAGTTTTTTAATGTAAACTTTTCTCTCTATGCCGCTTTTACATTGAAACGGATTTTTATTTTGTTGTGGATAATTATATCTAGAGTATCTGTGATAAAATATATTTCTCAGTATCAACAATTTAGGTACTCCTCCACGATTTCACGGTAATTACTTCGAAATTACTTCAAAGCCCCGCTTGAGATAAGGTATTTGGCTTAACGGGGATCACGTGGAGTATATTTACTGTAGCGACACGACCAAGCAAAGAGCTGTTATAAGTTTGACTTGTATACCTCTGTATATCTGTGGCATTGTAACTCTCAAACGGATAGACTGATTTTGGTTTTATTATTTGCATAAAAAGCGATTTTTAGAATGTCTCTCAAATATTTGAAGATATTCAATTAGCTCTTACTTATTGATGAAAGGACTGTTAGGGACTTCACCCCGTCGTCGACGCCCAAGACACGTCTTGAGCGACCCGGAAGATCCTATAGCAGCCGTTGTTTCGGCTGCGCTAGGATCACCGGACCAGTCTAGCCCTTCTGGCTCAGGTACCGATTTCGGCACCGGTATAGGATACCAGCGTAACACAATCAGACACCGACCCCGCCGGCGAGGTCGACGTACCCCCCGTAGGTTAGTTAGAACGGTCGCGACTTTCCATAGGGTCCACTCCTCCAGCGGACGTAGCCTTCTCGATCCTCTTATCCCGGCAACAGCCCAAGCCGAGGCTCGCACCCCAGGGGTGCCCTTGAGCTAGTTGCTCCCCACTTTTGTCGGCTGGGTGCCTTAAGCGCCTGCCCTCCCGCCCGGTGACGCTGTAAAGGTCGTTAGAGACCAACAGCATTAGCCCGTTCAAAAAAAAAAAAAAAAAACTGTTAGGGACTTTTGGGGGAAACAAAATTACTTATTTCTAAAGGTGTCTATTTAATTAGTTTACAAAGTTTTTGATAATTCTCTAGATCAATTAGGTAGTTCTATTTAGGAGGTCAGAGGCTTATAATTGTGGTACTTAACTAAGGGACTCGTTGTGCTCTTCTTTTGTTGTCCCCATACCAAGGCTATTTATCATCAAACGAATAAATCAATCAAAGAAAAATAAAAACTGTCTGTAGGCCGTAGCGGCTATTATACAGTTCATATGTTCATGGTAGTGGATAGTGTAGTTAGCTGGTTTATTTTTGTTTTTATGATCGTAGTAGTTGGCTTGAGTAATAAAGGCATATAAGCCCGTAAAAAAACAATAAAATCTTGTTAACAATGCGAAGTTTCTGTAAAATCCATAGTTTATATTAGGTACTTTGTAGCGCTAAGGGTCTACCCATGCATTTTCCAAATGTAAACATGAAATAGGGACACGTGGAAAAAACAATTGAAAATGATAAAACAAATTTTCCCGAAAGCGACTGTTGGAAATACAAAATTAAGCTTCATGTGTATTACCAAATTGTTCTTTTATTTATTTATGCCATTCATTATTCATTTATTCATGGTTTGGGGAATAAGAGCTCTTATTTAATTATCTTTGATTACCAACTAAACTCCCCCTTACATTTCAGTTCATTTCCTTTACTCATGACCTTAATCTGCCTAATGATAGCTACATTCAGACACGGGGTCGCTGACCCTTCATCACGGTTTACAAGTAAAGCTATACATCGAAACTTGGCGTAGATGAATGGATTGGGATGTATATAGGATATATAGTTCATTAAGGTTAATATTGTTGTTATTGTTTCTAGTTTACACCGTTCCACTGCAAAAGCGTCCCCTTGTCTCTTCCATTGTTTTCGATCTTATGCTGATATTTGCTATCCATTAGATAGATAGCTAGATGAACTCTTTATTGACACCAAGGTAACTACAACGATGACAACTATAAGTAGGTAACAATATTGAACGTGCGCTAACCAATCAGTTTAAAATAAACTGTTAACATCGTTTGTTTTCTAAAGAGAAATAAATTAAAAATTAAATGAACGGCATATTTACAAAAAATACATATTACATATTATTATCATTCAATTAGGTACAATGGTTTATAAGAAATGAAAAATATAAAGATATATATAAAAATATAAATATATTATATATCTGTCTGGAAAATGCATTATTTAAACTTTGGCTGCAGAGTTCCCCAAGAGCTTAAAGGCCTAGTCAAACCGGCGCGTTATTCTCTACAACTGGGGGTAGCGGTAAATACAGCGCGGTGTCCCGCCGGGTATTTTGTATGAAGGTCCGCGGACCACACAATTACCCGGCGCGCCTTGAATAGGCCTTTAAGCTTAAGCCTCACCTGGACGTCAAGTGGAGTAAGCGAATTGTCAAGATCTGAGGCCGTACTGTGAGCTCTTAGCGCGATTCAAAATAGAGCGTATATTGGATCGCTTTGTTTTTTTTTGTGTTTATTATATATTGGCAATATAGGCTCTACTGTTTTGAGTCGCGCTAAGAGCTCACAGTATGGCTGCAGCTCGCTGGTCGGTACCCATCGCTGGCCATGTTCGTGGAACCCGTGGCCCCGGATTTCTACTGGCAGCAATGGCGTACAACGCTACCGCTTCACAGACGCGCAGGGTCTGTATTATTCATGTTCGTAGATACTTCCAGAGGTTGTTGCGCCTGACGAGAGGAGGTAAAGGCTCTCGTAAACATACACATAAACAATATTAGACTGGGTTGTTATGTTCGCGTGAACAGCTTTCATTGTTATCTGATATTTAAATAACGTTTGTTGAACTGAAGCTACTTCAATTAACGTTATACCTATTGCCAACTACATATTGGTGCTTCCATAGAAAAAAACACAAAACCACATTAAACGTTAAATAACCGAACATAAATCATAGCTATCCCAAGGATTATTTTCATTAACGTAGATTTTTTTAATTCCATTTCCCCTTTCCCAAGGAGACCAAGGTAATAAGAGTTCGGTTCTAATTAGCTCAAATTTACAGCATGGATCCAGGTCAATGTTAGGTCACAGGGCACACGCTACAGCTTGTGTTGTTATGTAAATTCAGCTGATATTCTGTGGCAAGTTGAGATGTAGGTCATTACCAGCTGTCTCGTTTCTGGTTAATACATAATTAAGTAAAGCCCAGTTTTATGTTGTGTAAAGGTCACAGTACACACATACAGTTTTAGCCTTTGACGAAACAGAGGATGTTATATGTTTAACGTGTGTATCTGTGTACCTATGCAATAGTGGCGTCGTAGCTCCCAAACAAATGTATTTAGATTTTAGGGTCTAGCCCGGACTTTTGGGAGGCTTTGGTGGGGCCGAAGCTAACACCAAGAAGCCTTTTTGAATACTAAAAGTATCCAACTATAACACGGTCACACTATCCCTGGACCCGACGTCGATGCCTTGCATTTCAGCGCAGACCAGAGACGTATTTCTTTATTTGTTATTAATGTTGTGTTGCTTCCGGAATAAAACACTAGTCTGTTTTGCTGCACTTTAGCCATCATATACTAGAATAAATAAATTTGAAACTAAATCAATGTGTGCAACTCTGTTATTAGATAAAGTTTCCGCAAAATGGCCGAATGGCCGACGGTTGCGGCACTAAGGCCTCCCAAACTATCCAAATTAAGACGCCGCTATGGACCATCGTTAAAGCCACCTATATAAGCAGCTGCTCCGGTGTGTACTCTCTGAACTTTTGAAGTTTTGTTCAGAGAATGAGGTAGGAACGGTTTCCTGTTCGAGACTTACCTACTTTGAGATGAATGTCGCTTAAGTTAAGATATGAATCTTGGTAAATGAATTGTTCGATCAATTACCTACTCTAATCATTATAATACTGCTGAACATAGGCCTCCCCTTGAGAGCGCCACCTTGAGCCGCTGCTTGCATCCTGCATCCATCGGCTCCCCGCCGCTTTCACCAGGTCGTATAAGTATATGATATACCTTGCGTATATACCTAAGCGCAAAAGCTAGCGTATGTTTTAGTTCAAATTCAACGTTTCCTCATACCAGTTCAAACGGGCTTAGTTTGTTTTATTTTTACCGTAATTTTGGCACCACCGCAAAACCATTTTCTTTTTTTTTTTTTTGAGCGGGCTAATGCTGTTGGTCTCTAACGACCTTTACAGCATCACCGGGCGGGAGGGCAGGCGCTTAAGGCACCCAGCCGACAAAAGTGGGGGGCAACTAGCTCAAGGGCACCCCTGGGGTGCGAGCCTCGGCTTGGGCTGTTGCCGGGATAAGTGGATCGAGAAGGCTACGTCCGCTGGAGGAGTGGACCCTATGGAAAGTCGCGACCATTCTAACTAACCTACGGGGGGTACGTCGACCTCGCCGGCGGGGCGGTGTCTGATTGTGTTATGCTGGTATCCTATACCGGTGCCGAAATCGGTACCTGAGCCAGAAGGGCTAGGCTGGTCCGGTGATCCTAGCGCAGCCGAAACAACGGCTGCTATAGGATCTTCCGGGTCGCTCAAGACGTGTCTTGGGCGGCGACGACGGGGTGGTGGGTCTGTCATGTCTGTAGAGTAGCTTGATGCTTGGACTACGAGAGGGTTGGGGTGATGGGGGGCCACGTCAAAATAGCGGCGGGATACATCCTTCATAAACTGACGGATGGATGGGAGTTCGAGATCGCAATGGAGGTCGGCGTTTCGCTGGTACCAGCGAGCCCCGACCACCTTGCGGATGAAGCGGTTTTGGATCATCTGAAGTCGATCCAGGTGGACTGGGTGTGTATGAGCAAACGCGGCAGATGCGTATGTCATAATGGGGCGAACGCAAGTTTTGTAAAGTGTCCCACCGCAAAACCCATAAGCTTTATAGCGTATAGTCAAACTTTCAACTGTTTATCGCAATAAATATACCTACAGATCTCCCGTTGATCAACACCGCTCACTCCCACCCACCTCCTGTAAACCTAACCTCATAAATCTGACAATGACAGATCGTTGTTTCTGCTCCACGGATTTGTTTGCAAATCAATCAGTATTGTTTCCCGGGAGAGAGCGGTGGCTCAGGAGCAGTTTTTTGATGGATAATATCATAGTATTTACCAGAAATACTTGATATTAAGAACCTACTTACGGTGAATCAACTGAAATCAGATGAGTTAAAAGGAATCAACCAAATCCAAATCAAAGTTTCTTGTAAAGTTTCTTGTAGCTTCTTCTTTACAAGTGTAATCGAAGCTACGGATCAGAGTTGTCTATTCTGCATTGTGCCGGATTGCTTGCACCTGTAGTGGAAGAGAGAACTTCTTTTTTTGTTCAAACACTTATAGTAATAGTCTTGCTATAAATAGTTATAATATATGACATTGTGCACTTTGTGATTTTATCTGCTCATTAATTATAATAATTTAATTTACCTAACGACATTTGACTTGTAAAAGTGCTATGAATAGCCTATTTGCAATAAAACATTTTGATTTCGAACCGTTGGGTTGATTCAAAAGGAATTTATTAAATAATATTGTCAAATTCCAATTAGATTCCAAATGTTTTAGGCTTGAAATTAGTTTTTTTACGATTAATATGTCAAAAATATCGATTCGAAAATAGTGTTTATGATCTAAAAGTAATAAGTTCAGCTATAATTTCGCAGTTTCTCCAGCCGCTCCACTAGGTTGACTGACGATACGAAACCACGTCGTTATCGTGTCTTGTTCCATTCGTGTCACAGCGTTAGATATACCTTCACTTCACGTTAAAGATATCTTTATTTAGAATAAAATATATTTACATTAGTGGTCATATCTTTTGATGTGTTGTTGTTTCGGAATGCGTCTCGGTAAAACATGATTTTTGACAGTTTAATTCCAAATTCATCTTGCGCGGTTTTGTTTTCGTTTCATAGAGAATATACTTTGCAGATTTCTTATGTAAGACAAGGAATTCGCGGGGTTTCGAAGTAAGGAATCGATAGAAAATAAAAGCCCAGGCTAACGAATAAAAAATATCATCATCATCAGCATCGTTAACATCCTGAAGACGTCCATTGCTGAACATAGGCCTCCCCCAGGGAGCGCCACTTTAAGCGGCTGCTCGGCTCCTGCACCCATCGGCCCCCCGCGGCTTTCACCAGATCGTCGGTCTACCCAGTATAATAAAAATATGTACTTAGTCTATTCTCTATCTTATTCCCTGACGTTCTGTTCCAATGAATACTTAGATAGTAGATACTATAAAAACTTCTAAGTAAGTAAATAATTCTATTTATCTAATGTTCGATTTTATTGCAAGGCAAAGGAACAATAAACTTGGAAAATAAGTTCGTTTACCAATTTATATGGTTCTCTAATCCTCCTTTTGAGATCAAAGCTCACAGAGATGCCAGTATATTATATAAAAGACAAAGTAAAAAATTCACCTGAAATTTTCTTGAAAAAGATGATACAACTGTAAATGCTGCTTTCTCAAGGGTATCACATTTGTAAATAGTTATATATTTTTATTTTTATTCATGATTTCGATGAAACCTTATGAATTGCTGGTGGTTTCAGCCCTACGTAGCTACCAAATTGACGGGGATGTGTGACTGTGTGTCCTCCCTCTAAAATGTCAATGACCTTCCCATGATACGAAAACAAAAGCAAGTATTTGGTACCTATGGTACTTTGTAACAGTACATGTTTTGAAACGACACAATCGAAACTTAGGTAGGCGACTAAAAGTGTAGAAATAATTATTAAGTACATAAAAAATAAAATAATAAAACCGCCCAACGCCCTAGACCCTAACTAGGATTCCCTGTATCTAGGGACCCAGGAACACTGACACTGACTGACTGGACAATTACTGATAGTATTTAGTAAGAGTCTGTGTCAGGCACAATGGCCTACTTATATCACCAAGGCCGAATGTCTTTTTAACGCAGTATTTTTTCGAAGTTTCGAATACGTTCTGAGTCTCTGAATAAAACATTCATTAGTAGGAGACGTTGATATAGGTAAGGTACGATGAAATACGTAGCGCCCCAAGCACGAGGTAGGGTAGAAGTACCCGGAGAATAGATAAGAGTAGCTAAAGGCAGGAAACGGGAACCAAAGTTTCTGATATCAATTCTCCTTTTACGATATGCCTGCAGCCCTACCACAAACTAATACAAAACCATCATGGTTCGTGACAGTAATGCTTCATGGTTACAATAATATTGTTCGAATTCGTACCATGAACACATAAAGTATTCCGGCGCGAGAACGACACGTCCACATTTTTATATAGCGTTATCACTGTCGCACGTCGGTGTCAATATGATTACCGGTATGACATGACAGTTGTATTTGAGTGAACGATTTAACATGACGTCATCAAAACTGCTCTGCGTCAACAACATTACAATATTCATACTTTTATGTCATTTTTCAAAGTCAAAGTATGATTGAAGTAATAACGCTATAAGAGGTTGTGGTGACCCCCCTGCTAATATCATAAAATAGAAGATGCGTCATCACGTGACTTCGTAAATCGTCAAATGTCAAACTAATGCCTTTTTTTCAATTTATAGGCATAGCATTTCACCACTGTCTCACCTGATGGTAAGTGATGACGCAGCATACGATGGTGCATGCTTGCCTAGAAGATACCTGTTCACTCTGGACTTGAAGACTACCTTGGTTAAAGTAATAGCCGCGGAAACATAGGCAAAGTATTCCACTCATTTGCTGTTCACACTATGAGAGACCTTGAATTGATATGTTATCCCGAAAGGGGGTAAATCTACACCCCAAGGTAGACAATGTTTCTTCTACGACTTTCCTAAATCAATAGTTTTTCATTGAAGAAATGCTATGTAAAGTTTACGTTCGAAAATAGCCTTAGCGCATCTGGGTGGTTGAACTTTGTCCTTGACCGAGTGCACATAAATGAGTTTAACGCCCTGTGTTTAGAAATGTACTTATAGTATCTTGTTAACTCACGTAGCGATCGCACGTGCAATTTTGCGAGTGGATTTATTTTTTTACAACGATGTTTGGAAACACCCAGTTTCAAGTAAGACTCTCACAACTTGTAGGGTATCATGGTCCCAGTCCCCCCCATTTCGGGATAACATACTAATTCAAGGTCACCTTGTATATGTGGTGGCAAATTACATACTGCCTATCCTATCAGGCTGACTATCGTCTCATTAAACAAGCTCTCTGTGCGTCATTTAGGTGCTTTATGTATTGTTCCTTTTGTCAGGTAAATTGCGTTTAAGTATAAACGTATAATTACTAACATAATTATACATTTTATCCGCTATGATATGACAAGATCTGTCTGCACCTCGCCGTATTAGCCACCACACGTGCGTGAGCACGCGAGTGCTCTCGGCTCTAATAAATATTAGTTTAGTTTGATACCTATACCATAGGGTCCCATCAGGTACAAACGAAAAATAGCCCGTACTCTTCAATTTGATTGAAGCCCGTACTTGCAAAAACGTATTTAGAGAGTTACTAGTTAGTGTCCAGTGTATGCATTTGGCCCAATACTTCGCGAACACGCAATAAATGTCGCTTTATAATCTTGCGTTATGCAGAAATAACATAATTCGTAAAATAGCCCGCGTTATTCCGTTGTATGGGATGAGGCATCTGTACTGTAGGTATTATATTATCTGGGCCTATACCTACTCCTACCTGGTAAAACCTACCCTTAAGGGTAGTTAAATATAATAATAATCATCTCATTTTCTTTCTTTCTTCTTTCTAAAATAAATTAACTATTGACTAAGAATGGTTTCCACCGTCTTTTTTTTAGTCTTTGAATTTTTTTTCTTATATTTTGGCTCCACACATAGTGTATTTAGCCAGTATCAAGTATTGTAATTTTTCATCATGTTAATAGAAGAATATTTCACGTAAAGTCAAGTCTTAGTTATAGTCATAGTCCAGTCTAAGTCAGGTAGTCATATTCCAGTCTAAGTCATGCTCCAGTAAAGTGGTGGCAACTTTACTAGAAGCTTCTATGGAATTTTGGAAGCAACACGGAAAATCACGTTTCACCACATTATATCACTTGCCCACACTCATTCTCGTAATTCAGCACTTAATGCGTAAAACGCCAGCAATTTTAAACATTAACACTGGAAAAAGCGCAAGTTTTGAGAAATAATACAATGGAACGACGTGATCTTTTCCGCGTTCCCGCCAAAACTCAGTCTTTGCATTATACTTTTGAGTTGTCGTTGACGTAACGTGATTTTCGTATCCCAATACGTATATTACATAATTAAGTAAGTAGGTACATTACATATTATATATATATATATATATAATTTTAATTTTTCAGTTTTTTATTATAAGTAATTAATTTATTCTCCTATGAATGTGCGTCACAACCTTCAATGTTTAAAAGTCTAAGTATATTTAAATTTTAATTATAGTACTTATTTTTTTCATCGTGATATTATTTAAAATATGTGACGTCATAATGTGGCTTTTTTATTAAGTCTCGTGAAATAGCACTCTACGTAGAGATCTAGCCTAAGTAAGTAAGCACCTACAATACGCGTGGCGCGCCGCGTGATCATTTGTCCTAGCCCATAATTTCACGCATCGTCAACTTTATACCTACCTACCCTAATCAAAGCGCTCGTAAAACTCGCTGAAGGAATGCTAGTGCCATAGTAAAACGAAATGAAATCAGTTTTATTTCCATAACACTGGTTTCTATGATGAGTGTAATTATAACTGGGTGGTCACGAGTTAGTAACAAAAGTTGTCCGTGACGTGAGACCGCAGTAGTGATGTTGAAAAAATACACATTATAAAAAAAAAACATTATTTTTTATGAAAATCGATTACTTATTATTGATCGATTAGTATTTGTCAAAAAATCGATAAAGTACTTAAAAATCGATTTATTTTTCTACTGGTATTAAAAATCACAAGGCCATATCGCTACAGAAATCCTGTAACGGAGGTTCCGTTCAGACAAAGAAAGACAGAAATAAAGTTGATTGGTTGGTTGGTTTGTTATTTTTCCATTTTATACACCAAAAAACGATTTAAAAAAATCGATGTTTTATATTAGTTTTTTTATCCAAAATAATAATCGATTATTAAAAAATTGATTATCCTCCCTTAGGTCACATCCCTAGACCGCAGCGCGCGCGTCACCGTGCACCTTGACATTGGAGCGGTTGAGGCGGTTGACGCGAGGCGATGGAGATAACATTGTTTTAATTGATGATTTACAATTTGATAAGAGCAATAGACCTAATTCAACGTACGTCCATCCAGATGCACAACTATTGTGAGCTGATGCATGGACGATCTACATAAAGGTTGTCCTGAGCGACTAACCACCATACCTACCTACCGCTAATCGCTGAATAAAACCATCATAACACTAATAAACTTAACTATAACATAGATACGTTATTCTAAGCATAAAAAACTTTAGTGCTAGGTATTACTGTAAGCGACCTCAAACCGACGTACCTACCCTCGTTTGAATTCCGCTCGCTGCGTTCCGATGACTTTTCACGCTTAGATAGGTATGTGAAAATTGCACTCGCGCATTAGCAATGAAAGAAAACATTGCGAGGGAGGAGGATCGCATGGAAATTGGAATGGGGGAATAACAGGATCACAGACTGAGGACATATTGGGGCACGAGCTTGCAAAATGGGGATGGGTTAATCATAATTATTATTACTTGGTTGGTGGGGAGCCGATGGATGCAAGAGACAAGCAGTCGCACACAGTGGTGCTCTTTGGGGGAGGCCTATTTTCAGCAGTCTTCAGGCTGATGACGATGATGATGATGATTATTACATACCATAATATTTAAGACAAGTAGGATTGTTTCACAGCTTCGCTTCACTCCACGGTGCAGCAGCGGTTTTCCCTGATTCACGGTGCACCACGTGGGCTAGCTGTAAACTATAATTAGCTTTATGCACCGTAAAGTAAGGAATGTCCGCAGTTCTTAGCGGACAGCGCGCTAGTTTGTTTACTTATGGGAAATTATTCTAGGAAAGAAAAACGCGTTGATATAATGCTCCATCAGCCCACACTAATCGGCACCAGTTGCTGAGTTGAGACCAGTTAGTGGAAATTGATGGCAACCACGTTGCATCTACTTTGCATGTTTTCATCATGTATACCTACCTACTAAATTTTGCTATGAATAATAAATTTTGTTCTTTTTTCTTTATAATCCACTGTTGAACTAAGGACACGCCAATGAACACGCTGTCTTTTAGCTATTCGCCGTCGCTCCGTCTCCGAGTCGCTCCGCATCCTACGTCTACGTTTACAGATTCGCGGTCTTCAATTTAGTAAAACAAAGTAAAAGGTGAAATAATCTAATTACACTTACACACCGCGATTGAGGTCAAATGCGGGCCTATTCAGTATAAAAACTAGTATAAAAACTATCTATCTATAGTGTAACTGTACAGCTTGTGTGTAACATGTAAAATGAATCGATAATTTATAGGACCTGTGCGATAAGCAGAGAATTTTAAACAATGATATTTTTGCTGTTTATTTGAATTAAATGCAAGTGCAAGTGATTATATTGCTTTTATAAATGACACGTGATCTGCATTTCTTAGAATCATCAAACATAAGTCTTTGTAACTCTGACATCCTGTTCAGGAAGTTTGAAACATCAGATAAGAGGAAAACAGAACTGAATGCTGTCCAGTCATCCGCCCACTCATGGTCTGTCGTCCGCTAATAGCGCACGACGAGGTAACTTGGTCTAAAGGTACCTACAAAGGGGTAACTGAAGTACCTATCAATAGGGAATTTTTGTCGGGCTTGGGGAGAGCAGTAAGAACACAACCACCGTACTTGGGATCACTAGGTACTTATACTTTGTCTTCTTAGATTTTTTTTATAAATCTTAACAACAAAAAGTGTGGTCAAATGCGAAGGCTCGCATTTGACAATCTCTTCAAAGTTTTACTGTTGTGACGACGTCCAACATTCTGGAATTATAGTACCATTACCAAAATAACTACCTATGTTTTTCTTCAACATGTCAGTCCTAGACGCATGCATGGCATCCACAATGTGCAACTAAGGTATTCAATAGTCATTCGATTTTGAAATAAATAAATAAAAAAAAAAAACAGTTAGGTAAGTAGGTAGTATAGTAGGTACCTACCTATTAGTCTAGTTATTATGTTCTAGCAAGGCACTTTGCCTGAAAACAAGATCCTACAAGATAAATATTTGAACTACGAGTGACCAAGTATTCTATAGGTAGGTACCTACCTAAATCATAAAATATAGTAAGTACTTATAATAGCTCGTTTGCCAATCATAACATCCTGTCGAGCGGGCGAATCAAACTCGCAATTTGCGCATAACGTCGCACAGTCCTGATTGATCTTGGACTCTCCCAGTCCCAGTGCTCCTAGTTAGCCCTCCCACGCTACCACAGAAATAGTTCAGTGGAACTCCGCGGGGGACAGGACGAGGACGATTTACCTAATTCACCATTAGCTAAGTAGGTGGGTACCTAACCATTTACGTTTTCATTTCTCCAGCAATAACTAAAAAGGAATATTTTTTCTGGCAACTTGGTGAAATGAGGAGATCCGTAGGAGAACTAGTGACCGATATAAGTAGCTCTTAAGATTAGAAAGTTGAAATAGCAATGGGCAGGCCACATCGCTTGTAGAACTTACAATCGATGGGGAAGAAAAGTTCTCGAGTGGCGACCGACGCAGCGTAGGCCGGCCCCCACTAGGTGGACTGACAATTTGGTGAAAGCTGCGGGGAGCCGATGGATGCAGGAGGCGAGCAGCGGCTCAAAGTGGCGCTCCCGTGGGAATGGCCTAATGTGTTCAGCAGTGGACGTCTTCAAGCGGTTAATGATGACTGTAATCTGTCATGGGCAACCATGACGCTCATCACGTGATTTGCATACTAACACAAAAAAGAAAAACTTAAGAAAATATGGTATGGTTAGTTAGGGGGACTCCGCATCATGCAATAACAAAGATTACTCCTGCGCCACTCCATAAATAGACCGATGGCCATACAGTGAACGGCCGGAACTGAGTAATCCGGGTTCTATTCCTGGCGAGATGTCGCTCATTATCCTATTATTGCGTTCAAAGGCCACGAGCTTATAACTCCACATTCCACACAAGTTTGAGAAATATTTTGTAAGTATATGCGAAACGTGGCTTTTCCTCAAGTAAGTGCGTGGTCAGCCCAAATTTTCAGAATTTTCAACACAAATCGTAAACCTCCTTTTTGCAAGAGTCCAGAAGATTTTGTTACGGGAAAATTTCCTTTATTCTTCAACCAATAATATAATACCAATTATTATTAGTCCAATGTTTCAGCTCACTACACTACATGGCGGCCCCATCTTCCAGGGAATGAGTCATTCCGTCAGTTCTTTTTATCGTCACCCATGAGATGAACGATGAACTTTTGTATGGCGGTATTCTGAAGACTATAATTAGGATATAGAGACACCTACAACCTTAAAAATCCTCTGGTTTTCCAAGTAGTGATCTAATGTCTCTTCACCTTCCTAAAATATTTAGAGAAGGTTCTAGATGAAAAATATGGGGCTATTTATAAGATGTGACATCAATCTCTTCACGCAGGCTTCCGACCGCGACCGCGTCGTAATGCCGAGACGGACCGACGACGCAGTTTCCCATTATGACGAAGTCTTCAATTGATAGAGATAAGGTCGTGGCCGCCTTTGCATATAAGGGATAATTTCAGTGATGAATACGAAGGTTAATCTTTCTTTTTGTTATCCTTGAGTCTTATTTCTTGATTCTTACTTGTACTTAGTTATAAAAACTCTGTACCTATATCAGGTATCTTTTCAACTTTTTTTAATGAATAAAGGCTTTCGTTTTACCTCCATTTTTACGGTAAGTGACAAAATAGTAAATAGAAGTACCTACCTGCGTAGGTACCTAAGTACATCAATTATTCGTTGGGTTGAAAACCAGCTTCAAAACAAGGCGGATGAGGTAGGCTGGTCATAGTCCTCAACATAATCTATAGTCAAATATATGCCTCTAAAAATGTTGTAAGTACTTAATTGAAAAAGAGGATATATTACCCCGTATTACTAACCTTGCTAACAATGTACCTAAGCACTCTAGATACGTTGTCCTTGCACCTATGTTCTGTGGGAGAATCAAGTCTGTCAGCAACTCATCACAACACAATACCTCAGTCCTTGCTGGTTGCCGACTTGCCGAGTCAACAGTCCTCAGTGCACGGTCACGGTCGCCGGCTTACATAACGAGGGCCACGAGGGTTTGCAGCCATACTTACATTGTTATCATCATATTGCTATTTTATGGGTTTTGGCGGAATTTTCGGCTTTCTCGTGAAGTGGTTATTCAAATCTACTTTAGTAAGTGCTACTAAATAAGTACCTATCTACTGTAACTTCGTAACTTACCTAATTTCAACCTCTTAAGAAGGTACCTACAGTAGGTACCTAGAGCCAAAGGATTTCCGGTTCAGTCAGGACATCGATCCACCTTATCTTTCCTAAAACAGTAAGTCCGCCTGCGCCTGGTGGTAGGTACAACCTATTCGTTAGTTAGATAGATCTCTCACATTACAATTTGAAATTTTGAATAGTAGGTAGATACCTACAATTATATCTATACCTACTAGTCGATTTTGGTTAATGTGTATTTTTTAATTTGTCCAGAAATAGGTACGTAACGTGTATAGGTACCTATACTTATCCTATGGTTATTTGGGTGGTAAAATAACAAAGGCATTATAAAAAACGGCAAAGTATCGAACCATGTATTTGTGAGCAAACAAAACATCTTTTTAGCAAAAACGTAATGAATTTAAAACATGTGAAACTTAGCTGAATGTCGATTTTCTGTGAATTTTATGATGAGTTACTTAACTGAACAATAGGTGACAGAGGTGCTTCAACCATAAATTAAACTGAAAACTGTTATCATTCAGGTGTGTAAGAAAATTTAATTATCTGGCTAGGTACCAGTAAGTATAGATACATGGTACCTAATAATAAGTTATCTCCCAGCAAATTAATTTCGAGTTAGTTAGTTAAGTTAGTTTTGAGCACACTAGAAGTACACAATTACAAAAAAACGAAGTGATGCCGATTAATTGTAAATAACCGAAATGTCGACCGTTTTAATGAGTGACACATTGCCCGTTTGCAATAAATCGACAGTAAACGGTGGGTGAGTTGGGTACATGGGTCACGCATACATTGACGAAACTAGAATGAGTAGCGCAACGGCTTGTCCTTTTGCAGACACCTCCCTACACGCAATCCCTACTCGAACAATCCCAGCAAGGCTGCGCCATACGTGATGCTGACGACATACCATGCCCAAATTTATGGTTACGCTTCAAAAATATTTTGAAATGTGAGTTGCCATTTTGTTTATAATTGCTAAGTTACAATAGATTTTGATAAAATTGTATTACCATATTGTGACCTTATTAGTACGCTGTGATCTATATCATTGACTAGCTATTTGTTCTTTAGCGGTTGATCCTTGTTTGCATTTAAAATTGGCCTGTGGTCAAGAGTGGGTCTGATTCACTGAGTACTCAGTGGATTACGAATCGCTGTGAAATTCTCATCACTGCGCATAAATCAAACAATTTATTATAAAACTATATCTTTTAGAAAATAAAATAATATTGTTACATAACGGGCAAAAACAACTAATAATAAATTGGTAGGTACTCAACGCTCATACTGAGTACCAATAAATTGGTAGGTACTCAACGCTCATACTGAGTACCAATAGTAGACACTAAAACCAAATCGGTAGTCTTAGTACATTTATTTCTGATTGTTGATAGTGACATGTTTTTAATTATTCACCTTCGAAAACCTAGACCCAATGTTAACCAGAGGGTGACCCACTGATCACCACTGAGCGTACGCAGTGAGTCATTTCTGCTCTCTACAAAAAATCTTAATTTCTCTGCTCTCCATTATCGGGGATCGATGATTTAGTACCGATGGATGCAGGAGGCGAGCAGCCGCTCTAAATGGCGCTCCCTGGGGGAGGCCCATGTTCAGCAGTGGACGTCTTCAGGCTGTTAATGATGATGATGATGATGATGATGATTTAGTAATTTTCTGAGAGCTGATGAAATGGCAATATATCACACCAAATTTGAAGTCAATCTGACTCATAGGTTTGAGATATGAGCTGTCAAAAAAGTGACCCAACCTTTACCCGGTGACCCAACACCAAAATCACCACGCTTATTGGCAGGCGGGTTGGGTTGGGGCGGGTGTTCGCAGTAGATTATAATGAAGACAAGAAAATGCTGCTGCTATTTCCTGTATAATTGTCACCGTCTTATTGTAAAAACCGTTTGTTTAAAAAAAAACGAAAATAAAACCGGTTATATATAAACTGTTGATTTATTGCAAACTGACACTTTGTCTTGCAATAAAAAGGATGATTTTTGGATTATTTATAAACAGTCAGTGTCTATCGTGAGTTTATAAAAAACCAGGGGTTAAGTTGCGTTTAATTGTAAACATTGCAACAATTTTTGCTGTAATTTATTGTTTTATTAGTCACTAGTGGCTAACCAGTACCTACGTTACGACGACGAGTGAAGCGAGGAGTGTTAGGTTAGTCTTGAGCACATTAGAAGTACTTACACAATTACAAAAAAACGAAGTTATGCCGATTAATTGTAAATAACCGAAATATCGACCGTTTCATTGTGTGACACATTGGGCAATGTGTCACACAATGTTTGCAATAAATCGACAGTTTATAAATAACCGCGTTTTTATAAACAAACGGTTCTTACAAAAAGACGGTGACATATATAATATTCCTTTAGTTTAGCCAACTTTTGCGGCATCCACGGGAAGAGCGGGGTGGTCCTAAGACCTATTCTACTCGGATAAAGATTACAACCTTAACTTATAGGTATACCTACTTACTTATACATCTACAATATATTGTGATTATTATTTAATACGGATACTTAACCGCAAAACGATGAGATTACCAAGTGCGGTAGTAGGTAGGTACCATTCATTACCTAGTTATTTAGGTACTTAGGTACAGGTAGGTAGGTAGACGGATGGATCATCAACATCATCATCATTACCTCTGCGTGAGAGGAGACACGTGATGTGGCTAGTGTTTGTTTACGGGTAATTTGATTTGATGCTAGATACAGCCCTATAGGTAGGTAGGTACCTACCTGTTTAGAATCTGTATATGTATAGGTATAAATACTATTATTTTTAGGTACCTACCTATACTCTGAGCTAGAGTTAGGGAAAGGGAAGGTGGTCCGAGATGAGAACTTAAACTATTACGAACATTGACGGGCCCGATAGCTCAGTTGGTAACCCTGCCTTCTGAAATGAGGTCTGTGGGTTCGATTCCTACCCAGGACTAACATTTGTGTGATGAACATAGATGTGTTCTGTGTCTGGGTGTTTTTTTGTTGTATTCTTTTTTTTATAACTGAATAGGCCCGCGTTTGACCGCAATCCCACCTGATGGAAAGTGACGATGCCGTCTACGGTGGTACACGCTTGCCTAGAAGATACCTATTCACTCACGACTTGAAGAGCTCCAGATTGTACTTATCGGGAAACAAAGACGGGATTTTATGTGTGTATATATATTTACAAAACAAAAAGTATAAGTATTATACCCGTTATCTGGTTCCCATAATATACAAGCTATGCTTAGTTTGGGGCTAGATGGCGCTGTCTGAAAAATTCCACACATTTATTTATTCTCCTTTTATTATTATTTTTTTCTTTTCAGATTGTGCCTAGTTTCAGTTAATTTACCCGGTGCAAAAAGCATTAAGTATATTAAGCTCTCAATGATCATGGTAAGATGACCCCATAGGTATATAAGCAAGATGAACCCCTGAGATCATCTCTATATTTTACCAGGTTGACCAGGATCTTTGGGCTACCAAATTCCATCAAGATCGGTTCAGCCAGATGATCGTAAAAACGTAAAAATCACTTTCGTGGGTGTATTTATAAAATTAAGTAACATAATGAGTGGCTAATGAAAATACTGAGCAATACTACTGTAGGCTTCCTTTATTGGCCAGCTATTACTGTAGGTATAACATAGGCATGTATAACCTACATACATAAACGTAAGGTGTAAACCTGGTATAAACAAATGAATAGCACAATCACTTGGATTGACAGGATAACATTGTGCAAGGTCGCGAACTGTATCTGTGTGACAAAGAGAACAAAAGGATCGCCCCGTCTGTGCTCAGCCTCTGCCCCGGTCCGACAGGTGAATGAGAAATGTAGCGCTGCGCAGCCATGACACCGATAACCCAGTTGTTGCTATCGACCAACCCCGCACCGTCAACACATGAATGGTTAATGAATATACGATGGATAGGTACTTACAGTTACAGGTATGATTGGTAAGTGGAGGTACATGTAAATAGATCGGCGAATCAACGAATCGTCACATAAGATGGAAACTAGGATAAATTAAATTATTTCATTTCATTTCAATTAACTGGGTATGTTGTACAGCTTCCAAAAATGTGAAAAAGGTGAGGCACCGGCCACGAAACGATCTGAGAGTTCTAACAAATATTTTCTAGCCTTAAATTGCCTCGTACATAAAAGAATAACGCTAGGTGGGCAGCGGCATTAATATGAGTAGTATTATCATATCTGTGGCTATGCGCAGTTACCTTTCAATCATGCACTTAGGTTAGGACTTGGTAGACCTATTATGAGATGGCCTAATGGCATCAACATGGCTGTGTCATGGGGTTGTTGGAATGGGTAATTCCATCACTTAGGTGAACACTTTGTTTATCCGCCGTAATATGCAATTGAAGATACTTTTTGTAGCACTTCTTCTTCTCGTGTAGGTAAGTGGTCAGCCCTGGTGTCAGAATTTTTAGGCCGCCCAAAGGCTGACTCGGCTTAACGACTACTGTCTTACAACAGCCGGGACCGACGGCTTAACGTGCCCTCCGAAGCACGATAGCGCTGTTCTAAATAGTCCAACTTTTTGTAGATGTAGGTAGATCCTTAGGTACGATTTTCCAGATTGCTTAGGCTAAACCCCTAATAACGTAGGTATATGTCTAGGTACATAACTACCTAATAACTATTTGGGGTAAGTGTAGAGTATAATAATACCTATTTGTGTAGGTACCTACTTCATTTATTTTATCATTTTCAGTCAAAGGACTGGACCCAAACCCAAAACATTCACATACATAAATCTTTTTAATTACCAGTTTAGAACCAGTCAATGTGCCCAAGTCCTTGAGATGATGACCTATTACTACCTGCATCTGGGTAAGCGTGCCACGTGCCACGACACGAGTTGCAGGTTTGGTTGCAGGCAAATTAGGTACATCATAAACTGGTATAATATACACGATCAAAAATGTATATAATTTACTACGTAAAAACACGGTGTCTCGTAAATAAAAAGTTAGGTACTCTGTGGTAACAAAATTATTTGCAACCCAGTGGCGCCTACTGATGATGGGTAATGCCACAGATCTCTATTTCTGTGACTAATGAATGCTACACCACCACTTCTGGTAACTGACAAGGATACAACTGCCACTGCTACTAACAAAAATTATATTGACAGCCTCTGGTGGTGTGGTGGTTGAGCAGGGTGACTCATTAGTCATTATTTGTCATAGCCTGGAGGTGCTGTTTCGATTCCCGCAACAGCACAAGTATTTGCGTCAATACTTGTTCTCTGGGTGTTATGAGACCATGGTCCTCTAGTTCCTGGGTCCCTAGATAGAGGGAATCCTAGTTAGGATCCACTAGTCTGTGATTGTAAAAAACCTAATACCTAGTTAGCTCACCGTCAGACCCAGCCTAGTGTAAGTATGACCTATGGCAAAGTATTATAGTTGTATACAAATGAATGGTGAGCATTTGCTGGATTTGTGTAAAGTTGGTGTGGTTATGGCGAATCCCCTCCTATGATGAGTATCCACTGGCATTTTACGGGGAAGGCCCATGTTCAGCAGGGCAGAGAAACATCTTAAGGCTGTTGATGCATGTGTGTATTTACTAACTATTCACTTTTATTACGAAAAAGAAACCATTAAAATCTGCCCACAAATATTTCCAAGGACTTGAAAAGTACTAAATCTATCTGAAACATTCAGAATTAACTCCATAATTATTAATTACTATGCACTCTCAGTATACAAGGTGACCTTTAATTGGTATGTTATCCCGAACCGGGAGGACTGGGACCATGATGGCCCAGTTGTCAGAGCTTTACTTGAACTACATGTTTCCAAACCTCCATGGTAAAAAAGAAATCCACCGATCGCTACGAGAGTTAACAAGATACTATAAATTCATTTCTTAGAAATGAATTCATTTGAAGAAACATTGTCTACCCTGAGGTGTAGATTTACCCCCTTTCCGGATAATATACCAAATAATACCAATTCAAAATCAGGTAGTAGATTGGTGTATTTTTAAACAATAAGAAAACAAAATTCAGTTTTTTTGGATTTTATTTTAAGCTTACAGTTAACAGGAGGTTCTTAGATCCTGGAAGGATACAGCATCTGAAACAATAAAAGAACTGCATCAGCTTCTCGAAAATTTTTACACATCAAAACTCAATTTTTTAAGTAATCAGTTAGGTTATGTTGTCCACATAAAATTTCAGGTTTCAAATGTCATAGGCATCATTTTAAAGTTTACCTCTAGTGGGGTATGGCTGCATTTTAGAAGTATTTTAAACAGAGGTAAAAATTCTCTATAAAAACAACATTTCCTATTTTCAGTGATAATGACTACATATACAAAGCACTTCAGCATACATCACAAACAGAAATGACTTACTTGCATTATAATATTAGTATTTTTTAGAAGTAACAAACAGTTTGAGGATAATGCTCTCATTATGGACATAATTATGTTCTTAGCACTGATTGATGATTGCAATATGGGTAAATAAATATCAGTGGACATTTCACACAGCACCATCTAGCCCAAAACTAAGCACAGCTTGTACCAGGCTGGAACCAGGTAACGGATATAATATTTAGTTGTTTTAAATACATACATACATAGAATACAATAAAAGCCAGACACAACAAACATCTACATTCATCACACAAATGTTTGTCCTGGGTGGGAATCAAACACACAGCCCTTAGTTGAGAAGGCAGGGTTACTACGAACTGAGCTATCAAGCCTGTCAGGTGCGAGTAATATTTTGTAATATGTAATTTATCTAATTATTTAAGCAATTAAACCACCCATTATTTCTGTATTATGGTGTTGTCTCAATAAAGAGTTATAAATCTATCTGTAAAATTTGTTATCCTCTTAACTGTATTATTATTTGATGTGTGTGCAATAGTGTTTATCTATCTATCTCATGCTAAAGCAGACATAGGATCTTTGCATGTGCATCATCATTTTTACATGGAATTCTGTACACCTCTGAACTTTATACCTTTAGCTTTATACCAAGATTCCATAAGTTTGTTATATAAAATACAGCATTTATGTATGAGCTAGTAGGAAAGATGGCTCACCACTCGTATCCTATGTCCCATGGCGTGAGCGGGCAGGTTGGACTTGAAGCGAGCTCGGACACCTCCGGCGTTGCCATGGGGACGGGTCACCTTGCCCCAGATGGCACGCAGCTTGGTCTTCTTACCACGGGGACCACCAGCAATAGGCGTCCTCTTCTTAGCTTTGTAAACATATACACACCGCTTGCCAGCATAGAAGATAGCATCATTACGGTCCTTTGTGCCTTCAATCTGGAAAGTTGTAGAAATAATAATAAGATACAGTTTGACAAACATTTGTGATTTAACTTTCAGTTGCTTTACAATCAGTAGGGTTAGGTTGACAACATGATAGTTCAGGTTTCAAATGTCATAAGCATCATTGAATTGGATATTAATTACCTAATTACATATAAATATTTCAAGAACTACAATTTTATTAAAATTGTGATTGGCAATAGAATAAAATCTTAATAAAATGCAGAATAAAAACAGTTATTTGACAATATGACTGTAGTGTTTTTATGACTCAGAACTATTTTATTTGTAGTGTAGGTGATGATAAATTAACTATTTACTCAGGTACCTACTAATAACAGCTAATATCCTATCATTAATTATTGATCTATTCTAACCTTAAAATAAAAACAACAAACCTTGAGAAGGGCTGTGTTTTCATGTTGGTTGCGCAGACCACGTTTGTATCCTGTGAACACGGCCTTGGCGTAGAGCCTGCCGTGGCGCGCCTTTGACGACACCTTGCGGATCGTCTTCACGACCTCAGCGGGCGCTGCAGGAGCAGCCTTCACAACCTTTTCTTTGAGGGCCTTATTTTTAGGCGCCTTCGCCTTGGGCGCTGTGGACGGCGCTGCGTCTGCCATACCTAAAACACCACTCACAATTATTAATGAAACTGACGAGAACAGCTACTCAGTTTATTTGGGGTTATGTTGACATCCAACTTTACATCACGATTTATCTCCGTGTCGGACACTAATCTATGATTTATCTCTACACTGCATGGGTCAGACATATTCAGATTTATCAAAAGAATTCTTATTTTTTTATCAAAATTAAAGAATTGTTGTAATTTTTGTAAATCTCACAAACTAACCGAATTTTGTTTTCCTTGGAAAATGAAAGAACGGGTTTCGGTATTGCCACTCTAAAGTACTTTTTTCTCCTGAATATTCTCAAAAAAACCCCAGTGCGATTAGATGGGAGAGCGTGCCGCACACAATATATTTTTATTTTTACAGATGGCGCTGAACGTAGTGGTGATGTACTAAAACACTTTTTACACACTTTTAACAATTTTTTTCACTTTATTGGTGTTTGTACTGTTTGGCATCGAGTACAATAATCATTTGTATTTTGTACTATATGATATTATAATATAGTACAAAATACAAATGTAAACATAAAATAGAAGCAAGTACTCACGACCAAGGAACTTATACGTATAAGTTCCTTGCTCACGACACAATCTAACCCACGATTTATCGACTTGTCAGGGTTAAATTTTTGAAATCAGTTTATGAGAACCTCCTCCTTTTTCGAAGTTGGATGAAAATTAATAGTTTTCTTGCTCTGAGAAATCATGATACACACGTATTAAATACTCAATGATAAATAGTTAATAACACTAATATGCCAGGTCATTGCAACTCAATATGCAAAATAGTTGAAAAAAGGAAAACATGCATTATATTAAAGTACCTTAACCAAAAAATTGAATTGATGAATTTATAATTGATTTTAAATCAAACATTTATTATTACTAGGAATCGTGGAAATAAAATCTGTATGGCAACACATCAAGGCTTCGTTCAAAAACAATGATAAAATTTTATTTAGTCTTCTTCTTCTTCGTTGATTAGTTTTTAACTTTTTTTAAAATATTCCACATACTATATAACAAATCGTACCTACGTTTTTTTTTTTTCTTATATTTTGGCTCCACACATAGTGTATTTAGCCAGTGTCAAGTATTATATTTTCAGGCCCTCTTGCACGTTCTCGGTTTAAAATTATAACTAACCCAGAGCTAGTAATTCGAGTTAAGTTGGTAAACAGAAATATCCAGACATTTTCTCTTGCACGTTCGGAATATTGACAGGGGTTAAGCCCGTCACACACGTAGCAATAATATATATTAATATACCGTACTATAATATATATAATAGCAAGCTACCACACACGGAGACGATGCTATAATATATATATTTTCCTTCATTTCATTGATGGTCGGCCTAGCGTTTACACGTGTTTTGTAATAAAGGTTGATTTCAAAACACAGTAGGTAATTATGAATTCAACAAGAAGTGCATTGTTATTGAATTTACTTGATAGTTCTTCAGACGACCATTCCGATTAATATTACACACTCCTAATAAGGTGGATATAGTTTTTATGAAAAGTAGTTTATTTATAATTTGGCTAATTTAAATGACTTGTACCTGAGGTAGTATAAAAAGTGACAAGTCGCCAATCAGACTTTTACATCGCCGATGCCTAGTCCCGAGTAGACTAAATGGCGATATATTGCCTAAATTGAACACACTGGTCGGGCGGAGGCGGCCCAGGGGGCTAAGATTCCAAACGCTAA
The DNA here is from genome assembly GCA_963580505.1 of Ennomos erosarius. Classification (NCBI taxonomy): domain Eukaryota; kingdom Metazoa; phylum Arthropoda; class Insecta; order Lepidoptera; family Geometridae; genus Ennomos; species Ennomos erosarius. The sequence goes on along the minus strand of OY756978.1, from coordinate 318,813 downwards.
CGCTATCGCCAAATTTTGCTTTTGGGATCGTTCGGGATCCCAAAAGCTTCGGGCTAACTCCAAAATGTACTGGAATGACATTTCGGATATCGCTTACTTTTGTGGAAAAGTAAGCGATTAATGTCATTTCAATACATTTTTGGAGATAGCGTTAGCATTTGGGATCTTTGCTAGACCCCCAGGCAAAGCGGCAGGAATGGTAAGAGGGGAGAAGCGTCCGAGGAGCGCGTCGGATATGTTGAAACATGCTGTACATTCAAAATATGTCTCGCTATACCATAATATATATTAATATACAATAATATAAAAATATACCATAATATATATTACGGTATAGGTTGGTCACAGAAATATATATTATAGCTGCGTGTGCGGACCCTCGAGAATTTGTATAGAAAACATAAGGTAATATGTCTAGCTATAAATATATTAATATATATTATAGCTACGTGTGTGACGGGCTTTAAGTTGGTAAACCTGCGGCTCAATGCACTGAGTAAAACAAAATTACACCTGACTTATGTATTTGAAGTTGAAAGGTACAAGGTATACATATTCTATACTAGCTGGAATAAGCTCATAGCATCGTAAATTATACAAAACTAAACTTTAATTTTAATGCCGTAAAATTTACATTAGACTATCGTGTTTGGAGAGAAACGTGGTCTGAGGAAGATAGTACGTTGTGTACTCATGGAGTAGTCTGTCTTTTTCTTATGCCTTATTATCGGAGGTAGTTAACCTGTTTTCATGGGAATACATGTAGGATTAAAAATCTGATAAAGTTTATGAACGGACAATCTAAATGTAAAAAAGGTGTGAGAGTTTATGAACGAAGGAAGAAAGAGAGACATGCAAGATGTGAATGGAAGACGTGAGAGTTTTTTTCTGCGGTGATAATAATTAAAAATAGTTTTGTCGGAAAATATAGAAGACTTTGCTGCCTCAAACCCCCCATCGTTTCATTTTCAGGAGCACCAACCAGATTCTACATGCATAATAAACTCAACTTCGTAAATTCTCGATGAATGTAAAATAATGAAATTAGGTAAAATTGACTTACCTACTTACTTTTACTAAAACTGTACTAAAAAACAATACAGTAGTCAATCGCACAGAAATCATACTTTCTATGGGATAGCATAATACCGTTACTTCGTAAATTAATCAACTAAATTTTATCAGATTTAGTAAAATTAGAAGCTGTAGCATGCATGTACTAAACTGGGGGCGATCCATGTGGGGGCAACTGGGAATATACCACCTACCGGAGGAAGAGCTAGGCATGCCTTTAGCAGTCTATGTATGTAATGTACCTTTGTTGTTTGTATTTATAGCACATGCTGTTTAAGCATCCTATGCTACACACGGTTCTTATGTGATTGAAGAGATGAAACTGCGGGCCTACTACTTTATTTTAAACTCATTCACAACTCGAGACACAAAAAAAAACTTCTCGAAAAACTTATCGTTTCTGTTCGAAGTGCTTGTTCCAGTTAGTATGGAATACAAGTACTATTATAGAACTTCTTGGAGAGGTATCAATAGAACATTTTCAGCCAGTGTCAATTTAAAACTTATAAAACGTACATACCTAAAGCCGCCTCTACATGCTTGATGTTTGCCACAAACACCTAGTACCCCAAACACCGACCACAAATTACTCAACACATACACTGCATCGACAGGATAGTCAAAAGTGCTAGGTATGGATGGGCAAAAATGGCAGGCGACGAGCGTGTAAGGGCTGCCAACATTTTTTTTCGGAGAAATATATAGCATCTTTTTAATATAATAAAAAACAAAAGATAAACAAATATATTATTTATCAAATATTCATTTTTATAAACACTATCTAATGTCTTTTTTTAAATTAAAAGTATCATAAAATATGCATAAAGTAAAATCAAAAGGGATTTTTATTACTATCTGTTTCTTTGTTCTCCGCGATTTTAAATTCATATCGGAATTTCCTTCGTGTGAATATCGCGGGAATAGAAAGCAGGAACGACATTACTTTAAGGGTCTTACTTATAAATCCGCTTAAAATTAGTCAGTGTTTTCCCGCGTGACATTTCAAATCAGTCAAAAGTTGACAGAAGGTTTTAAGCAATGGCTAACTTTAAGCGGCGTTTATAAATGAGGCCCTAAATGAAGAAGGTTATATTGGCATAGATACTGACCGCATGTTGAAACTTGGCAACAGGCAACTTGAAAGTGACGATGCGATCGAAGGAGTAGCATGCTAGCTATAGCTTATATTTTATGCTGGATACTGGAACACATAGGATACTGATTACCTCTTTTATTTAAGCCGCAGCAAATAATCTCAATTATTCGCGGGCAGTATTCGAAGAGATATGTAGAACCTACTAGTTGCGCACAGCGTTTAGCACACAGCCTTGAAATATAGTGCAGTTCTATATATTAATGTATGGTTAGCAACCCTACGCGCGTACTACTGTCAAACGTTTGAATACATCACAAACAGCTTTGTCGTTCGACAAACGTATTTGTCAAATCCTTAGAACTATGCACAATTCCGACACTGATACCGATCAATGGTGTTTGCCAGTGATACATGTGTGTTTGCAAACAGGCAAACACCAAAATAAAAATACACACACCCATCCTCAAGTTCGTGTTTGCTATTTGATGTTTGCTGTTTGCCAAGTATGTGAAAGCCGCTTAAGGATCAACATGTCAAATTACCCCCGGGTTAAATATATAACGGGATAAGTGGTCAATTTTCTAACGTGCAAGATAAAATACAGAAATAATCCGAGTTAGGCATTTATTCAGGTAACACGAGGTTAGAGTGAACGCGCAAGTCGGCCTAAGTGTTATAAAATATTTAACACAAAGTCATGTCCTAGTCATAGTCATAGTCCAGTCTAAGTCAGGTAGTCATAGTCCAGTCTAAGTCATGCTCCAGCAAAAGTGGTGGCAACTTTACTAGAAGCTTTTATGGAGTTTTGGAAGCAACACGAAAAATCACGTTTCACCACATTATATCACTTGCCCTCACTCATGCTCGTAATTCAGCACTTAATGCGTAAAACGCCACCAATTTTAAACATTAACACTGAAAAAAGCAAAAGTTTTGAAAAGTAATACAATGCAACGACGTGAACTTTTCCGCGTTCCCGCCAAAACTCCCGTACCTACGTTCTTCTATATTCTAGTATTACGTTCATAGACATATATATGAAGGACAGGCCTAATGACAGGTCGCCGCGTCACTTCAAAGTGGGAGCCAATATCACAGATTGGCATCCACTAGCGCTCAGTCTGTGATGGAAGTTAGAAGGCATCGGTCGAATGTCACAAACAAAATATGCCAAGTTGTATTGTGAAGGGTTGCACAATCTATACTCAAAAGTGCAGTAAAAAGAAAGACCAAGTTTCTTACCTCAAGTAATTCAATATTTTCAATATTACACTCTGTTTTGTAACAAAATAATCGAATTTATATTTGGAATAATCATTGTAAACATAAACATTGACGGACATAATGGCAGCAGTGTTGCCAACATTATTTTTTAGGGAATCGTACCTTTGACGTGAAAAGTTCGTATTTTGCTACAATTTCCCGAAAAAAGATAGTACGCGTAGAAATTTGAACGAAAATGCAAAATTATTTAAAAATGATTCAATATTTTAGGATACACAACTACACAATATGTAATATTTGGTATTTCTTAATATATTTCGAGATTACAATAATACATTTATTAAGTATTGAGACAATAGAGAACATATAAAAGCAAGAAAATGTAAGTAAAAAATTCTTAATTTATATATTTTTTTATATACATGTAACGGCGACAGTTTGGTTACCAAACTCCCGACACATTTCATAATGATCCACACGAAACGAAAAAAATGAGGACGCAAATTAAAATGCATAATGCGCGTAAAGTACTTGGACGCCACCTGCTTAATTTAATAAAATTAGTAAGACGATTAGATTATGTAGTGTGATGGTTTGGTTTATGACTCTAGACGTTATTGACTTTTCGACAAAATGAACTTGATTTATTGTATTTTTTTTTATTTTGTTACGAACATTACAAGCTTTGAAAAGGTCGTATGTTATGCGTACGATTTCGGATTCACGATCGTACATCGTATTGGGGCCAAAAAGATCGTATAAATACGATTTAAATCGAACGGTTGGCAAAACTGAATGGCAGCGATAGGCACCTAATTTTCTCATCTTGTCGTAGTTCACGCGAAATCTAATAGATGGCGCTGACTTTTCTCACGCCATTTTGACTAAATAAAATGTTCCTTCGGGCATATCCTGATATATAAATCTATGATTACGTTCCAAGTTCCAAAAATAACCGTCGTGAATAAGTCACGGTGATTTTTCACTGATATTTTTGAGTACCCGGAACGATAGTCACGGTGATCTTAAAGTAACGACATTGCCCACCTCTACTGAGAATGCCAGTTCGACCGAAGTTTGAATCTAGACTCCAATTTTGACATAATGGAGTTTGAGTTCAAACTCGAACTCGTCTGTGAGACAGAGAACGGCAAAGCCAATTCACGAAAAATAAGTGCCATGTCTAATCAGCGCTATCTATCTTCTGCTGTAGAACTACATTCTATGGTAATAATGTTGGTCTGTGGTAATTATTTTTCTTTGTCAGCTGTCTGTCTGACATTTCTGTTTATTGTGTCTGATTTGGACCAATCAGAACAGACCACGAAAAGAGACGAACGAAAAATGGATTGTGGATCTGTTAAATGATTATTTTGTATTGAAAATTGAATAAATGCAGTGAAATCGCGATAAAGACTGGTGTTTAATTTTAATATAGCTTATAATGGACTACCTAGCTAATATCAACTGGAACAGATTGACACCATGTCTAGTGCTTTTAGTGCTAGAAGTTATGTTAGAATGTAGGTGAACTTTTAACCTATTTTCCAGTTATTTCTGTGTGAGAGTGCTGTGTTTTGAAACGTTTTGTTCAGTTTCAGAGTGCACGACTCAGGCGGAGGTGAACAAACATTTAGAGCTGGGACGGGACTTCCTGGCTCGGGGACAGTTGTCGGATGCTCTCACGCACTACCACGCAGCTGTAGGTGAGTGCCGCTAGCAGAGAGCTGCCCTTGACACTGCCAATGCCAACTGCGAAGGCTTACTTGCCTAAGTCGCGACACCACTACATCTGCTGGAGAAACTATAAAAGTGACTAACTTTGTTGTTAGTGTTACAGTCTGGCCTAGTGATCTACTTTATGTACCTGCTTTGGTACCATGTAATAATTTTGTATGAAATAGCATCTTGCAAACATCCCATTATACCCATATCATGAAAAAGTTATAAGAGTCTTTGTTTGTGAATAATGAATATATCAAAACATTGCCATTGCTTAAAATACTATCTAATGAATGTTTTTCTTATTGTGTACAGAGGGAGACCCAAATAACTACCTCACATACTTCAAGCGGGGCACTGTTTACTATGCACTTGGCAAGGCCAGGTTCGCACTGCAAGACTTCACGAAGGTAACAAGATTTTTTTGTGAAATTATTGTTTACTGATTCTCTTCATTGAGCAATAATTCAACCAAGTGGTGTGAGGTCACACTATTGTATGATATCAAGTTGTTTTGGTGAATTACCTTTTTAGACAAGGTTGCAGTTTGATATTGAGGACTAGAAATAACTAAGCCTAGAATTTGATATACACTACACTCAGTAATTTTTTTATGAACTGTGTGCAAACAATCAGGTAGCCCACCTGATGGCAAGTGGCCACCGCTGCCTATGAATACCTGGTACACTGAGGGCATTGCCTACTCTTAGAGAGGACTCATTTAACACTTTTATTGAAGCTCTGCATACTGTAGTTATGCGGGATAACCTCAGGTGGAAGATCATTCCACAGCTTGCAGGTTTGTGGAAGAAACGAGTGCAAGAATCGCATCATATGTTATTTCCATGTGTCTACGATATGTGGAAACGGTTTTTCATGTTGCCGTGAATTGCTCAAAAATTCTTTTAATCTGAAACATATACTTACACAAAACCAAAATAGTAGAATTACCTAGACATTCTAGACTAGTCAATAGTGTAACTGCATTTCTGCACACACACAGGTGTTAGAGTTGAAGCCCGACTTCACATCGGCTCGCATGCAGAGGGCCACTGTCTACCTCAAACTAGCACAATATGAAGATGCCAAAGAAGACTATTTACAAGTCGTGAGTATATTATCATTCTCAATATTATATGTAAAGAAACTGCCTTAATCTGATACCCAATGAGAGTTGGCATGTAGGTTAATAAGCCTACTTGCAATCTATTGTCCTCGTAATAGTCAGCACTTATGATAGTAGGAGGTGCTCTTAGGATTAGCAAGTTGAAATGGCAATGGGCAGGCCACATCGCTCGTAGAACTGACAACCGATGGGGAAGAAAGGTTCTCGAGTGGCGACCACAACTGGAAGACGCAGCGTAGGCCAGCCCCCCACTAGGTGGACCAACGACCTGGTGAAAGCCGCGGGGAGCCGATGGATGCAGGAGGCGTCTTCAGGCTGTTAATGATGATGATGATGATGATAGTAGGGGATCGGATTGGAATATTGAGGAATATGTTAGTGTGGAATGGAATTAGCATAATGTTCATAATAGAGTTTTAAAAAGTCCCATGATGCATTCTGGGGGGAGTCGATGGATGCGGGAGGCGAGCAGCCACTCACAGTGGCACTCGAGGGAGGCCTATATTCAGCAGTGGACATCTACAGGGTGTTGTTGTTGATGATGATGATGATGATGCATTCAAGGAAGTTGTGGTCCTAGGATTAACTAAAAATCCATGTAATTTGGGATGTCAGTTCTCTGAAGTGTACAGATAATGCTGTCAATGATATAGAATATAGATTTAAGTTGTAAGCCTTTTGAATTAAATAACTGTAATAGATATCTGTAAAACTGGGTTTCTGTAAAATTGGGAATCCGTACATTTTGGAATCTGTAGAATTGGGAATTCGTTCACTTAAGGATCTGTAAAATTAAGAATATGTATTGTAGAAAGAGGAATCTGTAAAACTGAAAAACTGTAGAATTGGGATCTGTTCAATTGGGAATAATCTATATAGATGACGCACTTGTATCTAAAAGAAGATAGTGTAGGTTAATTTCAAATCATTCTAAAATATAGGTAAAACAATTTAATGTCTGCATTGAATTTGTCCTTATCAGCAATTCAGCGTATTCTTATCACTATTTTGTTTCATGGCAGTTATAAATTAGTATCGGAATTATGTGACTGTTTCTGTATTTTACGCCACATTATAACTCAGTGGTGCAATATAATATCTAGTGTTTACACTAACACAACCATAAATAATACTTTCTACACCACTAACTTGGATTTTAAAACATAATTTTAATTGTTATTTCATCATAAGATGTTTGTTTTGAAATAAGTTTGAATTCTTTGTACCTGACTTATCATTTACTTATTCGGGAAAGGAGTTAAAGGATTTTAAAATAATTAATTCAATCTATTCAATATTACACTGTTTATACACTGTTTTTTCTAAGTAAACATGTCCCATCTCAATAAATATGGTATTTATTTGAACAGCTGACAATACGTTTTCCTCATTTATTATTGTTTGAAGTTCATCATCATCATTAACAGCCTGAAGACGTCCACTGCTGAACATAGGCCTCCCCCAGGGAGCGCCACTTAGAGCGGCTGCTCGCCTCCTGCATCCACCGGCTCCCCGCGGCTTTCACCAGGTCGTCGGTCCACCTAGTGGGGGGCTGGCCTACGCTGCGTCTTCCAGATCGTGGTCGCCACTCGAGAACCTTTCTTCCCCATCGGTTGTCAGTTCTACGAGCGATGTGGCCCATTGACATTTCAACTGTTCTCAATGTTTGTTCTTTGTGGGTGTTATATTGTACTCTATGTATGTATTTAGAAACAAAAAAGTATTTAATCTCATCAGTCATCTGCAGATTCATTTGTAAAGGTAAAAAAATTGAATTACGAGCGGGGATTGAACCTGCATCCATCTATCTCTCGAACCGGTATGCTTTACTTAAGCTATACCGTGACAAGCGATACTGCTATAAAAATCATAAATATCAGTTATCTGGTTCCCATAGTGCAAGCTATGCTGTGTTTGAAGCTAGATGGTGCTGCTATAAACGTCCACACGTATTTAAAAATGTCCAATGATATATCGGTTTGGTGCAGACGCAGACGGAGCCGTACAACGCGGAGGCGCTGGAAGCCCTGTCCCTAGTGGACAGCTACGCGGAGGAGTACCGGCTGTGCGCGGCGTACTACCGCGGCGGCGACCACCGCGCGGCCGCCGGCTCCGCCACGCGGCTGCTCGACGTGTCGCCCTGGGCCGCTAGTCTCCGGCAGCTTCGGGCCGAGTGCTACATCGCATTGGTGAGACTACTGGCCTTATTGTTATCTTCCTCATTCTCGATCTTATCCTTCATTTTAGCCTTTTTTATCATCCCATTTTCTAAGCAATTTGTCTGATGTAGAAAATGAGCTTTATTTTTGAGCTGTTGTCAGAAGTGACGCGTCTTGTGAGGAATGTGTCCTGTAACGCATCCTGCTTCGTACTTTATTTTAGTCTTAACTGTATCCTTATTCTTATTATATTTAGGGTGTGGTAAAGCCTGCACAGAGATCCCGCATGAAGTGTATTGTGCATTTAACATTTCAAGTGTCGTCTCCGCCAGTATTGGGCCTCCTCTCTTCCCTAAACTTTACCCTAGTTAGACCAGCTTTTTTATGTATTAGAGTATGGAATTGAGTCCCTTTGACAACAGTTACAGTGTTGTTGTATTAAATGGTGTGAATAAAATAAATAAATAACGCCCAACGATCCCGTACATAGATCCTGGCTCCTGGAATCTAACTAGGGTTCCCTGTGTCCAAGGATCCAGGAACTATGAAGACCATGTTTCCACAACACCCAGACGCAGAACAAGTACTGACATACTCAGTAAACAGAATGAGTTCAATCGCAGTCAATCCCGTGGTCGTCGTTCAGTAGATGTATCGTTTCTATTGTATATTATGTTATGCGTGCCATGTGATCACGTTACGCCGAACGTTCCAGAACGACCTGTTCAGCGCGGTATCGGACATCCGTTCGGTGAACCGCCTGCAGCAGGACTCCACGGCCGGCTACCTGCGGCTCGGGACGCTGCTCTACCAGCTCGGACACGTCAGCGATGCGCTCAAGGTAATGTGCGGGACTTCTGGTAAAGATATAGGTTGCTATCTCACTGCCGTTACACATCGAATGGTTGAAAAGAGAAAACAATATTTTCGAATTGTTTCAAAAATGATTTCCTAATAGTGCACATACAAAATACAAATGTAGCATTATAAGTAAAGCATTAAAAATAGAACGATGGCATCGCTAGCGCCTGCCCAGAGACGCGCTACATGTAAACAGCCCTTTGTTTACAAAGACCTGGCGACCTGCAGCCATGTGTTCATCCGCAACGATACCGTGAGGGGCGCGCTAAAGCCACCTTACGACGGACCGTACCAAGTGCTCGAGCGACGCAGCAAGTACTTCAAAGTGCAACTACCACTGCGTACGACGAACGTATCAATCGACCGATTGAAGCCTGCCTACATTCTCAGTGAAGACAACGAGCGGGTCGAATCTGAGCCCACGTCGGTTTTGCCACCACTGCAGACTGCATCGAACTCCATACCACCAGCATACAAACCAGACTCAGCGAAGCCCTATACCACGAGATCAGGGCGTATCGTGAAACAGAGAGTACGCTTCGCTTGAAGGGGGGTCATGTGGCGGCGAAACATTCGCCGTACGTGTGCATCGGTTGGTGGTGCGCTGCCTACTGACAGTTTGGAGCGCGCGCTCTATATTTATATGAACGCTCGATTTGATGTCCGATGTAAATATTTGTTAATAGGATAGATCTAGCTTTAAATTATGTTTAATAAAGTTCTAGATAGGTACGTAGTATTATTTCCTTTAGGTTAGTAGAAATAGGCCAATATAGATTAATAATTTAAGGTTTAGACATAGGATAGTAGATTAATTATTATTATTACTTTTAGCTTAAAATACTATAAATAAGGCGCATATTTCTAAATAAGACACGAACCATTGAACTTCTAGTTTTATTTTATATCCGGCAGCCATCGGCACCACATCATAAGTAGTACTATAATTATTATGCTTACATCCAAAAAGGTAAACCAGCTGCAGATGAATACATTGAACTTGTGTACTATTTATCTTTTTTTCCATTCTCTGATAGCCGACGATTATTTCGGTATTTAGTGCTTTCTTTGTGCGGATTATCATCTTTCACATGGTTACATGGTCACACCTTACATTTATTTAATTACCACCTCCATTCAATAATTATTTAGCTGTCTTTTAACATAGTGTTCATCCGTTCTACATACTATCATCATATCACGCGAATCTTAGACGTTACTGCTAAATTGATTATTAATATCGTGATCATTATATATTTATAATTTTTAAACTGCTTTTTTAACCTAATTTATATCTGTTAAATCCTTAAAACTGATTGTGAACTTGAGACTTGATGCCTGAGTTTGATATTAGTAACGCTTCTGATCGGTTAGATCATATTATATTGAAACACATCTCATTGACAAAATTTTATAAAAATTCTAATGGGTCTCACTCGCCAAACCTCCAAACCTGTTTCTAAAATGCAATGTTCAATATTTGTAATATGTCTGCATATTGTATTCCTTAGGCGTTCCCCAAGGATCTTTCTTAAGACCTCTTCTTTTTAAAATGTTTATCGCCTATCTTTCTTATTTCAACTATGAACGTAAAATATTTGGCAATTACAATTAACAGGAAATCCGCGAGTGTCTAAAGCTAGACCCCGAGCACAAGGAATGCTTCCCTTTGTACAAGAAACTAAAGAAGGTGGACAAGTACCTCGGCCAATGCGAGGAGCGCAGTGAAGCGCGCGACTATGCGGGGTGTATCGAGGCCGCGCAACAAGTGTTGAAGGTTGAAGATGAAGTCACTTTGGTCGTGCTGGAGGCGAGGAAGTGGCTTTGCAGCTGTTCTGTCAAGGTCAGTGGCTTTTGGAGAACTGTAAAATAATATCTATCTAGTGTACCTCCACCGTTTATCGGTCTTACCAGATGTTTTACTATAATTTTGTATTTAAGGTGTGTTTTTTGAGTTGATGTTCTTGTTGTGGTAATGGTAGCAAATGCAGAGGTCATTGACTTTGAATTCGTCATCGTCAATTTAGATTTTGATGAAGGAAACGAGGTCTGAATTTCTGAGTATTTTACTTACAGTTATGAATTATGATAATCGTGATTAAAGTTTTCAAATTCAAATAGGGTTTCTTTTTTTAGCGTCAAATATCCCTTCGATTGTAGTTATGCAGGTTCAAAACTGACAATCAGTTTAAAATCCCCTTTAAGTCGATTCTTCACTAATCGATCACCGTTGACCTCGTCTCGAACATTGTCTCCTAGAATACAACCTTTCAATACCATTTCATATTTCAAGAGAATAACCTCTGGACCAGCATTTGAGATGACAATAGAATAACCAAGCATGCGCGTCGATATCGACTCGCAGAAAGTTCAATTCTGTTTCCACGACTACCCGTAATTTTGGATAAAACTAACCAAGTGAAACTCTTCGCTCGTACCAGAACGAGCAGTACACGGAAGCCCTGGAGCACTGCAGCTCGGCGCTGGAGCTGCAGCAGGACGCGCGCGTGCTGTGCGACCGCGGGGACGCGCTGCTCGCGCTCGACATGTTCGAGGACGCGCAGCGCGCCTACCGCGCCGCGCTCGCGCTAGAGGCGGACCTGCCGCGCGCCCGGGACGGCCTGCAGCGGGCCGCCGACCGCGCGCGCCGCGCCGAGCGCCGGGACTACTACCGGATACTCGGGGTGCAGCGGTACGTGCGGCGGGGCGGGGGCGGGCGGTACGTGCGGCCGGGGCGGGGGCGGGCGGTACGTGCGGCCGGGGCGGGGGCGGGCGGTACGTGCGGCCGGGGCGGGGGCGGGCGGTACGTGCGGCCGGGGCGGGGGCGGGCGGTACGTGCGGCCGGGGCGGGGGCGGGCGGTACGTGCGGCCGGGGCGGGGGCGGGCGGTACGTGCGGCCGGGGCGGGGGCGGGCGGTACGTGCGGCCGGGGCGGGGGCGGGCGGTACGTGCGGCCGGGGCGGGGGCGGGCGGTACGTGCGGCCGGGGCGGGGGCGGGCGGTACGTGCGGCCGGGGCGGGGGCGGGCGGTACGTGCGGCCGGGGCGGGGGCGGGCGGGCGGGGCGGGGGCGGGCGGTACGTGCGGCCGGGGGGGGGGCGGGCGGAAAACAGGACTTGGGGGCCAAGCTGGACGTGGGGGTTACGTGGGACGTAGGGAGTACGCGGGCCGTAGGGGGCAAGCGGGACGTGGAAGGTTTTATGGGACGTAGCGGGTACGTGGGACTTGGGAGGCAAACTGGACTTTGGGGGCAAGCGGGACGTCAGAGTAGAATACTGGGTGTGGAGCGGTATGCCACTTAACTAAGGTAAAGCTCCCATACAACAAACGTAGCTTTTTGTGTTCGTTTTTATAAATGGTGACTCGCACTTGATCGGTTATTATGTTTAGACTTGATGGAGGATATTTTTTATAAGAACTGTTTTGAACATGGGTAATTAGTTCTGCCAATAAGATTGTTTGTATTGTATTACAGGACAGCGACGAAGCAGGAGATCGTGAAAGCGTACCGCAAGGCTGCACAGAAGTGGCACCCCGACAACTACCACGGAGACGACAAGAAGCTCGCCGAGAAACGGTTCATTGATGTCGCCGCCGCTAAGGAGGTATATACGCTTCTATTTATTGTATATTGCTTTTTTTCAGAAATTGTTGAAATACGCGACATTTAATAATAGTTAGCGTTTGGGAAAAGAGTCTTTATTTTTTGATTGACACTGATGAGATGTAACACTTTATCTGTTTCCATGAATGCGGAACTAGCTAAAGGAATATTCAGGAAATGGGCAGCTGCAATCACCAAGATATAAGTTCCAGAATTAGCAAGTTGGAGTGGCAATGGGCAGGCCACATCGCTCGCAGAACTGACAACCGATGGGGAAGAAAGGTTCTCGAGTGGCGACCACGAACTGGGAAACACAGCGTAGACCGGCCACTAGGTGGACAGATGACCTGATGAAAGCCGCGTGGAGTTAGTGGATGAAATAGGCGAGCAGCCGCTAAAAATGGCACTTTGTGGGAGGCCTATGTTTAGCAGTAGACGTCTTCAGGCTGTTATGATGATGATTTGAATCCGTGTCCGTCTAAAGGCGCACCAGTCAGTGTTGCCAACAAGATAAATTAGGACACCTAATTTAATTTTCATTTAAGAACAATATAGGCGTGATAACTTGATGACTACTATTTAAAATGAACAAGATAATATTATTTTCATAAAGTAGGTAAAAATTAATGTAAAATTGAAAAATAACTAAAATTGGTAAATAAATCGCGGAGTAATAAGCTTTTAAAGTTTCTGTAGAGGGCATTGCCTGTCCCTGTCTTGCGAAACAGAGCGCCTCCGCAGTTACTATGAAAATACAATTTGTGACGTCACTATGTCAGAGTTCGTATGTAAAGCTACCATAGCTTAGTATTGAAGTACTATGAACGACTTAACTCTGACGGCACTGGCTGTTTCAGCTATCTCTTTCTATTCATATCCAAGTAAACTCCATCTTCGACCGCGTCGCCACTTACCATCAGGTGAGACCGTGGGCAACTGTTATCCTATAGTTGATTACAAAAGAAACTTGTAACTTTGTCATTTTTGTGAGATTGTTTATTTTTGTTTTCGCGAATGTTTATATTTTGAGGAATATTATTACTTTGTGCAATAATATAATAGTAATCATCATACCTATTAAGTACTTGAATTTGACTTCCACGCCTTTCTAATCACGCACAGGGCGGTTATTCTTTATGGAAACACAGATTCCACACGATTCGAAACCACGTCGTTATCGTGTCTTGTTCAAATCGTGTCACAGCGTTAGATGTACCTTCACTTTACATTAAAGTTATCTTTATTTTGAATTAAATATATTGACATAAGTGGTCATATCTTTTGGTGTGTTGATGTTTCGGAACGCGTCTCGATAAAACATGATTTTTGACAGTTCAAATCGCGCCAATTCCAAATTCATTTCGTGCGGTTTTGTTTTCGTTTCATAGAGAATAGACTTTTGCAGATTCCACGCGAATTCGCGTGGTTTCAAAGTAAGGAATCGATACGGAATAAGGGCCCTGGTCAGTGTACCACACACAACGGTTGTAGTACCCTGACAGTAAGTAACCGTGGTCCCCCGGGTCCACAGGTCCTGACGGACCCGGAGAAGCGCGCGCAGTTCGACGCGGGCGCGGACCCGCTGGACCCCGAGACCGCGCGGGGTGGGGGCGGGGGCGGGGGACCCTTCCACAACCCCTTCCATCACTTCCAGCACGGGAGCCCCTTCCAGTTCAAGTTCCACTTCAACTAGGACCCGGCCTGCTGCCTGCAGTTGGTATATGGGACGCTCACAACTATGCCTACATAGCTATGATAACTTTCATTCATTCTGATAATCTATTAGTTATTTATTTGCGCAGAACTTAAGGCTCGTCTAATCCCGGATAATCTATCTAGCTCACGCATTCCGACTTTTTTTGAAATTAATAATGAAATGCTAGAAATTACGAAAAATAACTCCAAGGAACACTAAAAATGCCACAAAACGTGTTAAAATATTATATTAATCCAAACAAGTTTTCATACATAGGGATGTTGTGAGGTGTAGATTGTTTAGTGTGGAATGTTTATAGTTTAAATTGTAACACAAAAAACGTTTTGATAGAGAATCCAGGAATGTACGAGCCTTAATCGTGCTAGAAATATGTTTTATTTATCACATTTCGGCCAAGTTGCAACTACTGAAGATGGACCAGTCTTCAGCAATAAACCCTGATAATGTTATCGTTTTCGTCCTCTGCACATTGCCTACATGGAGCTTTCTTCTGAGGGATGAAAGGAAAAAAACCTCGACCTCGATTTTATTTCGGCTTTGGAAATTTGTATTTTTTGTATCAGAATGCAGATATAAATCCCGCTGAATTTTATTTTATATTTAAAGTGCTAGTTTTGAGCGTGCCATCTAAACTATATCATTCTAGGCTCAGTTATAAATACTTGAAAGTGTGTTCTGTCGGGCGCGATCTGCAGGGTTACTCTTAATACTCGATTTCAATCGTAATTTGGGATTTGGAACGAAATCGTGGCATTTGGTACTCTTAAATCCGATACTAGCGCACAATTGGAATTTTTAAGGAACTAAATGTATTCGTCTCATTTCTACGCCATTCGCAACTTTAGCAAATTATTTAACATTGGAATTGGTAATTGATTCGTATAAGAATTTGAGTGAAATTGGGATTAGATTCAAGAGTAACCCTACAGGTATCGCGTGATACATAAAAACATATAAAAAAAGGACAAACTTTAGGGCGTGTCGCAGTTTGACTCGTTCTTGATGTCTGCTATACTACGTACACTCAACACTGGCAGGTATGATGCAAATGCTCAAGCACTTTTAATAATAAAGTTGAAAACTATAATTTTAAAACAGGTAAGATTTTAATTTTGTATACTACTTTCAGCTTTGTTTAAATGGAATAAGATTGATATTTCAATAGCACATACATTGCTCGAGTATTTTTCTGTTCTATCTGAATTGACCCTAACATGGCGCGTTTCTCCCATCACACAAAATGTTAATTTCACCACTTTATAATATAACTTTATGATAATGTATATTGCCATAAACACGTATGTTTGAGAACATTAAGAATGAGTCGACAGAATGAAATGTAAAAGTTTGTTACCTCGTTGTAACGCTCGGGAAAGTTCCTCCACCGATTGTAAATATATTGTATGTATTTATCTCGTTTATTTAATGATTTGATCTTATTATTTTGGTATTTCCATTTCGTTTTTTATTTTTCGAAATGGTGTAATTTGTGTCACCAATCAGGAAAGCAGATTTTTGTTACTAAAAGTTTTTGGAAATTTTTGCTTTTTATCCGTTTAATTGCTTTTTTGGATGATTTTAAAGTTATGGCAAACTTTCATCTAATTCTAGTTTTTAGTATCCGCCAGAAATGAACTGAATTGGTTATTATGAATTTGTCAACTGATTGTACATAATGCCACTTCTTGACACACCAAATAGAAATCTGTAAAAACCTCTGAAACTTTTTTTATGAAAAGTGTAAATAATTCGGCCATTTTATTCATAAACATAATGTATAGTGAGTTTTTCATAATAATTAGATAGTGTGACGTAATGCCGGCCATTATACCTTGGAATGTTTATATTTACGATATATCACAGACTGCCGAAAACAAAATAAAGTAATTGTTAAAAGTGCCTCAAACGAAACATCATCAAAGTGCCTCTTGTCTACGCAAGTAACCTATAAATCGTACGAGCAATACTTGTACTGCCTCTAAACCACATGTTCAGTTTTCTACGATATTATTATCAGTATTTTAGTACTAAAAACACCTACCTTACTCTAAGAGAAATACTGATAATTTCAAACTAATATTTTAATGAAACAGGCCCCTGGGACTGATCACAACTCCTTTATTTATGTATTCGTTGTATTTAGTCGACAGAATTATAATTTAAACATTGCATTTCCGTGTGGAGTCTTTTGGATGTAAATATACATTATTTTATGTAAGTAATGCAGTATTGTTTGCATACATAATAATTATGAATTACGTTTCTAACTTCGTCCGAACCTGTACATTCGAATAACGGAGCTTCAACAGTGGAAAGATGAACAATCTTTTACCCAAAACTAAAGAATCACATTGTAAAATGTTAGTTAGAAATACTGGGCATTCTGGACAGTCATAACATATGAATAAGTATTTATTTTAATGAGTTATTTTGTTGTGATTCAATAACTTTGTAAATAATTAGTGATAGTAAGCTAGTGTAAAGAAATTGAGTTTTTTGTAATAAACCTAGCAGAAAACGCCACGTTTGTTTGTTTTAAATGAAACCACAATTTGATAGGTAATTCATAATTTATTTACACACCTAAAAATAAATTATTATCGGACATAAAATAACTGAAATATTCAGGCTACATTATTTCTAACGACATGTTAGAAAGTTTATTTTATTTAAAGCTACGATTTATGAGATAAGCATTTGCTTTTAAACAATTTATTAACCTAAAATTCCCATTCAGTAGCGGCACGAGTGATGTCTTCCACGATGTGTCGCAAATGGCTATCCAATAACTCGGATCGTTCGCCTCCAGCTTTCTAGTACACCCGGAGATGTTTGCGCCGATGGCCGTGACTAAGCCAAGTCCTCGGTCCACTTCATCTTTGGCATCCGTTTCATCTGTCGCATCTGTCTCGCAACACGTTCGATCTCGTTCCCCAACTTAGTTTTATCTTCGTCCCTCTCGCACACGTATCTGTGCCTGAGTGCGCAGTCCTGTCCCCTGTAGACATACGTAGTGGTAGCCGCGTCATGTACGAGCGCCAAGCAACGACCGTCGCCGACGATGGTCGCGCCGTTACTGGCGGTGGTAGTGTTGGCGATGGCCTGCGCGGAGTGTGACCAGATCCACAGCAGACCTGGGTTCAAACCACCGCTCCAGTAGTCGTAACCTGAGGGGTAATATAGGCGTAAAGATTTGTGTTTCCAAGAACAGAGGGTATAAACGGAAATATGATTTGTACAATAGTTCGCCACTCTGTTGAGTGTCAAATATTGTCTTTTTTGGGTGGTAAGTAAAAGACTACAGCAATGAAACCAAGATTATCTTTTTGCTGTTAACTGGTATCCTAAGGTTACCAATGTCAATAGGTAGACCAAGGTAAGATCATGGAAAACTGAAAACTATTACTGTCATCCTCGACAAAATTTGTAAAGTAGGGCACCCAGAAAATCTGGGCCACTTCTCATCAAGGTTTTATTTTGCTGGGTGTATTTATACGGGTTTTATCATGAAGTGAGTATACTAACCTTTAAAGTTGTTATTAGCGAGCAGTCCGCTGGTGAATGTCCTCCTCTCGTCTCCGTCCAGCTCCAGCAAGTATCCCTTCACCTTCCGACACGCGTAGTTAGCGTTCTTCCAGTTGAGGGCTTCTGTCGACACGTGGTAGCAGCCACCTCCCACGCGGGTGAAGTTGGATGGACATGGTTCTGGAATGGGTGGCACTAATGGTTAGACAAACCTCTACCTAATTCGACGTCGTCCACTGATATTCGATGGTTGCTGGAAGATCCTGCGCTTCTATATGTATAAACGCTGACTGTTTAACATAAAACGCTTCTAGTTTAATTTAATGCTACAAGGAAATTGAGTTAGTCTTTTACAATTAACTGGGTTTCCGCGATCACACATCGAAAAATAATATAATTATCTACCTACCTCAACGGTCAATCTTTTAAAGAAAGGTTCTTACTTATAGGATAGCAACTACCTATAAGAAGCAGTCCGGGAGTTGGTGGTATCATGTGTTTGACTCACCGGGTTTAGGTTCAGCGCCGGCCACCAAGTAGTGCACGTTCTCCTCCATCTTCCTGAGCCGTTTCTCCATGAGGTCGACCCGGTAGACCAGCTTCTCGATGGCTCCCAACAGGTAGAGGTCCGTCTCGGAGACCTGCTTGTGTGGCGGCCGCGCCTCGTCCACGCGGTCTACTGGCTGGACCGAGATCGGCTGCCGGGTTGGTGGTGGCTGGGGGTTGGAGGGTAGTTTGAAATTAATGAGGAAAAAACTTTCTAAGTATCATAAGTAGCCATGTGAATAACAAAAAGCTAGAGCAGGCTTTTATTATGTGACTCCGATTTTCGGAATTTTACGTTGACATGAGAACACTTCACGTGGGTGCTGTAGACACCGGCTAAGGGAATATCCAGGGAATGGGCTGCAACATTCTCCTTCATCTTCACGTTGGACGTCTTCGGGCTAATGATGATGATAATCATGGCGACACATGCGGGTAACGATAATACTGTAAGCCATTGATGCTTTTAATAATTTTAAAGTAGCTAGAGAATTGTTTGGGAGATTTTATTTTATTAAGACTCGGGATTGGCCGGAGAGCGATATTATAAGGTAAATAGATACTTAATCAATCATGCCAGGATATGGTCGAAATTGTCCAACTCCATGTCGTTTTGGATAAGGTTTTGCTCCAGAAATCTATATTATCCTCAAATACCTAATAAACTCACATAACTCGGTTTAAACTGGTCCTTGTAAGGGTTGGGCGGTCGGTTGACTATCTTCCCCGCGCCGGGTGGTGGAGGCGGCGTCACTTGCCACTCGTCGTACGGCATGGAGCCCTGCGGAGCTCCCGGTGCTCCCTGCGGCGGTGGCCCGGACGGCGGGGCTGACTGAGGGGGCTGGTTCTGGAGACGCATGTTTTGGGGTTCTAGAGAGCCAGGAAAATTGTTCTGGGGACGCATGTTTTGGGATTCTGGGGAGGAGAACTTGTTGGGCTGATTCTGTGGACGCGTGTTGTCTGAAGCGCCGTGGTGGGCAGGGTACGGCCCGCGGTGCATCATGTGTTGTGTGCTGGGAGGACCGGGCTGGTAGTACGGAGGCGGCGGGGGCGGCACCAGGTCGATGCGGTCCGACACGTAGTAGCCTTGCGTCGGGGGCAGCGCCATTATACGACCTGTGGTAATGGGATGCCGTAAGGTAAGTTTCAGTAAATCGGCATAAAAAATAAAAAATAATTTGATTCGCCAAATGCTTTTAATTAAGTGTTAACTTTTTTATTATGTCACGTCACGTTATCAGCCCATGCTGACCAAGTACGGGTTGATGGATTTTGAACACGACTTTCCTCACTTGAAAAGGTTTATATAATTTTAAGGTTATGGTGTTGGGCCGAGTGGAATTCGAACAGGATGCATCATCGGGTTGAAAGCCATACGGGCTACCCACTGAGAGCCATACATACTCGCTGGTTCTTATTCTTATTAGAAAGCTAGGTTTTATCATAATAGAGGCTTAATCCTAGGAAGATCACCAAAAAATGTACAATCATTACAATTAACCGCAGGGTCCATAAGCATGTCTGTAATTCTGAAAGAAGCCTTCTGGCAGCAAGCCTGAAGGTAACAAATTGTGACTGATGCCCATGTCTCCAATGTCCGATTTCATTTACAATGACCAGAGACCAATACTAGGACACTTACCATGCCTCCCAACTGTGACCCGCTCGGCAGTGACCCAGTCCTCAAGCGCGGCGCTCCACGGACCCTCCACAGGCTGCAAGCCACACGTGTCGCCGTCGCCGGGGTCGAGGCTGGTGCTGTTGTCGCTGCTAACGGTACTGCTGACCAGCAGCACCATCGCCATGTATATTGTGGATGACATCTTAGGAACAGAAATAGGAAAGATCTAGATTTACACCAGGTTTTACCGAACCTACTTTGACAGAAAGTCCAAGCATATGCAATAAGTGTTTATATTGCTGACTCGACGTCACGTTCGAGACCTACCTACTGAACTCCGGTGACCTCAGACCTATTACGTGTCGATTGCCCCTAACCTACATCGGTGTATGAAAACAAAGCGCATTCTCAGTCACAGCAGCACATCTGTTACGCGATCCATTGAGCCCGGGCGCGGGCGGTAACCGGTCGGTTACACAACCGGAGAAAGTGGACGCTGGTAAACAAGGACTTGGCTTTGCGCTTGGCTTGACTCCGTGTATCCGCTTACTCATGATTCATGTGGTTTTCCCACAGTATTAATATCGTGAAGGTAAAAGTGTTTTAATACAAAAATTTCATAACAAATTTATTACTTTCGTTTTTTCTTCACATGATGATGAGTAGGTAAATATTTAGATTAATGAAACAACCGCAATGGAATTAAAATAAACGTACCTAGGTATCCATGTATGTATCTGGTATTTGAATAGGAAGTGCGTCAACGTAACTGTCTATTACTTGCACTTGCAGACTGCTGAATATAAGTAGATACCCAATAAAACTTACGCTATATTACAATACATACAACAATACAAACTATTGACACCAAAATATTTAAAACACGTAGAAATGACAATCACAATAAGATGTACAATGGGTGGCCTTATCGCTAAGAGCGACAACCTTTAGATGGACAGAGATATGGGACAGTAATTTTAGTAGTGTGTCTATTTTGTTATGATGGTAATAATAATAAATGATCTCTAATAATCAGCATAGAGCACATCCGACGTGGAAGAAATTATCGTTTTTCAGTATGTAGGACATCACTAACGCATACCCCCGATAGCTCTAAAAAGCAAATTTCAATGAAAATTATGTGCATAATCATTATACTTAATTTAATCTCTGTTAGGTGATCTGGAAGAAATCACAAACACAAGTCAATGTGGTTGGTAAGACCGCCCACAATAGCTACATTAGGGTTGGTAGGTTAATTTTTGGTGTGCAACAGATGATATTGTATTCATCATAAAACTATGAAAGCGCTACATACCTTGAGAAGTAGTTCACATTTGCTCGCGTGTTTACGCACTGTTTACTTTCTACTGCGCGTGCGCACTGTTCGACCGCGGAGGAACGTCTGCGGCGGCTCTCGGTGGCTGGAGAAACTGCGGGTGGCTGGTGGCTGCGGATTTGATAGCTATGGCACTGTAATGTGCTTAGCATAGCTACCTTTTACCAGATAATAAAATGAATAGATGATGAATGGCGCTTGGCAGTGACATAAACTACTGACTATACAGGGAACTCCAAATAGCAACCTACTGTATTTTCATATATTTGGCCCATTATGCGCGGTGATGAAATAAAATTCAATTTTGTAACTAAAACAATTTATTAACAATTTATATTAGTTAAACTATAGATAGGTATACTGTATATAGGCAATGCTGTATTAATCTTTAATTTATGTACTAAGCTACTTAGAATATACATAGCCATTAATTTTAGGTAGGCGTCCAATAAACTTAGGTAGGTACAGTTTAATAATAGCTTGAAATATTATTGTTAGGACTCTGATCATCATTCATCTATCCTTATCCCATTTAAATTGGGTTGGTGCAGCATGTTCTTCTTGTCCACTCATTTCTGCCAGACGGTCATCTCAATACCTATTCACTTCCTTAACACATAGTACACCCTTAATATGTAGGTACTTAATTCTTCACACAGTCCACCACACTTTTACGGTCTTCCTCTACCTTTTGTACCATCAATATAAATATTCTAAACTCGATTGGTGACATGGTTTTCATCCCTCGAAATAACATGTCCATACCACGCGCCTATACCTATAGGCGTAGTAGTACCCCTCAACTTTTCCGTCACCGGTGCCAGTTTCATGCCACATAGAATACGTACTATATTTCCGTCGCCGGTGCCAGTTTCATGCCACATAGAATACGTACTATATTTCCGTCACCGGTGCCAGTTCCATGCCACATAGAATACGTACTATATTTCCGTCACCGGTGCCAGTTTCATGCCACATAGAATACGTACTATATTTCCGTCACCGGTGCCAGTTTCATGCCACATAGAATACGTACTATATTTCCGTCACCGGTGCCAGTTTCATGCCACATAGAATACGTACTATATTTCCGTCACCGGTGCCAGTTTCATGCCACATAGAATACGTACTATATTTCCGTCACCGGTGCCAGTTCCATGCCACATAGAATACGTACTATATTTCCGTCACCGGTGCCAGTTTCATGCCACATAGAATACGTACTATATTTCCGTCACCGGTGCCAGTTTCATGCCACATAGAATACGTACTATATTTCCGTCACCGGTGCCAGTTTCATGCCACATAGAATACGTACTATATTTCCGTCACCGGTGCCAGTTTCATGCCACATAGAATACGTACTATATTTCCGTCACCGGTGCCAGTTTCATGCCACATAGAATACGTACTATATTTCCGTCACCGGTGCCAGTTCCATGCCACATAGAATACGTACTATATTTCCGTCATCGGTGCCAGTTCCATGCCACATAGAATACGTACTATATTTCCGTCACCGGTGCCAGTTCCATGCCACATAGAATACGTACTATATTTCCGTCACCGGTGCCAGTTCCATGCCACATAGAATACGTACTATATTTCCGACTTTGTCCATCCTTGTTACGCCACGCATCCATCTCAGCGTTGGCATTTCGGCCACATACAGTCATTTTTCATATCCACACCTATTGATGTCTAGCACTCCAATCCATACCACAGGACATATTTATTGACAGTTTTGTAGATTTGCTCAAGGGGCAATAGGGATCAGAAATGAAGTGATCCGACAGAGAACTAAGGTAACCGACATAGCCCATAGAATTAGCAAATTGAAGTGGCAGTGGGCTGGTCACATTTGCCGCAGAACCGACGACCGCTGGGGTAAACGTGTTCTTGAGTGGAGACCGCGACTCGGCAAACGTAGTGTAGGACGCCCTCTGACTAGGTGGAGCGACGATATACGCAGAGTGGCTGGCGGCAGCTGGATGAGATTAGCGGAGGATCGGGCAAAGTGGCGTCCTTTAGGAGAGTCCTATGTCCAGCAGTGGACTGACACGGGCTGGTGATGATGATGATGAGGGATCACGTGTTGTTCTCGTGATCTGTCTCCATTTCATCCATCCCACATTTATCCTATTTCTTACACCAGGATCTAAGTATCTCTCCATCACCTGCACAAGTGAACCGAGGTAACGGAAGCGGGAGCAAACTGAAGGGTTAGGGTAACTCTGTACAGTATCTGATTACTGAAAGTACCTATACTTACTACATTATAATTTTTATAGATTGGTCAATTTGTTTATGATAGAACTTATACTATTTTGTTTCAATTTTAACAATTTATTTACACTTTGTTACTTAAAAAACTTATAGCTATTCGCTCCTAATAATTATATTAATCGATTGATATTTTGGTAATGTTACGTAGGTACAGGTAAGTATTAACACAGTTTACACTTACGAGAATAAACTATACATAAAACTTAGATTTATTTAATTACATTGGTCAATTCAAAAATTCAGAATCGCTTCTGTACATATATAATTCTGTAAATCAGGAAGACAAGAATATTGTTCCTTGTGATGATCAAATTCGCGTTGTCTTTTACACAACCGGACTTAAGATTTGGAATGATTCTCTTCTTGTGTTGAATTGATTACGACAGGACAGGCTAATGCTAATAATATTACGAATCACAGAATATTTTACAACACATTTCAATAATAATTTCGTAGAATGCAAAACTGAACATAGGAAAACGCGACACATTTTCATTTCAACATTATTATTATGCCAGCTCATTTCCAAACTACCGTGTCTGATAGAACCAGTCAATGTACCTAGGATCAAGTATTCGTTGCGTGTCGTCCGAATAGTGCGGGGCGCACGTACCGGGAGGTGAGGTTCCGCGGGCTGACGGTGGCGTACTCCGCGGGGCCCCAGCCCGCGGGCCCCCGGGCCCCGGGGCCCCGGCACCCCGGGCCCCAGTCCGCGGGGCCCCACGTCGACGCAGCAAACTTCACGCTCTTGTGGCTCGCGGGCTTCTCTTCTTTTAGATTTTTAGGCCCCCACGTTAAAGCTAACTTCTTTTTACATTGCTTGGAGGTCTTAGTATCGATGGTATTATTGTTTTCCTCGAGGACGCTCCCGCGCTTGAGAATGCCACTTCCGTCGAAGCCGTTGTCAATTAGGGTTGTGCTAGCGTACGCTAACGATCCTAGTGAGGGGCCCGGGGGCCCCCGTGGGGTGAAGTACTCCGTGCTCCATCCACTAGAGTTTCTCGAAGGTTCGCTTTCATTGGAAGTCAATGACCTCACAGGCACGGGTCGGACAGGCGCAACAACATGAAGTGGGGGTAAAGAATGGAGGTAAACTTGCTGCTTGGACCTCTTCTTGCTCCAAGTTTTGGAGGGTACGAGGAGACAGACAGGCGGCCGCTCTGGCCATAGCTTGTGGTGTATCGGAGGAGGAAGTACGTCAAGTGGCATCACGGTCCCCGGCAAATGTACCTGAGGCCCCGAGTGAGGGGCCCCCAGTGGCTGGCCCCCCGGGTGTGGGGCCCCCGCTAGAAGTAGACGGTGAGGTTCATGTTGTCGTGTAGCGCGGGGTTGGTGGCGTCGTGTAGCTCGGGCGCGCTGTCCTGCACAAACTGGTAGATTACATCTAGCTCGTGGGGGAATTATTTCAGGAAATAAATTATCGCAACAAAGAATATACACTAGTGAATTTTTGCAAATGTTAAAAATAATACGTTTCCCATCACATCCTCTGGGTCCGCTGCTGAATAGAGGCCTCTAAAAGCAAGGGTACGTAAGAGATTAGTAGCGCCGGTGGTGCTGCGGGTGTCCACAGGCGATAGTAACTGCTTACCATCCGAGCCGTCAGCTTGCATGCTATTTTAAATATCGTGTATAATTTTCGTACCTTCTTATCAGCGGCATCATCCCAGCTGAGTTTCTTAACTCTGGCGGGTATGGTGGCGCTCGGCCACGCCACCCCCGAGCGCCCCCCCGCCACGCCCCCCACGTGGTCCGACATGAGGGCGGGGGGCGCGGGGGCGGGGGCGGGGGGCGCGGGGGACACCTTGCCGCGGGGGCGGGGGGGACCGCGGGCGCTACCTGCTGGGGGTTAGACGTACAAATTATCTGTAGTTGCACTATTAGTCCTAATCCTCCAATAGACTAAATTAATTGTAGAAAACCTATTGCCCCGCATTCATCCGTATGTAAAACACTTCTACGTCAATGTAAACTTGTAATGTAAGATTGATTTATAGCATAAATAAGTTATTGAGTAATAGGAAAAGAACACAAATTAATTTCAACATAGCTTTTTCTTTTTTTTAACAATACTTTCAAAAATAACATTCCTGAAACGTAACTAACCATTTCCGTTGATTCCATTATTCTGCATAGATTCCCTTAAATCCAGACTACTGCTGGAGTTGGCGAGGATAGTGCTGGCACCCGCGCTCACACTCTGTAGCGAACCTGACCCCCCCAGGGTCCCGGTCGCCCCGGGGACCTCCGGGGGCCCCAGGCTCTCCGGTGCCCTCACCTGCCCCTGAGGCCCCGGGGAGCTAGGGGTAGATTTCTCGTGCGCCAGATACGGCTTGCCAGGAGGCGCGGGGGATGATTTGGAACGACGACGTCTGGAAGTAAAGGTGAGTAGGTAATTTAAATGATGAATCGGAGAAGACAATCCCCCTCTTTCCAATGTGCTGTCAGGCCGTCAGGATTCATAATGAACCCTAAAGTCGACGGTGAATAGGTATCTTCTAGATAAGCGTGTTACAACCTAGACCACATGTCATCATCACTTGGAATCAGTGTGGTGATCACGCAACGTTGATTGCCATGCAACAGGAGAACTTTCATCTCATTGGATAATTTCTGTAGTAACTTCAAGAAGTAAAGTCGGTAAGTAAAGT
This sequence comes from Ennomos erosarius, assembly GCA_963580505.1. NCBI lineage: Eukaryota > Metazoa > Arthropoda > Insecta > Lepidoptera > Geometridae > Ennomos > Ennomos erosarius. The sequence goes on along the minus strand of OY756978.1, from coordinate 292,265 downwards.
CTGAAGTAACACTTCATAGTTAGTCCATTCAGTGCCTACGTCGCCGCAGCACAGATTTTGACCTATTTGGGTGGCTAACCAAAATAACTACTAAAAATACTGTATCTCTTCAACATGTCAGTCCTAGACGCATGGCATCCACAATGTGTTACCTGCGGTGTAGCAGCAGTAGTGCGCACAGCAGACCGGTGAGCAGCACGGCGCCCCCCGCCGCGCCCACCGCCGGGGCCCCCAGCCCCCCCGGGCCCCCCCCCGGGGGCCCGCGCGGGGGCACGTGCACTACCACCGGGACTGATGTCTGGGGACAGGAATCAAGATCAATGTAAGCGCAAGGGAAATGTGACCTGCGATATCTTCATTGATATAGAATGTAACGTGCTTGATACATATCACTTTTGACCCAAAATAACGTTTTGGTAATTAGAAAAACAATATAGCTTCTTCAGTTATTTTCGGTTATATAAAAAAATGGGGTTTTGTTCAAATGATACTCAAACCGGTCAGGTAAAAAGCGTATAACCAAAGAAACATCAAATGAATATTATGTACAAAATTAGAAATACTTTTCCTCGAACTATTATGTGTAATTATTGACAAACTAATTTACTTTACTACACGTTACAGAAAAAAAAAAACATTGTCCTCGACCTTCTTTGGTCTCCTTACTCAGTTGCTTAATTGCATAGCTCCTATATACTTACTTCCACCTCGTCACTTCAACTATTCCTTATCCAAAATAATTTCGAATAGGTAAAAGCTTATTTAAACCGGCGCGGCGCGTTATTTGCTATCATTGTGGATAGTGGTAGCGGTAACTGACACGCGGTATTTTGTATGAAGTGCTGCGGCTAGAGTGAAACTTCATGCAATATACCTACCGCCCGGAATCCCGTGCGGTACACCGCTATCCACAACAGTAGCGAATAACACGCCGGTTTGGATAGAGCTTTACAGTCGCCACCAACCTGTCTCGGAGGCAGGCCGGAGTCCACAGCGGTGGCCACCACGTGCAGCACCGACGTGTTCAGGGTCGGGAGTACTTCTTGTCGGAGGTACATGGCGCCCGAGTTGTTGATGTAGAACATGCTGGGTGGACAATATACTATGTAGATACCTACATTCAGGCTTGCTTCAATGGCGACTCTGAAGTGGGTACAAAACGCTGCGCAGTATGAAAAGATTAATGTGCTGGAATACCCACGTTAACAGTGAGCGCAGCGGGGAGTTCACAGCACACTTCGCAGCCGCCATTCAGATTGAATCACACTCTACTTCAACAACCAATCGCAATCCACAACCACACCTTCTAATATGTAGACGAATAATGTATAAGTACTACCGAAAACCATTTTTAACTCATCACCAGAACCTAAATCGAGTTCAAAGTTGGATCTTCTGACATTATAAACTATACCAACCAAACATACTTGTTTCAAGCTATTTGAAACTTGCCGATTTCACAAAAATATTTGTATCATCATCAGCTTGTGCTCTACTGGACATAATCCTCCCCAAGCATCATCATTTAACTCGGATTTGATTACGCTTCCTATTGCTAACGATTACTACACAGGTCATCGATCCAGCTATTATGAATGTCTTCAAAAAGAAATCGCATGCTGGTGTCTTCATAATTATGTTACCTAGCATCGGATCCCTTGAGTGTGAGTGTGACGGTATCTTGCTTGTCTCCGTCGAAGACATCGAGCGTCCCGACCGGCAGCAGCCCCGCCCCGGGCGGGCCGGGCGGCCCGGGCGCGGCGTCCCCGCCCCCCACGCGGAACTCGTACTGCGGGTACCGGAACCGCGGCTCCCACTCGTTCACGTTCGTTACTGTTATGTTTATGGACGCTGTATCGTTCTGAAATGTATAGTGAACAAAGTTAGTTGTATGAAAAATTCTGGTCACGGCACCAAATGGCGGTATTCTAACAAAACTAATAGAATGTCGTGAATTTATTAGTTTCTATCTTTCTAAAATAAGTTACTTGAATTCTTTTTTCTGCCTGGTAACTCTGACTGACGCGTGATCGGACGGTAGGATGAGTTGAGAAAAAACTTAATCAGTCTCTTAGTCTTTGATTCCCTAGTGAAAAGCTACGATGTATAACTGAAGAATGAAGATAAACAGTAGTAGACGTGCCCCTTGGGCCGTACTGTGAACTCTTAGCGCCATTCAAAACAGACCCTATATTGAATCGCTTGTCAAAATCTTCATACGTATAAAATAAAGCAATTCAATAAAGGGTCTGTTTTGAATTGCACTTAAAGTTAAAGTACGCCCCATGGTTTTATTTGAAATAGCGTTAAAAAACTGAATTTAGGACATAAGTCCTGGTCGTGGCACCAAATGTGAAATGGTACCCAAACAAAACTTAAAAATGGATCAACTAGGCACTGATGCAGGACTTCCCTCAAAAAGGTATAGTGCACCCGTACATCCGAGTAGGTACAATGTACAACGGTACCACTGACCTGGTGGCCATCAGTGACCATGACCTGGTAGAGGTACCGGTCCCGCTCCTCGTAGTCGAGTGTCCGGCGCAGCACGAGCTCGCCGGCGCCGTTGATGGCGAATTTGTCGAGGAACTCGCGCTCCGACACGTAGAACTGTAGCGGCGGCTGGAACCAATCATGCACAGGTTACCTAATACGCGCTAATACGTCGCTACGCTAATATTTTGTCATTATATCAGACAGATGTTTACAGATTTTGTCAAGCAATGATAGGTTTAAACAGGTAATAAGCTGGACGCCTGGATTCAAAACTTACTTTCAGGTGGCTCTGAACACACTTTTAAAGATTTGGTGACAGAATCATAATTCGTAACGATAGCGGCAAGATATTCCTTCTATCAGGTTTTTTTAAATGAAATCTCAAGCTTATTGCAAAATTTACATCCACGAGAGATTGCAAGGTTGACATTCTTTTCAACAGTGGTATCGTCATCATCAACAGCTTGAAAATTCACTGCTGATCATAGGTCGCTCTCATAGAATGCCACTCTGAGCAGCTGTTTGTCTCTTGCATCCAACGGCTTCCTGAGGTTTTTACTAGATCATCGGTCCATGTCCACTGCAGCGTCTATGCTTCTCAAACGCTTTACAAACGCTTCCATCTATAGTCGCATCGCACATTATTATCACACATTAACATACCCGTTGCACTCCAGCCGGTGGATCAGTCTGCAAAGTAATGAGCACGGTACCCGGCGCGGTCCCCTCGCTTACTACTGCCGTGTACTCCCCCCGCGTGAACCGGGGACCCGTGGGGGGACCGGGGGACGAGGGGGGAGCGGGGGCCACGGGAGGCGCGGGGGGAGACACAGTCAGCGTCGCCAGCGCGTACCGGTCCGGGTTGTCCACTTGCACCGCCTGGAATCAGATATGGATGTGGTTTCTGATCACACGTATTTTACTCAAAAGACAGAATGGCATTACAAATACAAAATATGTTTATTGCGTTCCATAATGTAACATTAGATGGTGTAGTTTGGAACTCTTTCCCAGCTTGCTTGTTTCCTGATAAATACAATTGGGTCTCTTTTAGACGAAGAGTGAATAGGCTCTTCATAGGTGAACTTGCTAGTACGTACACTTTCGTTTAACGCCAGGTTAATTGCGGTCAAACGTGAACCTACCCGTACATAAAAAAAAAAGTTTTATTGTTCCTGAAAAAGTCACCAGCGTGACAAATAAAATGCAATATAGTATTAGCTGTCGAAGATTTATCCCCTTACGGAAACCGCTAGAAGAGATGGGTTGGACCTATTCCAAAACCACACGGTCAACAGACATGGTGGCTATCATCATTAGTGTTGCCGGCGCAGGTTACCTTGATGACGATGGTGGCAGGCTGCGCGGCCCCCAGCAGCCCCCCCGCGGCGGCCACCCGGCCGGAGTCCCGGTCCACCCGCACGAGGCGCCGGTTGTCCCCGGTGGCGGAGTAGTGCAGGGGAGCGTTGATCCCCGTGTCCTGGTCCGCCGCCGATATCGGCCCGGGGGACGTCGTTAGTAACGTACCCTGGGGACGGTTTATTGGTGTCAAATACTTCGGGTGCATTCGGTTGTTCTGGTCGTTTAGGTTATAAATAACAAATTTTGTATATGACAGCAAATCAAGAATTGATTATACTTACTACAAGATTCTAATAGAAATGGATACAGCCAGCTAATTTTAATATCGCAACTTCATCTGCCGGTAGATATCCACTGCTGAACATATCCCTTTCTCATGAAGGTACTTTGAACGCTTATTATTTGAATTTGCCCATAATCAGCACGCTTGGCAGGTGGTTTGATGATTGCAGTAGAATAAAATGCAGCTGAAAAGAATGCTGCTATCAATTCCCTGGATCTTTTAGTTAATTAATATAGTGGTCGGCAAATAAAACGAGCTTTGCGGAATATCGAAAATTTCAATATCGTACTGTGTCTCAGTCAGGAATCCAATTATTAACGGACCATTACGTTACATTGGGGAATGGAATAGTTAGTGTATCGTGTTTCAGTGTTATATTAGAAAAGCTATCTAAAGAATATTATTATTCGCTTCACTAAATCAAAGACGATGAGTCAGCGAAACAGACGTCAGCATAACCAGCATACTTATTATATGCTAACCTCCCGTGCGTCCGGCGGCAGCACGGCGGTGTAGTGCTCGTGCGTGAAGGCGGGGTTCTGGTCGTCCGCGTCCAGCACGTCCACCCGCAGGCCGGCGTCCGCGTGTCGCGGCGGGGAGCCCGCGTCCTGCGCGCGCAGCGTCACGTGCAGCACCGGCGCCGACTCGTAGTCTAGCCCCCGCTTCACCACCACCACGCCTTCTAGCTCGTTCGCGAACGTTACGTACTCCTGGAATGGGAGGAGGCTTGTGGGTCAGAAGCTTTCTGTGAAGCAGCGTTTGGAGAACGTTTTGAGGGTAGTTTCTAAAAAGTTATATTTGGAGTGTTTTCCCTAACGTGGTACAAATGCAGTTGATAAATGAAAGTGTAAGTAGAACTTCACACTACACGCTTTTTTTCTACGTGTTCCATTGTATGAATTGTTTCAAAGTGATCTTGGAGGAAAGAGAGAAACGAAGCTGTAGTGTATGAACACGCCCACCAGCTCACCAGACCCTGTAACCTTTACACGGCGAACCTGCCACCTTCACATGGCAACCTGCCAGAGGACCACACTTTCACAAATCAAACGCTAACGCTAACGCCAAAATGTATCGGAATGACGATTCAGAAATCTCTCATACTTCCGCTATTTCATTTCTATTCATTTTGCAGTTAGCGTTAGCATTTGCGATCTATTTTAGACATGTCGACGACGACATGTCTAGTACGGTGGACTTACAGAGTGCGGTCCGGGCAGCACGGAGTACCGTATGGTGGCGTGCGGGCCGGGCTGGTCCGCGTCCTGCGCGCGCGCGGCCGCCACGCGCGCGCCCGGCGGCGCCAGCTCCGACACGCGCGCGCGGTACGGCGCGCCCGCCCACACCGGCGCGTTGTCGTTCACGTCCCACACGCGGACCGACACCGGGATCACGAAGCTCTGAAACCGGGAACAATAGACTCAGCTGACGTTGTACGTTGTACCGAATGCGAGAGCTGAATCCTCATCATCATCAACGTCAGCCTGAAAAGGTCCACTGCTGAACATAGGTCTCTAAAGAGCGCATCCAACGGCTCCTCGCGGCTTTCATCAGATCTTCAGTCCACCTAGTGAGAGACCGGCCTACGCTGCGTCACCGTCTCGGTCACCACTCGAGAATAATACTTCTTCCCTATCGGTTGCCAGTTCTGCGAGTGTGGCCTGCCCACTGCCATTTCAACTTGCTAACTTTAAGGGCTATATTGGTTTATCGGTCACTTTAGTTCTCCTGCGGATTTCCTCATTTCGGAGTTTATCTCGCAAGGAAACACCCAGCATAGCTCTCTCCATAATTAGATTGTTGCGTGACTTTGAGCTCTAGAAGTCTTTGTCTAACGTTCGGCCTACCTAATTGGACAGTCGTGGACAGATAAGGACAGCTAAATACGACATATAAAAAAAATTAGGAAACCATTTGATCAGAATCCCTGAGTAGGACATAGGTGCATATCTCACCGGGTCATTAGTCAAGCGTCGGTCGCAGCGCACGTTGACGTAAACATTGGAAGGTCCGAGTTTTTCCTCCCGGTCTAACTCTCGCAGTAGCGTCACGTTCTTGGTTCCAGCAGCGATCCCCACCGCCGCACCCTTCTCTTGCACCCGCAGGGTAATGTCACCTCGCTCCTCGTCTGGGTCACCGTTCACGCTTAACGTCCCTGGGACAGAACAAGCCATGAACTTACGACCTTTGTGGCTCCACGATACCCAGGTGTGTGAAGATATTACCTATGACGCTACCGACGGGTGAGTCCTCGCTGATGAAGAAGCTCTCCACTGCGCCACCGTTCATCAGGTAGCAGCGGCTGTCTTGTATAGCTGCGACAACAAACGGAACTCGTTCAAAATTAGACCTCATCCATCTCTTCCAAAATTCAAACGAAATATTATGCTTTTGATAACTTTGCAACAAGTTCGCACTTTATAGCATAGTTTGCTTCAGATTGCTGTAAAATATAGTACCATCAGTAAATAATAGCACAATAAAGCGTGAAAGCTTAATTTCGACAATACTGTTCTGTAATATGACTACTAATTGCTTTAATCATTACCATCGTGATAATATTCGTTACCATCAAAAAGCAATTACAATTAATTCTTTTTTTTTGACCATTTAAGATTTCCATAGTCTAAAGCACCAGTGGGTATGATGTCTAATCTCTCAGAATTTATTTGAATTAAAATGTATAGGTACCTACCCCTTTGTATATTCACGTCTAAGTGCGCTGCATGAAATAAAATACAAAACTTCAATTCAGCTCCACTAAGTACCTACGACGACAGTCGAATCAAATCCATGAGTGCTTCATACTTGTATCCTCTACTTAATTTGTGAGTACTTCTACATACCATTAGTGAAGTACCTACTGAATAAGGAGGTTATAAGGACACCAATCGAACGACATTACATTGTGAACTCTATAATGTGGAGCAATGTAACATGATGTGTAATGTGTGTGGAAGCCGTAGTACGATTGATTGAATCAAATCCATTCAGTGCTCGTGCTGAGTCGCCGATGAGTGTATGTGGGGCCAGTTACTCGCTCCATTAATGCAAGTGCTCTGGCTAGGGCTGCCAGCCTTGTCCAACTCAGCTATTTACTATTTAACATACCTTATTTTGTTCAGTTTCATTAAGTAGCTTACAATTTCTATAGAACAAGTATCCAAAAAGACTTGTTAGTGCTATGTCGATCTGCAATTCATATTCTACGTTATCAAGAACTCCAATCTCCCGAAGAGCTTGTTTTGTAGCAGCCCTAGTTCGATATATCCTATCCAGGACACGGGGTGAGGTGGGTGAAGTCGGTCATTTCCGAGCGCCCATCGACCAGCGGAAAATGGAACGTTTACCGCATTTTACGAACTCTGCTATTGTAACTTTACTTGATTACATTTTAATTTCGGTTAGTCGAGGTATTTACTAATGAGGTTCGGCGGCGTACCATTGCCCAGCTAGGAATGTGATCTATTCTAGAGGCTAAATTAGCGATGAATTAATTTCATTTGCGCTAATTCAAGTAGTTTCTAATTTATTTATTTTTTTTATGAGAATGGATGACGTGACGATGCAAGTATAAAAAGTTGGATGAAACCTTTTGAAATCGTGCATTGAATAACCTTAGTTCGTTTAGTTTTCTAAGAGATTACATCAAAATGTATTGGACTTTGGTTACAATCAGCGAGCAATTGGTCTTTGAACTAACACTTTCCTATTTCCGTTCTCAAGTTAAACGTATCATCATCATCACCATCACGACCAACTGCAATTTTGATCCCGAACTATCACGGTCGTAGATGTGTACCTCACCTTTTTTCTCTACAAATGATCATAAATCACATGCACGTATCTACGTAAGAGGCGTATTAAAATAATAACAGTAAATTATTCAAAAGAATTCAGTGAAAGTGATATACGAAAAAGCAAAACTAAAACCAAGGTGAGTCACAGTTTCTGATCACACACTGTACCGAGTGAAAATTTAATTAAAGTTATCAGATGTTTTGGATGTGATCTACATGGACGTGGCTACATGCAACAACAGATACATGGATGCAGTGGTGTGCAGTACAGTGATGCTATCTCTGCTGTGACAATAAGGCTGCATCGACCGACCTAGGTCACTGGGTAAAACAATGACTATTGAAAATGAACAGTTCAGATATACATAATCGTCGAAGCGTGTCCAAATTCAGGTTATTGCCCCTGAAAGTACACAACGTCTTCAATTGTGAAAGAATTTGCAAACACAGTTTGTTGATCGATAATATTGTATGTTGACCAATATGTTTGACCTGGGTCAGTATAGTCGCAGATGTCAGTGTTGCACAGCAGTGATTAGCGGGCGAACTAAAATACTCACCGCGGGACCTGATGGAGAGAGCCAGGGCAGCGACGGTGGCTGGCGGGCGCGCTGTGCTATCTGTGGCGTCCTGGTGCCAGGGATCGCGGACTGATCATTGGAATATATTAACATGAGCTACTTTGGAATGACTACAATTCGCTGCACCACTAATCCTAGAAAAGGTTCCAAATTCTGAAGAGCTGACGCTTTTATCGGATTTTATCTTATGTTGTTTTTAGCTGCAAGGTAGACCGCAAATCTAGTGGTTTTCAACTACAATAGAATAGACGAAATAGTAAAATTGTGTCAATAACAGTGAGTAATGAAACAGTTTCACGGCAGGTGGACAGAGACAAGCGGACAAGTGGGGCACCGCGGCACCGCCGGAAGGGTCTCGAAACAAACCCCTGCTTCCGGCATGGTTCCAACGTGCCTTCGCTCGACCCGCCGCCCGGGTCATAGCCACCTATCTAGGGCGCGACTACCCGACACTCCACTGCACTGGACGGACATTAGACCATTCGTTATGCAAATCACGCAATTAAAAAGAGAATATTTGGAGTCTGAATATTTTTCAGAGCGCGAGAAACAGTTTTGCAAGCTTTCGGTTGGTCCATTTGGTTTAGTGTTACTTGTCATATCTCTACTCCACTGGTGTGTGTGGGTGTCGTCTTCATGATAATTAAATTTCTCCTCATGATAATCTAAGTATATTAAAGTGAGAGAAAGGCGGACGCTCTGCCTTATCTCAGTGATCGCCGGAGACAATTCCAATCAAATTACAGATCTGGCGACGCTTGTTTCCGATCTGATTTCACGCGGCAAAGTGTGGTCATTATTGTAACTAAGTGCCATCACGAAATGGTGACCGTTTCAAATTTCATTTATATACGTACAAATAGAAATCACTATAATTTACGTTTTTAAAAGTACAATACGGGATCTTTACCGTGATTAGAAATAAGTACTACTATTATTTAGTCTAAGGGCATATACCTAATAAAGAATCTATACCTAGTTCTCCTATAAATCGAGAGGTCACACATTAGAAACGGTGGAGTAATGAACATGATTAGCAACTGAATATCCAAGTGAGTGAGTATCCATTCAAGTGTCCCGGTCCTAAATGTGCCGTACCTACCTACCTAAATCAATCAACACTCTTGGTAAATCACAGCTACATAATAAGGCTTCGCGACACGATAATAATAAAAATTATCTTCTTAAATATTCGCTAAAATAGTTGATAATTAGCTTAAATATTTATGCGCCACGGACACACTGGCTCTAAATACCTATAGTATAGTCATATAAGCTGTCATAATCTTCGATCCTATCAGAATTTTAGAATTTTTAAAATTTCTACGTAGTAGAGTTACACTCTACTCAACTTATGATTTTTGAAACTGTTTAAGTATATTTAGGTAGGTACATCTGCATTTATGCAACGCTGTTTAGATTAAAATACACAAAAACGGAATCCGTTGATGCAAGTGCTTATAAAGTAGCAAGCCCTGTTTTCGTAGTGTGATCAGTCAGTTTACCAGCAAGCGAGGTAGCATACAAGTTTATAAGACAAGTGGTGTGGCGTGTGGCGAGTAGTGAGGGGTCGTGCGCCGCCATGCGTGCTTCCGGCGAGCCGCGGCTACCACTACCACCCGCCACCCGGCACCTGGACGCAGCATTGTAGCGCGTTAGACAATAGCCATCGGTGGTCGGACCATCCTGGTGCCTATATTGTCTTGGAAACTTTATACTTTAAGATTTTAGAAGAGAAGAGACGAATTTGGACAAAGTATCCACAATTTCAACCGTAACATAACTTGTCTATTGATTGGTGTAGCGTGGACACGATGCGAGCGTAAACTCAAATTAATGCCGTAGATAATCAGTATCGGAGCATTCTATCATAGAACTGAAACATTTACCTACCGTCAAAATTAAGATCATTTATCATTATCTGCCTTTCATTCAACTTAATCACAAATTGCTATTAACCGCTAACTCTAAATGTTAAAGGAGAGAGTGCGTCTAAGTTCCCATCTGAAATTGGAATTGAACCAATTATTGGTTACGCTTTTATAATTTTAACAGAAAATGATGTAACGGTAACATTATTAGAGTTGATCACTTGAACCGAGAGATCGTAGAATTGATTTCAGGTCACAGTTCAGTGGGTTTTAATGTTGCCACTGTCGAAAATATTGTTAGGTGCTTAAATTCACAGTTTCACTGCTATTTTAAGATCTATGGATTTTATGAAATAAATAAATAAATACCTTACATAGGTAAGCGTAGTGTAGTTATGAGCAATGAGATACCCATAGACCTAAGTAGGAAGAGTAATAAAAATATCCTAGGTTTTTAGGAATTTTATCGCAATTACAACACATTTTTTTTAAATTCTCCTACAATTTATTAGAACGGTTAGAACACAATATATTATTACCTATCGTATCATGTTAACAAAGTGATTACCTACATGTTTTATTATACAAGTATTCATAATTTTAAGTTAGACGTAAGTAAGGATAAGGAAATGAATTCATCAATTTGTTGTTAGAACAAATTAGAGGAAGCTGTTGGGTGTTAAATTAATAACAACGATTGAGAGAACAATGAGTTTCCAACGCGCTAACAACTCTACGAAAACAAATTACAACACAAGTAGGTATACTTAGTAGGTACTATATTAATTGCGTATTCCTGATGCTGAAGGACAAGAGAATATCAACAAGCTGTTCCTGGAAGACGCAGGGTAGGCCGGCGGGCCTACGCTGCTCGTAGTGGGGACTACGAGGACGACGATCGGGTAAAAACAGCAGGGAGCCGATGGATGCAGAAGCCGAGCAGCCGCTTAAATGTGGCACTATGTGGGGGAGACCTATGCTCAGCAGTGGATGTCTTCAAGATATTGAAGATGACTCTATTAATATTATACGCAGGTAATTAAATTATGTAGAAGGTAGGTAAAGTCCAAAGTAAAGGTTCGTTATACAAACTAACTACAATGCCAGCAACTCATCATCATCATCATTATCATCAGCGTGTAGACGTCCACTGCTGAACATTAGGCCTACCCTAATGAGCGCCACTTTGAGCGACTGCTTGCCTCTTGCATCCATCGGCTCCCCACCAGCAACTACTTACAAGTATTACGTTAGAGATCTTTCAAGCAAAGTACTTAATGTCTTTGTCACTATTTAGCCATAACAGTAAAGTTAAATGTGCCGCCAGGAAACACTGACCCCGCCTGCAGCCAAACAATGGAGCCCTGAAGCTTCGATTTGCTCACTTGCAAAACACAAAACTGTTACATCACGTCTTATAATTACTATTAACTAATCTGTGACTAACTTAAATATTTTCCGAATGTTTAAGAAATGGCGACGACTGACGACAAACGTTTGACGTAAGTAGCGTGAAAAATAACGTCTAATTATGAATACAGGCGCAATGCAAGGTTTCCGGCATTGCACGACTGTCGCGGGTACGCAGCTAAATGCAGAATTGGCGGCTGGTGCAATATCGACTCTAGATTTTTTATCATTCTTATTTTCTTACATTTGAAAGCTAAAATATCAACGGGACTGAACATCCAGCTAAGTATTTAAATAATCTATCGCGTATCAGTTAGTTTCTCACTGGTAAATCGGGACAGAAACAGGGCTCGTGCTTGTCACGCGAGACGGTTGTTTTTCATTAATTATTAAAATGTAAAGTGTTCCATGATTTCAACAATGTCTGGATTTACCCATGGGTAGTAGGTATACTTTGTGTAAGCTGGGTCATTGTAGAATTTACAATGTAGATTATTCTAAGTTTTTTGCATGAGATTGTTGCCTATTGAATTCATGGTTTTTGGAAATGAATGTAGGTAGGTAGGTACTCTATCTGTGCTGTATGATACGCAAAGTATAGGCACCATGGTGTAGATGTAGACGCAATGGTAAGTGACGATCGCAATGGTCTGTAATAATATGGTGGAATGAATGGTGGAAGTAATAATACGCTAGGCCAGGATCCTTGGTGCCGCCTGATGTGCGTAGGTGAAGGTGGTATGTACGGCCGTAACTGACTTGTGGCTGGTCAGCCTGCGTTTAGGAACTGCTTAACTTGACGTACCTACCTAACTACGAGGGCGTGGCGCTGTGATCTAGAGTCTTCAACTTCAACTCTTGGTTAATGGCCTTTGTGGAGAGGTGACTACCATTTTGCCAATGTCACGTGGACTAGCATAGCACATCAAACGAAGATTGTTCAGTGAGAAATTTATCTAGTCTTGTTTCCGATAATAATAGCCGCCACTTGGATCTATCCTGTACTAGCGCCTGCCGATTTTCGCTAATTTGTGTTTTCAGGCATTTATCTATCAGTGATGAAGGCACTAAGTATGTGGGTGCTATAAATCGCCACTCACTATCTTGATAATTAGGTACCTACCTCTATAATACAATACGGGTGACACATACAAGTTACCAGTAGGTCTGTAAAGGTATGTATGTAATGTGTAGCAGTTTCAAAGCGAATGCAGCACCAGGTGAACTCCGTATAGTTGGAATCACTAGAATGCAAACAAGATCGAGGGGCCGAGTGACCTCGTAGTGGACGTGACTCGGCCTCGCCCTCGGTTCGGCGAACGCCCTCCGCGAGGCAAACAACCCCCACGAACCGTTTGTTTACAGTTCTACGAGCACCTTGTCGTTTACAATACACCACGAAAACATCACGAAAATCTTGAAGAGAGGTGTTATTTGTTGGAGCGAAAAAGTTGCGGCGGAGCCTTACAATTTAAAGATTTATTTGCACAGTAAATTAGCCTATTTTGCATTTTCTTTTGTGTTTGTTAACATATTTTTAGTAGAGGGTTTTGGTACAGGGTTGAAATTTAACTGATATGGTCTTATAGGGTCGTCAAGTCAAGAGAAATATTACTAAAAATTCGTACCTGCTAACGTGCAATGATCTTTATCTCGGAATCACATAGAAGTCAATGAAAATTCCTTGGAAAATGGAAAAACTTAGTTTCTCCAGTAATAGGTAGGTACATTGCATGCATGAATGCACTATAAATTGGCGAGAGGCGCTGTTGACCTGGCGGGGGGTCCTCGGGGCACTTGCCTAATAAAACAGAGCTATCAGTCTTTCTAAGTTTGTTGATGTTACAAAAAATGGTAGGATCTAGGCGAATCCTTAAACCTTCATTATTATTGCGTTTATCTATTCCAAATCATTTTATACGCTTTATACGGGGTTTCTATATTCTAGATGTTTAAACGCCATTGTACCTGGGCTCACTAACATACTCTACCTAATAAAAATCTGCTTTGCCCGGCTAAACTTCCCTACTTGCTTGCCTCCAGGCAGCAAATCACGTCAGGGGTGGCGACCGCACGTTATGAATAGCTAATTTCTGTAAGTGGATTCCTTACCGCTGACCTGGAAACTAATGTTGTTTATGAATAATACCACTCTCTTATAAAGCTTTGCAAACAAAATACTTATTTTATTTTGCAAGTTGAAGAGTTTAATATGACACCTCACCACGAAATATAAACGCAATGTGATGCAACTGTTATGGGCGGTCGTGTAGCTTAACATCAGGTGAGCGACTAGATCGTCACGTCATTCATTCAAAAATGTGAATCGGTAAACCTAAATCTAATGCCACATATTTAATTTCTCATAGAATCATAACTACTTATTCTAAGGTTTTCCATTAGACACAATTAGCCCACAACCTCACTTTATATCGTACTTTATTGCATTAAAGACCTATTGTTGAGATAAACCATTTGTTTTAACATTGCGACCTCACCAGTGTGTGAAATGGGCCCTAGTTCACTAGTTCCAACGAGCAAAACGCGAGAAAAGCACGCGATCAATCAGATCGTTCAATTGGTATCTCGTATCGAGTTATAGCCATACAGTTACGTTACTGGAGTACAGAGACCAATTACTCTCATTTAATAACCGTTAATATAAAGCAGATTAGTCAATGGTTGCTACAGACGTTGACGAAATCCAACACCGTTGCCGATTCGGACATGCGATACGTGACGGGTGTTAGGGTAATGAATATGGTCCAGTTGGCTTTAGAAGGCCTTTACTTGGATTTCGCAGGCCCGTTCCAATAATTTTTAGATTTTTAAACCTTGAGTTCAAATACCTATATGAAAACTCAGTTTAACAACACATCTGATACTTAATTATTTAAGAGAATATTCAGTGAATGCGCATTTGCATTTGATTCTTCTGGATACATTACGGTTTTCTGCGATGACTATAAGCCGCCTGCCAAAGGTGGTGATTATAGTAAACCCTCCCTCCCTTTGATAAGCGTAGCGATTTTGGGTGGTGAATTGCGTTCAGCAGTGGATGTCTTCTAATAGCTGTTGTATTGTGTGTGGTTGTATAATCAGTAGGTATTGAGCGCATTGCCTAAAATGAAAATGCAACTACAGTTTGACAGATTTCTTGAACGACAAAAGTAAGCCATTTTAGTAAAAACATTGGCTAAAGGTTTTTGTAGATTTTGTTAATGAATCGGCCTGGTCCTGAACCTAACTGTTGCTATTCCCTGGCATATGCCCCCGCATATGTCCTGCACACCCATACATACCATCTGTTTAAAAATATATACATTTATGTTTGCAATAAATAATTGAGTATTGAGTATTGAAAGATGCCACTGCAGCATTTTGCCTGTAGGTACCTAACGCGAATTGAAGGAGACGCATATTGCCTAACCATCAATGCCTCAACTTTGTATTGCTATATATGTAATTGTCTACTTAACGAAATGCATTTCAGCACATTGAGGCCGGTGCCTAACATTGTGCTTATTTTGTTGGAAACTCTCTGTCCGTCTCAATACTATGAGTATTGTGTAATGTCACCTGTTTCCATTTCTCTCACATTATAGGTACTTTCAGGGTGTGGAGTGTAGTAGTGTACTGACCTTGCGCTTGCAGCTCGGTGGTGGAGGCCAGCATCAACAGCGCCAGAGCGAGCGCCGCCGGCCGCGCCGCGCCCACCATGACCGCTACCGGCGCGGGTGCATGCCGCTCGGAGGCCCGCCCTGTATCCATAGCCATGTATCCAACCAAAGATACATAGAAGTCTTTGGTTCCAACCGGGGGAACGATATCATACAAGGCTTTTTTCTTTTTTTTTTTTTTCACCTAACCATTTATTTTTTATCTTTAAGTTTATAACAGGTTGGGGTTGGTTGTGGGCTGTGGCATGATTGTGCAGTACCTACTTATACCTAATTTCTACCTCTCTTTACTGATTTTACAAGTTAGCAAGCGTCGCGAAGATAATAACAGCATTTCTAAGCTGGTAAAGACAAACATTTTCCAGACAAAGATCAGATCATGGTCGCTGCAGCTGGTAATTGTTTACGCACGGTGATGTTGTCCAATGCAACGTCCACTACATGTGGTGCCTGTTCAGGGACTAGTAATAATTCAATATTTTTATTTCATCATTCATCATCATCATCAACAGCCTGAACAGGTCCGCTGCTGAACATAGGCCTCCCCCAGGGAGCGCCACTTTGAGCGGCTGCTCGCCTCCTGCATCCATCGGCTCTTCGCGGCTTTCACCAGATCGTCGGTCTACCTAGTGGGGGGTCGGCCTACGCTACGCTACTTTTCATTTAGATACTGTATAGGGTAGGTACATACCCGTTTCTCTTAACACACTTCTACAGCATGTCACCAAATGAAATCTGATCAAATGATGAACTCCAATAAGCTTGGTTACCTGCAAGCAGAAAAAATCATGTTTGATTTGTTAGTGCTCGATGCAAACTTCCTCAACAACTCTACCTACTTATTCTTACAGTTATAATTTGCTTTTGATGTATATGATTGTGTAAGCGGCATTACAGACACAGATGCTAGATAAGAAGATAAACCTATTAAACTAGATGCTACAAATATCCAGCCTGCCAAGGTATCGCTAAGGCAGACGAGTCGACAACCTCGCAGGTCCGTATTTAGAAAGCGTAAAAAATATCAAAATCGCAACGCAACGGTCGCTGCCTCATTTCGCTTTCTTCCACATAGGCTGCTTTACATGTGAGCCATATGTGAGCATTGTTTTACGTTTACACCACCGACACCGCACCGCACCGTTAGCAATATGGTTACGTTAACATAACGAAACGAGGGTCGTTACGTTAATCAAGTGATTGTTATAATTGAGAGCGAATAATTGACGAGATTGGACTAGAAAATAGGTATTAGATATTTCGAGACTTGTTAATTTTATTGGAAAAAGAAATCAGTTGTGAAACGCAAGAACTGACTAATTTTATTACCTAACTGCTTTTTAGGTGTACTTACTAATCTAGAAAAATTATTAATTACTTAGGTATGGATCCTAATAGTTCGATGTAGTTCTCTACTCCAATAAAATCAAATTCAAAGGTACAGTTCTGATCTGACAATACCTGATGTCTCCGAGAGTCAAATAGCGTGGGAATGGGAAGTTACAAGAGCATATTGTTCAAATAACGGGGGTTGGTTTGGTAGCACTGGGCCAATGGAATATTCATCATTACATGGGGTAGTCAATGGGTTACCTTATCTAACCAGTTAACACCGAAATTGACAGAAACTGCTCAAGCAAGCTTTTGTTGTTATTACATAGTTATTGTTTGTGTTTTGAGCATTGCATCAAGGACTTTTGAAAGGATTTCCACAAACGCATTAAATAACCTGTCCCAACATTCGGCTCACACATGCATGAGTGGGCAGGTGACTGTGGACTATCAGCTATCAGGTACCGAAGGGCGTCACGGACCGCCGGCTTGTCAAGGAACCCCCGCTCAATTGGAGATTAAGTATTACGAAGACAGTTCGTTCATCATCATCATCATCAACAGCCTGAAGACGTCCACTGTTGAACATAGGCCTCCCCCAGGGAACGCCACTTAGAGCGGCTGCTCGCCTCCTGCATCCATCGGCTCCCCGCGGCTCTCACCAGGTCGTCGGTCCACCTTGTGGGGGGCCGGCCTACGCTGCGTCTTCCAGTTCGTTACTGGTAGAAAAATATTTGCTGCTTCTAAATGCAAAGTATGAACAGCTGAGTTGGTCGCAGATGACTTCCAGGAGGTTCCAATATATTTGCGATATTTTGAACGTGTTGTTCACGTCGTGACCGCGTTCCGCACTGGCGAGAGACGCTCCACGGCCACTCGTTCGGAACGCAGTTACAGTAATGCTCCGCCGTACGAGCCAACATTATAATGAGCCTATTGCACTGCAGATGCAAGTCGTTCGACTTCAGTGACGTCTTCGGGCTTGTGACCTCTCGCAAAACTATGAAGCAACCCTCTGGTCTACTGTTTTCTTGCACGCTAAACTCAGGGATTCCGTTATGAAGTTCCGTTCATATGAACTTTTCTGTTACTTCAGGAAAACATCGGGCGAGGAAGAAAGATTAAGCGTGTTCAAGAACCACAATAAATAAATCGAATGTGTGATTCAGAGCCAAGATTCTTGTGAAAACTGATCGGTAATCTGTTTAGTTGCCTATTATAATAATTGTTAGGAAGTTGGCATATTGTAAGTATTATACGTAAAAGAACATGGGTTCTTCCTTATACCAAAGTGTGTTTGATAGTTTATTCTATCAAGTATAGGTAATTAGGTACCGGTAGTTCAGGCTCAGCTCCTGGAACCGAGCGCTGGTTGTCGCTGGCGCGTGCCTAACTGGGTCTCTCCGTTGCACGGCGTCATGCTCCCGCACCGCGCAGCTTTCAACCAAGCCAAGCCATTTATTATGGCTTAATTATGGCTTTTAAGTACATTAGAATGTAAATATGATCTAGAGACAGGTATTTGACAGCCTCTGTGGTGCGGTGGTTGAGCAGGTTGGCAATGGGTTCGATTTTCGCGAAAGGACAAGTATTTGTGAACAGAACAATAGGTAGTTCTATATGTCCGGGTGTGGGACCAATAATTGGTCCTCGTAGCTTCCGGCTCCCTCCCTACATACAGCTGGGAATCCTATAGTAACGGTCCGATCTATGTAGGTATGTGATCGTTGGGCGTTATGTATTTATTTATTTACCGGATTAAATTAAAAGAGGAAAATAGCCAATGCCAGCTTCGAAAAAGTTGTAACACTACCTACCTAATTAAGCTTTATTTTTGTGAAATTAGACATCCTAACCCAACTCCTCTTAATCAATGCAATTGGTAAAAATATGCTTTGATTGCTTAGCAAAGTGCATATTAGGAGGAGCATATTCAGAAAGAATAGTCGGAGTATGGTGTGCTTTATGTTGGCGTTATGTGACGGTGGGGTGAAAAATTTGACACCACACCGCAAGTGTCGGTACTTATCAAGTGTGAAAAGTATGACACGTTCGATTCCGAAGACAGTTGAAAGTGCTGTGACAATATTATTATGTCTGGAAGAGATCACTGTCACTCAGCGCGGCAAATTCAAATTTTCTTGGGTGTTTTGCCAATGCTCATAAAATTTATTTAAATAAAAAAAAAACGATTATATCTTGATTTTTCAGGCTGTAGCCTTTTGTTGCTAAACTAGTGATACATTCAATCCTAATTTTTAGATACATTCTATTTACTTATAATCATCAGAATAATCAGTTTCCATGTAATCTCGTTGAGTAATTAAGCTAAAAAACGCTAGAATATTTAAATTTGCCGCGCTGAGTAAAACGTGCCCCCTTAAGCGATAAAACCACCCATTGTATATTATAAGTCAAATTAGTTTTTTTTTTTTGTATAATGAGTATAAGTATGTTAGTTTATTTGGTGTACAATAAAGAGTTTATCTAAGTATCTATGTTACGACGGTGATCTTAACAGTAGACCTAGCACGAATATTTACGCGCGCGTAAGTGTAACGTGTATTGGTTATTATTTTTATTGAATTATTTTTAGAGTTCTAGGTTACGCTCTAGAGTCTAGAGCTTAATTTATACATACCTAATCTATACAACCCATTGCCTTTCCCTACGCGCCCGCGCCGCGCCCCACTGGGTAGAGTATCATAGTGTGGAGAACCAACCCTTACTATTTGCCTGAATATTATTATAATTTCTAAGTTACACCCAGGTTAACTGGAAGATAATGCTCTCTAGCATTAAGTTCACTTATGTACCTACATTTTTGTTGATTGTGCAATAAAGCATTTTATCCACGAAATCCACAAAATAAACAAACAGGACGGTTATACATCTACATTAATAGGAAAGGAGGAATAAAACTTTTTTGAACTTACTGGAAGTCCGGAAGTTTCAAAATCCAAACACCGCACAACGATTTTGTCACAACTGGGGATAGTTAATTATGTAGTTAATAACGAATGTTCAATTATTATTATTCGACTTCAAAAGAATTCACAACAAGAACGCTAGTATTGCGGTGCGTTCCGCGCGAGTTCGCCCGGTCGGTAGCGGAGAGCGCGCGGCTTCTCGCGGAGTAGCTTCAAGCTCGACTGCAGCGGAGCTTGACCGCCTGAGCTTGGGAAGTTAGCTGTGCCAATGCCATGCCGTTCCACTTGCTGCTGCTTTGACTCTTGAGCTTGGCGATGGTAGCTGACAATAGCAATTTACACGCAGTTAGTAGGTACCTAATCAAAGTGCAAATTGCACTATGCTGTAACCAGGTAGGTACCTAGTAGTTTTTTTGTATAGGTAGGTACTACCTACCTATACAAAAAACATAGGTAAATCAAATGGATATTCTGAGAGCCCTGACGTTCAGTTCATAAAGTACCCAATTATGTTTTCGTGCCACCTACCTACCAAATACTTATCCACTGAACTATGACTACCTACTTGACTGGACTATGACAACCCCGACTGACTAAGGCCCATTTAAAGCCCATTACGTAAGATTTAATAATCTCTAACACGTAACACGATAAAAAATTACAATACTTGACACTGGCTAAATACACTACGTGTAGTGTAAACTCAAAATATATAAAAAGAAAAAAAGATTGGGGGGGTTTTGGCGGGAACGCGGAAAAGTTCACGTCGTCGCATTGAATTATTTCATTATTTCTTAAAATCTTTGCTTTTTCCAGTGTTAGTGTTTAAAATTAGTAGCGTTTTACGCATAAGTGCTGAATTACGAGCATGAGTGTGGGCAAGTGATATAATGTGGTGAAACGCGGTTTTTCGTGTTGCTTCCGAAATTCCAAAGTAGCTTCTAGTAAAGTTGCCACCACTTTACTAGAGCATGACTTAGACTGGACTATGACTAGGACATGACTTTGCGTGAAATATTTTATAACACGATGAAAATTAATACTTGACATTGGCTAAATACACTACGTGTAGAGCCAAAACATAACAAAAACAAAAATAAGGAAAAAAAGATTGAAACGTCAAAGTCACGAATATTTTTAATGTCACTGACACTGTCAGCGCACTTCAAATATAGCTCGTGGTGTGACCGTTTGTGGCCAATTTCGAGCATTTTGGCAGATTTTACTTTCAAATGTATATTAAAAAACATGTTGCAGGTTTTATTAGATTTGGTAGTTTTTAATATTTTGCCGTAAAAATCGGACATTATGTTGACTAATCTAAATTCGTTGACTCGATATTTGGTTGAAACCGTTATAACTAAAGTAAACTGACAACTCTTGTATTAAGTCAGTTAAGTTGAGTATAGCCTGTGCATCCACATCCAATATACAGATATTATTATAGTAATATACAAAAAATGCCTGAATGGTACATACTTACCGAAGTCCTTATTCTGGGATTCGTTGAACTTTATGATTTAAGCTTTTTAAAACTTTACTTTAATTTAAAGTTTAGGTTCATTTTATTTATTTGCGAAATACAATTCTGTTTGTCCCTCACGCCAAGTGAATTCATGATTAAGAAAAATATGGCTGTAAAATCCATGTACTGTTATGTAAAAAACGACGTATAGGGATCTAATTTACCATTTTACCTACTTAAATTAACATCTTTCCATCACGCCTAAGTACATAGATTTTGGGCTCCTATTTAATAATTTCTTGATTTTTGTAAAAGTAGTAATAAATAATAATAAGTATTTAAAAAAATTTTTTTTTTGTTTTTCCTCATCTCATTATTATGAAAAACTCGTGGTATAATAATGTAGAGGATTTAAATTGTTTTGATTTGGCCTGATTTTTGCAAATTTCTAGCTTATTTTTAGGGCATTATCTGAAGTTTACTGATGGTCATACTGATTGTCTGGCTGGCTGGAGCTCGTTGTTGGTTAGCGTTGTTGCTATACAATTTCTTATTTCTTTTAATTAGCAATAAAATGCCGATAATTTAGCTTGGTTTATTTACCAATTCTTATCGCCTATGGCTGCCGTCGTATTCACAGTACTTTTTAAACCAAGTATAGCGTTTTAAAAATGGCCCACTCCAGTGCAATGAACTCCGTAGGAGTGACGGACGAGAAGGATGAAATCAAGGAACAGCAGGATATCATAAAAAAGGAGTTGGAGGTGACAGTGAAGGTGGAGGCACTGGAGTGCCTCGTGTGCACGGCGCGCTGTCGCGACTGTGTGGACATTTACAACCATCACACGGCTGCCTCCGGCGCCTCGCTGCATCACTTCATTGCCAAGTACACCCAGATCGAGATCGCTTTTGCTGACTCCTGTTCGAAGTTTGTGTGCAAGAGCTGCTACGATCTCATCAACATACTGGAGGAGACTGAGCTGCAGTATATCAAGTTGAAAGAGACTTTCGAAGCAATCATTAGCAAGAATCCTATCTTTGAGCTGGCCGTAGTTCCGCAGCCCATCGGCCTTACGCCTGTTAAGTATGAAGTTAACGTACCGAGGATTGATAATGATTCAGAAGATGAGCCTTTATCTCGTCAGAGTAAATCGCGTAATAGTAAAACAGTCAAGAAAAAGAAGAAAGTATCTTCAGGGAAAGTGAAACTAAAGAAAAGTGAAAAGAATAATAGGTACTTGCCTTATACTTCATTAATAATGTTAAAAAGGCAATATTGACTAGATATGGTTTGTTTTCAGCTGGACATGTGATGAGTGCAATGTTAGTGGAAACTCGGGAGGCTCCGTCTCCCTCGCCGCACACAAACTTAGCATGCATACATTATCTGTAGCAACACCCATCAAAACAGAGGAAGGGTATGGTACTCTTATTAATAAATTTTATTATCCAAAAATATTATGTTATTTAATTATTATTTCCATAGCTTACAATATTCTGGTATTATAAGCAATGGCAATTTTATTATTAAATAGCTGAGACAATTTGCTACGGGCCCCTAACTAGGCATAGTCTGTATCTTGGGAGCCCCTTAATACAAATGTTGCCAGAACTATTTGCTTGCAAATGTTTTGTTATATTAGTGAAACATGAAAAATTGCAATAACAACAGTTTTATGAGTTAGGCTGTCATGCAGTTGTACCAATTCCCAGTCATTTTGCATAGTAACAATACTACCAGCATACCAGTGCACACAGTATAATAGCGGTTGTGTGCGCCACACACTGTGTGGTATGTCATTGGTAGGCTATTTTATTTACCTCTTTTTGTTATAATCTTTTATTTTCATTGCAGATCTCAAAGCCCATTCAACAATGGTATTGAAGATGTTGAAATGACTTTTGGAGATTTTGATGATGATGATGACGATAGTATTTTCAATCCAGATGAATTCGCCAACGGTGTAGTAAAACAAGTAGTCAAGAAAAAAATGCGATCTTCAAAAAAAACACCAAAAGTTATGCATTCATGTGATCAATGCAGTGCTAGGTACTCATCTATGGGTGAGTTCATTGTTCATAGCAATATGTTGTACCTTTTTATAATGGACTAACACCCATCTGTAGCTCCTGGTTATCATACATTTGCCAAACACGATTGTCTCACTTCAACCCTTGGTTAATGGCCTTGTGGAGAGGTGACCACAATATTGTCAATGTCACATATATAGACTAAAATGATGGCACATAAAACAAAGTTTGTTCAGTGAGGAAGGCACATGTAGGCATAATGAAATAAGGTCAGCTATGAATCTCCTGAGTCATGTGAGTCTAAATGATTGTGTCAAGTCAAATCAAAAACCACTCATTGGTACACCCGACAGATGAAGATCGACAGTCAACCAATGGCCAGTCAGTATTAATGGTGTACCGTTGCCACTACAAAACATGAGAACCTGGAAGTGTTTGTTAAGTTTTATTTTAATAGATTTTAGTACAGATGGGTATCAGTTGTGTTGGCTGTTTTCAGTACGGTTACAGGCGCACATGTCGAAGCATGACGGATCCAAGCCCCCCTACATCTGTGAAGTGTGCGGAGCACATTACAAACACAAGCGGGCCTGTGACATTCACATTGCTTTACATAAAGGTATGTTGTTTACTATACCACTGTATTTTATTCTGGAACTGAACTTTTCGTATGGAGAATTATTTTTGATCATCATCATTAACAGCTTGAAGACGTCCACTGCTGAACAAAGGCCTCCCCAAGGCAGCGCCACTTTACGCCGCTGATCGCCTCCTGCATCCATCGGTTCCCTGCGGTTCTCACTAGATCGTCGGTCCACCTAGTGGGGGGCCAGCCTGTACTACATCTTCCAATTTGTGGTTGCCACTCGAGAACTTTGGTGTGGTTGTCAGTGGTTGCCACTCGTAAAACTTTTGTGTGGTTGTCAAGTATATTTTTACTTTACCTAAATTATTGAAACATCAAAAAAAAAAACAGGTGTAGCGCCGCGACGCGCGCACTCGCGCCGGCGCTGTAGGCTTGTTTATAGTAGACAGTAGTTGTCAGAAAAATAAAAAGTCATCGACACGCAAATACTGAATTTTATTTTAAATAAAATCATGTGGCTACCACTGCCACATTGGTGACCCGCTCAATACAGAACACGGCACGGAGGAACAATTTATACCGTAAGCCTATAAAATCTTTGCGAAACGATGTCGAAAAAGTCAGAAAATTCCGGTGTCGCCGGTTCACAAGAAAAATTTTTCACACCATCCGATATTTCTCGCGTCGGAGTACGACTTCCACCATTCTGGCCGGAAGAACCAGCGGTATGGTTCGCACAAATTGAGGGCAGTTTTGCACTATCGGGTATTCGAGACGATGATACGAAATATTATTACGTCAGTGCCCAACTCGAACACCGTTACGCCGCGGAAGTGAAGGATATTTTGGTGAACCCTCCGTCGTCGGGCAAATACGAGAAGCTGAAGACGGAGCTGATCAAGAGGTTGTCAGCGTCACGTGAGAAAGAGATCACCCAGCTACTGATGCACGAAGAGCTTGGAGATAGACGTCCATCCACGTTCCTGCGACACCTGCAACACCTGGCAGGTCCGAACATACCTGATGATTTTATCAAGACCGTGTGGACAAGCCGCTTACCTGGTAACATTCAGATTGTCGTAGCGTCGCAGCCGGAATCCTCACTCCTGGCACTAGCAGACCTGGCAGACAAGGTGCATGATCTCGTGCCACCCACCTCTCAAGTGGCCTCCACCACCGCAGTTCCTGATCCAATACTGGACAAGCTTACCAAGCAGATCGCCGAGCTCAGCCGTCAAGTACAAGCGCTTTCGGCAAGAGATCCTTCACGATCCCGCTCGACAGACCGGAACCAGCGCAGCAGGAGTAACACCCGTTCCCAGTCCAACTACAGGAAGTTCCCTACCTGCATTTTCCACCACAGATTCGGGGACAAAGCTCGCAGATGCCTGAAGCCCTGCGACTACCAGCCGGGAAATGCGAGGGGCAGTCAGTAGCGACCAATGACTGCCCATCCAGTTCAACAGGTCGCTTATTCGTGACGGACAAACGGTCTAAAGTGCAGTTCCTGGTCGACACAGGTAGCGACCTCTGCGTTTTTCCCCGCTCCGCCCTCAAGCAAAGACGACCACGAACTACCTACGAGCTCTACGCAGCAAATGGAACACCGATCGCTACATATGGTTCCGCCCAAATGGAACTGGACTTAGGACTAAGACGTGCTTTTTCTTGGCGTTTCACAGTCGCCGATGTCAACAAGGCCATAATCGGGGTCGACTTCTTGTCTTTCTACGATTTAATAGTAGACTGCCGAAACGGACGCCTCATAGACAACCGGACTACACTGAAAGCCAACGCAGCACCTGTCCCTTCATCAGATCAGAGTATTTCTTCGGTGAAGACGATGGCTGGAGATTCAGAATACCTGAATTTACTTCGTGAGTTTCCGGAAATCACTCGACCAGCAGGAACTCAGCGAGTTGTGCGCCACAACACAGTCCACCACATCCGAACTACACCTGGACCACCTGTGTACTGCACGCCAAGAAGGCTCGCTCCGGATAAGCTCAAAATCGCCAAGCAGGAGTTTGAAGATATGCTGAAGAGTGGAACTGCCAGACCTTCGGAGAGTCCATGGTCATCACCACTTCACCTCGCTCCTAAAAAAGACAGCGGCTGGCGACCATGCGG
Organism: Ennomos erosarius; assembly: GCA_963580505.1. Taxonomy (NCBI): domain Eukaryota; kingdom Metazoa; phylum Arthropoda; class Insecta; order Lepidoptera; family Geometridae; genus Ennomos; species Ennomos erosarius. The sequence goes on along the minus strand of OY756978.1, from coordinate 266,308 downwards.
CGATTACCGGATGCTGAATACCCGAACAGTTCCAGACAGATATCCCATCCGGCACATCCAGGATTTCACCCAGAACATAGCAGGAAGCACCATATTCTCCACGATTGACCTGGTGAAAGCGTATAACCAGATTCCGGTCAATCCAGATGATATTCCCAAGACTGCCATCACCACACCGTTTGGAATGTTCGAATTTCCTTATATGACATTTGGTCTTCGAAATGCAGGACAAACATTCCAACGGTTTGTGGATGAAATGACCAGAGACCTGGAGTTCTGCTATACATATTTGGATGATTTCCTGATATTTTCTCCAAATGAAGAAACTCATGCTCATCATCTACGTATCATCTTCACCAGACTGAAAGAGTACGGAATGGTCATTAACACTTCCAAGTGCACCTTCGGAGCAAAAGAAGTAACTTTTCTTGGTTGTAGCGTATCATCTGCTGGTATCAAGCCATTAGACGGCAAGATCCAAGCCATCAAAGACTTCCCCACTCCGAAGACGGTCAAAGAGTTGAGAAGGTTTCTGGGGATGATTAACTTTTACCGCCGGTTCATCCAAAACGCGGCTAAACTGCAAGCTCCACTGCATAATTTGCTTACCGGATCAGTCAGAGGCTCTCATCCCGTTGACATTTCAGGAGAAGCCTCACGAGCATTCGAAGCCTGCAAAGAAAGCTTGTGCAACGCAGCGCTCCTAGCACATCCGGACATGGACGCAAAGCTAGCGCTCGTGACAGACGCGTCAGATACCGCGATTGGTGGCGTTCTGCAACAACAAAATGACGGACAGTGGCAGCCATTAGCTTTCTTCAGTCGAAAACTGAGTCCAGCACAGAGAAAGTACTCTCCTTATGATCGAGAGCTGCTGGCCATTTATGACGCAATAAAGCATTTCCGACACTTCGTAGAAGCAAGACATTTCACAGTTTACACTGATCATAAACCGATTTGTTTCGCGTTTCACGGACACAAGGAAAACTGCTCACCACGTCAATTCCGCCATTTAGACTACATTGCTCAATTCACGACCGATATCCAACATATTTCCGGACAAGACAACGTAGTGGCCGATACGCTCTCAAGGATCGAAGAGTTGGTCCAGCCCGTTGACTTGAACAAGTTGGCAAAGTCACAGACCAATGATTCAGAACTGAAGCAATTGCTAGAAGGTGGAACATCCCTAAATCTCGTCAAAGTGATCGTACCTGGAACTAGACTGGAACTTTACTGCGACAATAGCACTCAACCATCACGCCCATATGTACCAAAAGAATTGAGAAGGCAAGTTTACGACAGCTTACATTCACTCAGCCATCCCGGCGCTAACGCCTCCTTGAGATTAGTGGCCCAGCGTTACGTATGGCCTGGCATCAACAAAGATTGTCGCGAGTGGACCAAACAATGTCACGCCTGTCAGCGTTCAAAGATCACGCGCCATACAACAGCACCATTGGGAAATTTTAAGCTGCCGAGCGCTAGATTCCAGTACATTCATATTGATCTCGTCGGTCCCTTACCTCCTTCAGATGGATACCGTTATTGTCTCACTGCCGTAGACAGATTCACTAGATGGCCTGAGGCAATACCGCTACATGACATAACCGCAGAAACCGTCGCCAAGGCATTCATCTCCAACTGGATAGCACGATACGGATGCCCACTAGAGATTGTGACAGATCGCGGAAAGCAATTCGAGTCCACATTGATGAAGCAGCTTTCAGAGCTCGCTGGATTTCAACGCAACAGGACAACTGCGTATCATCCTGCGAGTAATGGCATGGTCGAGAGGATGCACAGACAGCTAAAGGCGGCCATCATGTGCCACGAAAGCCAAAACTGGACCGAAAGTTTACCCCTCGTACTCCTAGGAATGAGAAGTGCATTCAAAGAGGACATACAGGCATCACCGGCTGAACTCCTCTATGGCGAATCCCTCAGACTTCCTGGAGATTATCTGCAGCCGTGTAATACAACACAGATGACCAGCGACTTCACTGAATTTACGACGCGCCTCCGTTCCATCATGAACAACATACGCCCTCAGCCAGCATCGAGACACAGCAGACGTAACATCTTCATATTCAGAGACTTACCTTCTGCTACTCATGTGTACGTCAGAGATGACACCGTGAGAGGATCTCTTCAGCCGGCATACACGGGGCCGTTTGAGGTACTGCAAAGAAGCGCTAAAGTCTACAAGCTGCGAATAAAAGGGAAGGAACAAACAGTCTCCATAGACAGACTGAAGCCAGCATACATACTTACGGCAGATACTCACCTGAATACTCACTCGCCGTCAGAAGGTACGGTCACTCCTGAAAGCAAAGATGCTAAGACTACACGCTCAGGGAGGTCAGTGAGGTTCCCAGATTATTATCGCCCATCCTAGGTTGGTCTCTGGGGGGGAGTATTGTAGCGCCGCGACGCGCGCACTCGCGCCGGCGCTGTAGGCTTGTTTATAGTAGACAGTAGTTGTCAGAAAAATAAAAAGTCATCGACACGCAAATACTGAATTTTATTTTAAATAAAATCATGTGGCTACCACTGCCACACAGGTATTGCTTAGTCTTAGTAGCCTCTTTGATAATTATTTAGGTTTTTAGGATGTCACCATCATCATCAAATTAACATGAAACGACACCTCGGGACGATTACGCGCTCACCTGGCTCACCGAGACAGTCCTAAGGCTGCCGGGCCTGTGGGAGGGGTCGGGTGGGTACATGGTCGTACCCGAGAGCAAAGTGCCCCGGTACCACACTGGGGTCATCTACATACCGGATTTCGGACGAGGCAGGGAGGAACTCACTAGGAGGCCAGACCTACTGAGGAACTTCCTGGTGGCTCTAAATCCGGGGGTAGGGGTAGAACGGTGGCAAATGTTCACCCATGAAGTCCGCCCAGTGGGCGGTACTTACAACCATATACTGGTGATGGGCATACCACCAGAAGATCTGGAGAATCTCCGTCGCGAAAACTTTCGCCTGCATTATATAACGGCGAGAGTTTTCGTGAAAGTGAGAGGATATAGACCCGGAGGCATAGCGACGGCGGGAGAGGTGGGCATGGTTCATGCTGCAGCAAGCGGCGGGGCGGTGCCGGCAACTCCCGAAGCTGACGACGAAAGCCTGGCGGAGAGCATGGGGTGGACGCGGGAGGAAGTGGATCGGCTGCTGGACGTGGGCGATGATGACGAGGAGGATATTGCAGGCGACATAATGGGCCTCAATATCTTCTCGCCGGCATCGTCCATGGACACGGATCGGCCCGCCACCTCCTCCGTCAACCCCATGGCAGAATAAAGAGGATGGTCTGTGAGACCGTCACCAACTCTCAAAAACTTTAATGATGGATCCCCACGATAGTAGTAATCCACATAATACTAACAAACCAACTGCTACGGCAGCTGGGACCACACATAGGCTAGGTATCAGTAGTAAATTTGGTATTGAAATTATACAAGCCAACATCCAACACAGCATCACAGGCTTCGCCGCTCTGCGAAGAACCCTGGAGGAGCAACCGAACACAATAGCACTGGTCCAGGAACCGTACCTGAGTCGCGGAAAGGTGAGTGGCTTTAACGCCTTACGAGGCAATGTTTTTGCTCCACCCAGAAATAACAAAACGCGGACATTTATATATGTGCCGAACCCGTATAAGGCGTCTTTGGTAACTCATTTGAGTACTCACTGTAGTTAAAATGGAGACGGGACTGGCGGGCGAACTTAGTACCATCGTCATAGCCTCGGCATACATGGACATTGGAGCTGAGGTACCGCCTCCGGCACTGGAAGAGCTAATGCAGTACTGCGCAAATAACAAACTGGAATGTGTGGTAGGATGTGATTCAAACGCCCACTGTACGGTCTGGGGATGTCAAGACTCAAACGAAAGAGGAAAGGATATCCTTGACTTCATACTAAGAAATGACCTCAACATACTGAATCGAGGCTCAGAACCAACATTTGTTACGTCCTGGGCAAGGACCATAGTTGATATTACAATAGCCACCAGCAAGATCGCAGAGACGATAACGGACTGGCGCGTAGCTACGAACGACATTTCTTGTGCGGACCACAGGAGGGTCAGGTTTAGCTTGCAAGTAGGAGAGCACAAACCACGCACGTATAGAAATCCCAGGAAAACCGATGGAACGGTTTTTAGAGAATTGCTAGAGAATGCGCTGGCAGAGATACCAAAAGTTGAAACGACCACAGAATTGTCGCCAAACGAAATTGAAAGTACAATCGAGTCTATGACTGACTCCATAAAGAAAAGTTACGAAGGATCCTGTCCCTTGAAAACAGAGAACAGTAAAATACTGGAAAGGAAAGATAAATGGTGGAATAAAAAGCTCAGCAAGCTGAGAAAGATAGCAAGACACCACTTTAACAGAGCTATGAACACAGATCTCGAAAAAGATTGGCAAGACTATAGGAAGGCTAGACATAAACTCAAACTGAGTGTTAACAAGAGTCGTAACAACTCGTGGATAAAATACAGTAACTCCATACAATCTGAGAGTGAGACCGCAAGGCTCAGGAAAATTTTATCCAGAGATAGTCAGATGAAACTGGGCACTCTGAAGAAAGCCGATGGCAACTACACAGCATCGGAGCGGGAACAATTTGCACTCCTGCTAGAAACCCACTTCCCGGACTGCCGTATGGACGGCGAGAGGGGGTGGGAAACAGAAATATTGCACAAGCCGGACCACGGAGACTGGGCCTTTGCAGACTCAATAGTCACAGAAGAAGCCCTTCTGTGGGCCGTAAGCTCGTTTAAGCCTTACAAGGCTGCTGGAACAGATGAAATCTTTCCAGCACTTCTTCAATGGAGTTTAAACAAGATCAAAACACACTTAATTGCCATCTTCAGGGCATGCCTTGCGTGGAAGTATATACCCAATGCATGGAGAGATGTCAAAGTAGTATTTCTACCAAAACCAGGTAAAGCAGACTACACCAATCCCAAGTCTTTCAGGCCTATAAGCTTGAGCTTGTTTTTACTGAAAACTCTAGAGAGACTATGCGATAAATATATTAGAGGTGGACCACTGATTGAACATCCGGTGCACAAGAACCAACATGCCTACCAATCAGGCAAATCCACTGAGACAGCTCTTCACCAGGTTGTCCATAAGATTGAATCTGCACTGGAGAGTAAGCAGTCTTGTTTGGCGACCTTAATTGACATTGAAGGTGCTTTTGATAAAACTACGTTTTCAAGTATTGAGAACGGACTAAATAACCAGGGAGTAGATAACAGGGTGAATAAATGGGTTAAAAGCATGCTCTCAAACAGAGCTGCAATTATTGAAACCTCAAATGCAACACGGTGTCTTGTCACGAGAGGCTGTCCGCAGGGAGGAGTTCTATCACCACTGCTCTGGGTTGTGGTGGCAAATGAACTCATCCAACTACTAAACAAAGATGGCATCATGACCGTAGGCTATGCTGATGACCTAGCTATTATGGTCTCCGGATTATTCGAAGCGACCCTCTGCGATAAGATGCAGAAGGCACTTCGGGTTGTCGAAAAGTGGTGTGCAAGCCACAGGCTCTCTGTGAACCCTCATAAGACTGAGATGGTTCTGTTTACTAGAAAAACTAAGATAACAGGACTGAAAATTCCGACTTTGTTTGGTACACAGTTGACCCTTAGTAAGGAAGTAAAATATCTAGGTATTTGGCTAGACAGCAAGCTTTTGTGGGCAAAACACCTGGATCACATTGTCACAAAAGCTACAAACATTTTATGGCAAAGCACCAGAGCCGTTGGCAAAGACTGGGGTCTGAAACCGAAGCTTTGCCGATAGCTATACACAGTCATAGTGAGACCGGTTCTCACATATGGCTGCGTGGTATGGTGGGCTCGCACAAATTTGGTGACAACAATCACAAAGCTACAACAAATCCAAAGATTGGCTTGCGCACTGATCAGTGGGTGTACAAAAACGACGCCCTCTGCGGCTTTGGACGTTATTCTGGGCCTAACTCCTTTGCACCTGCACATACAGCAGGAAGCAATGGCATCAGCTCTCAGAATAAAATCCACAAATCAGTGGAAGGGCAATTCACCTCTCACTACTCATAGCAGAATTTTAGAGAGAGCGGCAACAATCATCCCAGAAGCAAATCAAGGTACTGATAAAATAGCCAGCACACACCTTGACGGTAAGGGGTATGAACTGATTACGGAGGAGAGTGCTCTGGAAGGCATCTCACCCTCTTGGAACATGTACACAGACGGTGCAAAAAATAAGACAGGGGCAGGTTGCGGCTATTATTCGCCGGAACTTGGGATCTCGGATTCCAGAGCCCTGCACAAAAACACCTCAGCGTTTCAAGCAGAGAACATGGGGCTGTTAATGGCGGCCAGAGCAATCCTATCATCGGATGTACTAACTGTCCCGCAACGACCTGATGAGAAGGGAATTCTTATGTTTACCACTGATAGCGCGGCAACAGTCTATGCACTCAGAAGGCCCACAACCAGGTCGAGAGTTCTAGCAGAGTGCCACGCGACTCTACAGAAACTGTCTCATAAATGTAGAGCAATAGTAAGATGGACGAAGAGCCACAGCTCATGCCCAGGTAACCTTAGGGCAGATTTTCTTGCCAAAGAGGGAACCAAGAAAGAAGTTCATGCTGACGTGGGAGGACTCTGCAAACCATCAGCGATGGAAGTGCGGGACTCACTACGTCGGCACACTGAAAAAGAGCAGCAGAAAATCTGGGACAAGAAAACGGACTGTAGACAGGCTAAGGCCGTGTTTCCAACCATTGATAGAAAGATCACTAATGACTTGCTAAAGTTGCAACGGCAGGATCTTAGGCTTATAGTTGGCCTCATCACTGGCCACTGCAATTTAAACTATCATCTGTATAAGACTGGGGCCACGGATAGCCCCCTATGCAGAGGGTGCCTGAAAGAAGACGAGACTGTGGAACACGTACTGAGATACTGCACAGCTACAGAGGAAGCCAGATACACATCAGGAATGTTAACACGAGTAGACACACAACAGTCTACTCAGGACATTACGAATGTCTCATCGTCATTACTCCAACACCCATCATCAGTGCCACTGGAGCAGTTGTGCCAGCAGCCTAGAGCCACACTCCGTTATTTTAAGGAGTTGGGGTGGCTCGGTTAGATGCTGGCAGGGGGAAATGCACAATACACCCCTAGCGGGACGTCAGTGCAGGACTTAGCGCCCCCATATTGAATAAGAATAAGAATAACATGAAATGATCGTGTATTTCAGGTATAAGTGATTGGAAGTGTGAAGAGTGCAATAAGCTGTTCCCATCAAAGAACGCCTTGCAGAGGCACAACAATATTCACACGGGGAAATTGAATTATCAGGTAACCTGCACCTGTTGGTTTGCTTATTGTTTATCTTATTTTAACTACTTAATTATAAAGTATTTAAGTATTTTTATTTTTGCCTGGTTTTAAAATTGGTTTCTTGTTCGATCATTAAATAGGGAAATGTTTTACTTTTAACCTAGTCTTTTACCTAGTGGGGAGGGGCACTTACGCTACGTGTTCCAGTTTGTGGTCGCCACGAACTTATTGCAGCCTTTTTGCAGGGTCCGTGGGGGTTGAGCAGGTTGGCTCATAACCAGGACAAATATTTGTGTATGGGAAAAAGTGGAAATACATGTGTCCTAGTTAGGGTCCAGGATCTATGCATGTGACCGTCGGGCGTTGTTTCATGATCCTGTTAGAGTGAGTGCGCGCGATGTTCCAGTGCGACCTGTGCGGCAAGTCGTTCATCCACACGTCGTCGTTCAAGATGCACAAGCTGACCCACAGCGGCGTGAAGCCGCACGCCTGCGACGTGTGCGGGCTGGCGCTCATGACGCGCTCGCACCTCAAGCGGCACGAGCGGATACACTCCGGGGAGAAGCGGCACGAGTGTGCCGTCTGCGGGAAACGGTTCTCCGAGAGGTACGCTGCATGCTGTAGACCACTTCAAAAATGACTTCGCACTCAGATAGAGGTGTCTTGTGGACGTTAGTATGCATTTTGCATTTTTTATATAAGTTTCTTATTATTATGTTCCGTGTTATATTGTTCCTTTCGCGATATTGTGTGTCGGGAATAAAGATCATTTCATTTCATTTCATTTTCATTTCACTTTCAATAAAATTTAATTGTCGATTTACACAAACAATCAATAATATGTTTTGAAATTAGTACGCACTATCTCGTTACGAAAAGGTTTTTCAAACAACAATTAAGAATTTTATTCATATTTTCTGCTTACTGTCTAAAGTTCTAAGCGTCTGACTTTGTTTCCATTATCTGCAGATACAACCTAGCGGCGCACCAGAAGTCGCACGAGGCGAGCGTGCCGCTAGCCAAGCCGCTGGAGCGGCGCCGGCTGTTCCGGTGTGCCTTCTGTGTAGAGCGGTTCGAGCGCCGCTACATGCTGGAGCGGCACACGTCCGCCGTGCACGGCCGCACGCTCGAGCGGCCGCCGCCCACGCCCAGGTACCGAGCGGCACATGCGGAGCGGCACACGACCGCCGCCCACGCCCAGGTACCGAGCGGCACATGCGGAGCGGCACACGACCGCCGCCCACGCCCAGGTACCGAGCGGCACATGCGGAGCGGCACACGACCGCCGCCCACGCCCAGGTACCGAGCGGCACATGCGGAGCGGCGCACGACCGCCGCCCACGCCCAGGTACCGAGCAGCAACGACCGCCGCCCTCGCCCAGGTACCGAGCGGCACATGCGGAGCGGCACACGGCCGCCGCCCACGCCCAGGTACCGAGCGGCACACGGCCGCCGCCCTCGCCCAGGTACCGAGCGGCGCATGCTGAGCGGCACACGGTCGCCGCCCTCGCCCAGGTACCGAGTGGCGCATGCGAAGCGGCACACGGCCGCCGCCCACGCCTAGGTACCGAGCGGCACATGCAGAGCGGCACACGACCGCCGCCCACGCCCAGGTACCGAGCGGCACATGCGGAGCGGCACACGGCCGCCGCCCACGCCTAGGTACCGAGCGGCACATGCAGAGCGGCACACGGCCGTCGCCCACGCTCAGGTACCGAGCGGCACATGCGGAGCGGCACACGACCGCCGCCCTCGCCCAGGTACCGAGCGGCACATGCGGAGCGGCACACGACCGCCGCCCACGCCCAGGTACCGAGCGGCACATGCGGAGCGGCACACGGCCGCCACCCACGCCTAGGTACCGAGCGGCACATGCGGAGCGGCACACGGCCGCCGTCCACGCCCAGGTACCGAGCGGCTCATGAGCAGCGGCACGCGGCCCCGCCCACGCCCAGGTACCGAGCGGCACATGCGGAGCGGCACACGGCCGCCGCCCACGCCCAGGTACCGAGCGGCACACGGCCGCCGCCCTCGCCCAGGTACCGAGCGGCACATGCGGAGCGGCACACGGCCGCCGCCCACGCCCAGGTACCGAGCGGCACACGACCGCCGCCCACGCCCAGGTACCGAGCAGCAACGACCGCCGCCCTCGCCCAGGTACCGAGCGGCACATGCGGAGCGGCACACGGCCGCCGCCCACGCCCAGGTACCGAGCGGCACACGACCGCCGCCCACGCCCAGGTACCGAGCAGCAACGACCGCCGCCCTCGCCCAGGTACCGAGCGGCACATGCGGAGCGCCATGCGGCTGCCGCCCACGCCCAAGTACCGAGCGGCCCTCGAGCGGCACATGCGGAGCGGCACAACCCCGTTCAAACTGGCACCCTATAGAGAATACCTACGTTCAGCAGTGGACATTTTCAGATTGTGATGATGATGCATGTGGTGGACATTTACCCCCATATTCTAAGTCGTTACCACGAGATTACTCCACTCGACTCAACCTCGAATTAACCTCATTTTTGTGTTTTGGTATTTTTAGTTGACAATATATAATCAACTTGACATTTCTGCGTCAATTTTTCTCAAACGAGAGAAGCGAAGCAACTGTCAACTCAAGGTACGTCGCGATGTATTTTGAGTTTCCCTCAAAGTTAAGTAGGAGTCAAGTGAAGGATTTTTGGAGAAACGTTTTAGAATACGGGGGTTAGTCCACCAACGTTTAGAAGTACTTCACATCTACTACCTGATTTTGAATTGGTATAATATCCCGAAAGAGTAAATCTACATTTTACACACGACTTTTCTAAATTAATAGTTTTTCATTGAAAAAATGCCATGTAAAGTTAACGTTCGAAAATAGGCTTAGCGCAGCTGGGTGGTTGATCTTCGTCCTTTACCTACACATAAGTAAGTTTAATGACCTGTGTTTTGAAATGAATTTATAGTATCTTACCCCCATATTCTAAGTCGTTACCATGAGATTACTCCACTCGACTTAACCTTGAATTAACCTCATTTTTGTGTATTAGTATTTTTAATTGACAATATATAATCAACTTGACATTTCTGAGTCAATTTTTCTCAAACGAGGGAAGCAAAGCAACTGTCATCTCAAGGTACGTCGCGATGTACCTTGAGTTTCCCTCAAAGTTAAGTGGAAGTCAAGTGAAGAATTTTTGGTGAAATGTTTTAGAATACGGGGGTTAGTCTCGTAGCGATTGCACGTGCAATTTGGTGGAGTGGATTTTTTTTACCGTTGAGGTTTGGAAACACTTAGTTTCAAGTACGGCTCTCACAAGTTGTAGGGTATCAGGGTCCCAGTCTCCCAATTTCGGGATAACATACCAATTCAACGTCAGCTTGTATACGAGTAGTATACAATGATAATAGAGTGGTAGACAGTACCGACACGAGGTTTGTACGTGACATGATGTGACGGCCCCACTTGCAGGAACACGATGAGCAAGCTGCTGAAGCAGCGCGCGCAGCGTCCCCCCGGACCCCCCGAGGGGTCCCCCGCGCCCCCCGGCAGCCCCCCCGCGCCCCCCGGCAAGGCGGACCAGCCCGCCACTACTGCTGCCGCCGCCTCCAAGCTGCTCGCACAACTCAGTACGTATCCACTACACTAAGGTAAAAAAAAAAATTTAATAGGCTCGTCTCTGAATGGAGTCCAAGGCTTCGAGCTGGTATTTGGCCGAACCATCCCAGAGATGGATAGTACTCAATACTATTTTTTTTTCCTCTGTTGCAAATAAATAATTTTCTTTCTTTCAATACATGATGGGGCTTGCGCTACATAAAGGTTTAGGAGCTGTCCTGATATAAAATACTACCGCACCTCACCTAGGATTCTTAGTTTTTTCGCAGCTAATCTAGCCTTGGACCTTTTTCGGGTGATAAAAAAATAAATAATCCCAACGATCACATACATAGATCCTGAATCCTAACTAGAATTCCCTGTATCTAGGGACCCAGGAACTACGAGGACCATGGTCCCACAATAACCGCGTCGGTTAAGTTTTTTTATCATCTTTGTTTTAATCGCACTGGTTTTAAACATCTCGTGGTAATTAACAGCTTTAGTTAAATAAACGTAGTCTGAATCCAAGATCCTGATGTCGCAAGTGTTGTTGCAGCGGCGCCGCCGGCCGCGGCGGGCGGGCCGTGGCCGGGCCCGGGCGCGGAGTTCGGCCTGCGCGCGGCCTTCCCGCACTGACCCCGGCATGGAGGAGGTCGGTTCGTGCACACATCGACACATCTAAATACGTCTATATTTGATTTTATTTAACAATCAATAAATTCTATTTGATTTTAATATGTATAAGTATTAAGTACAGATTGATGCAATTCCATTGTTTTTTTATCCCGCATAAAAAAACTTTTCATGTGCACTTTGCAGCCGTGTCATTGTAAAATGAATCAACCGCTAAATTGTTCACTTGTAAAAATAGTATTGCGTACATTTTAGAAAATATTTGTAACCATTTCAATTTTCATTCAAATGATTTCAAAATTTGACAAATATAACGAGGCTAGAATGAATTATATTGTGCTAAGACTCTAATTTATTGAGTTTGGAGAGAAAATTTTAGTAAAGCCTATCCCAAAGATAATATTATTGAGATTGCCTCACAGCTTAGTTGGTGGCAGCTCTATTCGATTCCCACCCAAGGTAAACTTATTTTGTGTGATGAACATCGCTGTTTATTCTGTCTACATTGTATTTTCAGAAAATATTTTTAAATCTTCATTAAATATCCCTGTGTCCTAACTCCTATGTTTGCTATCCATAGAAATATATATATATATATATATATAGCTCATCCAAATATCTGATTCAATTCCATAGTATGCGTTTTGCGTTGCTTAGATCGCGTTGTGTGAAATGTCCACAAAATTATTAATTTTCATTTAATTTATGAATTGTTCCAGTGCTATCCCCTGCCCGCATACAGTAGCACTGCACTGATGCACTGGCACACTACAGTCCCGACACGAGGCTGATCCATACATCACTATTGGTAGTCTTCGATGTAATTATTCGAATGAAACGCTAACTACATATTGTTAGTCAAAAATTGTAGTCTTCGCAAACCTCAAACGATGTAAATAATTAGACTAAATTAGATCTAGTTAAATGCTATTAAAGAATACGTGTAACGATATTTGTAATTATAATTAAAAACTAGCACTGAAAGTAGTTAATTGCATAGTAATATTGTTATAATTATTGAAATGATATTTTTATACTAACGTCGCACCGCATTATTGTTTTATTTCATGTTTCTATATACAGGCGTCGGTTGTGCAGATTAATTAATTAAACGGTTCTAGTGATGCTGCTGTCCCTTTTATATTATATCTTAATGACAAGGACTGCAATAGTTCAGGATTTAGTCCACCAGAATCGACGTTCAATAAACGACCCTTGGATAGAGAATATCGATAGATAGAGACATTGTCATTTAACTGTTTTGATTGGGTGTAAAATTGTTAATATTATTTCGGCCAATCAAGCTACATTTTAAATATTTATGATTATTATAGCAGTATCGCCTGCTCAGCGTAATCTACGGATTAATTTGTAATGGAAAAATTAAAATCACGAGCGGGGACGACGTGCATCCATGATCCATCCATCCTTCAAGCCGGGATATACATTACTTAAGCTACCGTGACAAGTGGTCTCATGTCCCCGCTCGTGATTCTAATTTTTCCTTTACAAATTAATGTAACCACATTTTAGTTTAGATCGATCGACATTTTCCATCCAAAGTTGGTTTATTGTAACCTGTGGCCGTTAAAATGTATTACGTTGGTATCCTATGGATTTTACTTTATTATAATTATGAAAAAATGTTAAATCGATTTGTGAAATTAATACCTATACAATACTTATAATTATTATTATATTATTATGTATACTGATGCACTTGTATTTATTTTCCTATTTCTTTATTTGATTGACATGATTGACGTTATAAAAATAAAACAGTATTTTCAAATAGCGCACTCGCTGCTGCGCGTCATGATTATTGTTTACTGTCTATTATTATCATGCTATGATTCATTGTCATTAATTACCTACCTTCAAAGAGCTATGAAACAAATGACGCTTCGCCTATAGAGGGGAAGCGTTTTTTTTTGCTCTGTGCCTCCCTTACACTACAAGGTGACCTTGAATTGGTATGTTATCCCGAAATGGGAGGACTGGGACCATGATGCCCTACAAGTTGTGAGAGCCTTACTTGAATCCGGGTGTTTCCAAACTTCCATGGCAAAAAATAAATCCACTCGCAAAATTGCATGTGCGATCGCTACGAGAGTTAACAAAATACTATAAATTCATTCAGGTCGTGAAACTCATTTATGTGCACTCGGTCAAGGACGAAGTTCAACCACCCAGCTGCGCTAAGGCTATTTTCGAACGTAAACTTTACATGGCATTTCTTCAATGAAAACTATTAATTTAATAAAGTCGTAGAAGAAACATTGTCTACCTTGGGGTGTAGATTTACCCCCTTTCGGGATAACATACCAATTCAAGGTCACCTTGTATAATTACTCAATACTTATCAATGATATCAGTGCATATTTATTAGAGCGAAGGTCGTATTTTTGGTTGGCATTGGCAACCATTTGTTGATCTTTTTTGTTGTGGTTTCAATCGAGATGGCATATAAAATTATACCTACTTACATATTATTATTTATATACTCTACTATCATCAATTCAGTTTGAGTCGGGCGTATATCTTTATAATTAGTTTGATAGTCTCATTTATTTGTCGCGTGTGCACACAGTATCATATTAAGTATAGGTACATCAGTATAGAATCTTCGCGGCAGTGTACAAGAGCAAAGCGCCGCTCGAGTTTTGATTTTACATTTATATTTATACGTATTTGTATTAATGATTTTTATAGCGGTTATCACCAGCGATTCGCATCCCGTTCGTGATTCAAATTTTTCCTTGACAAATTAATCTATATTTGGTTTGTGATATTAAGTATCAAAAATGAGTGCAAAATATCAGGATGGTGAATTAATAGTCCGACAAGCGAAGAAAGAAGATATGGTTGCAGTCGCGGAAATGATACAGGTACCTAACTACATAACATAGTGTAATTGTGTGGTAAAGTTGTAAGTTGCCTGTTTTGTTATTGTATATGTGACAATGAATGAGGTTATGTTGTGTTTATGAGTTTGACCTTGATAAATTTTTAGGTCGTATCGTAAAGGCGCGGAATTTAAATCAAACTTGTTTTGTATAAGTTTCGTGTTTACGTTTTAAAGCGAAATATTGGTTTTATTTATTTGAAGATGTATATAGGTCTAGCAGTTCTAATATTGTTTTTAATTAAATTAAATATCTCATCAACCACCTGATTGTCAAAGTAAAATTATAGACCTAATTAGTACCTATGACCTAATTGCAGGAACTTGCTGATTTTGAAAAAATGCCCGATGGACCTAAGCTTACAGTAAGAGGTAAAGTTTAAGTAGAAAGTTATATTAATTTGTATAGCAAAGCAACACGCTGTACAGTTGCGTAGAATATAAGTGCTGCATAATCCTCCAGTATAATAAGTTACTTTATGGCATAATCCATTTTGTAAATTCGACATACACATAACAAGATAACTGATAAGATAAAAAGTCATGTGCAAATAAGGAAAGCTTGACGTTTAAAAAGTTATGCCTATAACAAACAGATGTCACTAAAATCAAGTATCCTTCTATTTACCACTGTTGTCTCCTGCCGCCGCTAGATGCCTCCTAAACAAACAGTTTGTCAGATCTAGAGCGGGACTGCTTCGAGGTGCAGCCTCCGCTGTTCCTGTGCAAGGTGGCTCAAGAGACGGGTGGCAGTGGTAGTGGCGCGGTGGGTGTGGTGGGGTACGCGATATACTTCCCGTCGTACTCCACGTGGGAGGGGCGCGCCACCGTGCTCGAGGATCTGTATGTGCGTCCTGGATCGCGCCGCCGCGGGGCCGGCGCCGGGCTCTTCGATGCTGTCGCTCAGGTAACTCATTAATAAGCTCTCTAACTTTGGCTTATGGCTAGGTTAAGGAACCTATACCTTCATAGGTATTATAAGGTTACTAACTAAATAACCACGAACCGGAAGACTGTTATTTTTATCTAAACAGTCGAATTTGGATGGGTAATGGATTTTTTTGTCCATAAAATAATGTTCAAAAAAATCGTTTGTTTCTCCCTTATGTCACATCCCTACATAGCGTATGCCGGCCACTCCGTTTATAGGACCGAAAATCTGGTGAGTTGATCATAATAAAAGGGGGCTTGTAATGTAATCCAATAACTGAAAGACGCAGCGTAGGCCGGCCCTAGGTGGACCGACGACCTGGTCAGAACCGTGGGGCTCCCCACGGTTGCCAGACTTGCAAGCAGCTGCTCAAAGTGGCGCTCTTTGGGGGAGGCTTATGTTCAGCAGTGGACGTCTTCATGCTAATGATAATGGTGATGATGAATGTAATCCGTCCAGGAGGCCGCCGCATGCGGTTCCCGTCTGGACTTCCACGTGTTGTCATGGAACCCGGCGCGTGCTTTCTACGAGGCGCGCGGCGCCGCCGACCTCACGCGCGCCGAGGGCTGGCACACCTACCGGCTGACGGGGCAAGCTCTCGCGAACTATGCAGCCCGGGGGAACTGATGCTGCTCGATACATTGGGCTCTACCTCTACACCATCCAATCCGCCACACGACTTCGTATACTTATATGGATCGTGTGGGGGTGGATCGGATAGTATGGAGGGTAGTTCCCATCTGTTCTACTATCAAGTTCTACCAATACGAAAAGAGAGAAAATATATTTACGATTACAGTTCGGATTTTTTTGCTTGTTCTATTGGTAGAACATAAATAGTAGAACAGATGGGACTACCCTGGTGTGCAACAATCTTAATGATCGACTACACAACCAACATTTCTCAACAAATGTGCAATTTTTTGGTCATAATATGATTATCAATAACCATATTTGTTTTTCCCTATTTAATTTAACTCGTTTAATTATGAAATATAATTTCTAAGTATTGTAGAATTAGTTTACTACTAGTACTAGGTACATAACTCCGTATTGTTTCGTCAGTTATAGATAATAATAAGTAAGAGACACGGAGTAAGAAAAAGGTAAATAAACACGTTTTGTGCTCGAAATATATATTTTCATAGTTTATAAACGATTCATTTCATCTTGTATTCCTTTACTTATTTATGATTTGTTCTTGCTTTGTTATTTTTTTTATTGTATTATGCAAGTGCGTCGGTAGAATTTCAAAACTTTTACAGGAAGAATGCATTTAAGGCTAATCTTAAATTCCTTTTACAATTTGTTGTAGTTCATGAATTACAGAATCAAACCTATTTGCCAACAAATTAATAATTATAAATCTTGTACATGCATGTGCAAGGTCGAATTTTGTAAAATACAAGACTTTTAAACCATACAGTGTTTTATTAAATTAAATGAATCAATATCTTAGTATCTATAATTTTATTATGTACAGCTACGGTAAATGCCATTCGACTTAAAATTAAATTCACAATTTCACATAAGAATATAGGTACTTATTTATTATATTTGTTTGATACTACTTGTAATTATTTATCGATAATTATTTAGGTACCCAACTCAAAAACAGACACTATACTATTTAAAACAGGAACATCAAAAATGAAAAACTAAACACGTGTAGTCTTCTTCTTCTTCTCGTGGTCAGTGGGCCTAGCACGAATATTTACGCGCGCGTAAGTGTAACGTTAACGTAAGCCAGTTGTATGGCGTTTGATCTGCCCCCCTATTACGATTGAGCTAGCAGCGCTGCTGACGCGCGTCTGCCGCTCAACTGCTGTCAAAATTGTATGAACTTTGACAACAGTTGAGGGGCAGACGCAATCGTAATAGGGGGGTTTAACGTTAACGTTACATTTACGCGCGCGTAAATATTCGTGCTAGGCCTACAGCATTCAAACACGTGCAGTAAAACTAAATTTCAATACGAATATACTAATTAAATATTCTTTTGTTTTGCGATTGTAAAAGTAGGTACCTATAACCTACCAATAAGCTTGTACTGTAATCATATTGAAACATTCCAAGTACCTAATGCAAATTGAGGCCATAAATATCCTGGCTTAGTTGTATAATTTGAATACAATTCAATAAGTTTAGTAGTACCGAACATCCATATTCATATAATTACAAACACAAGTTAGGTGGCATTACGTGAATACTGTTCGATCTTACTTATCTACTAATTATTATTCTACAGTTCTATTTACAAATAGCACGTCGACACTCATTACTAGACTATCTATATCTAGGGACCGAGCATTAGAAAGTCTTAAATATAATTATAAAAATGGCATGTCTAATAGGTAGATACTGTTCAGTTCATAGCATATGTTGAGTAAAGAATAATTACGTTTTTAGCGTAGAATAAGTATCTAGGTTCTAACTCATTATATTTAGGAAATTCGACAAGTGAAACCATATTTGATTTTTGTGTTGAGGGTCGGTCCCTTAGAGTGTGTTTTATACATAATTTCGTAAGACTAGCAATAATGAGATAGTGCGAGCGTTTGTCTTGTTAATACTCGCAACCACAGATCCTATAAAAAACGCAACAATACACACACAACTTTTTAGAACCCTGATTTGTGCAAGTTTGCAACAGATTATGAGGAACTGCTGTTATGAACGTCAACAGCGCAAAATACAGGATTGTTTAATTTGGTTTGTGTATAGATATGATATTACGATACACCAACGGTACCAACGGTACTGGTCTAGACAAAACTCTATTAATTCAACTCTTCTCTTTAAGTATACAGATCGTGTATCCATGAAGCTGTCAATTATCTATTTCCTATCCAGTATGGCGTTCCTTGCAAATAAAATACACGTAGAAACTAATTACTGTACGCATATTTACATAAATATTCACAGAACCGAATGCTTAATTAAATATAACTAAAGGCAAATCCTTTATCACTAATTGCCGCCAAAGGCACCATTGCATATTCACAATGTAGGTAATCGATCTAGATCGCTTGGAGAAAACGACACATCGCACTACGGAACACATCGGACTCTTAAATACGAGTAGACTCATTAATCTTAATATTACTTTATAGGATGTTCACGTTTTGAGAGCCACACACGGAAACCGTTTTCCCATCGGTGTTCACTATTTGTTTATCACCGTAGTGCAGCCGAGTGCGGACGGGCCGCTACGTGTAGGCCATGAGCGCTACGTGGTGGCCATGGGCGCTACGTGGAGGCCATGAGCGCTACGTGGAGGCCATGAGCTTGGCGTGCGCCGTAACGTTCCGCTGGTGCAGGAACCCGCTGCCCTCCTCCTCCTCGCCACCGCCCAGCCCGTACTGGAACCAAGGGAGACCGCAGGCTGTTACATAGGTATTACACGAGCTAGTGTGGCTGAGCGATAACCGGTGGAATTTTCAGATTCAGATGTTTATTGCATCCATAGTGTGCAATAAGTGGAGTATAAAATTAACAGACTAATTTGTAAAGGAAAAATTAGAATCACGATACTGAGCAGCTAAGCAGGCGATACTGCTATAAAAATCATATATATAAAAATAAGTCTAGGTTCATTATGGACCCCGTCGGGCGCAGCAAATTTGGAGAGACCGACGCACTTATAGATTCAAAGCCCTTCCCTTTTCAAGTTATGTGCGGAATTTGCAAATGCTCTTACAACGGCGAAGAACTTCGTGAGGAACTGGATGTACAAGAATCACAAATTGGAGAACGTGGCGTCGACCAACCAATTTTATTATTTCAGTACATGCAGTTAGTTTAAATGCTGGTTCAAAGTGTAGAATAAACTTTAGGAAGAACTGCTAAAGGAGACTAAGCCAGCATCAGAAATGATATGAGCAGGGATGTCATCAGGTGGGTGCTACGGGGGCGCTACGCTTTCTACGAACATAGCGTAGCGCCCTCGTAGCGTTTCCTAGATTAGCCGGATGCGCTAGTCGATATTTTGAGTACGTTTTATTGTGCTTTGCAAAAGTTTCAGAAGCAATGCATTTTGTATTTAAGTCATTATTTACAGTTTATTATATACCTACTTATCGACCTGGCGAAACGATCGATGTCTTTTAATATTGACAACTTTAAAGAACCTACATGTTTGATAGTTACTAGGTATGTTTGTACGACGACTTTTGATACAAATAACTCTTCTGATATACAAGTTTAGCAGAAAATAAGTTAGATTCGATTATTCTTTTTTAGTTACCTGTATGTCAGAAATATTGCTTGAGGGACAAAGCGTAAAGTTTTTGTTCAGAATACGAAGAGAAAAAAGTGTACACGTATAAAGTTATCGATATCGCATCTTACCTGTAACGCATGCAAGTAGTGCTGCTGTGAGTGGTAATGTGAAGGCACACCGTGCGAGCCGTGTCCTGAGTGCGTGCCGTGCGTGCCGTGCGTGCCGTGCGCGGCGTGCGTGCCGTGCGCCGCGTGCTCGGCGTGCGTGTAGTTGTCGTATGTAGTGGACGGGGAGGGCTCGCTCTTGATATTGAACAGGGAGGGACTGTGCAGGAAGGCGGGCGACTGCAGCAGGGCGGGGTACTGCGGGCCGGAGGGCGGGGACCCGTGCCGCGCGCCAACCGGGGGCGCCAGCGGCAGCGCCACCTCCGTACCAGACATGCTCGACTTGCTGTCTGGAATTGTTATCAACGCCGTTGTTCAGGATTGCATGTTACTATGTGATAGGGTTCAGTTAAGTCGATTATATTTACCAAGTTAGATAGGTAGGTGCCTATCTTACTCGGTAGCTGGTGATGTACCTACATTCACCAAGTAAGATACCAAGTAAGATAGTAAGATACTTCTCCTGCTAGCTGGTGATATACCAACATCACCAGGCTAGCAGGAGAAGTATAGGGACCGATACAGCTATTAGAATTAGCATGATTTAGGGCAGATCACATCGCTCATAGAACTGACAACCGATGGGGAAGAAAGATTCTTGAGTAGCAACCACAAACCGGAAGACGCAACAAAGGCCGGCACCCTACAAGGCGGAAAACCGCGGGGAGCCGGGGATGTAAGTAGGAGGTGAGCAACCACTCAAAGTGGAGATCTCTGGGGGAGGCCCATGGCTTAGGTATGTTCAGCAGTGGACGTCTTCAGGCTGTTTACGATAACGATGACGATGACTTTACTCCGAATAAAGAGAATTAGTGAGCACTGACCATCGATTCCGGGGGAGCTGATGTGTTCATCTTTCTTATTGGAGTCCTGAGCAGGTTTGTTTCCGTTGCCAGCTTTCTTGGGTTTCC
Organism: Ennomos erosarius; assembly: GCA_963580505.1. Classification (NCBI taxonomy): domain Eukaryota; kingdom Metazoa; phylum Arthropoda; class Insecta; order Lepidoptera; family Geometridae; genus Ennomos; species Ennomos erosarius. The sequence continues at coordinate 245,597 of OY756978.1, read as the reverse complement.
GTTTTCGGGTCTGGATGCCATCCTTCCTCATTGCTAGAGGTCTGCAAAAATACAGAAACTGTTTAGGTTTACGTTGATAGTATAGCGGCTTGTGAATGCAAACAATTAGAGCACGAGAAATAATTAGCTATTTATGTTTGTGGCAGCGCCAACACAATAATTTATGAGATTCCTAGTAAGATAGAGAACGTAGGTAGTAGGTACATCAAACGCAAAGAGGTCAGTATCAGCAGCCGATTCAAATATTTTATTAGAATCGGGGGTATTTTTAATCTGCTTGTAATTATGTGCTGCGCAACAGGTCTAGCAGCGCACTTCACAGCCGCCATTGAGTTTATGGCTAGGCTTATGCTAACATGCTAACATTTTATTGAAGTACGGAACTGCACTGACAAGCAATATTTTAACGTAGACATACCGGTTGATCCCATGCAGCTTGTAGTAGAGCCCGCAGGCGTTGCAGACGGGCTCGCCATCGTTGTTGCGCCGCCACAGCGTCGTGTTGCGTGACCCGCAGTTGGTGCAACACTGGCCGTGCCGCCGCGCTGCAGACTGCACCAACATAATATACCGTTACACACCACGAGGACCAATGTTCGTTACACATTGGACCACGACACTGACGGTTTTTATACACTAAGAAGAAGAAACTTTTATATTTTGTTTATCAAGCACTATATTACAATCTATAGGTAATATACGCGCCGCTTTAAAAGGTGTAGGTATTAGTTAGGGAAGATAAGATATATAATAAAGATAAGATGAGCTAGCCAATCATAATGATATATCTAATAATTTACATCAAGGTCAATGTTTCTTCCTACTAAACATTCGCTAAGATAAGTAAATAATTTTCCCCCCTAACAACTACGTACACCTATCACTAAAATACAATAAGTACATACCCACCTAAAGCTTGAACAAAATCAGCCTATTAATTACTATTAATGAGCCTATTAATTAATCCTTTTTTTTCCTATGCATAATCTATCGTAAGTTACTTTTTGTGTGACGATTTTTTTTTTGTTGTTGTTATTACCTACCTACATTTATGATTTTATTTTATTTTTACTTGTCCGATACACAACTAACAACCTGTTCTTTTTACTAATCAAGTTACCTGTCTTGGGAGGAGGGCGTCGGTATGCCATGCCACAGGTTTTATCCTAGTTTGGGTGCCAACAACCCTTCAAGGATTTATTACAACTATCTTACTACTATAAATAATTGTGTAAAAGTTTGTTATACATAATAAAACATTTCATTTCATTTCATTTCATTTCAATATACTTATTGCATCATATTATATTTATTGCCAAAATTACCAGACTAAGGTGCGATTTTAATCGGATAAAAGCTATTCATTGGATAAAACAAACCACAGTGAAAAGAAATTTAAACTACTCAATAACTAATGGTTTTTTTTAAGTTATTCGGTTTATAGTTTATCATTTGGATATAACATTTATCCAGACCAGTCATTGAAACATTAGCCCAAGGAAAGCATCTATACTCTATACATATAATAAAACTGTAGAGATAAAAAAATCTGTAAATGCAAGATATCGAAAAAAATATGACACAGGTTGGCTTGAAATTTTTCGCTGATCACGTTAAGCTACTTTTTAGACATTTTGTCTGTTTGTTTGTTTGTTTGTTTGTTTGTTTGTTTGTTTGTTTGTTTGTTTGTTTGTTTGTTTGTTACGGCACAACTCCGAAAATACTGAACGGATTTTCATGCGGTTTTCACTAATAAGCTTAGAAAAACCCGGCGCACAACATAGGATATATTCAATTTTAAATAATGTAAATTTTTTTTGGTGAAAAAGATTAAGGTTTCATTATGAAACGGAACGTGATTTTAACAAGATGGCCGCTTCAAGGCTTCAAGGTAAGTTTTTTTTTTCTTATATTTTGGTCCACACATAGTGTAGGTATTTAGCCAGTGTCAAAAGGTAAGTTTTATTTTAGATACTAATCATAGATGAGAGAAAAAAAATGTGCTCTGTGCTACTGACGGTAAATTTATCTCGGGTTTATCCGGATGCACAGATTAAAGAAACAAAACTCTGTTACTATTATGGCGCGGCTTCATATACGCCCGAACCTTCGCTGTTGAGTTGGCGCGCAAAAACATCTCTGTTGACTATCCTCGATGTTTTTGTAGCGCCCCAACCCGGACACACAGTCAATTTGTTTGCCTGCTGCGCGACCGACGTGGGCTAAATAAAATGGAGGAAGCAGTAGCGTTATATTGCATGTCGGCGAATAAATATGTTTTACTAACTGTGAGAATATTAATTGCGATTACAAAAATAAATTTTAATAGTTTTAATTTATAATTCCTTATCAATATGAAGTAAAACTAATTTTTTTTTATTTGTTTGTTTATCTGTCCCTTTGAATACGGATCACGGTTGTTATAGTGGCAACAGAAATATATCATCTGTGAAAAATTCAACTGTCTAACTATCACGATTCATGAGTACATCCTGGTGTCTGATGGACAGACAGACGGACAGCGGAGGTTTAGTAATAAAGATTTACCCTTTGAGTACGGAATCCCAATCATTTTTATTTCATTCTGAACAATCCCCACTGCACTAAGCAATAAGGAAGTAAAGTAATGCATGTTTGTATTTATAACATAAAAAACAAATAACAGTAAACAGCAATTGGTGCGCCTGCGTTACCGGCATTGTATCATGAGTTCATCACACTTTTCGGGCTACGGCGAAATACATCGCGCGATAACTTCGTCTGCGTTCGATGCAATGCAGATTAGAGAAAAACAATGTGTTCATTATGTAAGTACCTATACCCAAGGAAGTCATATGTATTGCATATAGATAAGTTTTTTCGTTAATCTGTGGTCCAAACTAAAAAAGAGGATAGGTATGAGAACCTTCTTAAATATGAGCACGACACAGAGAACAAGGAATTTCAAAAACTAAAAACTTCTTAGACTTTTTATTATAAGGCTTCACGCGATATTATATTTAGCCAATATTGAAACATAACTAAAATTATTATTCATGTTTTCGATTTAATGGGTTCTGGCGAGGGCAAAATTCTTTATTGGCGATCTGGTATTATGTATTAGTTTTCAAAAATCTACTACGCGTTACCATTTGAAATAAGTATTTAAAATTGTATTGTATAGTACCTATAGCTTAGCCTATAGTAGTAACATATACAGTAATCTGTGCCTATCGGTTCTTCAACGCGCAAGTCGGCCTTACCTTCGCTTTTGCTATGCATTGTAAAACCTTTTTTATTTTGGCATTAGACAAAATTTGTATTTAGCCAATGATAGGAAGTATTTTATGAAAATTGTTTAAAAGGGTAGGTTCTTAGACTTTTTATAATAATTCATAAGGCTTCACGCGATTATCATACTTAGCCAATATTGAAGCTTACTTAATTAACATTTTTATTCAAGTTTTCGATTTATAAGGTTTGGCGGGAGCAATATTCTTAATTGGCGATCTGGTCAAATGTATTATTTACATAAACTTACTACACGTTACCATTCTAATTAGGTAGATTAAATTATTATTGCGCTACTGCTATATTCTTGATCGACCCCAAGGAAGTTTTAAGGTACCTGGGGGTCTAGCAAAGAAACCAACCACTAACGCTAACTCCAAAATGTACTAGGATGACATTTCGGAAATCGCTAACTTTTCCACAGCGAATGTCATTTCAATACAGTTTCGGAGTTAGCGTTTGGCGTTAGCGTTAGTGGTTGGTATCTTTGCTAGACCCCCTGTAGTACTTATAGCTACTTAAGTTATATACCCTTATCATTGCTACGCATTTTAAACCTTTTTTATTTTGGCATTAAAGTAAGCCGGAGGTGCTATTATTTGTATTTAGCCAATGATACGAAATATTTTATGAAAAATGTTTATGGGTTAGGTACTTAAATCTAATAATATGTAGGTATTCATTATGGCAATTGTATCCTCGAATTAACAACAACATGGCGCGTAACGTTCGTTTTTGACTGTTTTTTTTTTTTATTTGTTCTTCTTCTTCTTCTTCTTCTTGCATGTTGAAATAAGTTATTAATAGTTAAAATATTTTAGATCTGTGGGCTTTTAAATACACCACGGGAGCAAAAAATTACTGATTACTATCTTTGTAATGACGATTTTACCTACTTCCTCACTTTCATCACTAGGTAGGTACGTTGAAAGTGCAGTGGAAATGAGACAGCGTGGAAAATAGTGGACATAATAATAATTATAACTGTCGATTCTTTAAGGAGTGGTGGTTTAGTATTAGTAATTCCTAATTAGTATTAAGAAAATTAATTATGTACGCATCGTACAGGTAAATGCATATCTCCAGCAATTTATAGACTTATTATGGACACTGGTTAAATGTAGGTACTCATTTCGTATGGAGCCAAACTTAAGAATCATCGTATGTGATTCTTCCATATTTTTCTAAACCGTACCTGACTGCTTAGGTAACTACTACCTAAACAAAATTTACTGAAACTTCTGTTAAAGACCTGAGTGAAGTGATGATTTCTTTTTGTTGTAATATGAAGAGGTACTTATAAAATTGTAGTTTTTTGTTTGAAACTTCTTTTGCTGTTATAAATCTATATTAGACTCAAATCATTTAAATTTAGGTAATGGCTTAAATAGCTTCCACTCACGGCTATGCTTGCGTTATACCTATACCTATGCTAATACAGGTTACTGTGCTCAGCTTCGAAAAGATTTAGTGGATTTTGTTGTTTGGTACGAAATGCATGATCTATTATTAGACTATAACGTAAAAAAACATAACACAAGCGTGCGAAGCCGCGGGCAAAAGCTAGTTAGATAATAAAAAGAAAGTCTAACATGTCTCATTCCACCTTTTACGTTCTGTTTTTTAGTTAAAATAGGTACCTACCTAAAGCTCGATAATGGTACAAAAGGTTCTGACTGACTATAAGTATACCTAATTATTATATATAGGTATAGATATAGTACACCTGCCCTTACTATTAAACATTATGTAAGAGAGAAATACCTAAGTACTTAGGTAGATACTTAGTTATTTAGTGTTTGGTTTTTATTATTAAGCTTTAAATGTGCAAAAATAATACAAGTGAAGACCTGAGAAGGTTCCTACCTACGGTATGGCTATTGCCTGTTATTCAGTTTTATTACTTAGTAAAGGGGTACTTAAGTAAGTATATACTGTGGTTTTGGAGGAATCCTGTTACTTTTAAGTAATATAAGAGGTACCTATTATAATTATAGTTATTTCTCTAAGTATGTAACCTACCTATCTACTCTAGCATCAAATAAAATAGGCAAAACAATTAGATACCTACTTACTTAAGTAATTTATTTCAAATTTTAAAAGCTGGTTAATAGTTGTTCAAATGATAGCGGATTGTATGAATTTTTCCTGAACAAGCTTAAAGAAGTTGAAGATTATGATATGATTGCTGTTACGATTTTTTCAAAATTACGTAGCTTAGTACTCATGTATGCTATTACTTGTAATGAAAAGTTACAACTTACAATACACCTAAGTAGGTATAGGCATTACTAGCTTAGGTATTACAAAGAGAAAGAACTTGCTCAACAAACATATACGCAAAGAAGTGTAGGTCTACGACTCTATGTATAAGTACCATCACCAGAAAACTGGTGGTTAGTTATCTATCCGCCATCTTGTATCAGTGGACAAAAGATTGGAATTGCGCGCTTGCGCATATCAAGTCTACATTGTCCAATAACGGGTGGATACGCAGCGGGCGGGGCCGCTTGCCATTGGCCGCCGCCGCCGTCCGTCGGCCCACACGCAGCCAGCCGGCCGGTGCCATCCGCGGCCGCACACTGCCCCGACCACTGGGCATACTATCACCGCTCTATCTATGCCGCCTCCCTGCCACAACGCTTGCCGCTGACATGCAATCACCAACCGATCTGTTATCTGCGCGAGACACTATATCAATCGCAATGAAACCTCAACCAGAAGCTAATACTACGGCACGTTAATCTAGAGTGCAAGAAAAATGTGGGAGCACGAAGTGGGGAGCGGTAGCGTGTAGTCTGATCACCCGCCAAAGCCAAAAGAGAAGAGAAACGCGTGCGATAGAGGAAAATTCGGAGGGGGAAGGATGCATGCACTAGTCTACACGCCACCGACTCACCTTCTTCATGCCCCGGGCCATGCCTTCCACACTCATCCATCTCTGCACGGAGCCGTCCTTATAGAAGCGCGTGAGCAGGTCCGCGTCGGCACCTGGTCGCAAACAGAGCGCGTTACTAGAGGCAGCAAGGGGCACTCACCAGCCGTTTGCTCGGCTTCACGAGCGGCCGGTTCACGCCGTTGATCTTGTGGTACAGTCCGCACGCGTTGCACAGGTAGTGTCCGGTGGAGTCGCGGCGCCACAGCGGCGTGTTGTTGGCGCCACAGTTGACGCACTCGCGCCCCTCCTCGAATACGTCCAGCGCGCCATCTGTTCGCAAACACCCGTCACATGCTGCCCACACACCCCACCCCCTAGCTTTATACGTCACACCTCTCACTGAGATCCGTTGTCTTCTGCTCTCGTTCAGCGGTAGTTTGCCTATGTCAGTAGGTATCTAATATGTAAGTACTTACTTATAAGTAGCGTAGGTAAGAGAGTTAGGCCTAAATACAGACCTAGAGAATACAGGTGATTGGGAAAATGACATGATCTAAACATAAACGGATAGGTAGAGAGAAAAATAAAAACGCCCCTAATAACCTGGCGATGAGAAATGGAGGATGAATAAGTAACCATCCACGGTACCTATTCCTGACAAGCTGACGTCAATAAATTCAACCGATAAGTCATATTGATTCATTGAAAATACTGTAGAATATACCTAGTCGTATATTATAAGTAATCTAAAGGGGAAAAATAAACAGGATAATAATCACTTGATATATCTGTAATATTTGTAGTCTCAATATTCAATGTTTTATGGAATAATTAATGATTATTAACTGGTAGAGTTACCTGTTATGGTAGCATATTGTATCAATGTGCTTTCCCAAATAAGTACAATGCAGTGTTTAATTAACACATTTATAGGTAGTCATCCATTGTTGCCTGGATTCTCTTTATTAATTTGACTCCATTCATAGTTTTGTGTACTTAAATAAATGAGTAAATACGTAACCTAATTCGATTTTCTATACTGGAAAATAAAGCGGGACGTCCGAAGATGCTCGTCTATAGATATATCATAGAAAATTGGCCACTTATAATTGGTTAATTAAACCCAGATTTTTATGCTAAAATAGGCATACGTTTGACAACATCTCATGTGATGGTAAGTGACAAAGTTGTCTAAGGTGGAGCATAAACTTAACACCCAAAAACTACACGTGATCAAACCATTCCTTTCTTTCACATCTTTCTCTAAATCAAATATTTCCTGATACATATAAGTACGTATACAATTAATCATCATCATCATCATGATTAGCAGCCGGAAGACGTCCACTGCTGAACATAGACCTCCCCCAAAGAGCGTCACTTGAACGGCCACTCGCCTCTTGCATCCATCCGGGAGAAGCAGCGTAGGCCGGCCCCCCACTCGGTGGACCGACGATCTGGTGAAAACCGCGGGGAGCCGATGGATACAATGAATATTATCAGTTAAATATGAATAGAACACCAGTATCAATAGTGTTCTTACCGTAGGCGGGCGGTCGCTGCAGCGGGTCGTAGGGCGCGCACCAGGAGCCCATCACCACGTTCTGCCCGTAGAGGCCGGCCGGCACGCCGCCCACGCCGCCCACGCCGGCCACGCCGCCGCCACCTGCACACAACAACACAACCACACATCAACACGACGTTACAACAACATAACGACACATTGGGGGCACGAACCACCATACACCATGAGAACAACAATGAAAAATAGTTCAAAAATCATTCCCAACTACAGATGCAAACAAAGTAAGGGTTATATTTAATTTACGGAACAGCATGGAATTGGAACTATCTTAGGTACTCCATTCAGGTAAAGGAAAATAATAAATTAAAAACGGTTAGGAACCTAAATGATTATTGAGCAAGCGAGAGCGAAGCGTCTCTGTTTCAGCTTGGGTAAAAATAATTTCAAATGTTGGATGACCAGCTGTCCATTCTCATGGAATTTGGTAAGCAGATTTGCTAATTAGCTAAGTAATTATGGTTTTTCTTGGCGAATAAGTTTTTGCAAAATGTTTCAAAGGGACGAAGCCATACTAATAAACAACAGAAGACGTAAAAAATTGTTTTGTTCAATTTAAAACTATAGGTACACATAACGCAAGACAGACTCGCGAGGATAACCCTCACAGAGTTACTAGTAAATTTTAAATTTTGATAGATACTCATTCTCATATCTCTATATAAATAAATATCTTTAGATTAATACTTTAAACATGTAACGCGGACATTTAAGACATGCTAACATTTTTATGTACATAGGTGGACCGACGATCTGGTGAATGCCGCAGGAGGCGAGCAGCCGCTCAAAGTGGCGCTCTCGGGGGGAGGCATATGTACAGCAGTGGACGTCTTCAGGCTGTTAATCATGATGATGATGAATATTTTTATTGTAAGTTCCTTATTAGAATGAAATATACAATTGAAAAAAAAATTACACGGGGTAAAAGAGCATAAGTAATGTTATCTTATAACACAGGTTCGCACTGCTGGGGTATGGCCCTGCTATCACCGGGAGACATTTAGGTAATAATAATTATTATCATCTGTAATAATTACTTTAGGTCATGAGTTAAAAATAGCTTGTTATCTAAAAACAATTATAACTTTTAAATAGACAGACCTGCACAATTTTAATCATAGTCGTAATTAACCCGGAATAGTGATTAGTACTATATTTGAAGCCAGCCGTAGAGGTCGATGATAAGGATGACATCTATATAGCGAAGGATACAAATTATGTTGAATATCCACAGATTATGATTACAAAAAATATAACAGTATTTTAATCAATTGGATTACTTGTGAATAACACCAATAGTAAATAATGTTAGTAAGTAGCCCATTCTCTCGAAAAAAGAGGGTAAGTAAAAATGCTGACGATGCACAATTTAATTGATGGCTATTCTGTATGATAGAAGAAGAATACGTTGTTAAAACCTTTAATCCGTTTTCTTTAATATATAAAAAAAATGTAACAAAATCATAAAAAAGTTACCGGTGTATGAGAGTACCCTATAGGTCTTGCCAAGAATTTTAAGTAAGTCTTGTTATCATCTTAACAGTCTTGTCAATAATTTTAACTAAGTTTGATTTAATGATTACTATAAGCTACAGAATATAAAATCAAAGAATATAAAATAAAAAATAATGTCAATATAAATAATCCGACAAGATAACAATAATATTAGAACAAATAATCACATCAGCTTATCATAAAAACAAGGTTCCATAAAATCAAACAATAACTTAAAAACTAGATACAGTTGTTATCTGTGGTCATTTGTAAATCGTTATTGATCGAGTTTTTATATGTTCGAATCATGCAAAATGTTATTTCACACATCACGCACACAGATGAAGAATGGTATGTGTGTGAGTGTGGCGAGCGTACCGACCTGCGAGAAGTGCCATGCTCTGCATCTGTAGCCAGTTGGCCAAGGTATCCATGTCGGGGGTCGGAGGCACTGTCACGAGCGCGAGTGTGCGACCCGTCGGTCAGAGGTCAGGGCGAGCACTGGCCGCCAGCGCCAGCCGAGCGGCCGCGGCTGCTGGTACGGCCACCGCCCTTATCGCGGCTGATTCACGCGCGGACACCACATACCTCGCTAGGACTACTGATACCCTACCACCGGATAAACCGATGCGCAAAACCTTTGACGCTTTATGATCTTGCAATAGGTATAGTCGCAACGAACATGATTTCAGCTTGAAGCTTTAATTTGAAGCGCTCTAAAGGTAACAGTAATGCAATTTCAGCTTCTTATTGTGACTTCTACGGGGCTGCCACAATTTGTAATGGTAAGCTTGCACTTGTATTAAAACACTGAAGAGATAAGATCTGCGATGGTACACGTCACCGAGGTAGGTCAAGAAAGAGATGGCGTGATGGAGAACTGTGGCCTGAAATGACAGGGGGCAAGGTGTTTGAAAGTAGTAATAATAAAGTAATAATGGGAGAGATTATTTTGTCTAGCATACAGCTTACAGCAGCATTATGTCAAGCAACTCATAAAAAGAAGAAGAAAGATGAGGTTTATTGCTTAGGTATGTACTATACTGGTTTGTGAAATACCTTAAATATTGACCCAGATAAAAACCGAAGATAAGCTGTTATCTTCAGTTAGGTAACGAAATAATAATGAATGGGCAATGTTTAACGCCAATTATGTGAAATAAAGGCCAGTCTCCAGGAAAAAGGAAGCATCTCGGCGGTCTATTGAAAAGGATGCCGATTAAAACTAGTATTTCCTATTATGAATCGACTCTCCCCTCCTTCAGGCCACACCTCTCACTTCCATCATAACAAGTGTGTATTATCCTGAAGGAAAAATGATTTGATACCGGGAATTAGCCGCGATGTGAATCACCGGCGGGAGTCGGCAGCGCGAGTGCGGGACCTCTGAGACTTTATCCTGTTTACACTAGCCATGCCGTTAGCTGGGATGACGTATCTCTTTAGCTACGTCAAGACCAATTTGAAGATACGATATGTTTATTCAGGGAAAGTCTAGTCTACTTAGTGATTCTTTTGTGCTGTGTTTAGATGGAACTTAAAGGAATCCTAATTGATGAGAACCATGTGACTGGAACGGAAACCTCCAGCATACTTTTATTACCTTATCCTTTTAGTAAGTATTATATATGAGTTATCTGGTTCCCATGGTACAAGCTTTGCTTAGTTTGGGGCTAGATGGCGCTGTGTGAAATGTCCACACATATTTATTAATTATTATTATTATTTTACTGCAGTAATACCAGGTGGGTTTGGTACAGAATTACAAAAAAATCTAAGAACACCAATTTCTTCGAAATATACTCTATTGTAAATCTGTGACTTTAGTTTCCACAGGTATCTTCAACAAAAACTCTCCCAGAATTATGAATAGTTCGCAATTGGTTTCAATCAAATATGTTTTTTTGATATCACGCACATTTTTTTAAATGTCTACGAATGACTCGACGAGCTATTACAGCCACCCATTACAGCTGTTACAATACTTATTACCTACACTGTGTGATCAACTTAGCCTCATTTACCCGGTAATTTCACCAGCTACAGTGCCCTTCAATGCAGAACACATTAGTGCTTCATACTGCCTGGGCAGATTAACTGGAACAGCGGTGGTACTTCTAGACGATCTTTGTAGAACTACCACCTGTTACGTTACCACATAATGAAACATGGTTGTTATCGCGGGCGGGAAGGAAAAGGCTCGGATTTTCAGACTAAAATAGAAGTCCATCATATATCGACGTTATAGTATCATAAGTTTATTGAAACAGTTTTTTTTTTTATGTATGAGTGACAAATAAGCAGGCGGCCCACCTGATGGCAAGTGGTCACCGCCGCCTATGGACATCTGCAACACCAAGGGCATTGCCGGTGCGTTGCCTACCCTTAGAGAGGACTCTTTTTAACACTTTTCTTGAAGCTCCCCATACTGTAGTTATGCGGAATAACCTCAGGAGGAAGATCATTCCACATCTTGCAGGTTCGTGGAAGAAACGATCGCAAGAATCGCGTCGTATGAGATTTCCACGTGTCTACAGTATGTGGGTGCGCTTTTTCACGCTGCCGAGAAGGTCGATAATAAAATCGGGAAAGCGGGATGAGGTTGAATATTTCTTCAGAGCATTCCCTACATACAGTTCCATTGTTCAAGAGTCACGTGTTGCGTACCTGTGTATAAGTATAGAGCCGCGGTAAAGACGTTCAGAGAATACTTACTCACATCTTTCCACAGAGATTCTACTGTCTAATTAGGTCAATCATTTTACTGAACTCAATAAACGTCATTCAATAATATTTTTTATTGAAAAATCTTTTTAGGTACATTTTACAAAATACCTGGTAGTTGCCTACCTAGTGTAGGCTTCCAGATTCTAGAATTTCTTTATTTATTTATTTATTATTATATATAATTGTATATATTGCTGGGTATCAGTCCACGCATTAGACTGTGGGTTATCCTGTCCGTCTGAGACTGAGTCAAACTGACAGCAAAATGTACCATGTAACCTACGCCTTAGGCACATGGTTTGCCTGCTAGCAGAATTTCTCAATTCATTGTTTGTTTTCATCCTGTTACGTAAAATGGTTGCACTTTGTTACCTAACAAATGAAGGAGGAATGTTGGTAGGTATTGTACCACAGCGTACGTGACAGTGTTGGACGAACCCCGCCGTCCCATTCATTATCCCGCGCGGCTCTTGGCTACCTATTATTATGACTATGAATACGGCTCCGCGGGATCCAATTTCACTCACCGCCCACAACAGAACAATATTAGATTGTTCACAATATTATATTTTCCGTCTCCGTGCCTTCATTTATACATGGGTTTTACGTTAATGGTTAACTTTTATTATCGGAATTAGATTACCTACACCTACGACTAAATTATGTTGGTAGAATTAAGGATAAGAGCGCGTGTTTTAGTAATAACTATTGTATTATATACAAATGCTGGTTAAACTTTAAGATTAATAAAGTTAAGGTTACAGTAGAAAGTATAGCACCTACAACGAACCATGGTGCAAACCGGCCTTAAGGTGCTGGCACTGCTAGCGTTTGATTTTAATGAAAAAAAAATAAAATATAGCAATACATTGACATTTAGATTCACACAAGGAAACACAAAGCAGCAGTTTATTGTTTTTAAACACAGTGCGAGATAAGCTTCTGTGCACATAAAGTAACCGGGCTATCTACGTTGCAGATAACAGCCACATCTATGTATAGCAAGTATATACGTACCGCGCATCACGGTCGGTGCATATCTATGTGGGTACCTACTCGATAAGCTCATTGTGGACTTTATCACATATTGTTGTACCGATATCTGCTCGGGTTACTCATGCGAGGTGGCAAGTACTCCGCGGGTATAAATATAATTATTATCTATTAGCGAAGTGAATACAATCGTCGGTGATTAATTGTTGATGATTAAGCGCGGTTCGTATAACCGTTACATCAATAAATTGTATGTAGGTCTCTGATTTTGTAGAATAATAACCGTTTTTCGATTTATTTGTGATATCATCGACATAAATGTAGGTCGATTGACCACAAGAATATTTAAACTGATATGTAATATACAAAGACAAATATATAGAAATCATAATATATGAAGGTAATAATATAGGGTGGCACGTAGCTGCGGTGCTACGCGTAGTATACCTACCGTAGCAGGCATGGTGTACGGGGGACGGTGGCTGTACGTGACGCAGTCGCTACCGTAGCCGAGGTGCTACGCGTACGTACCATATAATATAACTCATGAAACGTGCCGTACTACTGGTAACGGCCACCACCCGTGACATAGCCGCTGCCGTAGATGCTGTGCTACGAAGTGTTGCAGGAGGCGCATGGCGTACTGCTACAAACGGCCGCAGACAGATGTAGCCACTACTGTAGTTCGGCGCTACGCGTACGTAACGTTATGAAGCGCACCGTACTACTGCAAACGCGTACCACCCGTGACGTAATGGCCTGCTGTAACAGTGATACTACGCGTACTCACCGTGGAAGCCATGCAGCGTGCCGTACCACCCATGACGTTAGAGCTGCTGGGCCTTTATTCTCTATCGATTCCTTCGAAACCACGCGAATTACTTGTCTTACATGAGAAATCTGAAAAAATCTAGTCTATGAAACGAAAACAAAATCGCGCGATATGAATTTAGAATTGACGTGATTTGAACTGTCAAAAGTCATATGTTTAACCGAGAAGCGTTCCGAAACATCAACATATCAAAAGATATAACCACTAATGTCAAATTATTTTATTCAAAATGATGATAACTTTAATGTAAAATGAAGGTTTATCTAACGCTGTGTCAAGATTTGAACAAGACACTATAACGATGTGGTTTCGTATCGTGAGGAATCTGTGTTTCCATAGAGAATAACCGCCCTGTTGTAACTGTGGTGGTAGCGAACGTACCGTAGGAGTCATGGTGCGCGGCGTGGTGGTGGTGCCACACGTTCTGGTGCGGCGCGAAGTGCGCGGCGTACTGCTGCAGCCGGCCGCCGCCCGCGACGTAGCCGATGCCGTACCCGTCGCCGCACTCGCCGCCGCCGTACCCGCCGCCGCCGCCGCTGCCGCCGCCGAACATGCTGCAGTGGCTCACTGCACACTGGTCACCATTTTCATGCGATCTACACCTGCGAACAATATCAAAACATTCATAAATACATTGCAACTATCACCACTGTCATACCACCTGAATTAAAAATATGTACATAATTATGTTTGCAATAAATAATTGAGTATTGAGTACCTTCCAAAGAACTTATAGTATACGTATGAGTTCCAAGGTGTAGAGACTCGATATTTGAATGGCATGTGTGAAAATTAAAAAAAATGCAGTGTTGTTTTTTTGTGTTAAAGATTATACGAAGAAGTAAGGGTGAAACCGCAGGCTACTTCTGTAAAAAATAAAAAAAACATATAGGTACCAATATACAAATAATAACTATTTATCTTAATCAGTCACTATGCTGTCTATAGAAAATTCTACTGCTGCGCCTAGTAGCGAAATATTTGAACCTCTACAAAATGTTCCTAAGAATAATCTACCTGCTCACACTAAGAACAATTCTTTATATACATATTTTTCTCTTTAATGAATACGCAAAATCATATCAAGATGCGATTATTACTAGCTAAGCTGGTTCTACTCAAAACGCACAACCAAGCATAATTTTTAGTTAAATTATTAGCACCGAACGCAAGCTATACATAAATACGTGAGTATGCGTGATAAGTAATATGAAACTATTAAAATGTAGAGTAGGTAGGTAAGATATGGTAAGTGTAACTGATACGGCCGCTTTAATAATGTAGCGAGTGAACACTCGTAATCTCCATATTAATATACACATAGGTATGTTTTGTACCTAATCAAGTCTCACAGATCGCGTTAATTAGCTGTGCGATATTCAGCCAACATCGGTCACCGGAAGCGGTCTCCGCTGTGATTAGATTAGATTATACGCGCGGGCATCATAACACGAGCGAGAGAGCTAACACTGGATGAACCAACGGTGAATACCCGCTACTATCCGAATCAACTCCAAAAGCTAAAAATAAGTATCTACAGAACCCCTAGTACATTCGCGAAATGTAAGCCGTTTAATTGGTGCCATATATGGCTCCGTACGACATTCGCATAGTCAATGCTCTATACATGTGAATATCTTTCGGGTAATTTATAGAAAGACAATTTTGTGCGGTGAAATTGCGGCTCACATCAGAAAAGCAGCAGTTCTGGTGTGACACCTAGTAAGCTATTAATTTTCTTGCTCAATTCGCCTAAAATACCAAAAAAGTAGCTTGCGTTTTGTAGGCTTTGTTTGGAAACCAACTTTCTACAGTCACTTATTTTAAGTTCAAAACATTTTCTTTAATTCAACATTTTACACACAGGTATCGCAACTGTGCTCGTATCACCCAAGCGCCAGATAAGGCACGGATCCACATGTGACCCTATTTATCACTCATGCGATTTTAAACCTTATTTCACAGCGAAACAGAGACTTTATGTTTCAGGAGCATAGTTGTTTGATTAAGAAATTGCCACAGAAACTTTACCTAATATCGAGGTATTGAAATCGTTGCGACAAGTTATAATATATGTGTCAGTAATGCCAATGTCAATCGGTTTTCTCTGAGAACTACCAACACACCCACAACACAACCGTTTCCTAGCAATTAGACAAAGCGCTTGCTCAAGAGCTTGATAAGAGAACGCGGTGAAATAATGGGTCGAGGTCGTTTTGATAGGGAATTGATGAATTTCACGTATCTTTTCATTTAATTGTAAACGTATTTAGACTGAGTTAAGGAAAGTAAAACGGTACCAGTAAAACGGTAGCAACAACTAATCCGTTGTAAGGTACCAATATACAAAATAAATAAATATTCAATATTCTGACGCTGGATGACACTTGGTGTTTCGACTGTGTGTTTGTTATTTTTATGTCATAGGCCAGGGGTATGAAGGGATGTGTTGAAGTCAAATAAGGGGTGTACAAATAGTATAAAACACAAGCGTGCTGAAACCGCGGGGCACCTCTAGCTAAATACCAAACGACTAGTGTAGTATACATATCCACTCCGACTCACAGACTCCTTACCCTTGGAATTTTATGAAACTAAATTTTATATTAAAGCACAGAGCACTCTGTGCTATTATAAAGTACAGAGTTTATTATTTTTATTTTGGTCTTGTAGCAATAACATGGTAAAATGATCACGTATTGAAGGCGCGTGTATGCGGCATTACATTGCCGTGTTTATATTAGTTTATATACGAACTTTAGAGAACTACAGTTCTTGTTCTTCTCGTGTAAGTAAGTGGTCAGCCTTAGTGTCAGAACTTTTAGGCCGCCCGAAGGCTTCTGACTTGTCTTAATGACTATTGTCTTACGACAACAGCCGGGACCGACGGCTTAACGTGCCCTCCGAAGCACGGTAGCGCTCCAACTGGCCAAATGGCTAAATACCAACTTTTTGCTGTAGCGGTCATGATGGAGACCTAGAGTTGTAAAGGGACGTGGTTATTGCATCTGCTAGTAGACCAGTAATGGTGCCACATCGCTGGGAGACGGGTTTCCTTTATTATCGCAAGCCATAGACACACAATAAGGTCGACGTGCGCTTTGTATTTATGCTGACGGAGGACACCTGCAATGAAACTTGGTGATTGAATATAAAATATGGCCATATACATTTTTTATAAGATTATTTATGATTTTTAAAGCAGTATCGCCTGCACAGCGTAATCTACAGATTAATTTGTAAAAGAAAAATTAGAATCACGAGCGGGGATTGAACCCGCATCCATCCATCCCTCAAGCCGGGATATGCTTTATGCTTTTTTTTGCGGGATGGCTTATGCTTTTGCTTTGCTTTGCTTTTATAAGATTTCATACTAACAGTTAAAGTTAGAGATATCTTTATTTCTCATAAGAAAATATTTCACTTACGTGAGAACTATTTAACATAATTTACAGATAGTTACTGTTATCGAACGAAACAGATATTCTTAAATAGTATGTAGTTATTTTTTTTTAGTAGTTTGTCATACAGTTAGTATAAGATCTTTTAATAAAACTCATCTATCTGCGAGCTTCTTCCATTATTGGCTTATTATAATAATAATAATAAGAGCAAGAGCCTAAGGAACCTAAGCTCCAGGGTGGAAGTGGTAAAGGGCATAATGCCGCGAGTAGCGTTCAGTGAAAGTGCAGCACACCTCTCGACACCCTAAGCCACCCACACCAATGTTGCTTCCTCGGCACCAATATGCGGTAGCCATTACAGGAGGCCCATTTAGTGGGTGGCAAGTCATCACCTGCCTCAAACATTTTGATATGAGACAGAATTGGCAGGTGCCGTTTTCTCATTCCATAACCCAATGTCACCCCTCATCAAAAGTTCACCACAATAGCCCAGTTTTTTTTACCTGTATTTACAAAAAATAGTTTATAATATGCCATACCATCCCTTGTCAGTTAAAACAATTAATATTATATTCAAAGGGCCTCTTGGTGTTAGCCTCGGCCCCACCAATGCCTTCCAAATGTCCGGGCTAGACCCGAGAGTCTCAAGATATAGAAGAAAATAATAATAATAAACCATTTACTTCAGGCAACAATATGGCTTGATGATATTACATTAGCCTTATTTATTTTTTATAAAATGGTGTACAAATTTTCTTCTTGGTCTTTCTTTTCCTCTCTTCTATGTTTTTTTTTTCAATTATAATTACCTATTTTTGTCTGTCCCCTCGTGCTGTCCCCTCGAGGAATAACCCCCAAGCCGGCACCTACACTTCATACTGTTTAAAAAAAACTTATCTTTAATGTTTTAAACTTCTTATTTATTTTGTTTCGATCATTCATTAATGATGTTCGCGCTATTTTTGCTGGAGCACTTGAGGTTATTTTAGAAGTAATGCCGCTTCACGTCTCGAGGGGCAAGGTTACTCCGATATGGATCTCTTCAATTATACTTATTTATACTCCAATAACTGATAGATGCGTTCCATAATCTATTGATAGGTCAATAGATTATGGAGCACATCTATCAGTTTTATAATGGTAACATTTGTTTTAGATTCACGGCTGTAGATGTAGAACATGTTATAATTTATGTTACTGTAGGCAACATTATAGACCGAGACACATTGTTATCATTAGAGATCTGTTCATACAAAGCGCTTGTATAGGAAAATTATAAGATAAATATTTAAAAATAATAGGTAACTAAGTACACTGAATTATCAAAAACGAAATTGAAAGTTATTTTCACATGACTCTTTGTATGAAATAAACTTCTTTTTTTCAGGTAATTAATTACTCCCCTTCATAAGTAGCTATGGGGTAAGTAAGGCTTAACTCAGGCAGGAGATAACTATAAGGTACTGGAACCCTCAGGACGCGAGGTTCACTCGATATAGTATACTTGTCTCTTAATTTTGTATCGTGGACTATTTGTAAAGCTGAGTGTGTGTGCGTGCAGGCATTCTGCAGATTATTGTAGCGTGCGTGCGCGGGGGCAGGTGATGGCAGCGTCATAATAAGTAGTCATAACATCATCATGTTTATGCTAACCACTTTTATTTATTTAAAAATATACTTGTCTACGGATACATATTTTATTTTAGCACTAACCATAGAGATAGGAGCAACGAATCCTAGCTCTGTGGTACTAACTAATAGTATCTACGCAGCGCCGCACCACACGTCACGCCCTAGTCATACCACTCGTACCTATATACCGATCATGTGGAATTAAAACACAACTGGTAAACCATGAAGCACAGCTACCTAATACCTATATGTACAAACAATGAAAATAAAGAAGATAAAAAGCGCTAAAACTTTCAAAAACAAACCAGCAATGACGCTTATATTATGTGCTTGTTGCAAGCAGGGTACTATATAAAGTAAGTAACAAAATACCATGGCAGTTCCCATGTGGTTGTGGTACCTACTGGGTGATATCTGTTCGAAAATTAGCAGCTATTAGCGTTGCGTGTAAAACGCTAGTCGCAACGTTTGACGCAAAAAACTGTCGTAAGTACCGTTAGCAACGACGTGTGGCGAGATTTATGGCCTCCACATGTCGCCGGGGTTTTAGTGTTGCACTTTAAATTTGCCGTTTTTTGACAACAACTTATCGTTTCGAAACTTCACCGTTTACATTAAAAAATATTTTTAATTATATTCTGCCTGAGACGATGAAACTTACACGCGGACCGGTTAAGAAAGTCAGTAGGTTCAAAAAAATATATAATTTATAAATAATACTGTATTAATTTATTATTATGAATGTAGTTTTTGTTTGTTTTGCATAACGAGTTCCAACTATTGAATAACATATAGTACAAAAAATTAGGAAAACATATTATTTTACCTTCTCTAGGTACCTAGACATGTTCTCTACTTTATGACGAATAATATATTTAAAACTAAGTAGTTTTGGTTTATAAATAGTGCAAGACGGGTGTCAACACGTGTATTCGCTTGTAAATCACTGCGACACGACACGACACGACACGACACGGTACACCGGCGCGGCGGCCGCGGTCGGCGGACTGTACACCCTTTCACATTATGGACATTTGGGCTCGTTAGACACATTCTCGGGATTCTGAGGAGTCGTATTCACATTCTGTAGCTCCAAACTCGCGTATTAGTGAGGAGGCAACATAAATAATGTTAGAAAAAGGGACCTATGCTCTAATTTGAACCAAAGTTTATTTAACTGCTGTTGTTATAGACCAAGACTTATGAGAGTTTAACAAAATTGTTCATTAATCAGGTAAAATATCTTCATGACAAATCTCTGTAAATTAACATTTATTTATTTATTTATTTATTTATTTATTTACTATCAATTTTACATTAACAACATCGTAAATAAATAATGGCAAAACGTGTCCCAACTGTAATTTAATAGCTTTCCATTGACGCCGTTTAGTCTGACGTCCTCGTAAAGATTCATGTCTTGTCAATTTGTAGCACAGATAATAACAGCCTAAGGTAATACCACATAATCTTCTACATTTGCGATACTATCGGCGAGCAAGTTGGCACAACCGCTGTGGATGACGCGCGACAGTCGGCCCAACCTTACTCGTCCTCCTCACAACCACCGGTACCTTCCACCATCATATTTCGACTGAGTCAAGTAAATTAAACCCTATTTTCCTGGGACACAAGGTTGATATTGTAACCAGGTAATGAAGTTGGACCGTCCAGCCGCGCGGTTGATTTACGCGATGCATTAGCGGCCGACGGACGGACATTATACATTCGCATCGATTTATAGCCGAACCTGAAATATGATGCTGCTTTAAACCGAGATTTCCCGCATTCGCTGCTATGAATGAATTTAATTATGTTATGGAGAGGTTGTTGTTGTGATTTTTCTGCAAGGACGATGACGTTCCGGCTTCCGGAGCATAGTCAGTTTGAACTTTGATGCGATGACACAATGTTCATACGTTTTTAGGATTCTGTACCCACAGGGTAAAGTGAACCCTATTACTATGCTTCGCAGTCTGTCTGTCTGCCTGTATGGCTGTCCATCTGTTATTAGGCCATATCTCATGAACCGTGATAGTTAGACAGTTGAAATTTTCCCAGATTATGTATTTCTGTGCCGCTATAATAAGAAATACTAAAAAACAGAATAAAATAAATATTTAAGGGAGCCCCCATGCAACAAACGTGATTTTTTTGCTTATTTTTAGGGTTCCGAACCTATAGGTTAAAGCGAAAACTTTTGATAAGTCTCCGCTGTCCGTCTGCCTGTCTGTCGGTCTGTCGGTCTGTCACCAGGATGTATCTCACGAAACGCGATTTCTATTGCCGCTATAATATCTTTTACTAAAAATAAATATTTATGGGAGCTCCCATACCACAAACATGGTTTATTTGCTCGTATTTACTTATAGATAAAGGTACGGGGAACCCCTCGTGCGCGAGTCCGACTCGCACTTGGCCGCGTATTACAATTACCCTTCTTATTCTTATTCTATTTGGGGGTGGTAAGGCCTGCACTGACGTCCCGCATGGGGTGTATTGTGCATTTCCCCCTGCCAGCATTCACCCAAGCCAGCCCAGCTCCTTTATGTATCGGAGCACGGCTCTGGGTCGCTGGCACAACTGTTCCAGTGATGTGATGTATACAATACCCTCTACTATTTCTCTTTTAAAACACAATTTCAACATTAGGTAGAGACTTCTAAATGTACAAACTTAGGTATGGTCAGAGTTTATAGGTATAAAGTAGTTAGTCAAAGCTTTACTCATCAGACAGAGTGCGGCATCATGTAGTCTGATTAACAAATCAAATGACGGAATTTGTTGTTTAAATATCATTGACGTTATTCTCGCAGTACCTAAATATGTAGTACATGTTTATTCATTTGATAAAGCTGTAGGTATTTGCTGTTTATGTTGAAGGATGGTATAGATGATTAGTTACCGTTATAGATACCTGCTACATCAGAGGTGTTAATGACATCAGAGCACCTGTGCCAGACATCCAAAGCCGCACACCATTTTGCTAGGCATGTCAAGGAGCTGGGCTGCCTTACTTAGAGAGGTTAATATGTGAAGTGTAGTAGCTAGATAACAATTAGCGTATTAGGTTCTTTAGATTATTAAGTAGGAACGCTCCTTAAGGTATAAATCTGCTACCGCGGCGCTTTCCATATATTGATTATTATTAGACAATAAACCAACATCAACGGAGAAGGTTGTTTTTTACTTTTCACCGAACGCCCCAACATTACACGTGCATCCTTATGCGTGACATTAGTGCAGGCTGTACCGCCCTCACATAAGCCCAAGCATTGTCACATAGATGCGGTGTGTTACCTAATAGTCAATGGTTACCGACATACAGAGTGCCGACCCAATAAATAATGCAATAAAATCGCAAATCAGTTTATGTCGTTAACAGAGTTGTTCAAGGTAATTTGTTTAAGAATATGAATCGTTGCTGATGGCCTAAACGACCAATTGTATTGTACCCTTAACATGTTTAGTATTCTGTGACATTAGTACTAGTTCAGCACCACCGACCTAGCCCAAGGCAGGCTGAGTAGTTGAGTAGTAGGGCGTGGGTACTATTAATATATTCTGTGGCCAGGTCACGTAGTAATTTATTAGTATTCTGTGTCCCGGGGGCTGGCACGACGTATTTAGCTCCACTCGAGTTGAGCCGCGTCGGTCTGGCGCCACCGACCTCGGGCTCAAGTGGAGCATCATGTATCAGATCGCGCAGATTGGGATTGATTATTCTACCATTACTTTTATGAAGGTTTATGTTGACGCTACAATGCGGTTTACGTCACAATGGAGATATCAAAATTACAGTCATAATTAGGTACCTTGTATAATAATTTGTGCGTTGTCATAGGTACTTATACCTACCGTTGTTTTAATGAGGATATGTACGTAATTACTTCAGTAACTTTATACAATCGTAATTAATTATATTAGTACCTAAAGCTTTCCATGTAAGTTGTTTACAAGGTGGTAGGACTTTTCTGCAAAGTTCGTCTAGGTAGGTACTACCGCTTTGCCAGTTATTCTGCCGCCAAGCAGTAGTGTGGAAGCACTACTGTGTTCCGGTTTGAAGAGCATTATAGCTAGTGAAATTACTGGGCAAATGAGACTTTATGACCTGATTAAACAGTCTAGTAATCAACTAGACTGTGTGATGTCTCAGGATGACGTGCGCAGTACAGTGTCACGCGAAACTTTATTATTTTAAAGTTCCGAGTGACATTGTAACTGTTATGGGCGGCCGTGTTGCTTAACATCAGGTGAACGACTTGCTCGTCACGTCATTCATTATCATAAAAAAATAGATTACTGCTGCTTTCCTTTATGTAGGGAAACCTTTATCCTTAACCTATGAGTGGAGTCACGTACGTAGTCTAGGGCTAGTTTGCGGCCGAATGAAACCAAAGCGCAGTCCAGCCGGCGTCAGGTCCATTTGAGTGGAGTAGTATCTGGTGTATCGCAGCCGATAATCAATCACGTTGATCTGTGGCAGCCACTCGCGGCTAATACGCACATTGCCGGCGTCTGGCCGCGCTGTGCCCGCGGCTAATGTGAGATCAATGCAGCGGACGATATAAATAGGAGCACTTCATGGTGCTACGATCTATGAAGCTAATACATATATCTGTAGTAGATCGCGAGGTGCCAAGCTCCTGTGATGAACAACGGTACATGTTTTATGCATTACAATGCGCAGTCACTCGGTCTAGGTACATGACCACTATATAAAATGGCGAAGAGATACGTGAGCAAAAAATATACGTTATCCCAGATACTGAATACCTACAGTACAGATGACTTATCTGATACAGCGGAATAACTCGGGCGGACTATTTTACGAATTATTTTATTTCAACATAACGCAAGATTATGACGATTATAATATTTATGTACAACAGATCCTCATGATTCCTGATATGTAAGAAACCATACTGCAACAAGCAGTATTTAGACTAATGTCCTTAGTAATAGCGGCTTATCTATATACTTATGCATGGGAAAGGTATTTGACACTACTGTTTTCTACATATACCGTGACAAACTATTCTATTCTAAGATTTAAGGAATACCGAATTGATATTTAAACCATCATAACAAAAACGAGGTGGTATCCTACATAGTTTATAATATGTACTTGGCTAGCTTTACTCACCAGCTCTCTCCGCATGAGTATTAAACCTGCAGAGTATAAAAAGATAGCCCAGTACATGGCTAAAAGTAAAAAGCTGTCCTTTTGTGTATTGCCAAAACAGCTGATCCGATTTGGAGGCCATTTTGCACATAATAGTTCGTACAATAATAAAATCAACGAGAGAGTGAATTTTATTCCGGAAAATTATGAGCAAGAGGCTTGTGGGTCAAACCAATGTTTAGTACACAATTTATTATACCAAAACCCCAATTAAAAACATTTTTACTCAAATACAAAATGAAACAAGAATATCTAGTCGTATAGTTTTTAGCCTTCCCAGATTGTTGTAATAAAACTGTCATAACAAATATTTTTCTTATTCATTGTCACATACATTTACCAGCAACAATCCCTTGCAGCTTTCCCAATATAAATAATCTTATAAGTAGTTTTATTTTAGCGGAATTACACTAGATATTCTTGTTTCATTTTGTATTTAAGATGAACTTCCGCGAGGTAACGCCTGATTCAATCAATTATTTTTACTCAAGTTGTGGACGCCACTACGGCTATGGCTGGAACAAAATTTATTAGTTTAGGCAACTTAGATTAGATAAAGAAGACGTTTTGAATTAGCGACGATGCCTACACGCTGCATGAAGCAACATTAAAATATCGTTTCATTCATCAGCTACCGTGTGATTTATCAATCACATTCCAGATAGCTCGCATAGATTAAACTTTCAATAATCTACAAAATACAATATACGTACTACTCGTGTTTGTCTTGATGCACAAGGATCGGTGGTCGTGACACAACCACTTCAGTGCAGATTGGGGCGGTTAGTAACGGTGCAAGTCGGTTCCCACAGCGCATGTGGCCTCGAGTGGCCGGCGGCTGCAGGTGGAACCTCTTGTGTCGGGCGCGGTGGTTGTGGCGATGAAATTACTTTTTAAAATTTGCAAAAAACAACATCTTTATGCTTGGTGTGACGATGATATGCATCACTTTTTATCTCCCCATTGGAAAGTTGCAACGCCAAAATGATAGAGTTTCAAGATTATAAATTGTTTAGGTTTAGGTACTCGATAATCTCAACTGAATGATCGCAGCAGAATTTTTATATCTGTTTAGTGGTTTGTTATTGGAAGCAAGCATCTTATGTTTGATTATTATAATATATTACATAATCAAATTATCTCGTGATTATGAATAAATATCTAATGAAATCTAAACTAAATGTAGGTAGGTTGCCATGTTGCCAATCAAACGCAATAATCAAGATAACGATCTAGCTTTAATGAGATTTATACAATATTTATGTGTCTCGTCAGGTTCGATCTCAATGTCGCCCTGGCGGTTTCAATAACTGGAAAAAATAATTACCTTGAACCCCTCTTCTTTGAAATGATAATCTATTAAATACTAATTTTTAGAGTTCCGTACCCAACGGGTAAAGCGAACCCTATTACTAAGGCTCCGCTGTCCGTCTGCTCCGCCGGTCTGCCTGTCTGTCCATCTGTCATTATAGGCTGTATCAAATGGATAGTTTGAAAGATGAAATTTTTACAGTTGATGTAGGTATTTCTGTTGCCGCTATAACACAAATACTAAAAGGCAGAGAAAATAAAATTAATATTTAAGGGGCTCCCATACAAAAAAAATGTGATTTTTTATCGTTTTTATTTTATAGATAACGTTACGGACCCTTCGTGCGCGAGTCTGACTCGCACTGGCCGGTTATTATAGGTAATGGTACGGAACCCTACGTGCGCGAGTGCGACTTGCACTTAGCCGGTTATTAGAGTTCCGTATTCAAGCGAACGTGGCTCGGTGGTAACTCGAGCGACTTTTAATCTGACGTACCCAGTTTCGAATTCTAATCGGCCCTGCACTCAACAAATATAAGCTTTCAAGCTATACGTATTATATGCAGAGTTTACACTCGCTCTTAGAATGATGTCTTGATGACGGAAAATATCTTGGGGAAACCGTCATGTTTAAAAATATTTTCCATCAATATTTAGTATTCGCCGATTTGATCACAAAATTCGAGAACATGTCTCATCCACCAACCCGCACTTGGCCAACGTAGTGGCACAATTTTACTATTGCAGCTATAATGTTGTTCGATGGTACAACAGCTGCTGTTGTGTTGTGACGTTAACATGTCAGATTCACATTAAGCAGGAAAACTAAAGCTATGAAAACTGACATAAAATATATTTTCCTTGGAGAACGCGTTTGACCAAAATACGCGACAAAACATTAACGTGTTCTGCGTGCTCGTTCATTGTTGAAACGCTCTCGAGAGATGAGGTATTCTCATTTTTAAAGCGCATGCTAGCTGCAACAGAATTACTTTTGACACCCGATCTCAATCATAATTTAGAATTTGGAAGGAAATCGTGGCATTTGGTACTCTTAAATGCGATACTTTATCCATGGAATTTTATGGAACTAAATGTAATCAACTCATTTCTATATCGTCTACTTTTTTTGACGGGCCCGATAGCTCAGTTGGTAGTATCCCTGCCTTCTGAACTGAGGGCTGTGGGTTCGATTCCTACCCAGGACAAACATTTGTGTGATGAACATAGATGTTTTTTCTGCGTCTGGGTGTTATATTGTATTCTATGTATGTATTTACAAACAAAAAGTATCTAAGTATTGTATCAGTTATCTGGTTCCCATAGTACAAGCTATGCTTAGTTTGGGGCTAGATGGCGTTGTGTGAAATGTTCGCACATATTTATTTATTTATTTATTTATTTAACAAATGATTTAACCGTGGAATTGGGAGTGATTCGGATTAGAAATTGAGTGAAATTGCAATGTGATTGGATTCAAGATTAACCCTACAAATTGTATATAAGGGAAGATAAATAGATAGGTAGATTTACCGGTATAAGATTAGATTTACAAATCTTTGCAAATTAATAAAAAGTTAAAATAGCTGTTGTGAACTCGGATATAAATTGCAACATTACAGCTTGGATTCTTTTTAATATTTTCTGCTCTAATGTATTTCGCGGCTGTTATTTTTTATTAATTGATTTAATGTGACTATAAGTATAATAGAGACGTTTAGATAAAGTAAAGATTTGAAATTTTAATTTCAGTGCTTCTCTGTTAGGCAATAGTTTGAAATAAAAATAAATATTAAGTTTTCTAGGTTATTTTAAACCACTTAGGTTTTATTTATATTAATTTTTGTCTTGTTGCCCGACTCACGCTTGATTTATTTTTTCAAGCTCTAACTTATCTATAATTTATAAACTAATTCCATGCTTAAAATAATATAACATGTTTTACACTGACGGACACGTGTTTTTTGTCTACGCATATCAGTAAATTATCATTTGCAATACCTACCTACGGTGCTAACATAATTACAGCACAATCTAAACTTCTAAAGCATTTTTAAAACATTATTACCTACTATTTCTATCCCTTTAAAAGTATTATAATTGTATGTTTTTACATAACCGGCCAATTGCGATCGGTTTCGCGCACGAAGGGTTCTTTACAATTAACTATAAAAACAAGCAAATAAATCCTTATCCTTAAATATTTAAGTTATTCTGTTTTTTAATAAGTATTTGTTGTTATAGTGGGCACAGAAATACATCATCTGTCAAAATTTCAACTGTCTATCACGATTCATGAGATACAGCCCGGCGAGAGCTGGACAGACAGACAGCGGAGGGTTCGCTTTACTCTTTGGATACGGAACCCCAAAACGATGGTTAAACAAATTTGGACGATATTTAGGCCACCTATTGAATACACGAGTCAATGATAGGCACTCACTCACAGGAATACCTAACAACGGATATTTTAAGTACTTAACATAAACTTAATTAGCATAAAACTACACACATTTATTAATTATTATGTCTATTAAAAACAATGTCAATCAAAAATTTATAATTCAAATTCAGGCCCCAGTGCAAAGGTGCCCATCACACTGGCAGCATTACCACGCTGGATAATAATAATATGAAAGTCGCAAGAGCTAAGAACCTAAGCTCCAGGGTGGAAGTGTTAAAGGGCATAACGCCGCGAGTAGCGTTCAGTGAAAGTGCAGTACACCTCTCGACACCCTAAGCCACCCACAACGATGTTGCTTCCTCGGCACCAATATGCGGTAGCCACTACAGGAGGCCCATTTAATGGGTGGCAAGTCATCACCTGCCTCAAACATTTTGATATGAGACAAAATAGGCAGGTGCCGTTCTCTCATTCCATAACCCAATGTCACCATCCATCCAAAAGTTTACCATAATAGCCCAGATATTTTTACCTTCATATTATACAAAATAGTTATATCAACATGTAAGAAAGAAATATGTAAAACACGGTCACATTGTCTCTTGTCCTCGCTGAAATGCAAATCATCGGCGTCAGGTCCAGGGATAGTGTGACCGTGTTATAGTTATCTTTGTATCCAAAAAGGCCTCTTGGTTTTAGCTTTGGCCTCACCAATGCCTCTCAAATGTCCGGGCTAGACCCGAGAATGGAAATGGATAATAATATTAATAAATATGTGTGGACATTTCACACAGCGCCATCTAGCCCCAAACTAAGCATAGCTTGTACTATGGGAACCAGATAACTGATATAATACTTAGATACTTTTTTGTTTGTATACATACATAGAATACAATATAACACCCAGACGCAGAACAAATATCTATGTTCATCACACAAATGTTTGTCCTGGGTAGGAATCGAACCCACAGCCTTCAGTTCAGAAGGCAGGGATACTACCAACTGAGCTATCGCCAACCTCTGCACCAGGAACGAGCCGGAGCGGGAGTTACTACCTTTGTCCCGAATCCTGCGCCCTAATTCCGCAACCAAACTCTTGGCTTCTGCGCCCCAACTGCCCATAGTCTCCATGGCAATGGGCACAAAGTAATAATGCGGCTGTCCAACCAATGTCCAACATTTGCTTGAGACTCCTTCTAGCCCCGACTTCATCCCAGGCCCGCTGGGCATGTAGGGCTGCTGGGCTTGGCGCCCTCTGGTTGATGGCAGACCAGGCCGACACCGCATCAGACACATAAGGTACACTCACCCTGTCACCATTGGAATAAAGAATGTTAGCAACAAGGTCCGCAACCCCATGAGCCGACGCGAGGAAGGCCGGCTAACCAACGTCCAGCGCACGCCGCACTCAACGTCCTCCATGCCGTATTGGTAGAGCTGCTTGGCTCCACTGCTCCTCATTAAAGGACACGTTGAGTATTGATTCGACAGCAGATTTAAAGTACTGTCGAAAGAAGAGATTTCTTCGGGGCTAAGCCAGGTAGGAGTGGTCCGCAGCCGGTATGTAATTTTGGATAGAGCAAAACACATACGTAGCAAAATCATAGCAACGTGAGTGGAAAGACTTTGTAGACGTTCCTGAGCGGCAAGAAGAAGTTGTTTACTAGAACCAATAGCCTTAGGAACTGCTTCAAGAAAAATGGGAGTTCCCAATAAGTTGAACGTATTAATAGAGAGTTCTCTAAGGCCAAGTAAAATATCACTAAAGTGATGAAAGTGTATACCCGCTTCAGTAAGTACTACAGGGGAAAAACTCGCACTTGGATGAATTAATCTCCAGACCCAGCTCTTTGAGCCGAGGCACCAGAACCCGTAGATACTGAGCGACATTATCCGGTTTTCCACCGATTGTGCCATCGTCCAGGTACCACAGGTTCAGAGAGGACTTCAACTCCACAATAATTTTATGGATGGCTAGGCTGAAGACGAGCGGTCCAAGAGGATCTCCCTGCTGTGCCCCCACTTGAGACAAAATGAGATCCTTGTTAAAAAAAAGATTCGATGGGGACTGATAAATTTGATGGAGAAAAGGATAAATTGATGGAATTTTATCTTTGACCTCATTTAACAGAACGTATTGAATGCGTTGCGAATGTCGAGTTTAAGTACGACGCAGGTTGAGTTATCTGCATCCAACACGTATGTACGCGTTGCGTGGATGCATCCCCGACGCGTACCAAAACCTAATCGGTGCGGTTGCAGGTATTCGGACATCTCTCCTTTCACAGCGCGGCAAGCCAGCTTCGCAGTCAAACGACGGAAGGTACTACCGACAGCGATAGGTCTCGCCCCACCATCTTTTTTTGCCAACGCACAAAGAGCGGCTCCATACAAGAATGGGCACACTTCTGTATTGAGTTGGCCACTTAGCAGAAAGTTAGAAAGTCTGGTCAAATGCTCCATCAAACGTTGCCCGTTTTCACCTGCCGAGACAGACGTCAGTTCCTTCAAGTGCCCTGGATGGATTCCATCCAAACCTGCAGCTGAACCGCTATAGAAAGTGCAAAGCGCTTGCGCCACATCATCTACTGTAACGGAAACAGTATTATATGATGCGTCTGGCGCTGGTGGTGAGTTAAGCGGGCGCGATGGGCATGGAT